>JARHVA010000005.1:4157500-4797500 GCA_037957365.1 Torreya grandis | reverse complement strand
CATCAAGAATGACATAGGAAGATGCCTTCGTCTCTAATAATTTTGTCTTGTTCCAGGCCTGTATTCTCTCTCTCAAGTATCCTTTTGGTCCAAATTTATTTCTTCGTGCATTTAGGTTTACTTAATTTTAAATAGGAAATATAATCTAACATAGATATTCCAGAAATTTGTCTTTTGCACCTATACTAGTTATATATGGAACAAATCACCATCATTTCTACATGGAATTGTTGGTGTAAATTAAATCTTAAACCCACCCTTATGTTGTTTTGAGTAATGATGAATTTAACCATAATGGCAATTTTTTCTATAAGTAATCATATCTCTTTAAGATATAGTTGTTACATTAACCTATACATTTTGAAACATACACTGAATACTCCACCCTTATGGAATGAAGATGCTTAACCAATTATTTTGAGAACATTAATGGATTTAATCCTTAGGCCTTGTTGTGTTTGAAGGGTAGTAGGAGAGGATATGAGAAAAATAATTTAGAATCACAAACTTTATTTTCGTGGTCGCTATCCAATTTTGTTTTCCATGGGTGCTTTACTTGCCAAAGTTTTGGTAAGGCGCATTTTTTTTAGTTGAAAACCTCTCATTCACTGGTATGGTATTTTATTTTATTTTACTACGTGATGTACCACCATAATGGTAAAATAGCCTTTTTTAATCTCTATATTTTTGGCTAGTTCAGCACTTCAACCTTGGGTATTCATGTAAAATTTAGTGGGGTTAATGATTATTTTCACTTTACTATAACCATGAATTTATCCTATGCATAGTGGGGATCGAATAGTTGTGTAAAATATGGTATATTGAGGTTGAAATCAAACTATTTGACAAAATGCTTATAAGTTTTAGAGTGTCGAACTATAGTTTTAATCATATGTCTAAACACTTTATTTTGCTATAAATTCTATTTCTATGATTTAATTTTGAATCAACACATTGTTAACAAATATGACTCATATTACAGAAAAATTGGGATTCAGTTCAGAATTTAAAACAAATTATTATTGCCAAGTCTAGTATAATTATCTTATTACATATAAATTTCCTTGTATTACACACACACACTTCAACTATTGAGTTTAGTGGTAATCCCAACTGATTTTCACTAATGGGTAGAAAAAATTAAAGGTATATATAAAATATACTAATGGTAATCTAATTAAAATTGATTGTTCTCATTTTCATTATTTTTTTTATTGATTATTAAATTATTTATCACTCACACATGAATTAACATAAGTGTTAACCTTTGACTGAAAAATACAGACATGCTCTTTTGGTTGTTATGCCCCATTAAGGAGAATTTGGGTTAAAAATTTGATTGATTTTAATACTATCCTGATACTTATTCATGGTTAGAATAAATTTAGGACTTTTGTCTCACCCTTAAAAATAAACTAATTGTTTTTAATATTATTAATATAATCATTTTCAGCATGGAATGAAAATTTAATTTGGAGAAATTGTTTAACAATTGGCTGGTTTTAGTATTTTTAAAATATTAATTAGCTAGTTTTTGAATAAGAATTAAATTTGGGGTTGTTATTATATGGCTATGTAATATGACAAGAAAATATTAGTTTAACCATTTTGATTTATTTTTATACATTGCATCATTGATTTATTGTGGTGATGGGTTATCTCAATGTAACATATTCTGCATTGATATGTATGTAACTTCTAAAAAAAAGAATTATTGTGAGATATTGACATGGATGAGTCTTTATTCCTTAAATTATGAATGTGAGTGATTAATTATAAATGAATATTTTTAGGTAGTCTCTTAGAGATGCATGCTAGCATTAAGTTGATATGACTTGTGTGGTGATTTTAGTATAGGTTGGAGGTTGATCGTAGATATGGAAGACTCATTAAGTTTCAATTCCTTTATTATATGAACTCTTTTATTTAAATTTTTTATAGGGATGCATGTGCAACATACTTCCTCCCCATACGAATATTTTCACTACTTTTGGATCACAATCCCTTGAGTGTATTATTTTCTATTATTAGAACTATGTATCGAAAGTTGTAATCCTTATATATCTATTTTTTAGATGCATTTAGAAACAAATAACTTCATTTCCATAGAATTGAATGTACATTATATAATAATTTTTCATGAAATAGGATCATTATAGAATTAGTAAAAGGACAACCTTTCTTCCATTTCTTCAATTCTTGACTTAGTGATTGTTTATGATATGCATACTATGTTTATAACATGTAGAGACACAATGATATTTCTAACTGATTATATATGTAAGTAAATTAAATAAAACATCTAATCATATTTGATCTCAACTTAAAATATCCCTATCAAGATAAATGACTAGTTTCTATGAAATGATTAAATCTGATATTTTTATAATTGATGCCATACCTGACAAAGATATGTCATGGAATCATCCTCATGATTGTCATCATATTAGAAAACTAAACTAAATAATGTTGAAAGAGAAGGTCAATCTTAGATCTGAGGAAGGAATATATTATAATATTGGAGATAGGGTTATTCAACAATCCTTGTGATAAGTATAAGAAAAGGGTAATGAACATAGAATTAAGTAATGAAGATGATGATTATGGTTTGATACTTAGCCTTTAAAGCTGGTAAATATGTTCTTCCTACTAATTGATGAAATGCTTAAGATTACATTACCCAATTTTTTTACCTTTGTGTCATCCTAATAAGGTTTAATTCTCTTAGGATTTTTTTTTCAATAACATCATTACAATACTCTAAAAGGAGATGTAAGATTACGTAGTATGTGATGAATGTATTTGTGGTATAGTGACTAGCCTTGTGCTAATTGATGATGTAGATTAGGATATTGTGGTTAAGTATTCTTGCTTGAGCATACCACCCTCTAGTTACATATAACTATCCCAGGACCTTATTTAGGTATGGAGAAACATCATTTATGTTGCAATAAGTTAGATTACATTATGACTATACATTAAACTCTTATTATTTCATTATGTTGTATGTGTCATGAAACATCAATTTATGTAAATCTATTAGATAAGGACTTATGCCATCACTTTAACCTTTAAATATATTTATGGATTAATTAAGTTTAATGAATTCATATACTAGTTCTTATTTAATCTCATTCCACAAGATATAAATAACATCCTATGGAGAGCATCAGATACTCATAGGAATAACTAATATACTTGTTAATTAATCCTTTAGAGATATAGATATGATTTTATCAATTGGTGAATTTTTAAATCATCCTTATTCCTTAACCTAAAATTTTGGGCTTATTAGTTTGTTGTATATATTTGAAGAGAGACAATCTTGAGAAGAGGTTGTGCATGAACATGACAATTTTTCTTCTAGTGAATTCACAACAATTTCATAGGAAGAAATCTAAACCTTATCTTTTTTTCATTTCTTAATATTGGTCTAAGGCCTCAATTAAGTCAATTCTAGTAAAATTTTGGGTTTTATTCTTGTTACCTAGATCTTAAACCAAGGATAGATAGAGAGAAGATATTATTTCTACCATGTTGTGGTGCATAAATTACCATGCTCTTCTTGGGATAATATTTTCATCATCCTTATCTATTCAGAAACTAAGAGCTAAACCTTATTGATTGTACTAGTATTTTTGTGAACCTTATTGATTGTACTAGTATTTTTGTGTTTGATTATATTACATGGATAATTTATTTGTTGGTACTATAGATTTTGTTCATGATTATTATGCTAAATCATTGTGTGTGTGATCCAAAAAAAATTTGCTAACAAACTATCTATGGAGTTGGATTGGTGATATATGAAAGACAACCATGGTAGATGATGTTGCCATATCCACATGCATTATTTGTTTCTACTTTAACAACATATGTATGGGTGATGGAAAAAGGTGCATTACCATGAGGCTTGGAAGTATAACTTGGGGTTAGGTAGGCTTCATGTTGGTTCCCTTCTTACCATTATTTTTATATATGTGCGTTGTTATGAGATCACAAAGGAGAATCTTGGGGCTTAATGGGCTACTTGTCGGCATCCCTTATTCTATATACATGAGCAGGAACATGGGACAATGGTTAGTTGCTTGTTGGTTCCCCTCATCTTATTACTATGATATATATACATTATTGATGGAATCGAATGAGGAACTTAGGGCAATGCTTTGTTGCTTACTGGTTCCCCTCATTTTATTACTATGTTATATACAAAATAGTGATGGAATCCAAGGAGGAACTTGGGGCCCTTCTTGGTTGTTTACTATTTTCCCTCATCTTATTACTATGATATACACCCATTATTGAAGGAATCAAATGAGGAACTTGGGACTGTGAGAGGTTTTATGTTTTTTTCCTTTTAATAGTATATAGATATGATGTAAATTCATGATTGGATTTCATAATATGGAGGCATCAATCTTGTATCTCATGGCCATGACAAGGGTCATGGGTGGGTAAGACCTTATTTAGTGCATACATTTTCATTATTTACTCATAAATGCACTAACATATACCCATGAATGTAGGTGGCAAGAGAAAATGTGGAAGGTGAGTAGAGGATCTTAATGTTATATTTTATTTTTATAATTATGATTATTACATGATTCTTGGTAAATGCATAGATGGATATCTGCATTATTATAAATAGAATCATCACATGAGTATGCATATATTATGTTGAATGTAGTTTGAAAATTTTAATATATGATTCTTATTTTTATGATGTAGTTTGTTGAAGGTCCCATAATAAACTTTTCTTGTGGTGTGTTGTGAATCACCTATTCTTGGCTTGTGCCTTGTTGTTACTTACACTCTTAGTAAGAGATTATGAATTGCCTCTTTTATCTTTTTAAAACTGATATGATGAATAGAAATGTGTTGAGACCTTTTTAAAGACTTATATCTTAAAATACAAATGCGAGTTGGTATCACATAGTTGGATTTGAATATTATATTATTAGATAATATTATTTAATCCATGTTATTATGTGGGACATACCACATTGAGAATAGGCTTCTAGGGCCTTCCCATGACCATTTATGTTATGGATATGATGACGAGTAAATCTATTGTGAAAAGAGAAGTGGTTATTATGAGAAACCTCTTTGCAAAAGAGACCTCTCTTTTAAAATCCTTTAATAGAAAAAAAAGGGTAACCAAAATTGAAATAAAAAATGAGTGAATTTACCTAGAAAATGGTAAAACTTACATTTTCTATAGAACTTATTTGATCTATTTATAGAATTTTATGTTATATATATATATATATATTTGAGAAGAAGGAAACAAATATGTCATGATAATTATAAGTGTTGTGAATATGTTGATTACATTGAGGACTATGCTTTTATAAAGGAATGGGGATGTCATGCCCTGCCTAGTGATACAACACATTTGAGGGTTGTTGTCCTTATCCTTGTCATGTTTGGCTTAGTACATGTGTGTGTGTTTAATAATCTACACTATAAACCTAACTATAGAAAAAAAGAAGGGTTAGTTCAATTTATATTTTAATCATGATAATGTGCTTAGAAATTTACCATTGTATGGTGTTTTATTGGGACTTAGTGTCTACTATTCTTGGACAAGCTCCATTATTGGTATTTGGCATGGTTGGAGGAATTTTGTTGATGGTGGTTTGTTGAAAATACTTTATTATTTTCCCTTTTGACTCAAGTGAGTTGAAGATCTATAAATGGAAAGGTGGAAGTGACAAGCATTTTAAAACCCCCTTAAAGTGCACATTATTTCTTATAAGACACATTAGGCCCAATTTTTCTATAATATTAAAACAAACAAACAAAAAATAAATAAATGAAAGAATTTTTTTATTATATATTTTGGTAAAATAAATATTTATTTTAAAATGTCACATAAAATAAATGTAGGAGAAAGTAACTTTAATGTTGTGTCAGAAAAGGAGTTTATGAACTAAGTCCTTGGTTAATGCATAATATTTTAATTCTTTGGAAATTGATATAACTCATGTAAGAGGGCACACAAAAGAGGCTCAACGTATAAGAAAGGATATGAATAGTTATCCTAACCATCTTGAAATGCTAAATGGATGAGCACAACGTAATTCATTAAGTGGTGGATTAGTTTGTTATGGACCTTAATAATTTTTTTTGATAAATTCAAGGGAATCTTATAAGAGAAGTTTAATCACCATGAAATTCAAGATGTTTAAAATAATATAAACCTAGTCTTTTGCCATTATTTTTAATTGGGAAATGCAAATGAATTTTATTGACATTGAGGAATGTCAATGAAATAAATGGCATTGGGGAAGGCAAAGGGCAGGATTATAATACATGAGAGATAGATTTTGGATGAAGTAAAGCACTAATGGACATTGGGGCAAGAGACAATTCATTTTAAATAAATAAATAAATCGTGCCCAAGGAAAATTCATCTATTTGAGACTGATCTAATGAGCAAAAACAATACGTGGGTACACCAAATAGGGAGAATAGGATACCCAACTCAAGAGGAGAATTGTGCATCAAGGATGCCATAGGAGGATGCTTTCATCTCTAAAATTTTCGTCTAGTTCCAGGCCAATATTCTCTCTCTCAAGTAGCATTTTGGTACACATTTATTTATTCATGCATTTAATTTTACTTAATTTTTAAACAAGAAACATAATCTAAAATAGATATTCCAACAAGTAGTCTTCTGCACCTTTACTAGTTATAGATGGAACGAATCATCATATTTTTTGCTTGGAATTATTGGTGTAAATTAAATCCTAACCCCACCATTATGTTGTTTTGAGTAATTGTTGTTATAAGTAATAATATCTCTATAAGATATAGTTTTTACATTAACCTGTAAATTTTGAAACATACTCTCAATGCTTCACCCTTGTGGAATGAAGAGGCTTAACCAGTTGTTGTGAGAACATTAATGAATTTAATCCTTAGGCCTTGTTTTGTTTGAAGGACAGTAGGAGAGGGATATAAGAAAAATAATTTAGATTCACAAACTTTATTTTCATGGTTGTTATCCAATTTTGTTTACCAAGGGTGTTTTAATTGCCCAAGGTATGGTATGACGCATTTTTTTTTCGGTTGAACACCTCTCATTCACTGGTATAGTATTTTGTTTTATTTTACTACCTGATGTACCACCAAAATGGTAAAATAGCCTTCTTTTATCTATATATTTTTGTCTAGTTTGGCACTTCAACCTTGGGTATTCATGTAAAATTTAGTGGGGTTAATTATTATTTTCACCTTACTATAACCATGGATTTGTCTTATGCATAGAGGGGATTGATTGGTTGTGTAAAACATGGTACATTGAGGTTGTAGTCAAACTATTTGACAAAATGTTATAAGTTTTAGAGTGTAGCACTGTAGTTTTAATCATATGTCTAAACACTTTATTTTCCACTAAATCCTATTTCTATGATTTATTTCTAAATCAATACATTCTTAAGAAATGTAACTCATATTTTAGAATTTTTTTGATTCAGTTCACAATTTAAAACAAATTATAACTTCCAAGTCTACTATAATTATCTTATTATATATAAATTTCCTTTTATCACACACACACACATACACGCTATTGAATTTAGTGGTAATTCTGATCAATTTTCACTAATAAGTAGAAATAATTGAAAGGATCTATAAAATATATTAATGGTAGTTTTATTAAAATTGATTGTTCTCATTTTTATTATTTTTTTTATTGATTATTAAAGAATTTATCACTCATACCTGAATTAACATAAGTGTTAACCTTTGACTAAAAAATGGAGACATGCCCTTTTGTTTTTTACGTCCCACTGAGGAGAATTTGGATTAAATTTTGACAAATTTTAATATTAACCTGATACTTATTCATGGTTAGAATAAGTTTAGGACTTTTGTCTCACCCTTAAATATAAATTAATTGGTTTTAGTATTATTAATATACTCACTTGCGGTTTGGAACAGAAATTTAATTTGGAGAAATTGTTTAACAATTCGTTGGTTTTAGTATTTTTAGAATATTAATTAGCTAGTTTTTGAATAAGAAAGGAATTCGGGGTTAATATTATATGGATATTTAAGATGACATGGAAACATTAGTTTAACCATTCAGATTTATTGTTATGCATTGCATCATTTATTTATTATGGCGATGGGTTATCACAATGTAGTATATTCTGCATTGATGTGGATGTAACTTCTAAAAAATGAATTATTATCAGATGTTGATATGGTTGAGTTTTTATTCCTTAAATTATGAATGTAAGTGATTAATTCTACATTCCATAATGGTTATGGTATTATAAATGAATACTTTTAGGTAGTCTCTTGGAGATGTATGTTAGCATTAAGGTGATATGACTTGCGTGGTGATTTTAGTGTAGGTTGGATGTTGATTACAGCTATGGAAGAATCATTAAGTTTCAATTCCTTTATTATATGAACTCTTTTTTATAAATTTTTATAGGTATGCATGTGGAACATACTTCTTCCCCCTACAAATATTGTCACTACTTTTGGATCACAAGCCCTTGAGTGTATTATTTTTAATTATTATAACTATGTTTAGAAATTTGTAATTCTTAGATATCTATTTTTCAAATTCATTTAGAAACAAGGAACTTCATTTCCATAGCATTGAATGTACATTATGGAATAATTTTTCATGAAATACGATCATTATGGGATTAGTAAAAGGAAAACCTTTCTTCCATTTCTTCAATTCTTAACTTAATGATTATTTGTGATATGCATACTATGTTTATAACATGTAGAGACACCATGATATTTCAAATTTATTATATATGTAAGTATATTAAATATAAGATCCAATCATATTTTATCTCAACATAGAATACCCCTATCAAGAGAAATGACTAGTTCCTATGAAATGATTAAATCTGATATTTTTATAATTGATGCCATACTTGACCAAGATATGTCATGGAATTATCCTCCTGATTGTATTCATATTAGAAAAATAAAGTAAATAATGATAAAATAAAAAATAAATATTAGATCTGAGGAAGGCATATATTATAATATTGGAGCTAGGGTGATTCAACAATCCTTTTGATAAGTGTAAAAAAAGGTAATGAACATAGATTAACTAATGAAGATGATGATTATGGTTTGAGACGTAGCCTTTAAAGGTGGTATATAAGTTCTTCCTACTAATCAATGAAATTCTTAAGATCACATTATCCATTTTATTTTATCTTTGTGTTATCCTAATAAGGTTTAAGTCTCTTAGGATTATATTTCTAATAACATCATTACAATACTCTAAAATAGGATGTATGATTACCTATTGTGTGATGAATGTATTTATCATATAGTGACTAGCCTTGTGATAATTGATGATGTAGATGAGGATATTGTGGTTATGTCTTCTTGCTTGATCACACCACCCTTGAGTTACATATAACTATCCTGGGACCTTATTTCAGTTTGGATAAACATTATTTATGTTTCAATAAATTATATTACCTTACGAACATACATTAAACTCTTATTATTTCATTATCTTGTATGTGTCATGAAGCATCTATTTATGTAACTGTATCAGATAAGGACTTATGATATCCCTTTGTCCTTTAAATCTATCTATGGATTAATTATGTTTAAGGAATGCATATACTAGTTATTGTTTAATCTCATTGCAAAAGATATAAAGAACATCCTATGAAGAGGATCATATACTCACAAAAATAACTAATATATTTGTTAATGAATATTTTAGAGATATAGATATGATTTTATCAACTAGTGAATTTTTAAATCATCCTTATTCCTTAGCCTAAAATTTGTGGCATATTGATCAGTTATATATACTTGAAGAGAGACAATATTGAGAAGAGGTTGTGTATGAACGTGATAACTTATCTTTTAAAAAAATTGCAACCAGTTCATAGGAAGAAATATAAACCTTATCTTGGTTGCATTTTTAGATATTGGTCTTAGGCCCCAATTAATTCCATGCTATTAAATTTTTTCAGTGTCTTCTTATTACCTAGATCTTAAACCATGGCTAGACTGAGAGGAGTTATTAATTTTATCATGTTTTGGCACATAAATTACTAGGTACTTATTGAAAAAATATTTTCATCATCCTTATATATTCAAAAACTAAGAGCTAAACCTTATTTATTTTACTAGTATTTTTGTCAACCTTGTCCATCTGTTACATGGAAGTAATGTTGTTATGCCTGTGAGTAAATTATTTCAAAGGGATACTCAATGTGTCGTGGAAGTTGATATCTATGACTCTTCTTATAATACTAGGGAAATAATGGTCAATTTCATGATATATGATCTTGCATGAATATTTCGATTATGTATTTGATATGAGTTGATTGTATTTAAATTGAGTGATAAACTTTTAAGAATGATGACTTATCGACATGAAAAAAAAAGTTGGTTACATTTTTAGGTGCATTGATGGAGGTTATTATATTATTCATCACACTCATAAATGTGTTGGGTGAATTAGATAAGCTTAATGATGTCACTATCCACTCATATAAATAATATCTAGTCTTGAGTGCTATTTTCTATTCATCTCTTTTATGAATCTGAATATGAAAGTATCCACTCTTTAGATCAATCTTGGTAAAATATTTTTCCCTTGTAATAACATCCATCATATCATCTAAATGAGCTAGATAAAAATTGTATTTAATTGTAATTTATCGATTTCTCTACTATCCACACACATTATCCACTCTCCATCTTTATTTAGAGTTAGCAATGATAGTTTTTCACATTGACTAATGATGTCTTACTACACCCATCCTCACCAATTTAATATACTATTTATTTAGTTCTACATGTTATCTTGGACTCATCATATCAGTTGATTGATTGGGTAAAGCTGATCCTAGAATCAAATAAATATGATTCTAAATATCTCTCTTTTATTGTAAACCATCTAGTAACTCATCAAGTATAACATTTGCATATTATTTCAACACTACTTTTACTTCTACTAGTACTTGTACCACTTTTGTGTCTTCCTTCTTCCCTACTAATACATAACAAAAAATTATCATCTAGATATATTTGATAAATTATTTTGTAGTCAGCATGCTTTTAGCTTGTTTTTCTTCTTTAAGAGGTAAAAAACTACATTCATACCACCTTTCCATAAAGTATATGTATTTTTTGATCTATCATGAATTGTTTTTATTTCAAACATGCATCCATCGGTATAATATCACACCATATTTTATCCTTGTAAATTTTACCTATAAAAAACATGACTAATCACCTTTTATCTACTATAACTTTATTCTCTTTCGTAAACCATGAAATTCAATATAAGGATTATGATGTTTTTCAAAATACAATTTTACTTTCTTAATCATATCTTTCAAAACCATATTTTCACAACTACCACCATCTATAATTAATTTACATATCTTACCTCATGAAGTATACCTTTCTTGAAAGACATTTGTTTGCAACTATGCATTACCACTTTCTTTATTCTACACATGTTATTTCTCTAGACCAATCATTATTCTTCTCATCATGAGATTTTCTCAAAAATCTTCTACTTCAACTTCAATATTTTGTTCTTCTATTTTCTCTTCCACTAAATTCACTCTTGGGCGATCCTCTTACCTCCTTTCTTGATATCTTAGTAGTGTGGACACTCAAATGATCTATGGACTTCTCCACATTTATAACCAATAGAATACATACATTGATTTCGAAACCATCCTCTATGACCACCATAGCTTCATCCTCTTTGAAATCCTCTTTCTTTTTGCTGGTATTAAAACCCTTATCCATTTTCTTCTTGTCATTTTGTACCATGTGATGGTTCTCCTCTAATATAGAAACCACCTCTATTTTTATTAAATAAATATCATCTAATTATTGGAGGGGATTATCCTCTTCATGTCCCAATATAAGTTCTTCTAATTTTTTTTCTATTTTCTATTTATTTTTTTCTATCTTCATTAGTTAATCTCTTGGTTATCAAAATTTGCCTTTTCGTTGTGATGTGAATTTACGTATCAATAATAATCAGATGAATCATCAGTGTGTGTTTGGTGTGAGTCGAGCTGTTTGAATAACCATTACGAATGAAAAACTTGGACAAGATGCGTCCTCATACACTTGAAAAAAACACATTTTTTACTTCTTTCTAGGGCTGGTAAGACCTCCTTAATGCAATGTGGTGCTATCATACAATTTTATGTAGATAATACCAAACATTTAGTATTAGTGTTTTGTTGTTGTTTTTTTTTTTAGTTTTTAGATCTTCTTTGAGTTTTTTTTTAGCATTTTTTCTCTCTTTTATTTCAGTTTTTGATATTGTTCATTTAAATTTAATTTATTTATTAAACACAAATACATTCTAATTTATTTAGATATTTAAGAAAATTCAAAAAAATATCATCATTCATACAAAAATATGTTAAGCAATTATAAACATTTAAAAAAAGAGTAAGTATTCAATGAAACCTTTAAGTTCATATTATATATATTACATAACATTACATTGTATGTTTGAATTATGATAATTATTGAGATGTGTTATTTTTATATTATTACTATTGAGGGCCCTAATAAATATTGAGATGTGTTATCATATTATCACATCATATTTATTAATAATCATAATAATGACCATAGTCGTTGTATTGTAGAAGTCAAGTCATCATGTCCAATTCGGTAGAGCCAAATGAGTAGATACTTCTACCCCCCTAACTCATCCACCATAAAAAAAGATAGATTCCCCCGTTCTTCCTCAATCACCCCTATATGATTACGGTTGGGGGGTTGCCAAAAAAAAATCTATACAGTTAGCGATTCATTGTAAAAATAAATTATTATAAAAATATTATAACATTAACATCATAATTAATAAATAAATAATTATAAAAATAATCACAATTAATATATGTGTAATATATAAATTTTATTGCATCATATTTACAAATATTTAAATAATCATAACTAATTTAAATTTATAGATAATATATAGATCTTATCATATCATATTTATAAATAATTATATCATAACAATAAATTGTAAAAATAAACTAATATACATATCTTAGATAAATTTATGTAAAATACACTGATATATATCATTTTATATGTAAGTCGAAATATATGCTCAATGCTAAAGAATGATATACATCAGTATATTTTATACAAATTTATTTAAGATATGTATACTAGTAAAAATTTAATTGCATAATAATTTATTTATATAACTTTAAATATCATTTTAAATTTGAAAAATTGAGTTATAAACCCTACACATTCCTCATTATAAACATAGGTTTATCTTCACTATATTATATAAACCCCACACTGGGCATTATAAACATGGGTTTATCTTCACTACATTAAATCAAACCAAACACAATTTCAAATGATGGACATGAATAAATAAACATTTAAGTCAACATTGTTCATTCTTACTTTATATTTTGACATTGTGAGCTGAGATTGACAACAAAAATGAAAAAAAATCAAATGTCGGTACCTTCAACACACCATAATCATCTTAAACCATTAAATTTTTCTTGTAAAATGAAATGAAGATAGTTTTCGACACTTGTACCATTCCCTGTCAAAATCAAAATTAAAATTGTATTGATTGATTGAATCAAACATTAAATAAATAAATGTTCTGGAAAGCCTCTAAAATGTTGATCCTTCAATGATGATATCTCTATATAAATGTGGCAATCTACTCACTTGTGTAAAAAGCTATTTTTAGCATGTAAGCTTAGAGGTAGAAGAGGATGGTGAAAGAAACTAATAGTTGCTTGCAACTCTAATAACAATTGTCGGATGCAAAAAAATAGAGAAAAATAGAATAAATACACAACAAATTAAACACAAACACATAAATTCAAACATAGATTTGTTTACTTATCATTGATCTTTTATTTCTAAAACTAGAATAGTTTTCAAATCTTATTTTGCCAATAGAGTTGTGTTACTCTATCCTCTTATATACAATATTCTACTAGTTACAAATTAATAGGCAAGACTGTGCTGCATATATATATATATAGATATAATGTAATTTTATATTATTTACAAATCTTATTTTGCCAATAGAGTTGTGTTACTCTATCCTCCTATATACAATATTCTACTAGTTACAAATTAAAAGGCAAGATTGTGCTGCATATATATATATATATATATATATATATATATATATATATATATATATATATATATATATATATATATATATCATGTAATTTTATATTATTTACAAAATAGAGTATAGAATGGTGTAGCATAAAAGCCTCTCGAAACATGTAGAAGGAGAGAGAGAGAGACAAAATGAATTAATTAAGTTATATGGATGTAGCTGGAGGCATGTGAACAACCTTAGCAAAATAAAGAGTTTTAATGAAGAGTGTTGCGTTGTGGTAGTGACATGGCATGAACAATAAATGCTTAGCTAAATTGAAAAGTACATCTACAAACACTCCCTTTTAATCTTCATTGCCAAGTAAATTAGTTATGCCCATGCTTTCTCTAAGATGCTCAAACACATTCTTTCTATGAAACTTTATAAAAATGTCTGCTAGTTGTTCTTCAGACCTAAAAAAATCAAGACATTATTGCCATTGTTCACCAATTCATGAATGAAGTGACATCTAGTGTCTATATGCTTCTTTTTTTTATGAAACATATGATTTTTAGATAGTGCAGCAGCTAGATTATTTTCACAAAATATTTGTGTAGCTTCTTCTTGAATATGCCTCAAATATAAAAGTACTCTTCTCATCCAAACTACTTGACATGTTTTTGATGTGGCTACAACATATTCCACTTCAACTAATGAATGTGTAATAATTGGTTATTTATTTGATGCCCAAGAGATAGCACCATATCCAATATGAAAATTATATTTTGAAGTGCTTAATCTATTATCCATGCTACCTCCCCAATCATTATCCATATAACTAATCAAATTAAAGTCATTTGATGATGTATATGTGATCTCAAAACTCTTTTTTCTACCTAAGTATCTCAAAATTCTTTTTCTAGCTTTACAATGAGAGAGATTCTTTTAGATTATTCATGAATCTTGAGATAAGACTAACTCCATACATAATGTCTAATCTTGTGGTGGTTAGATACATGAGACTACCAACTAATATCTTGAATAAAGTTGCATCAACACTAGAAATTTTATCCTCCTTGCTACATTTTAAACCCACACTATAAATTAATTTTTTGTCTCATAACAACACACTTTCCTCCTTATATTGGGAGGTGAAACAAAATTTCATCACATTTAGGGTTTCTCTATGCTAATTAATACACTTACATGATTGATTGTACTTTATTTAAGAAAGACTAAGAGCATGATGTGAGTTGTCCCAATTGTAAATGGCACCATAATATCTAAAATTAGTTAGAGGTAATACTATTCAAAATAGTATTGTAACATTTACTAATAATTCCTAGATTCAAGCATGTTTTTCATTGCAATTCATTTATAGACTAAATGTCATGGTGTTACAAGAATAGAAGTAGTGATGGAGTTTGGCAAGTTCATTCAGATTCAAATGCAATGAATCACATTAAGCATTTATGACATAATTATTCATATACAGGTCACACAGTGTAGATTTTGGTATGATAATGATCGATGCTAATGGATTTTCTTATATGTTAACTAGCTACTCCATATATCTAGTAGTGTTGGTAAATTATAATAACCCTTAATGTTTTTTTAGTAAGGATATGGTAATTTTGTTATGATTTCTACGGAGTAAGTAGATGGTAAAAAAAGTGGATGTCTACCTTGAACTAGTAATTGATGAACTGAGAGAATTTTTGGATGCATTACAATGTAAGACCTTTCAAAATCAATTTGTCAAAGGTAGTTCACTTTTTATGGTATGCTATGTTGGACTATTCATTATTCTACTCAATTTATTATGATATTCTTAAGAAGGTTTTTTATTTAGGGATCTATCATACATCAAATTTTGAAATATAAAATCATTTGTGTGTGTGTGTGTGTGTGTGTGTGAGTGTGTGTGTGTTTTATCGCATTATATACTATATTTGTAATTTTTTTCTATATGTAGGTATTTTAACATAAATAATATATATATATCAAAGGTGAGTTGATCAACAATGTGTAAGGTCATCAAAATACCTCAAAAATATAATATATGAATACTACTGAAGATTATTTCTTATGCATGGTGAATACCATGTTAAAAATAAAAATAAGTTTGATGGAAAGCCTAATAAATAGCCTTTAAAAATTATGTCATGTACCAATTAGTAAAAAGCCTTCATGAAATCACGCACAAGATCAAATGTTTTTATTCCTTATATTTTTGGGATGGATTGATTATGGCTATCAGAAATGATTGAAAAGGTTGAAATCCTAATAAGAATGAAGAAATTATCTATATTCTACAATATTACATGTTGAGATAATTTATTAGATGGAAATATTTTGAATCCAATGCATATATTTAAGCATGTATCTTTCTCTAAATGGAATCCCATTTCTAGTAAATAAAAATACACTTGAATTTTTAGATAAAGTATAAAATTTAGTGAGATAAAGAATTGTCTAAAAATAGAAGAATGTGTTCCATAGATATTAACAAGATAGCTTGAGTCAATTTGGTGAATCAAAAAATGTGAGAGATTCAAATGACAAATGGTGACAAGTCACCCTTGAGTTGTGCATTCACCACTAATAGACACATCACATGACTCAAAAAATTAATTAACATAAAAAATTAAAGGTAATTCTCATTTTTAAGCCTTAAATTAGATATGTATTTAAAGACTTCACATTTGATTTTTTTAAATTTATGCAACATATATTTCCCTTGGCATTAAATTTTCTATCTTTTAATCTTCCTCATGACCTAATAAATGCAATATATCAAATTTACTAAAGAATGAGATAATATGACATTTATTTTCAATTACAACACACAACTAATTAGATGAGAAACATTAGCATAATGACATGATTAATATTATTTGTGAAATAGGTGTCTATCTTCAAAATACAGTTCTGAAGCAAGGATTTTGTATTTATCTATGAAGGAAAGGTCAATTTCAAAATGTCAAATTATTATTCCATTAAAAATGTCATTTCCTAGTTGACTTAAAAGATCTAGATTCAAATCATTGGTTTATTGAGTATATATAGGTGGGTGGGAGATGTCATTGATTAGCTAAATCTCATTTTATTTATTCAATACGTATTTCTCAAACTACTTATATATTTAGAGAGAGAGAGAGAGAGAGAGAGAGAGAGAGAGAGAGAGAGAGAGAGAGAGAGAGAGAGAGAGAGAGAGCATACCAAGGTCAAGGAAGTGTATCAACATAATGGGTTATCGAGTGAATGGACAATAAATTAATGAGAACACATTTAAAATGGGAAAAATAACATATGATACACCCATGATAGGGGAATGTAGGGAAAATGTTAATATTATGTCAAGGATAGTAAGTGATAAAATCATAGGTAGTAGCATGTATGTTAGATCCTACCTATCTAGATTATAACTTATGTATGGTGAGGTTCATTGATGAGGGAATGAAAATTGGTTATGTATGATCTCATAATATAGGTTATTATTATTATTTGTTGAAGGGAATGGTAATAAAAGGATAATCATAAGGAAATACTCACTCTATCATTATATTAATGGATGGGGTTACTAAAAGGAACACTTATATATTTCTCTCTCCCACCTCCTCATTAGTGAAAGTAGATATATGGGTCTATATTGATGTCAAGGTAAATTCTTTACTAGGTTTGACCCAAAACCCAAATATTCCTTTGACTTTGCTTTAGTATATTATATATGTAAATGCATCTATTCATTCTTCATCACATAATATTATGTATATGTTTCATCTATGGTAGCATAGACCCTATATCTATCATTAATCCCTATCTCAAGCTCAACTAATCTATAGTTCAATCCTTATCTATATATATGGATCCTTATCTTTATCTTGACTAATGGAGTCCATAAATTATCTTAGATTTTAATCACTCCAATGTTTTATTTAGTTTCCAATCCTTAAATTCTAAAAAATAGGTATTGACCAAACTAGATTTTTAAAAATTATCTTATAAATGATAACTCCTAAAAATTTGGAATCAATTTCAAAAGACACAAAGTAGCAATAATTTTATAGATTTATTAATATAAATTTAAGTATTTATTATACTTTAATGTTAGTTTACTACATATATATTAAAAATTAAAAAAAATATAGAACCCAAAACAAATGCAAAACCAAGCAGCATATACCCTTTTGGTAAAGGAGTACACCGTTTCTACAGCATATGATGTATGCTGTTTTAGTTAAGGGTGTACATATTTTACTAAAAGAGCATATGCCTTTTACCAAAAGGGTCTACTCCCTTTACCAAAAGGGTCTACATGCTTTACTAGAATGGCTTATGCCCTTTGCGAAAAAGGGCATAGGTAATTTAGGGTTGGGACTAGCCCACTTATTATTTGGTATATTTTTTTTAATGATGCAGCCCCTAAAAAAGAGGGCACACATCATTTACAAGAAAGGAATTTTGATTAATGAATTTAATGGTTTTTATCCCATAACTTTGAGCATCTACTCATAAATCATACCAAATTCTACCAAAATTTTCCAACTATGTATGTAGATTCATGTTTTTATGACATGCCCCCACTAATATGTCCATTTTTGAGGTAATGGTAATGTAGCATGATAGTCACCTTATCTAAAAATTATAAGCTAATTTTATTATATTTATATCAATCATTTAGTAAAGAAACATATAGTGGCATCAAGTCTAAGTATATGTATCAATGAAGCTTATAGTATCCAAACATAAAAATCCCTAAGATGTATGATTTTGAAAATAAAAACATATATAAGTAATTAAAACTTATAAAATAATCAAGCACACACACAAGATAACCCAATGTCACTCAAAGGGGTTTTTAAGGAAACCAAAAATAAGGGCATGCTCAAATATCTCACAATGAACGGGAGTATATGTTCAAATGTCCACACACCAAATAAATAATAAACACTCATGGGAACTTGGGAAAAAAAAAGTAACATGTTTAAATTTTACATAATCAACACAAGGTAGTAAACAAGAATTACACTAATTTAATCCATGCGATAAGATAAAATAATTAAATTTTAAATAACTAACATAAGAATGCCATACTAGTCCTTGCATAAATGTGTTTGAAAAATGTCCTATAAAATAACATATCACGTATGTTGTGTGACATAACAAAAATGAGTATAGAATGTGTAAGTGTTAGTATATAAACTCAACATGATAATGTGAAATTATCATAAAAAAATATAAAATGTGTCAATCATGATTAATAGAAGCAATATGCCCTCAGTGTAGTGTGTCATGAAGTTAGATGAAAACTCAAAAATATATAAGCTCATGTATCATGGATCTAGTGCATCCCTATATCACACTCAACTACTTGTGAATCATATGTATGTAACTAATTTATATACCATATACTAACATGAATTAAATAGCATATGCAAAAGCTAGTAAACATGTGAAATGCTAAATATATTTTACATTTTTATTTATTTGAATCTTTTGATTTTTATTTATTTTTTGAAAATTTTGGAATGTTTTATGAAAGTGAGGGATATCCAATGATACCATCTAAGGGATTCTGATGGGGTGCTCTATAATTATAATATGGTACACCAAATTGGTCATGATACAAAAGATCGTGTACATTTGCCAAATTTAGAGATATAGAATATATAATAATACTATGTGACTCATGACATTATGGTCATGAAGTAGTAATGAAAGATATAGTGGTTCATGGAACTCCTTTTTTATTGCTTTGTAACTTGTTCGATGCAAATTTGGGTCATTTTACTCTCTCTAAAACATGTTGATCTTCTCTCAATAAATAGATGGGCAATGAAGGTGTAAATTAGGGTTTCATTGAGTTCATTATATATTTATAATGCAACTACCTCTCATGTATCTATTTCTAAGGAAATGGAATTACCTTTTGTTTACCCTTTCACTCATGACTAACTATAATAGGTGTTTTAATTAGCTACCCTGAAATAAACTTCTCTTTTTGTAGTGGATGTTCATATTCAATTTTTAAAATGATGATTACCCTATTGAATGAATATACTTGAGACATTCATGCACTAGGATGGCACTGCATGGATATTATGAATCAACGGTTGTCGCAGTAACATATCAAATGCTTTGGTATTTGTTATAACTAAAAATATTGTGGTTAAATGTATTGGGCACATATATAAAGATAAATCAATCTCACCATAAACCTAATATACTTGTCCATGAAAACTTTTGACCATCTTTATCAAAACATATAAATCATCATTTGTATATCCCAAATTTATAAGTAATGTAATGTTACATACATTCTCATTACAGCCATTCTCAACCATAACACTATGTATAAGCTGATGATTAATATGTGCTCTAAAAAATAATGGGTTTTGATTATCAATATTGTAATGTATTGTTTAATATCTTCTAATTTTGATGAGATCATTAGGTTTTGATCCTGAATCATCAAGAATATCAAGAATGGTAATATGTTCTCTATCAATAAGATATTATATCTTATGCTTAAAATTGTAACATTGCTTTGTAAAATGTCAAATGTATTGGCGGTAGTCATAATAAACATTTTCATAATATCATTTTGGTAGAGGTTGACATGTATCAATCACTATAGAAGGAGGGAGAGATATGATATAATATAGAAGTGTATCATATCTAATTTTAAATTGTAGATAGTTATTCACCCTTGTCACTAACCATAAGCATATTGGTATGTTAAATCAATTAGATAACTATTGTGTTAAAAAATTGTCACCCCAAAAAATTATTCATTTTAATTTGGCATAGAAGCTACTAAAAGTCTTACCCATTAGAAATATGTTTCTATGCGATGAATCTTTTGAGAAATGTGTAAAGCATGTGAGGATCCAATTCTAATCGTAAACAATTCATTACATCAATATTCCTTGTATGAAATAAGATTAGGAAATTCTTAATTGTGTCATTTCTAATATCAATAAAAGTGCATTGAAGATGCAAGAAAATAAAGAAAGTATGAAACAAACAATTACTGACAATATAAGTGAACATAGGTTCTTTGTGTAGATTATTTTGAAGCAACATAATATTAAATTTTTATCATGATATTTTATGTAGCCTATATTTATCGACACCAATAGGGTTGCATGATTGGATAGATTTTTTTTTTCAAGATATAATTTTAGGAAGAATTTTTTCTTAAATCTAGGAGAAAATATGTAGAAGGAAATAAAAATAAAAGATAGACAAGTAGACACTTCCAATGCACGATGATTTGATCAAGTGGATCTGATTTATTAAACACAAACAATGAAAAATGTTCAATGCCAAGACTAAAACAATAGTCAACGATCATGTTAGTTGTGGCTAGTATGAAACTTAAAACCCTTGAAAATATCATAGAAAGTATCCATAAAATATATTCTCAAGACTATAAAGTTACATAATTAGTAAGCATTTATTGTTCATTTTATTATTTGATTTTTTTATATGTGTTTTGTATGAAATATACAAAGGTCACATAAAATAACAATGTTTTCTTCCTATATTATAAGCAACTTAACTACCTTGTAGTTATAAACAAAAACATAAAAACTATTTGGCTCTAGAAAGGGATAAAACTAAGGTTTTACGATGTCGTGGCCAATAATAGAATCAAGGCTAGCAAGCCAATATTTTAAATGAACTTCCAAAGTTTGTTGAGGACAACCTAATAAAAAATTAGGTATCATGTAACTCCAACACTCCATGCTATGTCGATTATTATTAGGTGTTTTCCTATGATATCAAATTAGATTTCACCACCTGCGTGTGATACACGAAAATCTAAAAATGTATCCACATGTAGAAATAGATAAAACTATAATTTTTTTATGTGGTAGATTCTTTGATATCAAGGGAAACATAGTGTGATACTTGTGAGAAATAATGTCACTGGATTCACTTAGGTTGTTGAAATTAGATTGAGAAAAAAATAGGGACTCCATGGATCCATGACCTTCTCAGCCCAATATCATTTGCACATGTTTTACTATGATAATCCATGGGATTTATGTGCCTAGTCATAATATGAAATAGTTGGTTAGAGATTACTCATACAAATTTATTTTTATTCATAAAATTACGACATATAAATAACATATTATTTTCCTACAACTTAGGAGTCATGCATTATCACTAAATAAATAAATCTTACCTAATTCCTATTTTATAAGTAATTTATAACATCTTACATATAATTATACATATTAAACCCATCCATAATGTTGAGTTATCTTTACAAACTCATTTCTAAACAAAAATATTTTAATGATGTACTAATTTATATTATATGCAACATTATCTTTTTATTATGAATATAAGGTAAAATACCACACAACATAAAATGAAAATAAAAATATATGTCAACACATACTCTAAATATCTAAATTATAATATTTATGATGATTGCTATTCTAATCACTTACTTGCATGAACATAACTATTCATGTTTTCAATTCAATTGAATGTTAGTGTTTTTCACCAGCATACCATAAATTACTAGTGATAACCTAAATTACAACTTTAAACAACATAAATAGCTATTAAATATAGACATACACGACCCCAATACTATCTAGACAATACAACCTTCCGAGACATTTAACTATTAAATTGGAATATGCATTTAAGCTATTGTAGGATTTACTCAAAACTAATTCAATGCTTACGTCGAAGGGAGGAGAATGCTAAATTTTTTATGGTGGTGGATACATTTTGCAAGTTTGTGATGGATATATTTGTATATGAGAAAGCATGCACTACGAATTTGGAGATGTACAATATATAATAACACAACAAAACATTTTGATTTAAAGCATTATTTTATCCAAGATTTAGTGCAGATGAAGGTAGTAGAATTGAAATACATCAACACTAAATAACAATTGGTAGATATATTCATGAAAGCAATTGCAACAGAGCAGTTTTTGACACTCAGAGATCAAATTGTGAGCCCGCTCAGCATCAAGGGGGAGTATGTTGAAAAGTGATGCTGAAGTGCAGTTCACTCAGTTCTATTTTTAGACTATTAGTGTAAATTTAGTTTGCATGAACAGTTTTTGTGGAGTTAAATTTAGACAATTAATTTTTAGTTAATATATTTTTTTAAAAAATAAAGCCTTAGAAAGGCTCAAGTTAGTTTTAGTTGATATTACATGCAAATTATTATTTAGATAAATGTAAAATATTTTATTCAATAATTAGAAAAGCATGTTCACATGCAATTCTATTAATACATTGTAATTGATCTTTATTTTCAAGAAGAAGGAGAATGATTCCAAGTGTTTGAAGAAGTATTTTTTATTTTTGCAATTCTTATTTCTTTTGTATTATGAATATTGCATTTATTTGGATGTGATTTAATTTTATTTAAAATTCTACAGCTATGGTAAGTAGATCAAATAAAATAAAATAAATTGATTGGACATAATACCTTTTTAACCCATTGTAGAGCTACATTCTATGCAAGAATAAATCTGAAGGAAAGGAGAAGTAGACAATTGTAAGTGAAACTGGTAGACATTTAGGAAATCAGGGTCGTGGGAGTTGCATAAGAATATCAAGTGTAGCACGAAAAATTCAGAACAACATATGCACGCTCAAATCTTGTATTGACACAAATGAAAAAGCTGTACTCGTTAGTATACAAATAATTTGACAGGTCCAGTGCAGATCCAGATGCACGACGACACAGTCTGAGAACAAGCGTACAAAAACAATGATTTAAATGCTTTACGTGCTGCCCCTGGCATAAGAATTACACCATGCTCTGATCTTTGTGAAAAAATAAATGGAAATGCCCTCCTTTATCTCAATTCTTGTAAACTAGATTTGTGTTTTTTCTAACCACCTCTACAGTTCTATGTAGCTTGTTATTGACCCTCATGGATTTCAAAGAATTTACACCCTCCCTACACTACACTCTGATCTAATAACAATAAACAAAAAGAACTTTAACACATTATCTTGAAACAATTTTAACTAGGGCAACATAGAGACATGGGTTGCCCCTTAATTTTTTTATTTATCCTTCGTTACAATCAACTTGCTCTTGCATAAACTTTTCTGATACAAATGAAAAAAATGATTAAATGCTACAAATGAATACAAATCATTTATTCAAATATAAATACAAATGCATAGACACAAATGAACCTATAAATATTCAGAACCCACAATAATTTAATTTAAAAGTTTATTAAAAAAAAAGATTATTTTTACTAATTAAAAAATAATTTTATATTTAAAATATTATTTTTAATAAATACAATTATTTATATAAATCTAAAAATTATATATTATATTTATTTATACATTCCAAACCTTCTATAAAAAAATATATATATTATTAAAAAATTAATTTTTTTTTTCTATACATATAAATTTCATTTATTCATAAATTAAATTACCAAAAAAATAATAAAATAAAAAATACACATATAACATATTCAGCTCAATATAACCAAATTAATCTTAAAAAACACCCATACATAATCATTTATAAAAATTAATATACCTCGACATGATGTTGTAACTCAATACAAACAAAATTACGAAACCCAAGCCCAAATACAATACTGAACCCAAAAATATTTGGAACCCACTAAACTTTAACCTCGAAGTTAAAAAAATGATAATAATTCTTGATTATACTAGAAAGACATAACCATGACCATGAGTTGGTCATATAGAAATGCTATTAGGAATTCCTCTAAAGATGAGTCCACGATTCTTGCTTTCATCTGAAGTGTTTGGAAATAATATGATGTAAGGAAGATTTGCAGTGCCATTCTGACTTTTTAACTTTGGATCATCATTCCTAGATTTAATGATCTGTTCAATCTCCACCAATTTGGAACTAAATGTTTGGAATGCTTTCTCCACTCGAGAATCATCCACACTTTTGTCCCAAATAAACCTCATTCGTGGAATGCCTTGACAAAAGTTGCAACACAGCCATGGTGGTGGTGGCTCTCTCTGTGTCTGAGAGTGTGATAATTTTAAATACAACAAAGTTGCAGTAGGAGAGTTCGATGTGCACACCCATACTCCCACATGTGAGGAGGGGAGGGTCAAGGTGCTCTAGGTGGTTGGTAGTAAGAATAATAATGTGCTCCTCTCCATAGCAAAACCAGAGTCTGTCTGTGAAATTGACAAAACTAGAGAGAGTAGCTTGACTGCTGAACTTATTTTCTTTGTTACTATTATTGTAGTTGTATTTTGGTGCCGAATCTGTAAAATCAGGTAAGCAACCAATGTCCCCAATCACAATAATTACTTTTTCCTTTGTCTGGGTGAGAAGGGCTTGGAGCTCTTGGTTGTGAGACACCTTGGTGAGCTCCAAATCGTAGATATCGTATTCATGTAGCTTGCAATGGTAGCGATGAAGCTTGATTTTCCTGTTCTAAGAGGGTCATCGAGCAGGTACCCGCACTTCTAGGCATGACCAATCTATCTACATAATTCTTTGGATTCTTTGAAGCGATCGAGGTCGAGTGCCAATCTGTCGAAAGTTGAGGAGTGTTTGAAAGGAATTCCATTCCATCCATTCCCATACATAGCGATCCCACCACTATTGGTATAAAAGGTCAGTCCCCTATTGTGTGTTGGAGACGGGAGTTAATTTCTCCACTCCTTCTCATGCATGCAGTAGCAGTTAGACAAACAGTTAGCTCAAACAGTTAGAGAGTTAACATTCAGTTAGTTAACTGACAGTTAGGAATCAATTAGTTTACGCAGTTAACAGTCAGTGCTTTCAAGCAGTTAGAAGATTAGTTAGGGATTAGTTAAACAATTAGTTATGTTTGATTTCAAATCTATTTATAGACGCTTTGGGCGTAGAATTGTAAGCAAGGAAAATTGAAGATCAATAAAATCTTTTTCTTTCAAGAGATTGATGTAGCAATTGGCTTCTTTCTTGTTTATTTGTTTTAGTTCTTGTTTTGCATGCTCTCTGTGATTCTAACAAATTGGTATCAGAGCCCAGGTTGTGGCAGAAGAGCCTAGTTAGGAAAGCAGCCAGCAAGGAGGCAACAAGAAGAAAGGAGAGTGAAGCAGTCGGGAGCAAGAATTCCCAGTAGGCAGCGCAGAGACCGACATCCGCAGTCAGAAGACCGATGTCGGCCGACTCCAAGACCGACATCGGCAGAGTGAACCGACATCGGCAGTATTAACGACCGACCGCGGTAGTGTAACCAACGTCGGTGACTGTGTTTCAGAAACAAAAACCAAAAAGTCATTTCAGCGTGAGAAATGGCAACGTACAACAGTATTTCTCAGCCTCAAATTCTCGTTTTCGATGGTAAAAATTATGATTTTTGGGCAATTAAGATGAGAAATTTATTTTGCTCACAAGAAGTTTGGGATTTAGTATGAAAAATATTTATTTTCATACTAATCTTAATGATAATCAAAATCATCATCAAAGTTCAGCAACAATCAAAGTAAGGATCTTCCCAAAATATTATTTATGATAACTTAGGTTGGTTTATGGAAATTTCAAGTATCTAAATTGATATTCTCACAATCAAGATTTACAGATGTAGCTTTACAGACTAGATCTAATGTTCTTCATAAATTTATAACTAAGTATACAGAAAACAAAACACATTTATTTAATGGTATATCCTGCTCTTTTCACCGAACTGGGTATAGAGACCATTTTAATGTTTGTAAATAGATGAATAATGTAAAAATCATTTTATTTTAGTTTTCTAAAAATAAATACATTATATTTTTCTCTTACGATTTTAAATAGGATAAAAATTTTACATTCATCTTACAATTAAAATAAAATATTTCTTTTAAAAACTAAATACAATAAATTATTTGCCTTATAATTTAAATAAAATAAAACATTTATTCTACAATTTTAAATAAAATAAAATATCTACCTTTGGATTTAAATAATACAAATTATTTACTTTCATTTTAAATAAAATAAATTATTTATTTTACAAAATAATATAATCTACCTTTCATGTAATAAAATAAATTATTTTCTTCTAATTTAAATAAAATAAAACATTTATTCTACAACTTTAAATAAAATAAAATATCTACCTTTGGATTTAAATAATACAAATTATTTACTTTCATTTTAAATAAAATAAATCATTTATTTTACAAAATAATATGATCTACCTTTCATGTAATAAAATAAATTATTTTCTTCTAATTTAAATAAAATAAAACATTTATTCTACAACTTTAAATAAAATAAAATATCTACCTTTGGATTTAAATAATACAAATTATTTACTTTCATTTTAAATAAAATAAATTATTTATTTTACAAAATAATATAATTTACCTTTTATGTAATAAAATAAATTATTTTCTTCTAATTTAAATAATATTAAATATTTATTTTACAATTTAAAATATAATAATATATGTATTTTACCATGTAAATAAAATAAGTTATTTACTTCCATTAATATAAAATATTTATTTAAAATTTAAATAAAATAAAATAATTTTATCTTACAAATTTTAAATAAACTAAAATACCTAACTTATGCGTTGAAATTCTTGACAGAAATGGATTAAGGATCCACTTGAAATGAAAGTTATTGCCTTTCTCCTCTCCCCTTCCCTTCCTATTTCAGCCATAAATCTGCGCTGCTCTCTCCTTATAATTTTTTCTCATGCCAATTTTTATTAGCTAAAGTTTGAATGTATTTAATGTATTTAATTAATAGTTATAAATTATTTATAATAATATAATTAATTAATATTTTTAAAAATTATTATTTTTTAAATATATAATTAATTAATAATCTTAAAAATTATTTATGATGATATAAACTTGAGTAATATTTATTTACTAAAATAAAATTAATAATTATTCATGATAAATGTAATTTATTTATAAACTTTGAAATTAACAAAATAGAAGAAAAGCTCTGTTAAGAACTTTTGGATATTTCCAAATATTTAAATTATTCTTTATAAATGTGAGTATAAGATTAAAAATTCATTCCATTAAAAAAAAATTCATTCGCAATTGTCATTTGTGACCACATTGCATATTTTTATTTAAGAAAAATAACTATAATATTTTTTAGCGACTAATTTGAAAAGAAAAAAAATGAAATTAAAATGTACCTTGTTTTCGTGTTTTCCTGTCGATGCCCTGATTATTCTTTGAGATCAACTCAAGGATTAAATTATCTAATCAATTCATCCTGACATAAAATACTAAATAAAGTCAAAAACTACTTAAAATATGAACATAAGTCCACAGTGTGAGAAGATAACCCTGACATCTATATCGCTACTTGTTGATACTCATAGATTTTAAAGAATTTACACCCTTCCTACACTACACTCTGATCTAATAACAATAAAAATAAATAAATTTAACACATTATCTTGAAGCCATTAACTAAGACAACATGGAGACATGGGTTGCCCCTTAATTTTTATTCTTCCTTCGTTACAATCAACTTGCTCTTACTTAAACTTGTTCTCATATAAATGAAATAATGATTTAATGCTATAAGTGAATACAAATCACTTATTCAAATATAAATACAAATGCATAAACATGAGTGAACCCATAAATATTTAGAACTCACAATAATTTAATTTAAAAATTTATTAAAACAAAGATTATTTTTACTAATTAAAAATAAATTTGAATGTTTAAAATATTATTTTTTAATAACCCACAAAACGTTAACCTCGAAGTTAAAAAAAAATTTAAAAATTCCTGATTATACTAGAAAGACATAACCATGACCATGAATGACCATGAGTTGGTCATATAGAAATGCTGTTAGAAATTCCTCTAAAGATGAGGCCACCATTCTTGCTTTCATCTGAAGTGTTTGGAAATAATATGATGTAAGGAAGACTTGCAGTGCCATTCCGGTTTTTTAACTTTGGATCATCCCAAAAATTTATGCAACCAATACTCTCCCAAAAATGAGAACGGATGTTGTAGTAATAAGGGTATAAAATGTTACATTGGTCTATGTTATCTTCTAAAAATGCAGTTAAATAAGATTATAGAGATTCATATTAAAATCTCATATAGTTATATAAATCTAAGAATAATTTTAATAATATTGAATTAAAAAAAATTATTTTAAACATATTTATTTATTGTTAAATGTAATATAATTTATATTATATTATTATAAATTTTATCAGAATTTAATAATATAATTTAATTTTTAGATGCATATTAACATACATATTTTAGATAAATTTATGTAAAATATATCAAGAAATATTATTCTCGATTTGCTCATTCAACTTATGTTATATATCCAATATCATATAAGCATCTTCAAAATAATATTTGTCAATGTCTTTTATATGGATTTATCTAAAATATCTATACTAAATCCATATTAGTAATATTATCCACCACTACTAAATGGCCCAAATTATCACCTCTACTAAATCAAACTACCATTTTTTATTTGTGATATTCCTAAAATTGATAATAATAGACATCAAGGGCTGTCACAAAAGCTAGGGTTAAGAGACAAAACATTAATGTTGTTAAATAAACAATCAACCACATTAAAATCATGCAAATACCTCTAACATGATTTAAAATAACCATAAAATGATCCACTGAATCATGTGAACTATGTCGAGAATCTGAAATGCTCGAATGCAATCTAGAATGACATTGAAATTCGAATAAGATTCAAACATAATTATAATATCGATGATCAAGTGTAAGGTTTGCATAAAACTTAACTTGTTAAATTTACAATTGTATTTATCCTTGGGAGTAAAATATAACCAAAATATATAAAAATGATCCATAAAGCATACAATTAGAAGCGTGCTCACACAATACCATTTATTTGTCTATGGTGAGTCTAGTTATGGCAAGCAACTTGTCAGTTTTTGTCAGGGTTATATATATTTTTTTTGGATCATTTCACATCATGCCCATGTTCAAGCTAAGGTTCTAATAAAGTTTCAAAGGATTCTGAAAGCAGAGGGAGGACTGATAAAAATGCGATGATAACTACCGCAGTGATGATCATATTGCCTTCACAATTCTTAATTTTTTTGCCACTAAAGGAGGGGTAAAAATTTTATTGAAAATGAAACAAGAAACAAAGAGAATTACAGAGCTTTATCCTGGTCAACAAGTTGAACCAGCTTCTGAGATAAATTCAGGGGAAGCATCGTATGATCAACAATGTTCCAAGACGGCCCACGCTCGGAGGCCCATTTAGCTAAACAATCAGCCACACCGTTCCACTCGCGAGGAATATGCATAAAAGACACAGAATCCAAATAAGTACATAGCTGAAGGCTCTATTGAACAACCACAGCCAAATGCCAATCCATAGTCTCAAACTTCCTTTTATTCAATAAATTGACAACCACCTGCGAGTCAATCTCACAAATAATTCTGTGCCAGCCACGTTGACAACACTGTTGCACTGCAGCCAAGATAGCCAGAGCTTCCATGAGGGTATTAGTATGGTAACCCTTGTAGATAGAAAAGAAAAATTGAATATCACCAAAACTATCATGCCCAACACCCCCAATACCAGCTGACCCGAGATTTCCTCGAGAAGAACCATCAGTGTTGATTTTAAGAACTCCAACCACAGGAGGAGTCCAATGCCCCTCACGATTGACAGGATGCGAGTGCTGCGTAGTGTTTTTTGATTTATTGTGTTGATATTTAATTTTTTTATTTGGATTTGCAAGCAATCCAAGTTTACTAAGTTTATATATGAAAGTATAATAATGTTACCCAAAAAATAATTAATAGATTTATTTTAAGAAAAAATTGAATGGAGGTCAAATTTAATGAAGGAATTAAAAGTGAACATACTTATTCCATTATAGCCCACCACTCCCCAATACCATTATAGATTACCTCTCAAAATAATAATGTTATAATAATATTTTATTTTTGAACATTTTATTCTTTAAGATAAATGAATAAATATAATACAAATCCTAAAAAATATGTTTTTATATTATGTTGATTAATTAGGATGAGGTGAAAATTTTAATGTATTGTATATATTAAATGGTGGTGGAATATCAATTGATGTTTATTGTTAATGAAAGGTCCATGATACGAATTTCACTATGTATTTAAGTTGGCAAAATTGCATAAATTCTCATCCTTAATGTAGCACCATGCCCATAATGTTTAAATACCCATCTTTAATATAATACCACAATCAAAGTGCTCTATTAGAAATGTGCTTAAGATAAACCTTGAGTATGTTTTTGTCAACTGTGTTGATTTTGAGAGTTATTAGCATGATTTTCCATAGTTTATCTTTCATCAAATCTATGTTGGATTATGTGTTGGCACCAACACATTCTTCCTCCTTGATAGACATCATGAATTACCTACTCACTATCAAGGGAGATGCCCACTGTCACGGGCCCAACTCTCTAGAGTTGGCTAGCCCTTGAGGCACCACCTGTTCCAACTCGAATCCCACATGGTAATGGGATTTTATAAGAACTACAGACTACGCTTTTAGTGTTTATATGCACAAGTAGACCCAAAAACATAGTGGACAATAACTTGTATAAACAAAGGTTTAGCAGTGGAAAGAAAAACACAAACTTGCAAAGATCAAGAAATCAACTCAACACACATGAGCATTCACAAGATGTAAGAGAATTGGGAGTAACATGTATTTTATTAACTCTTTAGGACAAGCCAGTCCGAAGTACAATAAATGGGCCAACTGGCCAACATACATAACAACCACCGAGTGAGGCTCAACTAATAATGCACAGAACCACTTGAATGATTACAATGAATAATTCCCTCCCCATGTTTGATTACTCTCTGCCTAGGACAAACCCACCCCTACTTCACAAAATCTAAGACCAATAGAATTTCTCACAAAAATCGACATGATGTTTTCACTAACATGTGCCCATGGTCCACATAAACTTGGGATTGACACACCAGCTTCACAATGATTCGCTTTTCACCACTTTGATAGTTTAAACTTGCATTCACCAAATCACTATGAAAATAAAGCTCATCATTCATTTGATCAAAGTAGACCAACTCCATGAATGTAGTTAGGGATGTTGAAGCAACACATCCCTCATAGACTCCCGTACTTAAAAATTGGTGACATCCTTGACGTTGGCATGACTTCACTGGCTGGAACCCATGAGCCAAAAATATTCTATTAAGACACAACCCAGAGCCAAAAGATTCACACATCCCTTCTTCAGACCCAATCCAAGCCAAGAGGCCAACACTTCCCCTTTCCAGGCTCTATCCAGAATCTAGATTCAAGAGACCAATACGCCCCCTTTTCATACCCAAAGCTAAGAGATAAACACACCTCCTTTCCAAGATTCCTTTAGAGTCAACAGACCACCCCACCCCTTTTCAGACCCAAACCAAAGAGATAAACACGCCCCTTTTTAGGCTCCATCCAGAGTCAAGAGATTAACATGCCTCCTTTTCAAACCCAAAGCCAAGAGATAAACACTTCCCCTATTCATGGTTCATCAAGAGTTAAGATAACAAGGCCAAACTCCATGACCTTAACTTTGAAGGATTCCAACTGCTCCTAGCGTGTTGAAAAACACCCATTCCAATACCACTAAAAACTCCCTCTGCTTCAGATTGCCAAGTAACCCACTGTCTTCACCCCCAACAAACTATTCCAACTGTCACTCTAGTTTTATCCATCACACATATAGAAGGGCACTTAGGTGAGAACCATCATTGGCTTAGCGTCATCAATGACTAAGGAATCCGACTGGTTATAAAAATAAGAAACAAACTGAATCTCTAGAAATTTTAGCACATAGACAAAGCTTGTCTACACAAGCTACACCAAACCAATATAGATTCACAAGATCAACCTAATCTTGTCAACCCCCAAACATGGGGTGGAGGAAAACAGCTCTTGATGACCCACCTCTTCAAGACTCTATAAACCCAGTAAATCCCAAGTGACCCCATCGAACTTTCCCCCAAAATAGTATTAAAACTCCAACACAAGAGTATAATAGGCAAAGACAACTGTTCATATCTAACACACCCTAGGCCCAACAATAGTAACAGAGTCCTTACTTAAGAACTCTCCTCTGGAACCAACTTGACACACTTGATCAATTATCTTCTCTGTGACACAAAAATATGATGTTTCCTTGAGCATACCAATGGCTGTGAAGAACCCACCTCACATCAATGGGAAAAAGGATCTTGTTGCCCCTTCAACATCCCAACTACCACTAAGAAATATAAGGTACACTGACTCCTTACCAATTCTTTCACTCTTTTGCATACTCAACCCAACACCCCTTTCATCTTCCCTATCCAAGTATGTGATCAACCTCAACCTTCCTGACTATAAATTTATACCCCAAGTATACCACATACCAATTAAATATTTAATTATTGGTCTGGGAATGGAGACCCAATGATAATGAAATCAAATTAAAATTGAAAACAACAATCTTAATGGATACAAATAAACATAAGTAATCCATTCACTAAATCAAGTGTACAACATCCACGATTATTTAAACTAGAAAAGTAATATAAAGCAATTCTGCAAAACAATAATCACTTACATGTTCAACTCAAACCCTTGTATCCAATAAATACAAATGAAACTTGACCAGACTTCATTTGATACCCTTACAATTTTAGTAGAATATAACCATTTAATATTCATGCCAAACATAACAAAAGTAAGTCTATATGTCTTACGTAGGAATTTCCTCAAAACAAAACAAACATAAGTTTCCATATCATAGCCACTCAATGTGACTTCAAGAAATATGCAAAGGCCATAAAATAATCTAAAATCCAAGACAATCAATAGGAACGATTAAAAAAACTAGTCAAGATAGGTTTCAAAATCCACAGCGATGAATATAAAAAATAGTCAGGTTATAAAAACCTAGATGACTTTGCTTTTTAAAAAAATATGACATAAATCGATGCAAAAAAAATAAGCCAACCTTCTTGAGGCCATAAATTTTTACCCATAGCTCTGTTTGAGCTCTTCCACATGCCAAAATGATCATCTTAGAAATTTAGCTACTTCTCTAAGATGCACTTTCCCTTAGAGGTGTTTTTGATATTTTTTTAAGGCCATATGTGATCATGTGAGGGTATAAAATTCTTGTTTAAAGAATTTTTTTGGATTTTTATATTTTTAAAAATTGTATACTATTAGGATCAGACATTAACTTTAGTTGAATTTCATCTCATAGGATAATTTTAGTGTTTAGAATATTTTAATATATTTTTAGAGTTATGTGTGCTTGCATGTAAAACTTACTAAAAATAGTAAATACTTAAAATAACATTTTTTTAGATTTTTTTTTTTTTTAGATTTTGTATGTCCACTCTAAATTGGAGTTGAGGCTTATTTACACATGGTTTGGGTTTTTTATTAATTCAATATGAATCAATAAAAATTAGTGGTTTAAATCTTGGCGTATGGGTAATTTTTATTATCTTGATTGTTTTTAGTTTCGTTATCTATTATTAGAGTAGGTTTGAATCTAGGAAGAGTAATAGATAGAAAGAGGATGATGAGGTAATGGATATATGAAATGGACTATGCAATATCTATAAATTCAAGTAGAGCAAATAATCGACATTATAACTATTCAAATAAGAAGACAAGATGGTGATGAGATTGAGGAAGACACAAATCATGATGAAAAGATTCAACAAAAAGAAGAGAAACAAGAATAGCCACCATCAATGGAAGAGAGGATGGTTTAGGATTTAGAGGGAAGAAATGAAGGAATCAAGGTTGATCTTCTAGATTATGTAGGTAGTTTAAAACTAGAGGAGTTGATAGATGGAATGAATATCATGAAGAAGTTATTTGAGTGGAAGACTATGAGAGAAGACAAGAAGGTAATATTTGCATGCATGAAATTGAAAGGTCATGCAATGATTTGGTGGGATCACTTGAAGAATGAGAGACAAAAGAAAGGTAAAGAGATGATTAATACATGAAAAAATATGGATAAAAAGCTAAGGGAGAAATTTTTTCTTGTGGATTATGCATAAACCCTATACAAAATATTATAGAATTTGAGGTAAAAAGATAACAATAGACAAGAGTATATGGATGAGTTTTATAATCTTTTCATACGAGTGAAGCATGATAAAAAAAAGAATAAAAGATAGCTACAAAATATGTAAATGGTTTTAAATTTTATATTCGAGATTAATTAAGAATTCATAAAATACTTATCATGGAGGATACTTATCAATTAGCTTTGGAAGTAGGAAAAAAAATAGACAATCTTTCAAAAGGATGTCTCTTGGTCCAAAAAGAGGAAAATCCCCTCCAATAAGGGGATTGTGTGGGTTTAATACCACTAGAGGTGGTTCTAATACTAATAAAGGTGAATCATGGTGTGGTCTAGAAAGGAAAGATGGCAATAAGCAAGGGTTTCAATACCAAGAAAGAGGAAAAAAATTTTAGAGAGGATGAAGTTATGATGGTGGTAGAGGATTGTTTTTGAATTAGTACAAATCTTATGTTTGTTATAGATGTGGAGAATAAGGGCACAAATATTTTGAGTGTCCAAACTATCAATTTCAAGAAAGGAGGTAAGAGGATCATCCAAGAGTGAATCTAGTTGAGACCAAGATAGAAGAATAAAATACTGAAGTTGTACCAGCAAATGTTGGAGAGAATCTCATGATGAGAAGAACAATGATCACTCCAAGGAAGGAAAAATTGCATAATAATGGAGGTGGTGATGCATGGATAAGATTAAATATTTTTTGAATAAGATGTACTCTAGGTAGGAAGCTATGTAAAGTAATTATATATGGTGGTAGTTGTGAAAATATGGTTTCTAAAGAAAACATAGAGATACTAAATTTGCAATGTGAAAAGAATCCTAATACTTATTGGATTTCATGGTTTAATAAAGGGAATAGGATTATAGTAGGTAAAAGGTTCTTAATCAATTTTTCTATAGGAAAAAATTATAATGATGAAATTTGGTGTGATGTTATTCTAATGGATGCATGCCATGTGCTATTAGTGAGACAATGGCAATTTGATAGGAAAGTAATTCATGATGGAGCAAGGAACACATACAATTTTTATAAATGTGGTATAAAGGTATGTTTTTTTACCTCTTACAGAGGAAGAGAAAACATAAAGTATGCTATCTACTAAATTTTTTTCCAGGATATAAAGGTAAAAGGTTGTTGTTATATATTAGTAGAAAATAATGAAGACATAGAAATGGTGCAAATACTAACAGAGGCAACAAAATTATTGAAATAATATGTATATGTTATCCCTAATGAGTTGTTGGATAGTTTACCACTTAATAGAGATATTTAGCATCACATTGATTTGATTTCAAGATCAACTCTACCCAATGAAGCAACATATCGGATGAGTCCAATAAAACATGCATAATTAAATAAAAAGGTTATTGAATTGATAAGAAAGAAGGTGATAAGTGAGATTATGATTCCATGCGTAACACTCATGTTTCTAACTCAAAATAAAGATGGAGAATATGTGTGGATAGTAGAGTAATTAATAAAATTACAAACAAGTATAGATTTTATATACCTCATTTTGATGATATGATGGATGTGCTTGCAGGAACAAAATATTTTACCAAGATTGATCTAAGGAGTGGTTATTATCATATTCAAATTCATGAAGGAGATGAGTTGAAAATTGCATTAAAGACTAGGGATGTCTTATATGAGTAGATGGTGATTCCCTTCAAATTATCCAATGTACTTAGTACATTTTTGAGGGTAATGAATACAGTGCTACAAGAATATATTAGCAAGTTTATGGTTAAATATTTTGATGATATTTGAATATTCAATAAGACTAAATAAGAACAATTACATTTAACAATGGTACTATATTTGTTAAGAAAGAAGAAGTTGTATGCAAATTCAAAGAAGTGCAAGTTTACACAGAATAATTTGGTATTTTTGAGATTTGTAGTTTCATAAGATAGTGTGAAAATAGATGAATAAAAGATAAAGGTAATTTTTGAGTGTTTTATTCCAAAATGGTTTCAAAGGTAAGAAGTTTCCATGGTTTAGCAACCTTTAACATAAAATTTATTAAAAAATTTAGTAGTATTGTGGGACCAATAATATAATGCATGAGAGAAGGAATTTTTAGGTACTAGATTGGCCACATAAAGCTTTGAATTTTTTAATAAGAATATTATAAAAGGAATAATTTTAGAGTTACTGGATTTTAATAAAGTATTTTAGGTTAAGTATGATGTTTCATTTGTGGGAATTGGTGCTATGTCGAGTCAAGAAGGAAAGCTAATAACATATTTTAGTGAGATATTGAATGAGGTAAGAAAAACGTATTCTACCTATGATGTTGAACTTTATACAATTGTATAAGCCTTAAGAAATTGGAGACATTAACTAGAGCCTAATAATATTATCCTATTTATATATCATGAGGCTTTAAAGTATGTGAATACAAAAAAAAGGTGGAATAATAGGCATGCAAAGTGGGTATCTTTATTGGAGGGGTATAATTTTGTGTTGAAACATAAATCAAGAAAATAAAATTAGATAGTTGAAGCATTGAGTAAGAGAGCAACGTTATTAAATACTATGGTGAGTGAATTAGTTGGATTTAAATCTATCAAATAATTATATGTTATTGGTCTATATTTTGGAAAGATAGTTGAGCAGTGCAAGAATCTATTAATAGGTGAGACAAATACTATTTGTAGTGAGTACCTTATACAAGAAGGTTATCTCTTCAAATTCAAACAATTATGCATTCCATTTGGGTCTCTACAATATAATATAATAATAGATTTACATAGTGGAGGTTTGGATAGACATTTTGGTAAGATGAAGGCAATCGATCCTATGGAGGGAAAATATTTTGGGCCAATGATGAAGAGAGATGTGACACGGTATTTTTATAGATGCAAGATATGTCAGGTGTGTAAAGGACATGCACAAAATACTATATTATACATGCCATTATTATTTTCAAGAGGACCATGGACAGATTCGATTATGGATTTTATGTTGGGATTACCAGACACACAAAGAGGTAATGATTCAATTTTTGTTGTTATAGACAATTTTTTTAAAACAGTTCATTTCATTGCATGTAAGGAAACCAATGATTCCAGTATAGTTACATAATTACTTTTTATGGATATTGTGAGATTGTATGGTATTCTAAAAACTATTATTTTAAATAGGTACATGAAATTTCTAAGTCAATTTTAGAGGACTTTATATAAAAATATGGGTAGTAAGCTACAATTTAGTAGTGAATATCACCCACAGATAGATGGACAAATAGAAGTTGTGATTAGGTGCTTTGAAAATTTGTTCAGATGTATAGTGGGAGAGAATCCCAAGCAATGGGAGTTGGCTTTACCATAATATGATTTTGCATATAATATTTTAATGAATAAATCAATAGGAAAGTCACCATTTCATATTGTTTATTGAAGAATTATTATGGGTATTTTAGATTTGGTACAATTACCAATTGGAGATCAAATTAGTGATGATGCTGAAGTGTTTACAAAGCATATGCAATCGCTGAAAGAAGAAGTAAGAAGAATGTTACAGAAAATTAATGATAAATATAAGTCATTAACAAATGTTAAAATAAAATTCAAATTATTTGAATAAGGAGAGTTGGTAATGGTTTATTTGAGGAAATAAATATTTCCAAAGGGCACATATAACAAGCTGAAGTACAAGAAAAATAGGCCATGTATAATTGTGAACATAATCAATGAAAATACTTATGACATGAGTTTACCATAGAATTATGATATATCTCAAGTAATTAATGTTTCAAATTTATATGAATTCCATGGAGAATATGGTGAAGGTGATAAATACAAATAATTAAATTGGTAGCAGTAGGCTCTAAAGAAGAAAACAAATAAGATAGTGTAGGTTTTGGATATGAAGATAGTGAGCACAAAGAAAGGGAATTATAATAGGTATTTTGTATAATGGGAAGGATTGAATCAAGAAAAAAAAACACTTGGATTAAAGAATGAAGATAAAAAAAGATTGAAAAAGAAAATTTGTAGTAGAATCAGGATAACTCATAGGAGCTGAGTTACTTTTAACCAGAGGATAATGATGTAGAAAAAATAGGCCAACCTTCTAGAGGCCATAACTTTTAACCCATATCTCTCTTTAAGGTATTTCACAGGTAAAATGATATTCTCAAAATTTATGTTTCTATCCTAAGCCACTCTTTTAATTTAGAGGTGTTTTAGATATTTTAGGAGGCCATACATGATCATCTAAGGGTCAAAAATTCTAGTTTAATAAAATTTTCAAGATTTTTATATTTTAAAAATTGTATATTTTTAAGATCAGATGTTAACTTTAGTTTAATTTCAACACTTAGGATAATTTTAGTGTTTATAATATTTTTGGATTTTTTTAGATCTACACACACATGCAAAACTTACTAAAAAAAAATAGCTACTAAGAAAATAACTTTTTAGATATTATATTTTTCAAAATTGTACATGTCAACTCTAAATATGAGTTGATGCTTATTTTAACATGGTTTAGGTTTGTAATTAATTCAATTCATTTAATATGAGTCAATCAGAATTTTTGTTTAAAATCTTGGCCTATTGGTAATTTTTACTATCTTGATAGTTTTCAGTTTTATTATTTGGTAGCAAAGCAAGTTTGAGTCTTGGAGGATTAAGAAATGGAAAGAGGATGAGGAGGCATGGCATTGACGAACTAGACTATACAAGAGCTAAAAAGGTAAGTGGAGAAATTAACCGAGGTTATCACCAATTAGAGAAGAATTAAAGGTGGTGATGAGATAGAAAAAGACATAGATTATGATGAATAAATTCAAAAGGAAGAAGAACAACAAGAATAACCACCATCAATCGAAGAGATGATCATTTGGGATTTATAAATAATAAATTAAGTAATCAATTTTATTGTTATATATTATGGAGGTAGTTTAAAATTAGAGGATTTGATATATTGGATGGATAGCATGGAGAAGTTCTTTGAGTGGAAGACTATGAGAGAAGAAAAGAAGGTAAAGTTTGCATGCACAAAATTAAAATGTCATACAATGATTTTTTGGGATCGCCTATAAAAAGAGAGATAGAGGAAAGGTAAAGAGAAGATTAATACATGGAAAAGGATAGAGAAGAAGCTAAGAAAGAAATTTCTTCCTGTAGATTATGCAAAACTCTTATACAAAATATTTCAAAATTTTAGGCAAAAAGATCATAGTATACAAGAGTATTTGGATGAGTTTCATAATATTTGCATATGAGTGGAGTATGATGAAATAAAAGAGAACATGGCTGCAAGGTATATAAATGGTTTGAATTTTTTTATTCAATATGAATTAAGAATGCACAGAATACTTTACACAGAGGAGGCTTATCAATTAAATTTAAATGGAGAAGGAAAATAAAATACATAGAATTTCATAAAGATGTATCTTGGTCCAAGAAGAGGTGAATCCTATATAATAAGGGGACAAGGTGGTTTTAATATCACCATAAGTGGGTCTAATATGAATAAAGTTGAATCATCACATTGTGTAGAAAGATAAGATGATAATAGTCAAGGGTTTCAGTAATAACAAAGAGGAAAAGGATTTCAGAGAGCATGAGGTTATGGTGGTGCTAGAGGATGGTTTTTGAATCAATGTACATCTTATGTTTTTATATATGTGGAGAAGAAGTGCATAAAATGTTTAAGTGTCCAAACTATCAAGATCAAGAAAGGAGGCAAGAGGATCACCCAAGAGTGAATCTAGTTGAAGCAGAGACAAAAAATTAAAATACTAAAGTTACACCAGAAAGAATCTCATGATGACGATAAAAATTATCACTCCAAGGAAGGAACAAGTTCATAATAAATAAGGTGGTGATGCATGATTGTGATTAAATATTATTTGAACAAGATATACTTCAGGTGGAAAGGTATGTGATGTAATTATAGATGATGCTCATTGTGAAAATATGGCTTTAAAAAAATGATAGAGAAAGTAAATTTTTAATATGAAAAGCATCTTAATCTTTAACCGATTTCATGGTTTAAGATAGGGAATGAGGTTACAATACATAAAAGATGCTTAATCAAGTTTTCTATAGTAAAAAGTTATAATGATGAGATATGGTGTGATGTTATTCTGATGGATGCATGTCATATGTTACTAGAGAGAACATGGTAGTTTAATATCAAAATAATTCATGATGGAGAAAAAAAAAACACACACACTTTTTGGAAAGGTGGCACAAAGGTAGTTTTGTTACATCTTAAAGAGGAAGAGAAGATAAAAAGCATGCACTCTACTAAAAAAATTATCCAAGGTAATAGGTTATTGTTAGGTATTAGTAGCAAAGAATGAAGACATAAAAATGGTGTAAATACAAATAGAATCATCAAGTGTATTGAAATAATATTTAGATGTTATGCTTGATGAGTTACTGAATGGTTTACTACTGAACAGAGATATTTAGCATCACATTGATTTTATTCAAAGATCATCTCTACCCAATCAGGTAGCTTATAGGATGAGTCTAATATAACATGCAAAGTAAAATACATAATTTATAGAATTACTAAGAAATAAGGTGAGAAGGGAGAGTATGAGTCCATGTGCAATACCAATGTTTCTAAATCCAATGAAATACGAAGGATGGAGAATGCATGTGGATAGTATAAAAATTAATAAAATTGTAATAAAGTATAGATTTCCTATACATTTTTAGATGATATGATGGATGTTCTTGTAGGAGCATAATATTTTACCTAAAATTATATAAGGAGTGTTTATTATCATATTCAAATTCATTAAGAGGATTAGTGGAAAACTACACACAAGACTAGGGATGACTTATATGAGTGGATGATGATGCCATTTAGATTATCGAATACACCTAGCATATTTATGAGGGTGATGAATATAGTTCTACAAGAATATATTGGTAAGTTTGTTGTTTATTTTGATGATATTTTGATATTGAGTAAGATTAAAGAAGAAAACTTACAAATTTTAATAATGGTACTAGATTTGTTAAGAAAGGATAATTTGTATTCAAATTTGAATAAGTAAAAGTTTATGCAGAATAGTTTGGTATTTTTGGTATTTTTAGTTTTAATATATGGTGTGAAAATGGATGAATAAAAGATAAAGGCAAATGTTGAGTAGCCTATTCCAAAAATCATTTCAGAGGTAAGAATTTTCCAAAGTTTATCAACTTTTCACAAAAAAGTTATTAAAAAATTTAGTGGTATTGTGGCACCAATAATAGACTGCATGAGATAGAAGGAATTTCCATGGATTAGAGTGGCCACAAAAATCTTTGAATTTTTTATGAAGATTATAGAAAGACCAATTTCAGCATTATTGAATTTTTAAAAAGTACTTGAGGTTGATTGCGATGCTTCATTTGTGGGAATTGGTGTTGTGTTGAGTCAAGAAGGAAAGCTAATAGCATATTTCAGTGAGAAATTGAATAAGGTAAGAATAAAGTATTCTACCCTTGATGTTGAACTTTATGAAATTGTACAAAAATTAAGACATTAGAGGGATTACCTAGTGGCTAAGGAGTTTATCCTATTTATAGATCATAAAGCTTTAAAGCATGTGAATACCCAAAATAAGTTAATTAGTAGGCATGCAAAGTGGGTATATTTCTTGCAGGGGTATACTTTTGTGTTGAAACATAAATCAAGAAAATAGAATCAGGTAGCTAATACATTGAGAAAGAGAGCAACATTATTAACTACCATGATGAGTGAAGTAGTTGGATTTGAGGTTATCAAAGAATTATATGATACTAATCCATATTTTGGCAAAGATAGTTAAGTAGTACATGAATCAATTAATAGGTGGGACAAATACTATTCATAATGAGTACCTTATAAAAGAAGGTCATCTCATCAAAGGGAAATAGTTATGCATTCTTGTTGGGTCTCTATGAGATAATATAATTATAGAATTACATAGTGGGGGTTTGGCTAAACATTTTTGTAAGATGAAGAAAATAGCTTTGGTGGAGGGAAAGTATTTCTTTCCAAAGATGAAGAAAGATGTGACAAGGTATGCTTCTAGATGAAGGATATGTTAGGTGGCTAAAGGACATGCACAAAATATTAGATTATACATGCTATTATTGGATCCAAGAGGATAATAAATAGATTTGAGTATGGATTTTATGTTGGGATTACCAAACATAGAGAGAGTTAATGATTCAATATTTGTTGTTCTAGATAGATTTTATAAAATGGTTCATTTCATTAAATGTAAGAAAACTAATGATGCCACTAGAGCTATAGAATTATTTTTTATGGATATTGTGAGATTGCATGTTGTTTTGAAAACTATTACTTCAAATAGTAACATGAAATTTATAAGTAATTTTAGGAGGACTTTGTGGAAGGAGATGGGTTAAAGTTATTTTTGGATGTCTTAAAATCAAGGTATGTTAAAGTTTGTCAAGAATATTGTTTATCAGGAAGGAACAATACACATAGAGGTTGAATGTTAGTACATTAAAGAATAGGTTTTAAACATACACCTCTAGTACTACCTGATAGAAACACAAATAGAAGATATACTCACCAAATCCCTTGAAAAGGTGAAATTTGAGATATTTAGGGAGTATATCTATAAAAATAATGTAATGAGGGGGGAATGATAGTGCAACATAGTTTTAGGATAAATATTACATTATTTTTAATGTTTATAGATACCTCCTTTGGATAATGATGCCTCTTCCATTTACAGATGTCGGTTGTCTTATGGATTTGTTGAGTTAGTCCCCAAACTCTCTAGACTATTGATTTAAATGTTTCAAGAGCCTCTATTGGCTGTATAAAATCTATGTGAGGGTTTTTTTTTTCAATTAAAAAAATATATATATTTCTAAGAGATGATGGGTTATAAGCTACAATTCATAAGTGCATATCACCAACAAATAGATGGATAGATGGAAGTTGTAAATAGGATCGTAGAAAATTTGTTGAGATGCATAGTGGGAATGAAGCTCAAGTAAAATTACTTGGATTTACCTAAAGTTAAGTTTGCAGATAATAGTTTAGTGAATAGATCAATAGAAAAGTCACCATTTCAATTTTTTAAAGGAAAAAATACTATTGGCATTTTAGATTTGGTACAATTACCAATTGCAGATTAAATTAGTGATGATGTAAAAGTGTTTGCAGAGCATATGTTTAAGTGCAAGTAGTAAGAAGAAAGTTACAAGAATGTAATAAGAAATATAAGGTATTAATAGATGTCAGAATAATATCCAAGGTATTTCAAGGAGATATGGTAATGGTTTACTTGAGGAATGAAATATTTCCAAAAGTCACATATAAAAACTTGAAGTACAAAAAAATTGGGACATGTAGGATTGTGAAGAAAATCGATGACAATGCTTATGAAGTGCATTTACCATAGATTTTTTTATATATTTATAGTATTTAATGTTTTATATTTATATGAATTCCATGGATAATATGTTGAAGGTGATGAAGTTGAAGAAGTAAAATTGGAAACAATAGGTTCAAAAGAAGATGAAAAAAATAGTGTAGGTTTTGGATATAAAGATAGTGAATACAAGGCAAGGGAATTATAATAGGTATTTGGTACAGTGGGAAGGATTAAAAAAAGGATTCAACACTTGGATTACATAATGGGAATTAAATAAAATTGAAAAAAAAAATGGTAGCAATATAATCAAGAAAACTTGGAGGAGCTGAGTTGTTTTCAACCAGAAGATAATGATGCAAAAAAAAATAGGCCAACCTCATAGAGGCCATAAGTTTTGACTCATAGTTCTTTCTTACTTCTTCCACATTTCAATACAACCATCTCATAAATTTTGTTACTACCTTAAGCCATGATTTTAGGCTAAAGGTTTTTTCAATATTTTTTTAAGACTATATGTGATCATTTGAGGGTCCGAAATTCCCATTTAATGATTTTTTCAAGATTTTTATATTCTTATAAATTATATATTTTTAGGACTAGATGTTAACTTGAGACTAATTTCATCCCATAGGCTAATTTTAGTGTTTAGAGTATTTCAAGATATTTTTAGAGCAGTGCATGCTTTCATATGAAATTTAATAAAAATAGCAGTTGTTGAAAATAAGATTTTTTTAGATTTTAGATTTTAGTAAAACTACACGATACAAAAGTTACAGAGGAAATTGGAAAAATTAATTGAGGTTATCATCGATTGGATAAGAAGACAAGGTGATGATGAGACCGAGGAAGACAGAGCTCGTGATGAATAAATTTAAAAAGAATAAAAACATCAAGAAGAACCACCATTGATGAAAGAGAGTGTGGTTCAGGATAATGAAAGAAGAAATGAAAGAATCAAGGTTTATGTTCCATATTATGGAGGTAGTTTAAAACTAGAGGATTTGATATATTAGATGAATATCATGGATAAGTTCTTCAAGTAGAAGACTATGAGAGAAGACAAGAAGGTAAAGTTTGCATGCACGAAATTAAAAGGTCATGCAATGATTTGGTGGGATCACCTGCAAAAAGAGAGATAAAGGAAAGGTAAAGAGAAGATTAATATGTGGAAAAAATGGAGAAGAATCAAAGGCAGATATTTCTTCTTTTGGACTATGGAAGATTATAGAACTTGAGGAAAAATGATCATAGTATACAAGAGTGTATGGATGAGTTTTATAAGATTTCCATATGAGTGGACCATGACAAAATATAAGAATAGAAGGCTATAAGGTATATAAATGGATAAATATTTTCTATTCAAGATGAATTAAACATGAATAGAATACTTTGCACAAAGGAGGCTTATCAATTAGCTTTGAACGTAGAATATAAATAAAATAGACATAATTTTATAAGGATGTCTCTTGGTCCAAGAAGAGGCAAATTCCCTCTAATAAGGGGATGAGGTGGGTTTAATACCACTAGAGGTAGGTATAATACCAATAAATGTGAATCATCACATGGTGGAAAAAGGGAAGACAACAATAGCCAAGGGTTTCAATACCAACAAAGAGGCAAAGGATTTTAGAGAGTATAAGGTTATGGTGGTGCTAGAGCATGGTTTCTGAATTAGTGTAAATAAAAGGATATTACTAAAGTTTTTTATAGGAAAATATTATTATGATGAAATATGGTGTGATGTTATCTTGATGGGTGCATGCCATGTGTTATAGGGGAGACCATGGAATTTTGACAAGAAAGTAATTCATGATGTAGAAAAGAACACGTACACTTTCTAGACTGGTGGTACAAAGGTAGTTTTGTTACCTCTTAAAGAGGAAGAGAAGATAGAAATCATGCTCTCTATTAAATAATTTATCCAAGATATGAAGGTAGTCGGTTTTTGTTATTTATTGGGACCAAATAATGAAAACATAAAAATGGTGCAAATACTAATAGAAGCAACAAGAGTGTTGAAATAATATGTAGATGTTATGACTGATGAGTTAATGGATGGTTTACCACTAAAGAGAGATATTCAAAATCACATTTATTTGATTCTTGAATAAAATCTACCCAATGAAGAAGTTTATAGGATGAATCAAATAGAACATGCAACACTAAATAAACAGGTTACTAAATTGCTAAGAAAGAAGGTGATAAGGGAGAGTATGAGTCTATGTACAACACTTTCATTGACAACTCCAAAGAAAGATGGAGGATGAATAATTTTTGTGGATAGTAGAGCAATTAATAAAATTACAATTAGGTATAAATTTATTATACCTCATTTAGATGATATGATGGATGTGCTTATAGGAGCAAAATATTTTACCATGGTTGATCTAAGAAGTGGTTATTATCAAATTCAAATTTGTGAAGGAGATGAGTGAAAAATTGCATTCAAGATGAGGGAGGTAAAGACCCTTTTACTAACCCTCTTGAAATTGCCTTCATGAAGAGGCATATCTTGACTACTAAAAACTAGACTAGGAATACTTGACACATAAAAACTATCTTAGGGAGATATCAAACCAGCTATGATAGTCATCAAATGCATCCCTAACTGATATCTTTCCTCTAGACACTTGTACTCACCATTTATAGTCATTCATTAGATTTCTTAGTTTCATTCTTCACATTTATCATCCAAGTGGCCTTGAGTAGCTCAAAGGAATCCATGGAATAGGTGTTACCTATCCAAGGTCCTCCTACCTTCTACTCCATGAATTAGACCTTAAAAGGATCCAAAAACAAACTTTTCATCTTCTCACTGGGTAGTCACTTCTCATTTCACTACCTGTCTAAGATTAACTATGATGAACAGTGTAATAGAGTAATTTCAATGCATATATATATGATGAGAAATGGATATTAAGAATGGGAATATATCTCTATAGACCTCCCCTAATGAGTCTCATCAGTTCCTTTTATTTTGTATGTACAAAACACATAAAAACTTGTGAAAAACCTAGTTTTAGACTTGTTCATACAAGTAGGGTACCAAAAAAATTGATGGGAAGGAGTGTGGGAGATTCTTAAACAAGTCCATAAAGATTTATAGGGAATTTGGGAACTTTTGAATACATATTTATCATTTTATTCTCAATCAAGTTAAAATTAGGGTTTTAGGAGGGTTTGGACTCTTAAGGATTCCTCATAAAATCCTAGCATCCAATCTCAAAACTAATTCCAAAAATATTGAGTATGGGACCCTCCCCTACTAACGTATCTGATTTAGGTCTCATTCTTTGTTTCTATATATATATGAGCACTTGAAGTTAGCCTATAAGGCTTTCTTATGCATTCTAGGTACCCTTGTCATGAGTTTAGGCCAAAAGTGGTCCCTCTATGTAGTCTCTTATAAATTAATTATTTTGAAAAATATTATATCTCCCCTTTAAGGTCCTCAATTGTTTTGAAAGGTTCATCTCGTATTATAAATGAAGCTAGACCCTTGTGGGGTTTGGGTCTAGTTATAGGCCTAATATGCCTGAATATGTTTCATCACCCAAGACCACCTCTAAGTGGTTTACAACTTTTGAAGATGAATATTCATGTTTATTCACATTTAATTTATCTCCTTACCTCATTCTATGGTGCTCTGATATTGTTTATGTCATCTATCTCTAATTCACATACCAAACGCGTAGTCTTTTCCTTGACTAGAAGTGACCTATGTCTAAGACAAAACAAAGGGCATCTCCCTTATTTTCTCAACCAAACTGAGGATATGAAAGGTCATATTAGGTCATGAGGACCTTCTATACTAAATTTTAAGGATAAATCACACCCATAGACTTCTCATCGTCACAAATATCTTAAGACTGGCTTCTTAAACCTAGAGACTATGCAAGGTCTAGAACTACTTGTAGGTTGAGATTTGAAACTTGTCTTTCTCTGTGTATTTGGTATGATAACCTCATTAAGTTGATGGAAACACTATGGAGGTGGTTTAAAATATATTTAACATATTATATCTCTATTGACCTTATCAATCCACATATTTCCTTTGTTAGAATTGGTTTATCTACTATATCAGGTTGTAGGTGCCTATCTCAATAGAGATTAGAACTTTCCTATAGGTCAAGGAATTCATTTTTTAACATTTAAATTCATGCCTTAGGTCCCTCCTAAATTCATCAGATCATAACAAAATTGTTTGAACACATCTTATGCTTAAGGACCTATGCCCACATCTAAAATGCCTACTCCTTTATGCTATGAGTCTACAACCAGACTCTAAAAGACCATTTAAGATATTTAAAAGACTCTTGTGGGTGATGTTGGATGTATTACCACTATGTTTCAACACCTTTAATTTCCATTATTGAATTATCCATATTTAACACTTGAAAGGGATCAATTCTTTCCTTGATATGATGTTCTCACCTCTATACCATCATTATGCCATATGATTTCAATATCGAGGATATATTTGTTTTAAATAACACTGAATATCTATAGTCAAAATCTACCTACACTGGGAACTTGTTTGCATTATCATCCTTTGATAAAACCACCCCATTTATCATGTCAAAAAGTTACTCTAGGCTTCGGTTACATGAGAGAAGCCACTTGGCCTATCTATACATCAAGGCACTCTACTATGAAATGACTTTTGTATGTTAAAATACATTATTCAGAGAGAATAAGGTAACATTTCTCAAATGCAACTTTTCTCAAAATTAGAAAATGCTTTTAGGTCTGCATACAATGAAATAACCTTACTATTACCACCTTGGTATTTTTCATACTAATATACTTGTTTGAAGGTCTCAGGTGACTTCAAACTATACCATTCAATAGTCTTTAGACATCTATTGGAGTTACCTATAGGTTTCACTATTGAAGACTATTTTTAGGTGTAGATTTATAGGATTGTGTGTGACGTATTGGCTCCTACAACTAATCTTTACCTATTTGAAAGGATAAATCTTATTGTTTTCACTTTGGAAACCCATCACCATCTTGAAAGCTTCCTATTTCATCAATGTTACTAGTCAATGCTTAATGTCACTTGACTATATGTGAATGTTGCAAGGGAAATTCATTGTTTTTTATTTTTGATTGTGTTCTTCCAACCATATAGAATAATCCTTAGACCATAAATTTAAAATGAAAACTGGTCACCATGATATTAAAGATAAAATAAGACATTCCATCCTTGTTTTGTAGCCACTTTCATGTAACTCTGCAACAAGTGAAATACTGGTCTGTAACTTCAAAGTTATCCTCAACTAGAAAACTATGATAGCGTAACTCATCAATTCACCTTCACAGATGCAATAAAGATTGTAAACCTTATAAGAATTATGGTCATGATTTTCAAGATCATTTACAACTAGTTTAAAAATATTAATCCAAACAAAGAAGAAACTTGAAGTCCATTGGAATAGGCAGGCAGAAAAGAGTCACAAACCTTCCTAGCAATGGTTCATAAAGCTTAGGATACCAAACCTAGAACTATGACCATGAATTTGGAGTACATAGTATTATGATTCCTAAAAATAATTTGTTCTAACTCAACTCCTCTTGGCCATTAGAGATCAAGTTTCCATTTTATCTTGTAAAGAGAGCAATATGAAAGATATGATAGTTTTGATAAATTTCAAGTTAGTTAAAGATTTTTAAGCATGAAATTTAGCTGAGAGGACCTAAAGAGACACTTATATATTCCTCTCACATGCCAAATATGCCTATCATCATTTGGACACATATCATCATCTTGTCCATATGGAATTTGGTCAAATTTGCTCTATCAATCTCCTCTAGAGTCTCTTCGATTCAACTTTCGACATCAGTCGTTGATCTATAACGTAGGCGTCTAAGATTATGACATTTGGTAGCATTGTGTGCTTTATATGGATCCTATTTTTAGCCTATCTAGTTAATGCTCTCATGCCACTTGGTAGTCTCATTTTCAATCTAGGCTCCTTGACCTTTGACTCAACGTATACCATTGATCTCAGTTGCTCAGTTAAATGTGTGTCATTGATCATAGCTTGATTGAATGCCATTTCACCACTTGGCAGCTTTTCATTTGAGATTAGGATCCTTTAACTCTTTAACCCTCACTTTTACCATTAGATATTATTTGAATGATTTGACATACTCTGTTGGATCTAGGTCCTAGTATTTAAATGCATATTGTTGATCTTATCTGCACAACTCAATGCATGTCATTGATCCTTGATCTGGTCACTTTTTGAATTTTTAACCATGTTAAGCACCCACATGCCATTGATATTAGCTTTATTGAATGCCATTTTTCCACTTGGAAGCTTTAAATTTGAGCTCAGGATCCTTAGATATTTTGAACTTAAATGGTTAGTTCTCAAAGCCTAAACTTGACATCTCCACGCACGTCTATCTCTGCTAGTTTAACTTTAAATGCTTATATATTAAGATAACAAGCTCATCAAGACACATAATTTTTAGAGGATGATCTTGGAACCAAAATCATCATGTCCATGTAATCTTTTTGGACTGAAAGGTTTTTTAAGCACACTTATAAAATGTTCAACCAGACTGCCCTATTCATTCCTATGTGACATGCCATGACATTCTGACCCCCTAGATGACTCCAAATGACATAAGACTAAACTAGATCATGACCAAATTTAGAATATCATTAAATGACATAAAATATACAAAAATACACCTTTGACACTATGTTCTACCCCCATAGTCTTGACTATAGGGGGTTGACCCATTTTGACTTGTGGTCAAAATGGTCAACATTCTTGATGATTTCCCAAGGGTGGTATGCTTGATATGCCATGACCAGTTTCCTAATCCTATCCATTGGGATATGGAGTCACATTTACATAGTTTTGACACACAAATTATATTTGACAACACATAAAACACGAGAGAAAGGCACACAAAATGAGACAAACTCAAAAGAAACACACATGTGTTCAACTAAAACACTTAGGGAACACAAAACAATTGAAATAAAAGACACACACCTATTCTACTATTTTAAAAACCTCATCTTGAGGTGAAACATCTGATCACATCTCAACTAGGGTCAAAAATGGTTCCCCTAGCATCTTTATCACTCCCTGAAGGTAGCCTAGCATAAGGAGCATGCTCATCACCAATCACTTGCATATGTAGGTGATCAACAAGCCTATCACCTTTGAATATTATTAGGTATACAAGTGAACTATCTAGGACCTTAATGAATGATATTTATTTCTCTCTAAGAGCCTTAGTTGGAGCTACAATCCTCTTGATCATTGCCATATCTAATATGCATTCCTCATACTGTAGAATAGGAATGATGACAGTTGCCTCAACCTTTATGTCTTCTTGCACATGATATAATTGATGATTGGGACTATCAAGTTCTTCTTTATGATCCAACCTCTCTGAACATGGCTCAATACCAGATGGATCTCCTAACTATCCTTTAGGCACTTCTCCCTAGACCTCACTAGGTCCCTTTAGGACTACAAGCTTTTCAATAGCAAATTGATGTGCATCTTCCTTAACAACATGCCTTTTACATTCATACTTTATAGAACACCTGAGATTTTGATCATTAGTCTCATCAACAAACACATCAAACATATATTTCTTGGGATAAGAAGGAAAATTACCAATCTTGTCAAATTCTTTACATATGGCCTCAAATCTTAGCCATAAGTCATCCTCCTCTTCTTCATGAGTATCATCATCCAGAGCATATTTGTCAATAGAATGAATGAAAACATCATGATTCCCATCATGGTGCTGAATTAGATTCATCAACCTATGATCATCATACTCGTGAAAAATATAGTTCCACTCAACAACATGAAAATGTTTGACACTTACCTCAGCTCCTTCAAAGGGATCCTCATGCATGATGTAAGTCCCAAAATTAGTTTGCTCAAATTATGCATAAGGATCATGCCCATATGAATATAAACCATACTCATTCAAAAAAAGATCAAAAATTCCCTCAAGTTTAGAAGAACCATCATCCACATTAGATTCATCCTTCTCACGAACAATGCAATTCAAGTGAGAACTAGTTTCAATATAAGGTTCAATGTGAAACCTTGCAAGAGGTTGAGTTCTAATGGTCACTTTGGTCTCATACCTTGTTAAAGTCCAACAAGGATTAATAATCTAATAGATTGCCAAAAATATTAGATGTAAAGTCTTTTGATAGGCAGATTATAAAGTGAGCTGCAAGGTTAACAACAACTATATCTTAAAGGATAGAAAATTTAGGACAATCATGCAAGAAAACCTTCAAGTTTTTTATCAACCCTATGGTCTTAGTAGGTGTACCATTAAGATGGAGCACTCATTTGATGTGAGACTCATATTACAAGCCCAACTTATCAGCTATAACTTTGGGCATGAATGAGGTAAAGGCTCCACTATCAACTATGCAATTGTGAACCAATTTATCACCCACTATGAGAGTGAGGTAAAATGGTGGAGTTTTCTTAGTCCTAGTAGATGGTTCAACAATAGTGTTAGGATAATTTTCAAGAACAACATGACTACTAATTTGGTTTAAAGACAAAGGACTAGTAGGAATAGTGGACAATTGCTTTTGTAACAACTCTTTTTGGCTAGGCATATGAAGGATATCCCACAAGGAGATAGATGTTTTGGCACTTTTCAATGAATCCACTATGTTTAGAGCATTATTAATCACCTTTTGTTGAGTCCTTGGAGGTAAAGAGTTGATTTTAACTTGAGGAATAGAGGCACCTTGAATGGACCTTACCATATTTTGATTTGATGGAGGTGTAGGAGCTTTTGGAACTATCACACTTGTAGCCATGCCTTGCTGCGTTGCGAGAGGATTAGATGAGCTTATGGGAATGATACTTCCACCTCCTAGAGCCTTCCTCTTGGATCTAGTATTTTCTACAATAGAGACTCCTTGATTGAATACAAAAGTGTCTTCTACCAATAAGTTGTTGAAGCTTTCTCCTTGAGGCTACCAACCCTCATTAACTTGCATCATCACTTCATCTTCAGCTAATAGGAGGGGAGTAACTCCTCCTTAAACAACAAGAGATTTCTCTCTATCTCATTAGCATCCACAAATTGGACTTTCTATGAATTTTCTCCTTGCACCAAGTTGCTATACATAGGTATCATCTCTCTTACATGGGTGGTGGAGTTGGGATTGTACTCATTGGCAGGCATGTTAGAGTTAGGTTGCTATTGACCTCTTCTTATTCCAAATTTTTGGCCATACTATTGTTGATAGGGGTAAGGATTATGATAGGCACCTAGTTTTATGTTAGCTTGCCTAAGCTAATCTCTTAGCATTTAAATTTCTACATCTTTATCCATGCCATTATCTTTCTTCTTGGGAGCAACTATAGGTTTGGTGTTAGCATTAAGAATTTGGCCCACATTTGAAGTGTTAGCAAAAGTATAAGATAATGGAGGTATATAAACCTTAAGAGGAAACCTTCTAGCTTAGATGAGACCATTTTCAACTTTGATGGCAAGTTCATATGCTTCAAGAAGAGTGGAACCACCCATGGATTGAAGCATGAAAGCAATTTCAGTACCAATAGCTCTCAAGTAAGTAGGGAAGAGAAAAATAACAGGTGGCCTCATGAGAAGAGGTAATGTAAACCAAGTCTTTTGAAACCTCTCATTGAAGTCATGCATTGCTTCTTTAGGGCCTCTTTTGATCACATTAAGCTGATGTATAACAGAGGTATGGTCACTTTCATCTTCAAATCTAGAAGTCAACAACACTCCAAAATCTTTCCATGATGTGATACATTCACCTTCTAGATTTGTATACCAATAAAGAGCTTTCCCTCTAAGGGACATGAAAGGAGCCTAATGGGAATGTTCTCTTGAGTAACATTATGGAAACTACAAAAGTTAGAAACATCCCTAATGTGTTCACTACCTATAACATGACTCTCACCATTGAATGTAGGCACATTTTTTGTGGCATTAGGGGGAATGTTATCATAGACTTGAAGATGGATTGGATTTTTAGTATTGAAGGCATGGAAAGCATGAGATACCAATTCTTCATATGGCATATTAAGATGAGGGTACTAAACTTCAAGTGGAAGTTTAGGCTGATTAGGTAAATTAATGGGGTTGAACACTCTACTAGATGATGACCTAGTTAGAACCATGAATTATAAGAGAAAGTTTATGACAAAACAAATGTCTTAAATCAGATTTACCTTGATAGAGTTACCAAATGCTGAGTAGCACAGTAATTTGCAACTGATGTTGTTAAGACCAACATTCACCTTAATAAGTTGTCGTGATGATAATGGGTCCCACTAAGCATGCCAGAATTGTTATCACCAAATCTTACACCATAGACGAGGGTGTTCAAGACTTTTCTATATTTGGGAAACATGGTAACAATTCCAAGTATGTGGGTGTACCTATAGTGGAAGTGAGCCTCTAGATTTAAGGGTTAGCTCCCTGAATGTATCTTGAAGTGCTTTCACCTATGTTAATGCTTGATTGTGGGGAAAAAGTTAGAAACCACCCTCACATGAACCTACTCTAAGGGGGTGATACACTAAGATGTTTTCCACATGACCATCATATTTCATCTACTAAGAATCAAGGCATATAAACTAGCTTCTAAGTCCTAGAAGGTTTCTAGCATGAGTGTTTCAATATAGAAGTGAGATATGGAAAGCAACATGAAGGCAAATGAACTAGGGGGTAGATTACACACTCCAAGGACAATAATACACTTGAAAAGAGTATAACACACCTAAATACACTCTATATGACCTATTAGAATAGGAACTCTTTCACAAACATGAAAGGATAAGGGAAGAAAGGATAGAGAATTATCACTTTGCATCACCATACATCGCTTGCACACTTACACAATTATTTAAGAACTCAAAACCAAATTTGTATTAATGTTCAAAGTCAATATATGACATAACTATAGTATGGCTTCACCATACATGGTGTGGTATTAGATTACAAAGGCCAAAATGGTAGTTACTTATAGAATTTGAGAGAGAAGTGAGAAAATAGAAATCCAAATGTCACTAAAACACTTGTCACGCCGAGAGGAGGAGTTACATATGCAGGTGAATGCAATAATAAATAGACCATGCAAGGTCTGATAGGAAAAATGGTCCTTCAAGTCATGAGACGCATGAAATGTGGCATAGGGCTCTCCTTGTTCAAGAAATTATTTTCATAATGGATCATCTCTCGAGCATTTGAAACTGAACTAGGAGAGTTGACACATGTACAATCCAAGGGAGGTTGAAACATGCTATGCTAGTCATAATATGATCTCTTAATTGCTAGTTATCTTCTAGACACTTATATTTACCATCTGTAGTCATTCATTTGTCTCCAAAACTTTGTTCTTCATATTTAATAATCACTATTCATCTCAGATTTTGACTGAGCTTCAATGGCAACGTATGAGTCTGAAGTACTTGATTTGATACATAATCCTTTGATACTACATAACTAACTATGTGTCATTCCCTTGCCACATTGCTCATTCCATTTTAAAATATGCATGCCATCATTTGGATACGTTGCCTCATCTTATCCATCTAGAATCTAGTAGAATTTGCTCTGTCAATCTCCTCTAGAGTCTCTTCGATTCAACTTTTGATGTCGACCATTGATATGTGACCTAAAAATCTAAGATTATGACATTTGGTAGCATAAATGATTTTTATGGATCATGTTGTTAGCATATATGGTTAATGCTCTCATGCCACTTGATAGTCTCACATTTGATCTAGGATCCTTGCAATTTGACTCAATGCATAATGTTGATCTCAGTAACTCAGTTAAACATGTGTTGTTGATCTTATCCTAATTGAATGCCATTTTTCCACTTAGCAACTTTACATTCGAGCCCAGGATCCCTTGACTCTTTGACCCTTATTTGACTCTTTGATCCTTATTTGGCATACTTCATTAGATCTAGGTCTTAGTCTTTAAACATAGATCATTGATCTTATCTGCATGACTCAACACGTGTTATTGATCTTTAATCTGGTCACTTTTTGACTTTTTGACCTTGTTAAGCACCTACATGCCATTGATCTTATCTTGATTGAAATATATTTTTCCACTTGGAACTTTGCATTCAAGCTCAAGATCTTTTAGAGATTTTGAACTTAAACGGTTAGTTCCCGAAGCTTGAATTTGACGTCTTTATGTGTGTCTATCTCTGCTAGATTAAATTTAAATGCTTATATCTTGAGATAACAAGCTCATCAAGACACATAATTTATATAGGTTGATCTTGGCACCAAAATCATCTTGTCTATGTAGTCTTTTTAGCCTTAAATATTTTCTAAGCACTCTTGTAAAATGTATAGCCAGACTGACCTGTTCATTCCTGTGTGACATGCCATGACGGTCTGACCCCCTAGATGAATTGAAATGATATAAGACTAAACTATATTATGACTAAGGTTATAATGGAATTAAATGAATTCAATTAGACAACAACACACCCTATGACACCATGTTATACCCCCATATCAAATCTTGACTATAGGGGGTTGACTCATTTTGGCTTGTGGTCAAAATGGTCAACAAGCATATTGTAAAGAAGTGTAAATGAATAATTTACTCTTATTGTCTCTCTAAGAAATAATTAAATAAATGTGTATATATAGTTTAATCTAACCCCAAACATTTTTTAAAATTTTATCTAACAAGGTTGGCATGACTAGAGGTGGGTGCAAAAGAGGAGGCAAAGCTTAGGGAAGTGTTTTTAGGATATGCTTGTGTAGATAACAAGTGGTAGTATAGGGACAAAAAATTTGTGAAGCACCAATTACTTACCCATCCCTTTCTTGGTATACCCCTTAGGGCATGCACTCAAAGAGATTGAGACTCAACGGGTTCTTACAAGAGAGAAATCATCAATAATTGATAAAATCTGAAAATATTATGTATATACAATTTGTTTGATTTTTGTCTTAAGATTTCATAAAATTTTATATAAATAACTCACACTTAAATAAATAAACTTTTACCTTGGATATAAATCCAATACCATGAGGTATTCTTCTTCAACCTTGGATCTTAATATGACACTGAATAAATTGTCTTGTCACCTCGAATGACATTTAACATTGAAGCATTTCTCTTCAACCTCAGGTTGAAATTTGTAGATCTCTATACAAAAAAGTATTTCAATTTTTATTTTATCTTTATTTTATAATTTATTGTTACTTTTTTTTATGAATTATGTTTCAACAATTATAAAACTATTTACTGATTATCGTTACGAGTTAATCAATGATATGTTTTATGGAATTGTGGTGTGAGGGGTACTGCCTCAATACTCAAGTCATTGTAGAATACTTTGCATGGATTTTAGTTTCCATGTACATCATAATATATTATACATGTTTAGGATCCCTTATTTATATCATATGAATCCTCTTTAGCCATTTGATTTGTGATTCTCCTGAGAGGAGCATGTCTCCCAAGACTCTCATCATACCCTTAAAGAATATATAGTGGGCAACAGGGCATGACTTTGCCTATGTAGTTAGTGTTCTAAAATATTGGGATGACACTACTCTATAAACAAGTATAATTTAGATCCCACACAATCATTCAAACCCTTGCCTAGATGACCCTTTATATCTTGTGTTTTGTTTGCATTGTATTCATAATGGGATCAATAAGTGAATGTTTATTTCATAAGTTACATATAATTATGCAATTCATTATCACATCTTGTATTAATTTCCAGCATGTTATTTATTATGTTTTTACATGGATTCAATGCCAAACTAATCAATAAACTATACTAAACAATTCCAAATATCATGACCTTCCTATTTCAAATGGTTACACTATTATATCATGTCAATATTCTTTTATAATGCAAACATCACAAAAAATAACTTTTGTCTAATCTGAAATGATTTGGGAACAAGATGAAACATATGTTATACATTTTCTCAAAGTTTAAACTTCAAAGGATCTTCCGTTGCTTATGTCATATCCTTTTGAAGGGCATATTATGGATCTCATTTCAAAACCCAATACTTAGGAAAAGTCTGCTGAGATTGTTGAAGAAAAATTTATGGAATATCTTTGTGAACATCTAAAAAAGGTTGATTCACTCTTATATATTACTAGAGATGAACAAAAAAAAATTCCCCAAGGTGGTCCTTCCAATGTTGCCACTTCCACTATTGAATCCATTCCTATTTTCACACTTATAGTTACCTCTATAACACAATCCCTTACTTTGAGAACATCACTTGGTTTCAAAAAAATCTACATGTTATGCCTACTTATGCTAATTATACTCCTCCAATCACATCTACAAATACTACACTTGAGCATGCATTTATTGCCTTACAAGCTAAGCTATCCTAACTTGAGTAAACTCTTTCTCATACTAGCCCTTCCATGGGTTTATGTTCTCAGTTACATAACCCTTTGGTATCCAAAATTGTAACTTGTCCATTACCAGTTAGCTTTATGGCTCCTAAGATTATTTTATATGAAGGCAAAGGTGATATTGAACAACATTTGTGTGCATTCCATGTAGATTATCTAGACTATATAGATAATGATAATTGTTGACAAAAATCTTTCCAAATAGTCTCAAATAATATGCTATTAAATGGTTTTATGATCTTCCTCTTCAATCTACTAAAGGCATTCAATCCTTTAGAGAATCATTTTTTGACACACTTTTTTTTTATCAACATTGGTGAAAATATATCTCATTCTCAAATTGAAAAACTCAAACAAGGGTCTAATGAAATAACCAGTGAATATGTTCTAAGATACAAGACCATGCTAGCAAAAATGACACATCAAATAGTTGATAATGAGCTCCAAGATATCTTCACTCAAATTTTGATGCTTCCACTTCAAGAGTCAATTGTGTTTGATAAGTTCAAATATTTTAATGAGTTATGTCATACAATCAAACAGTGTGAATTTAAATTGCTTACTTTGAACAAGCTCAAATGTATTTCAAATGTTCCTCCTACTTCAAATTTTAAGTTTCAAAGTAAGCCAAATTATATGAGCAAATGTAATGAAATCAAGAATGAAGCTAAGATTACAATTAATTTTATCTCACAACTAATACAAAATCTTCAACTACAAGCTCATCAAGGACACAATTCTCAAGGTTACCATCATCTCCTCATGTATTATTGCAAAAGGTACTTGAATGCAATCTCATCACTCTTCCTCCACTGATGAAAGTAGACATGTTTAATCCACATTTTTTTATAGTAATGCATATTGTGACTACCATCGATGTATTGGAAATTCCATAAACATATGTTTTGAACTCAAACACAAAATATAAGATCTCATTGATGAAAATATTATAGATATTGGCACACCTACTAAAGAGGCTAAGCCACAAACAAATGATAATTCAAAGCTAAATATGTACAAATATCATTTTTCAATTCATGAAACAAAAAATAACAAGGATGATTTTGAAATACATTATGCATATAATGTTCCTCCTCTTCCTTTGACATATGAGCATCTACTATATAACATCATTGGTATAGCTACAAGCAACCAAACAACACGTCCCATGATTACATTTGATGACAGTGAAGTTGTTAATGATAATTCAAATAGACATGCATTCTTTATTCAAGAATATGTTGGTAAAAAATCCATACATAGTGTTATGATAGACAATGGATCAAGCAAAAATTCATTTAACATAACACTCCTCTACTCTCTTCGTAATACATATCAATCTTTATAAGATACTTCTAGAGTTGTCAAGGCATTTCATGGTCATACACAAGATATTTTTGGTCATATAATACTACCTTTGTAGGTTGGACCTCTCATAGTACCCACTCTATTATTAGTTTTACCAAGCACAATGGTCTTTGATATGATATTAGGGCACCCTTGGACACAAAAGATTAGAACAATACCTTCTACAGTGCACAAATGTCAAAAATATATTCATGTTCATCAAGTGGTCAAAATTCCATAAATCCAATTTATGAATACCATTCGTAACCAATGATATTTACTCCTATAGAACAATTAATTAGTGCATACATCAATCAACATGGTAATCAAATAGTCTACAAAACTATTCAAAAGCATATTATAGAATCAGTTTCTCCATCTATTGATGAGCATGACATAGTTACACATCAACATATCACAAAATCAGTTTCTCCATCTATTTATGGGAATGATATAGTTACATGTGAGCATAATTAGTTGGTTCCAAATAGCATGATACATTCTTCTAAGCAAAAATTTACATATAAAAAAGAGAATTTTATCTCTTAAGGCACCACAAGTTATTCAAAGTGCTTCACCACATATACAGGTAGTTTCATCTTCTCTTATCACACACAAGGATATAATTTTACATGGGTATATGAACAATTATTCACATAGTTATATTATAATATATAATTACTATTCAAATTTAGAGGTATCTATAATTAGCACATCTTCTTCGTAGGAAGTCACCCCTTCATATCACACCATGGATTATGCATGCATATCTCCCATTATAGACACAATTTGCTAACTACTTTCATTTTCCTTTGTACATAACTTCTTTGATTTTGTTTCATTGCTACTTCTTCTATCCATTATCTAAACTTTCTTCTAGCCCTTGGCTTTTTCTTTATTTTGGGCACTTGCCCTCTTGATTTTCAAATCAATTTGAACAATCCAAAACAACTATCTTGAAATGCTAATTATTTATGGCAATCCACTTGTTTATTATGGCATATCTATCATGCTATAACTTTCATTGCACTTACATGGTCACATTTATCTATTCCTACATTCCCCATGAGCACACATACTCTATTAACCATTGGGGGCATGTACATTATTATCTATCTATAGTCTCTTGTCTATTGAGGGCATGTGCACTCTTAATTATCTCAATCATTTGTGTTACATCGCTATGAATTCTTTACACATACATTATGGGCACATGGCTTGTCTTCTTTCTTGCCACATTATGCTTAAGCACTTTATTGCATTTTGTTTGAATTATTCCAATTTCTTCCATTTTCAAAGAATTGCTTCTTAGTACTTTTCAAATATTTTAGATTCAAATATTTCAAAAAATTCAAAAAAGTTTAAATATTTAAAAAATTCCCAAAAATATATGTAAAAATTTAAAAATTTCAAAAAATTTAAATTATAACCTCAGAAGAATGTTCTATGTTGGTAGTTCACTTCTTTCCATATGTTATCTATTTCATGTTTAGTATACCACATACTTCATTTATATTTCAATACATAATGTTTTTCACGAGGTATGTGAGTGGGATATAGGACATACTATTACATGGTTTTTCAATGTCAGGCTTCCCTTTTACCCGGTAACCTTTCTAAGCTAAGAGAATCTCTTCATTTTCTGTGAACACTTTAATAGGTTGTATCTATCCATAACCTTGATATCATGATGAGTTATATATAACGCATATGTTTTGTTAGTCACTCAAAGTTTACATTTTGTTACATGGATATGTTATTTGTTAACAATGGCATTGATACATATGGTCAATGTATACTAGTATCACTCACTCTATGTTTATTTTCAACATTTTTAATTTACTAAATTATAATTTAGGACTTGTTTACTTATTGTGTGTGGCCCTTGACCTTGTGTGTGCAACATATACATGTTTTTGTTTGTATGGCATCCTCATGCCATTTGTGAGTGGCCCTTGGCCTTATTTGTTTGTGTGATATTCACATGTCCCTTATATGTGGTCTTTGGGCATTATATGTGACAATTTGTTAAAATTGTGAGACATTGTGTGACATAACTTATTTTTTCATTACTTGTTACTATGGTTTCATGATTCACATCATTCATTACTTCTATATATTACTTTTATTATTGTACCATGATACATATTGTTAGCCAAATTTGACTTTTAGGTCAAATTGGGGCACCCCTAGGTAAAAATTTGATTTTTAGGTGTTTTAGGGGTCTAATACATATGTCACAAGATGTTTTATAGGTTAATTAATATCATTTAATGCTATACTAGCCTTGGTCCTTACTCATTTTAGTCCTTTTCATCATTTTGAGTCATTTTCAAGTCAAAAAGGTGCATTTAATGAGTTGTATGAATTTAATGGAAAGTGTGAAGGTTATAAAATATTTTTACATCCCATGTGTCCTAATAGGTCTTAAGTAACTAAAACCAACTAAAAAGTGGCAGGGTCCTCAGAAAAGGGTAGTTTTCTTGAGAAAAAAGGTGAGTTTGGCACTTGTATGGCCCATGGAGAAGTGTGTCACATAGAAAATATCATAAATGCCTCTTCATATTTACTAATCTTAGTTCCATGTTTGAAATGATCTAAAAGTGCCATTTTTGTCAAAAAACCATTCTACTCCTTTTTCACCTTTCTTGGCAAGCAAAAGCAGTCTTCAGGTTTGTACTTGGTATTGATAGTAGAGGAGGTTTCAGGTCAAATTATTTTTGGAGGTTGTATTAAAATTATATACCTTCATTTTCATATAAATATTTTTAATAATGGTGACATGTGTTTCATGAACCATCCTCATGAAGTTGACTATACTTTTTTGCTTGTTGTTTCATACACCCTATAGGTTTAGCTCCATTTTGGATAAATTCGTATGAACCAATTATTGAGGATGATTATATATGATTTTTTAATCCTTATATAATTATATATATTTTTGGTTTCATGTTTAAATTTGATTTTATCGTCCAAATAACTCACTTTATAGGAAGATGTCACCATGTGCAGTCTCAGTCAAAATTCTTCTTATTTGTAGAATGTTGGTTTCTTGTAGAGGTATAACATAGTTGGAATATGGTATGCCATAGGTATAAATGATATATTATCATCTAAAATTGATGTTTAGTCTCATATCATCATGCTTGGATCAAATATGTAGTCATAAACACTTCACAGTCAGCCTTTACCCATTCTCATTTGTAGCCATGGTGAAACATGTGTATTAAACTTGTATGTCATATTCAAAAAGGTGTGTTTAAGGTTTTTAAACCTTGGGTCATCCTTTATCATCATTAATTATTGAATCAAACCTTTATTTGATGCAAGAAAGAGGGATTGAGCAATCATATAACACATTCTCACCTAGTCTGCCATGAACAACTCATCTACAAGTGCCATAAAGGAAGTGGTCATGTTGAAAGGAGGGTGTTGACACTTGTTTTATGTGTTTTATAATGTGAAATATGTATTTGTAAGTAAGAGACAAGTTTATAACTCATAAAATATCTAATGCAATGCTCACTTTCCAATTTGCCCACCCTTATTGCCTGTACACTGAATGCACACATACATTTGGCCCTAGCAAAAGTATGAGGGTACTTTTTGGGACATTTTTTAACATGTTGAGACTTATTTTAAGTTATAACATGATGGGGATACCTTAACATATATGATTGGTATGTTAAGTGGCAGGTCATAAGTGAAGAATTAACCTCAAACACAAGTGACTAAGTACAAGGTTCTTTTCCCTAAAAATGCAAAATAGAGGTCCAGGGGCTTTTGTGAATAACATATGACATGGATGAAATTATATCTAAGGCATATATACAACCAAATATTTTAACCCCTATAGAGGACAAGAACTCTTCCAAGTTTGAGGGACAAATGAGCAATGGAGACTGGTTTTTAGATGGCTCAAACTTGTCAATTTATGCACTAAAAATAGGCAGTATTCATCTACAAGATTTGAACTACAAAGTGAACTTAGAACTTCAAGGAGTAAACAAGGAAAAATTTAATGTTTTTAATACCTTATGGAGTGAAAGAGAACCCATTGAGAATGGAGGCCATCAAGAGAGGTTGATTAGTGGGGTTTTTGTTGACCAATTTTGACTTTTAGGTCAAAATAGGGCACCCCTAGTTAAAAAATTCATTTTTAGTCATATTATGGGGTATCATATATTTTCATAAGGTTTTTTATAGGTCACTTCATGACTCTCAATGTTATATTAACCTTAGTCACTCATTTCATTAGCCTATCATGTCATTTGCGGTCATTTCAAGGGTCTAAATGGTGCATTTAATGCTTTATACAAGTTAATTGGGATTTTTGCAAGTTAAAAAATCTGATTTTGGGTCCCATGTGTCATTATAAGTCTTAATATGTGGACATAACTAAACAAATGTCAGGTTATTCACACAAAAAGCAATTTTCTTGACCAGAGAGAGAGGAATGGGCACTCGTACAACTGTCTTGGGAAGTGTGACACTTTGAAAACATGGTGGTGTGACTCTTAACCTCCCCACAGGTCATATCCACATTTTTTTTTCATTTTTTGCACAAAAAATTGCATCTGCAACTCATTTTCCTCCCTTTTCTTCTTGGCATGTAAAGAAAAGTCAACTTCAAGTGCTCACTATAGACCGTAAAGTTTGAGTTGGAGGAAAAGATCTTGGGGGTGGATATTTCTATGATTATAATTCACATCCATAACAATAAGTTGAAATTTTTTGCTTCCTCCTTTATGAACAATCATTAACAATACATGCAACCTTTTTATAAAATTGCATCCAAGAAGGGTAGAATCATGCATCTCTCTCTAGTTTTCAAAGATCCTTGGAGTTGAGTGATCTTGATGAGGTGTTTTTAGAATGTAATAATTCTATATTAATTATGTTTTCAATATCTAACACTTCACCTCTCATTATCTTTGAAGGAGTTTTCAAAGGGTGCTAGTTTCATGAAGTTTGCAAAGCTGAGTGCAGGGCCTGAGTTTTTCCAGCATTCAAGGAGCTTCATGGTGGTGATAATGTGATTTAGGTTCATGCATGAAGATATATCATGTTTTAATCTTGTTTGAAGTCCAACTAACACATTTAAAAAGTCAAATTGCCCATATTTACCTTGTCTACTACCTTGTCACTTTCAGTCAAGTTGTGTTTGTTTCATGGAGGTTGTACATATGAGAGGAAGTTGGGAGAACATGGTGGGATCCTTTTTAAGTTGTAACATTCCCAAAGAGTCATAATTCTCATGTTATGAAGGCTTATGATGGTATATGATCATTTCTCATTCTAAGGAGAGGTCATTCCATTTTTGGGCTCTCAGTGCCCAAGTGTTCAAAATAGTGATCCTGAGATTTTTGTGGATTAATGTTGGACATGGTGGAGTAGGATTTTACAATTTTACTTACTTTGTCCTTGTATCCCTATGCACCTAGTAAAACTATGCCAAATTTGGGAGATGAAGAGTAAGTGTAAGGTAGATTTTGAGCTCCTCTGATTTGCCAAGATATCACTAAAAGTTAATAGTGATATCTACAAAAAATTTAATGAGTACTTGCTCTACAAGGAACTTGACTAGTACTAGACATATTATTGCAAGAGGGAACATTTAAAAATAACTAAACCATAAATATTGAGCACTTAAACCATGAAGAGGAGTTATGTTGCATGGAGTGACCTCTTAGGCCTATCTCCTATCTATACACAGGGCAGGGTAGGTAATGAATGCAATGTTTCAATAGGATTGCAAGAAGAGATGGTATTAAGGAATCCATGATGGACTAGGTCCTAGTGGGAATAACACCAAATATAAGTACAATCTCAATAATTTATATACACTAATAACATGCTCCAAATAGCTCTTACACAACCTACAGGCTTGTATTATCCACCTATAACCAGGGGCATTGGAAGTTGATCTCAATCAGGGGTAAGGAAGGTTTTGAAGATCAAGTGGAACATGAAATCAAATGGAATGATGATAATGGAGTGATAAGAGGAAAAAAAAGGAATTGTATGCATTTTGAGGCTAGATACCTATCAATATGTACCTACGTCCTGTGAGCATGCATATACAGTCAGATGAATTAAAGGTTGAATGTAGTTTGAAGTGGTGTGGTTTTTTAGCTTAGGCAGAGCATAAAAATGGATTAAATGACATGAGACATTATGGTAGGGAGATAAATAAAAGTTTTTATGCACCTTTAAGGTTAAACAACCACCTTGGAAACATACAGCAGGTAGAGTATGCACCTACAGTTATGCAGAAAAGGTGACATAGTCAAGTCATGGGAGCATATAAGGAAATTGAGGACTTGTGGTAAGGTAAGTGAAAGTTTAGGTCTCTCAAATAGATCAGATTATCCTTATAAACTCCATTTACATGCTCCTTAACAAACCTAATGGGCCCATCAATGTTGTCTCAGTCATATAGGCAGTGACAAGAAAGAAGGTGAAGGATTGAGATGCTAACATTGAAGCAAGGAAAGAGGTGATGAGCTCAAATTGCATCCAAGAAAGGTCAAAGAAGTTAAGAGAGGCTATTGGAAACTTGATATCACCCCAAATAAGTGCATCTACATAAGATACCATGTTCACCCTGGACACCTACAGACAAGCAATCCTTTTATAAGCCCAGTCTTATTGTTTTGTACTTTTAGAAACCTCCCCTTGGAGTTAGGAACTAGGTTTTGATATAGATTATCTATATGAGATATATAACCCTTTCCAAAGGTTGGTCAACAAAGAAATAAGGCAATATGCCCCTGTTTTGTCTTAGTACGGTGGTAGTTTCTTCATACAAAGCACAAGTAACTTAAAGAGAAGGAGTGGTTTTGAGGACTAGAAAACAAAGGGAACTCAAGAGAAAGTTTGAGAAGCTTAAAGACCCATAACACGAGCTAGAAAACCCTGAAAGAGAGTTTAGAAGCAAACAAAACATCCTATATAAGGAGGCTTACAGACAAAACCCATCGACAGACTCAAGAGCAAGAGGCCAAATTAAGGGTCAATATGTGTTTTGGCCTAATCCATGCTTCCCAATTATTTTATTCATGATTTTCAAGGGTGTATTAAATATTTTCAAGCCATAAAGGGGCAAAGGAAACCATGGAAAGGTCAGATGAAGTTTACAGGTGTAGGCAGACCTACTAGCAAGGTCTAGGCCTAGTGCCAAACAAGGGTCAGTCTTCATTCCTACCTATGATCTATCCTTTATAATTATTGGAGAATGTTCTTAGGGAATATAAAGAGGTGAACCTTAGGTTTCTAGGTGAACTCCCCAATAAGCCACTATAGACTTGAAAATATGCATAGACCTCTCAAATGCAAGAAATAGAGCTCAAAGGGCAATTTGAAGAGCTCAGAACTTTCATGAGCCTTTACATGGGATCTGGAGATGTTTGGAGAATTTGGAGAGCATACCTAAGGAGACATTAGTGGTATTTTGAAGAGGTTTTAGTGTGCCAACTTTATGAACCAAGGTTAAGAGATAAAACCTCTTCAAAACCCTTGCAAACCCTTATAGTGACCCGATTGGAAAGATAGAGAATTTTAGGCATCTAGATAAAATGTAATGGCCATGAAACCACCTATAAGTTTTAGAGGACTCTCAGAGGATTCCATAAATGTGTTTCTTTGGTATGGAATTGTATGGATCAAAGGAAAACAAGGCTTATTTTGACCATTTTGAGTGGTGTGAAAGCTACATGAGGCATTAGGAGATGAAAAAAAATTTGGGAGAAAAATTTGCACTTGAGTTAAACCTTAAAATTCACCTCATCTCATGAATAATCCTCTAAGTGTCCCAACAAGGTCCTCACTTTAAGCCAGTCTAGTGAGCCAGCTAGTGAACACTTAGGGAAAGTGGTGAAAAGTAGTTAGAGAGGCCTTTTAAGGGTTTTTTTATTTAAAATGATGATATGATAACCTTTTAAAAGTTCCATTCCCTTTTGTTCATAGATTATTTTTTAGGTTTTGGGAGTTTTGAATGCCAAGTGGAGAAGGTGCATGGAAAAGAGCCTTTTTGAGACTACTAGGAATGATTTTGCATGTCTAAAAGAATAGGGATCATCAAGGATCAATCCAATGCATGTGAGAACTTATTTGTAACCCCTATTTATTATACCAACCATCATACTTGACCATATGTATGGATTAAGGTAGTTTTGGAAGGTAAATAATGTGGGTAATTTCCTATGCCAAAATTACAGGTTTTTTACCACTTTTCACTATCCTTATGACTTGTTTTGGATAGGTATACCTCAATGACATGGTATATCTCACCCCACCTCTTCTCCACATTAAATTATAACTAATTATCCTAAATGGACACATGTACAAGTGACTCTTGGACTTCCCTTCTCTCTATCTTCCCATTTCTTCTATAAATTTTGGTCATTTGGCATTATAATGGATAACTCCACTTGGGCATGGTGAATACCTACCAAAATTTTGTCTTGAATCAATAAATATATCTGTTTTTACCTCATTTAAGAATCATTTAAGTGTATGTGATGGTTATTATCTTGTGCAAGTGTATCTTAACTTACCTTTATGTGTCAATTTTCCCAGACCTTGTGAGTTCAAAGACTTCTCTTTGTAGGTCAGAAAGAAGTGTCAAATAGAGTTGCAGGTGTAGTGAATACATCATTCAATAGTGTGTCTTAGAATTCCTATTGTCTAATTCTTCCTAGCCTTAGTCAATTCCAAGACCCCATGTTGAAACATTGATGCAAGAAGAAGGTTGTCCTTGAATGGAGTGTATGTTAGGTTTCTCTTGGTTCAAACTACATGTCAAGAGTGTGAGTAGAGTAAATATTTTGGTTCATCACCTCTAGTATAATAGGTTGATTTTATTTGATCTAACCCTTTTCATTCCTCGCCAAGTTGTTAGTAGTAGGAATATGAGCTTAAATGATGCATCAAGGGGAGTTAGCCCCTAATCTAGAGATTCACCCCCCAATAGGGATACCCACAGCCCTGGGGTGGTTCCATTGTGTCACTTGAGTGAGGAGAATATTTTCCCATCTCCTCATTGGGTGTAATCAAGTGATAATAATTTCAAGGACTAAAATGCACATACAGTCCGTACAAACAACTAAACACCCACCTACAACTGATAGTGATTTAGTTGGTGACTTGTCTAAGTTTTGCCATGGTAAATGCATGGTATATATCACTCAAGGAAATATGAGGTGGTATTATAAGTTTCATATGACTTCATATCAATTTATATGCTCCAAAAAGATGGTTTTCACCTATAGGCAGGGTCAAACGGCTTCAACATAGTCATTTACCTATAACTGGCCTTATGAGCATTTCAACCTCCAAAGTGATGATCTATCTAAATTGGGTGAGTGAACAAGCTCAAAACACTAGTAAAATATCTTATAATTTTATAATAGGACCAGAGAATTTATAAAACACCACCTACATATATCCCTTCATCTAAAAACATGCACCTGCAACCACTTTAGGTGACTATGAGAAATAGTGGACAAAAGGGACTGTGTTTGATGAGGTTTAGCATAAACAAGTGAGTAAATGGATCAAATCAGAATCCAAGTGACTCCAAGGAGTTACAAGGGGGTATTTATACTTTGATTTCAAGCTTAAACATGTAAATAAAACCTACAAGAGTCATATTTGAAGAAGAACATAGTAACACACAATCAACTGCCTATGACTGGTTTTGAAGGTATTCCAACTACAAGGTGGGAGATGGGTAGGAGAATAAATGAAAATAGTTTGGAAATATTCAAGGAGTGCTAAAAAAATTAATACCAGGGGATTAAGTGCACAAACATACCTACATGTATCTTCTAGAATAGGGAATACAAGTATAACACAATCAAGAAACCATACTCAATCTTGACTGGTCAAGGTCTTAGAAAGGGTTATGTGGAATTTATAGGTGATGTGAAGATTTGTATCACATTAATCATGGTAATAATAATTCAATGACACTCTCACAAATGTATATTGAGTAGAGAAGGGTTCTAAATAAACATTACACACTCCATAAAAGGAAACCATTTATATAGTCTCCTTCACAAAGTCTATTTTGGTTTTTTCATGTTCTTGAAGGATCTATCCTTGGAACTAAGGGCTGATTTTTTGTGTAGGACATCCCTGATACTTGAATAATTCCCTCCAATACTCATCTTTCCTGAGAAACTAGGGGAAGTGCCCCCTATTTTATCTCAGATAGGGGGTGCTTTCCCTTGTGCATAGGCTAGGAGGTTTGAAGAAGGGAGGTGATAAGGTGAACTTGAACTTGTTTGGACATTAGGGAGAGGTTTTTAGAGTTATGAAACGTCAATACCATTGTTATCGACCATTATTTCAAGATATAAACTAAATGGTAAGCTCTAAACCTCCAAGGTTACAATCATGATTCTTGGGCAGGATTTTGGCCTAGAGCTCAAATAATAGGTCAATTTCACTTATAGCCCTAGGAATGATTTATACCTTATTATACCATGTTTATGGGATGAATATAGAGGTTTATGATCCATTTGAATGCAAATAATCTTAATAGGATGATCTAAAACATAAAAGTTGTAGGCAAGCCTATGGAACAAGGTTTAGGCCAAGGCCAAATAGGGCATCATTCACCATTCTAGCCTTAGATGTGAATTCCAACTCATTTGGGAATGTTTTTAGGGTGAATTAAGAAGTGTTAAATCTTTTATAGTGCAAATAAAACCAAACAAATCCATTTTTGGACCTTAAGACAACTTAGGCATGTAGGAAAGGGGAAAAAGAGCTCGATGGGTCAAGTTTTGATACTCATTTCTCTCTTGATGCTTTGCATGAAGGCAAATGGAGTTTAGGGAGGTTAATAAGTTCCCTAAAGATCATCTTTGTGGAATTTTTTTGTAAATCCAATTTCAGAACTTTATGAACAAACCTTAAGAATCAAAATAAGTTTAAAATCCTCCTGAACCCTTGGTCAAGACCAGTTTGGTAAATGGAGTTGGATAGTTGATCAAATGGCATAGTTTGTACATAATAGTGATTGGACCTTCTAGAGGACTCTTATATTCTCCCTCCCATACTTTTGAGTCTTATGAAATTGTACAGATAGGGTACAAAATAGGATTTTCTTGACAATTTTATAAATTATACCGGTTATAAGAATAGTCTAAAGTTGAAAACAACATTGGGAGAAATAATAGGACTTGGGATAACCCCTCATGTCCATTTTATTATCTGTAAAAACTCCTAAGCTTTCAAAAAAATAGCTTCATCTTAGTTAGTCAAACCTGACATAGTGGACAAGCTAGTGAGAAGGGTGGAAAACTTCAAGTGGGGTAATTTTAAGGTGTGTCTGATGCTTCTAAGGAAATGGAGGGTCTTGAAACTTGTAATATAGTCCTTCCCATGGATTTTCATGAGAAATTGATGCCAATTTTGAGGCCAAATGTGTAGGGTGCATGAAAGAAGAGTTTTCTTGATAATAGATGATGATATCTCATTTTGGGATGATTCTAGAGGACCAAAATTGCAACTAATGTATGGAGAGGCATTTTTGAAATACTCCCCCTTAATTCCAAGCATTGGACCTAGTCCTAGTTAGTTATGATGTGTTCAAATAGGGCTAATCATGAAGGCAATTTTTATGAGCCAACACAAAGAATTTTATGCCACTTTTCATGAGTTTTATGCCTTGTGTGGACACTTGTACTTCTTAACCTTGCATCTTTCATCCCATATCCTTTTCGCATGCATAAGTAACTAATTTTATCAGCTTGACAAATGTCCTTGTGACCCTTGGACTTCTCTCCTCTTCTCTCTCTCTCTCAAATTCTATAAGAGCTACCATTTTGGCCTTTGTAATATAATACCACACCAGGTATGGTGAATCCCTATTAGATCTAACATTGTAATTGAATTAGACAATAAATTCAATTCATTTTTGAGTTCATATATCATCTTGTAAAAGTGTGTGAAGAGATGTTTAGTGAATAGTGTTGTCCCCCAAAAATATCACTCATTTTTGGGACAACATTTAAACTATTTTGGTCTTACAGACCAAAATTGTCTCTTCCCTTTCCAAAATTTGTCCTAGGCATTCAAATTCCTCAGTTTTCAAGCTTCTCAAAAATCTACAGACTCAGCAGGCTAGAATCTACGAACTTTGCAGGCCAAGTTCAACGGGCTTCACAGGTTTTGCAGGCGGGTTCAACCAAAAGAATCAGTTTCTAACACTTGGTCATTTTCAGGATTGGTTCAGTGCCTTGGTTCAATCAAAAATCTCCATTGGCAAATAGCTAAGCAAAGAAGGCTTGAACCGTTGAACCATTGAACCACTTTGGTTCAAAGGTTCAACGAGTTCAAAGTTTAAAAGGTTCAATGCTTTCAATTCAATGGCGGGTTCAATCAAAGGAATGGTTCAACCAAGTAGTTCAACACTTTTTTTTACTCGGGTGGTTCATCTACTTTGTTTCAACGCTTTGGTTCAATCAAATGGTTCGTCAGTCGGTTTAAGGCTTCGTTTGAACCGTTGAGCCAAAGCTTGGTTCAATGTCTTTTGGTTCAAAGGTGGGTTCAAACAAATGGTTCAAAGGCTTGGTTCATTCAATTGGTTCATCGGCTTGGTTCAACGGAGCGGTTCAACGGAATGGTTCAACAGATTAGTTCAACATTTGGTTCAACCAAGCAGTTCACTGTGACGGTTCAAAGAAGCAATTCAATGCAAAAGTTCAAAGAGCCTCTTGAAGGACAAGTGCCCTTGTGAATGGAACTTGATCAACAAAAGTACCCTTTGGAAGGGTCATTTTCAAAGAAGGCCGCAAAGGTAATTCTTTCAGATTTTGTTTAAGGAATTCAAAAAAGACTAAGGCAAGAAGTAATTCCTTCAGACTTTTTGTCTGAAGGAATTCCTTTGGACAAAAAGTCTGAAGGAATTTAGGAAAGTGACTACGGGAAGAAAGCCCGAAGGAGTTTTTCAAAGCCGAAGACAAATCAATTATGCTGACTTTTTGTCTGCGGGAAAATGCCCACGAGAAAAGCCCACGGGAATGTCCGTGAAGACTCTAAGGAAAAGGCCACCGAAGGACCCCAAAGGGCAGGTGCCCTTGCGGGGAACTCTCAGCTGCCAAATTGAAGGACACTTTCCTAAAGTTGAAGGGTAATCTTCCCTTTGAGAAGACGTGAAACAAGAAATCCGAAGGAAGAACTTAGCTACCTATCGAAAGAAAGAAGCCCGAAGGCCATTCCAAGACCGCTCGAAGGACAGTTACCCTTGCAAGGGGCTTTTCTCGACCCAAAGCAGATCATTTCTTAAGGCCCGAAAGGTAAGGTTCTTTCTAGGAAAGTGTAAAATAGAAAAGCCAAAGAAGGACCAAGGGGTGACGCACCTAAAGACATCAAATTCAAGACAACGAACTAGCCGTTGAAAATGTAGTGACAGGTGCGCAAACATCAATTTCAAAGCTCATAAAATAGTTGTTGATCCTTATAATCTACAGACCCGAATGCATTCACAGGCTTTAAGGCCAAGACCAGCAGAAAGTGAGGAAGAAACAGAATAGTAAAGGATCAGATCGCCAAGTGGACATTGAAAGTTGTAAACTTTCAATAGCATGACTTGTTTCTCTACATTAATAAAATCAAATGGGTAAATGCCCCTAAGTTTCAGTCTATCTTCTTAACAGATTTCAATGCAACATGATGTGTTATTATTCCTGAGTCCTTCTTAAAGAGGCTATATAAGGGACTCTCTTCTATTGTAAATGGATCTCTTTTTGACAATTAAAACGAAACTCTGCCCAAATTGAAAGGCATTTTTGAGACTTTGAGCTCAGTTTGTTGATCATATTTTGTTATTGGAATAAGAAAGCAAGTGACTTTTCAAACTTTGTGCTGTGATATCTTTGTTGTTGGGAAAAATGTTCTTATGTCTTTTTCCTTGATATGTTTTCTATTCCTTTAATTCAACAAGCAGAATTAGTAAAAGTAGTCAGGAAGGTGTCCTGAAGAGTCAATTGTGGAGAGACTTTGTGCCCCCATAATTTCCTTTAGTGTGTTTTCTTTTCATTTCTATGTAAAGGACCTTGGGATGACTTTGTGCCCTCATTGTCCTTCATATCTTACTCTTGAGCAATTCAAGTGGAGACTTTGTGCTGCATCTCGATTTGCTGGTTACTACGTCCTTGGTTACACTTTGTTGTTACTACCAGGAGTATTCTTGTGACTTGCTGAATAGTACTTCTGAAAGAAGAGGAGTGCTTTTTGTCATTTTTCTTGAGTTTCTCCTTTGATTTGCACACATCATCTCTGAAGAAAGAGAGATGGATGGTTTATCCTACCCTTGAGTATTATTTTCTATTTATATATATCTAGCATATATATAGGGAACTTCCCCTTGATGAGAGGAGAGATTAGTCCCCTTTTGATGTGGTAAAAACTGCACATTTGGATGACCAGTCTTCCTACTTTGGCTAATCAGACCTATTTTGTTTATTACTATGCTGATCGACAAAATATTCAACCAATAGTTTTTGGCGACTCCGCGGGGGATATAATATCCATTATCTATTTATAATCTATCCATTTACCTCCACACTAACTGGGAAAGAACGCGCAGTTTATAGCCTCAAGTTTTAAACTAAAGCAAGGTCAATTTTTTTTATTTTTGTTTCACAATCTGGCAAATTTAAGGTATACATGAAGCCAAAGGGCTAAAGGTATCGTTGACCCTGTATTTGAGTTGGTACAACAAAGTGATTTTGATTTGTTTCCTTCACCATCTCGTCTCTAATGAGCCAAAAGTTTTCCTCCTACTAAAGTCAGATCTCCATTGCCAGATGAAGTATCTACTTCCATTGTTGATAAAGCTTTGCCTATAATTACCCCTCAGAGATTTGTTATCCCTCCTTTTCGTATCCTAAAATGGTAGTTCAAGGCACCTGGGGTAATGATTTTGGTCCTCTCAATCTTACTCCACCTCTACATGAGCTTCCACGCAGTTCAAGGAAGAATTTCCCCAAATTCTATGGTGATGGGAAAGTTCATCTTGATGAACACATTGCAACCTTCAGCATAGCTTGTGGAGTAATCAGAGTAGAATTTGAAGATGTAGCAGTCAAGCTTTTTGTGGAGACACTACAAGGTGCTACTGCAGATTGGTTTTATTATCTACAGGCTCAGTCAGTGACTGATTGGAATACTCTCAAAGATAAGTTTAAAGCCAGATTCAAACTTGTAGAAGATGCACATGCACTTTTGGCTCAACTTACACAGATGAAGAAAGAGCTTTATGAACCAATGAGAGACTTCATAGCCAAATTTGACAAACTGAGGAACAAAATTCCTGTAATTGCTCAACCTACAACTGAGAATCTCAAATGCTTTTTCATTAATTCTCAGTTACCTGAAGTAAGTTTTCTTTTGAGATGTGTTGGTCAAATAGATCTTGCTGTAGCTCAACATTTGGCCACAGAAGTAGAAGATGATATCATCTTAGTAGGAAAGATAATAAGAGATCTAAATAGAAATAGAGCTTCATCATCTTTTGAATATTCATCTACAAGCACCACAAATCCAATGGTGTAAAAGTTGGCAAATGAGTTGCTTGCTCTCAAAAAGCAAATGGCTCAAGGAATGTCTTTTGTTCCTTCATATAGAAGGACATTCCCAAATTAGTCATATCAAGGCAATGTTGCCAAGAATCAAGGGCAACAAAATTGCCTTCCTTCTCCACAAAGAAAACTTGCTCTGAAAGCTCCTCCAACCAATTCAGCAATGGGATATCTTGAAGCAGAATCAGAGTTCTCTTTCCAACCTGAATTGAATCAATAAAATGATGCTAATCTCCTTGAAGACAATCAAGAAGAATCAACTGACGACTCCCACATTGGTTTTCTAAACTATTAAGATGAACCTAGAAGCAAAGGAGAAGCTTTTGATGGATCATATGCAGTGTTTACCAAGTCTAAAAACCAATTAGTCCAGCAAGCTGATAAAGAGAAGATAGAAGAGCAACCTCAGCCAGCAGTCACGATTGCTAAGCATGGAACCACTCTACCTTTTCAGTTAAAGGATCTGGTAATCACCCAAAAGACAAGTACATCAATTTTGCCTTCACCTTCTACTTCAAATTCATAAACCATCCCACCTCCCATCCCTCCTAAAACTCAAAAGGTTGAAGTACCTTTCTTTGTACCTAGCTCAATTCAGCCATTTGACATAATCGATCATGTCAAAAAGACAAAAATATAAATGTTTGAATTTGAATATTTGCAATCCAATCCTGATCAATTGAATAAGTTGGTCCAATATGTTAAGAACCAAACCATCTCTGTAGGACAAAAGGCTAAAAAGGTAATTCTTGATTCTCCAAAGAACACGCCTATTCCAAATAATCTTGTCATTACTCCTCCAGTTGTTCCTATAAAAATAGAACCTTTCTATGTTTCCTTGTTAATTAATGGTCACAAGCTAAGTAACTGTATTATAGATTTAGGCGTATCTAACAATGTCATGCCTGCTAAAGTAGATGAGTCTCTTGGTCTCACACTGACTAAAACATTTGGGAGATGTTTCTCCATGGAAAATAATCAAGTACCATTGTTGGGGCAAATCAAATATGCCCAATTTGCATTTGCAGCCTTTCCAGATAAGAGAATCAAGATGACTATCTTGGTGGCTGACGTCCCATCATCCTATGGCATTTTGCTTGGATGAAATTTCTGTAAGGATGTGGGAGGAGAACTAAGCATGGATCTATCTGAGGCAAGGATCCCTGTACAAGGCGTAATGAATAGGTTACTCCCTGAAAAGGAGACAAAATATGTGGTCACCCAGACATCATCCCCTGAAGCTCAAATTCTTTTTAAATCTGTAGGTATGGGTAAATACTTTCTGTCTACAAATGAAGTGCATGAAACATCTAATATAATTCTTGAAAGTGTCAACTCAAAAATCAGTTCAACTAGAACAGTAGAAGAACTAGTAGGTTGCAATACAGATGAAGAAGGATCCTCCATCTCTGATGAAGGAAAGTCTAAAGAAAAATCAGTATCAGATGAGATATGGACTTTGAAATTTGATGGTAGTTGTTCCTCTACCAGTTCAAAAGCCAAGATTGTGTTGATATCTCCTTAAGGAGATATGTTTCCTTCATCTTACAAGTTATAGTTTAGCAACACTAACAATACAGCTGAATATGAATCTTTGTTGCTTGGCATGAAGGCTACTCAAGACAAAGGCATCAAGTCTTTTAACGCTAAAGGGGATGCTGAATTAGTGGTTTGTCAAGTGAGAAACTTATACCAAACCAAGAATGAAAGATTACACCACTACCGTAACTTGGTTTGGGACCAAATTGAAAGCTTTGATGCTTTCAACATTTCTGCCATACCTAGAGAGTCTAATGACAGAGCTGATGTACTTGTTGTTTCAGAAACTCTCTTAATTCCTCAATCAGATTTCAAAGAAGATAGGTATACTATTGAGCTGGTTTATAGACCAAGTGTTCCTCACAATGTTGATCATTGGCAAGTATTCAATGATGACCATCAAATCATTGCCTTCCTGGAATGAAAAGACAATTTTGAACAACTATGATTTGAAGGCAGTGAACCTCAAAAATATGAATCAGACTCTGAATCCAGTTTAGATATAAATGAAGAATTCTTGCCACTGAAAGGAAACAAAATTCCCAAAGTCCTAGTTTCTCTTGATAAGCTCTTTGACAAGCATGATAGATTCATCAAACAACAACCAACAGACTCAAGTTTCTCTCAGAGATTCGATCAAGTAAATCTGACCACTAAAGAAAATCCCAAGATGGTTAACATTGGTAAGTGTTGCACCCCTGAAGAAAGATTCAAGTTTACCACTTTACTCTGTCAATACATGGATGTCTTAGCATATTCTTATGAATACCTCAAGTCTCTCAGACTTGATAAAATCTGCCATGACATTCCTCTCAAGGCTGATTCAATGCCCTATAAGCAAAAATCTAGGCAGTATAATCTGAAAATATCAAGTACTATTATGTCTGAGATACAAAAAATGTTAAATTCTAGAATCATCTTTCCAATCCATCATTCCACATGGATTGCAAACATAGTTCCTATAAGGAAGAAGAATGGCAAAATTTGCATTTGTGTAGATTTCAGGAATCTGAATCAAGAATCTTTGAAAGATAATTATCCTTTGGCAATTATGGATCAAGTGCTTCAAACAGTGACAAGTTCAGAGATGTTATCAATGTTTGATGGCTTCTCGGGATATAATCAAGTTGAAGTTGGTGAAGCAAACCAACACAAGACTACATTTACCACACCTTGGGATACACTTGCATATAGAAGAATGCCTTTTGGCTTGATAAATGCTGGTGCTACCTTTTAGAGAGCAATGGATCTAGTTTTCAAAGATGAGATTGGTAAATTCATAGTGGTATACCTTGATGACTTGACTGTCTTTTCAAAGCGTCAATCTAATCATGTACACCACTTACAACAAGTGTTGGAGCATTGTCGCTAGAATGGTATTTCCTTGAACCCCAATAAGTCTATTTTTGGAGTAATAGAGGGAAAACTCCTTGGACACAATGTGTCAAAAGAAGGCATAAAGATTGACTCAGATAGAGTCAAGTCTATTCAAGAGCTTAATTTGCCTACAAGTAAGAATGATGTTCATTCTTTCTTTGAAAAGGTGAATTTCTTACGGAGGTTCATCCCTGAATTTGATGAGAAGACTAGATACATTGTGAACATGACGAAAGGGAAGACCATCTTCAGCTAGACTAAAGAAGGCAAGTCAGCATTTCAGAATATCAAGACCACCATTGCCCATGCCCCTACCTACGTTTGTCCATATTACAACAAAGATTTCATCATATACATTTATGCGTCTGAACACACTCTTTCAACAATTCTTGTTCAATAGGACAAGGAAGGTATGGAATCTCCTGTCTCTTTCATGAGTTGCCCTCTCAAAACCCATGAGATGAAGTATTCAAATGTAGAGAGGCATGCTTATGCATTGGTGAAATCAGTCAAACATTTCCGCTTCTATATTCTAAATTTACACATTACTGCCTTAGTTCCTGACACTACAGTAAAGCCTATATTAACTCAGCAAGAGTTTGGCATGAAAAGAGGTAATTGGATTGCAAAGATCCAAGAGTTTGATCTAGACATCAAGCTGAAAAAATTGGTTAGGGGTAAAGGCCTATGCCAATTAATTGCTAACAATAAGCCAGAAGACACACAGCATGAAGAAACTAAAGTGGAAGAGACACCAACAGTCCTTTTTGTCTCCACTACCAATGAGTGGTATTCAGGTATCGCTCATTTCCTTACTTATGGTGAATGTCCTGCTCATTTGTCTTACAAAAAAAAGACTATCAGGTTGAAGCTACCAATTTTGTCCTTTAGGACAACGGCTTGTACAAGAGAAGCATAGATGGAGTATTCCTTTGCTGTGTAGACAAAGAGTAACAAAGCCAGCTTTTGAAATCTTTCCACAATCTAGCCTATGGAGGACATTTTTCTACTCCTGTGACTACTCACAAGATTCTACAAGCTAGGTATTACTGGCTAACTCTTTTCCAAGATACACATAAGTGGGTGAGAAAATGTGAACTCTGTCAGCAATTTGTTGGAAGACCCAAGTTAGCTACTATGCCTCTCAAGCCAATGATCATAGAAGAACCTTTCCAGCAACGGGGGATTGATTTTATTAGGACTATAAATCCATCTTCAAGTGTTGGACATGATTATGTCCTTATAGCAACTGACTATTTCACCAAGTGGGTAGAAGCAATCCCAACTAAGCATGCTACTTCAAAAGTTGTATGCAACTACCTCAAACAAAATATCATTTCCAGGTTTGGAGTTCTAATCAAAATTATTACTGACAATGTAGCTTGTTTCACCTCCCAAGAGATTACACTATTATGTTTCCATTATGGAATTATACTCTCTCACTCTTCTGATTATTTTCCACAAGGGAATGGACAAGCTGAATCCAGCAATAAGAACCCGATAACTATCATCAAAAAGCTAGCAGATGACAATCAAAGGACATGGCATAAAGCATTCATTGATGCTCTATGGGTAGACAGAATCACACCAAAGAGGGAAATTGGTATGTCTCCTTTTCAACTTCTTTATGGTATCAATGCTGAGATACCAATCGTCTTAGAATTGCCAGCCTTGAAATTGGCAAAGGCAATTGAAGATCAGACATATGAAAGCTCTCTTGATAAAAGAATCATGTGCCTAATGAAGTTGGAGGAACAAATAACCATGGTGGTGGAAAAAATTATTGCTCATCAAATTTTGGTAAAGAAACTCTTTGACCAGAAGGCCAAAAATCATGATTTCTAGATTGGGGATCAAGTCCTATTGTGGGACAAAAGGAGAGAACAAAGGGGATGCATGGAAAGTTTGACTCCCTTTAGAGAGGCCCATTTATAATTCATCAGTACATTGGTGAAAATAGTTTTTTTCTAAAATATCAAGATGGCACACTCTTTTCTCTGCCTCACAATGGGCAACATCTGAAACACTTCAACTCTTGAAGTATCAGATCATTGCATCTATATATATGTATATTTGTACAGTTTTTAATTCTATTTTGTTTTATTTGTTTTCTTTTTTGATGCCTTTCATTTATGGGTAGCATGACTCTGTAGCCCAATGGTACACATGAAGACACTGGAGATTCTATATTCTACTCCCTTCAATTCTTTTTGTGAATGACAGAAGTTCTCCAACTGGAGCTAGCTGTTGTCCCCCAAAAATATCACTCATTTTTTGGACAACATTTGAACTATTTTGGTCTGTAACTATTTTGGTCTTACAGACCAAAATAGTCTCTTCTCTTTCTGAAATTTGTCCTGGGCATTCAAATTCCTCAATTTTCAAGCTTCTCATAAATCTATGAACTCTGCAGGCTAGAATCTACGGACTTTGCAGGCCAAGTTCAATGAGCTTCACAGGTTCTGTAGGCGGGTTTAACCAAAAGAATCAGTTTCTAACACTTGGTCATTTTCAGGATTGGTTCAGTGCCTTGGTTCAATCAAAAATATCCATCGATAAACAGCTAAGCAAAGAAGGCTTGAACCGTTGAACCATTGAACCACTTGGGTTCAAAGGTTCAACGAGTTCAAAGTTTTAAAAGTTCAACGCTTTTGATTCAATGGTGGGTTCAATCAAAGGAACGGTTCAATGGCTTGGTTCAACCAAGCGGTTCAACATTTTGTTTCACTCGGGTGGTTCATCCACTTTGGTTCATCCTTTGGTTCAATCAAATGGTTCGTCAGTTGATTCAAGGCTTCGTTTGAACCATTGAACCAAAGCTTGGTTCAACGTATTTTGGTTCAAAGGCAGGTTCAAACAAATGGTTCAAAGTCTTGGTTCATTCAATTGGATCATCGGCTTGAACCATTTTGGTTCAAAGCTTGGTTCATCGGCTTGGTTCAATGGAGTGGTTCAATGGAATGGTTCAACAGATTGGTTCAACGTTTGGTTCAACCAAGCGGTTCACTGTGACAGTTCAAAGAAGCGGTTCAATGCAAAATTTCAAATAACCTCCTAAAGGACAAGTGCCCTTGTGAAGGGCACTTGATCAACAAAAGTACCCTTCGGAAGGGTCATTGTCAAATAAGGCCGCAAAGGTAATTCTTTCAAATTTTGTTTAAGGAATTCAAAAAAGACTAAGGCAAGAAGCAATTCCTTCAGACTTTTTGTTCGAAGGAATTCAGGAAAGTGACTGTGGGAAGAAAGCCCGAAGGAGTTTTTCAAAGCCGAAGACAAATCAATTCTATGGACTTTTTGTCTGGGAGAAAATGACCGCGGGAAAAGCCTACAGTAATGTCTGCAAAGACTCTAAGGAAAAGGCCGCCGAAGGGCAGGTGCCCTTACGGGGAACTCTCGACTACCAAATTGAAGGACACTTCCCTGAAGCCAAACGGTCATCTTCCCTTCGGGAAGACATGAAACAAGAAATTTAAAGGAAGAACATAGCTACACGTCGGAAGAAAGAAGCCCGAAGGCCATTCGAAGACCGCCCAAAGGACAGGTACCCTTGCGGGGGGATTTTCTTGACCCAAAGCAGATCATTTCTTAAGGCCCAAAAGGGCGGGTTCTATCTGGGAAAGTGCAAAATAGAAAAGTTGAAGAAGGACCAAGGGGTGATGTGCTCGAAGACGTCAAATTCAAGACAATGAACTAGTCGTTGAAAACGTAGTGACGGGTACGCGAACATCAATTTCAAAGCTCATAAAATAGTCGTTGATCCTTGTAATCTACAGACCTGAATGCATTCACAAGCTTTAAGGCCAAGACCAGTAGAAAGCGAGGAAGAAATATAACAACAAATTGAATCCAGGACCCGATTCAATTAACCAGAAAAGGAGGAACGATGAAGAAGGATCAGATTGCCAGGTGGACATTGAAAGTTGCAAACTTCAATAGCGTGACTTATTTCTCTGCATTGATAAAATCAAATGAGTAAATGCCCCTAAGTTCTAGCCTATCTTCTTAATAGATTTTAATGCAACATGATGTGTTACTGTTCTCGAGTCCTTCTTGAAGAGGCTATTTAAGGGACTCTCTTCTATTGTAAATGGATCTCTTTTTGAAAATCAGAACGAAACTCTACCCAAATTGAAAGGCATTTCTGAGACTTTGAGCTCAGTTTGTTGATCATATTTTGTTATTGGAATAAGAAAGCAAGTGACTTTTCAGACTTTGTGCTGTGATATCTTTGTTGTTGGGGAAACTGTTCTTATGTCTTTTTCCTTGATATATTTTATGTTCCTATAATTCAACAAGCAGAATTAGTAAAAGTAGTTAGGAAGGTGTCCTGAAGAGTCAACTGTGGAGAGACTTTGTGCCCCCATAATTTCCTTTAGTGTGTTTTCTTTTCATTTCTGTGTAAAGGACCTTGGGATGACTTTGTGCCCTCATTGTCCTTTGTATCTTACTCTTGAGCAATTCAGGTGGAGACTTTGTGCTGCATCTCGATTTGCTGGTTACTACGTCCTTGGTTACACTTTATTGTTACTACCGAGAGTATTCTTATGACTTGCTGAATAGTACTTCTGAAAGAAGAGGAGTGCTCTCTGTCATTTTCCTTTGATTTGCACGCATCATCTCTAAAGAAAGAGAGATGGATGGTTTGTCCTACCCTTGAGTATTATTTTCTATTTAAAGATATCTAGTATATCTATAGGGAACCTCCCCTCGATGAGAGGAGAGATTAGTCCCCTTTTGATGTGGTAAAAACTGCACATTTGGATGACCAGTCTTCCTACTTTGGCTGATCAGACCTATTTTGTTTATCAGTACGTTGATCGACAAAATATTCAACCAACAAATAGTTAAGAGATATTTACTTATCCTTGCTTTCTCTCAATCCTCCCATGTTTGATGCAAGTGATTCCATTCCTAGCAGGTAATATGAAGTGTTGTTAAGTATATGGAAATGTTTTTAAGTGTACAAGAAAGTCTTATCATTTAAAAAATTATCTATATTTCCACTTACCTTAGATAATCTTCATGCAAGTCACCTTCATATTGAAATATTGATGTTAGTGCACTCTAAGACTCTTAAATTAGTGTTGTGTGCCTTGTCTCAAAGTGATAGAGTACACTAGTCTTATGGTAAACATCTTGGTGCATCACCCCCTAGAATAGGTTTCATTTCATGCCAATTCTATCCCTTTTCTCCATAAACAAATCAATTAGTATAGGTGAAAGCATTTCAAGGCACATCCAGAGAGTTATCCCTTCATTCTAGAGATTCATCTCACCAAATTGACCACCCAAAACAAGTGAGATGTTTCCATTGTGCCACTTGTATGAGGAGAGTTGAGGCATCTCCTTAAAGGATGCAAATCCAAGTGACAACACATATCACGCACATGTTACTTATTTACTTCAATGTTACATCAATTTAACACATATCTTTTAGAAATAATTGTTATATTCAATACTATGATACAATGTAATTCAAATGTTCTATTTCTATTACTTGAATGTATCTTTCACACATTATACAATTCTATTTTGATTTTAGTGACTTTCAAGCTACATTTCTCATCTTAAAATAGGGGCATCATAATGGGCTTGCCTTGAGAACTCAAGTCTTCATAAACAACAAATTTCATATTTATGATAGAATACAATGTGGTTTGGAATTTCTAGATTATGAGGGCATGTGACATACATGTGCACTCAATCCTATAATTACTTCAGTACATATTCACATACACTTGATGCATATGTATGTGCATGTGCAAAATAGTTATAGGTTATAGGTTTCAAATAATTACAAGTTCAATTGACATTGTATATTAATTAAATATAGATATGAGGGACATGAATTTCATTCATGTTCATGTTTCTACATGGAAATTTTCAAAATTTAGTTTTTCAAAAGTTTCAAATGTATGAAAGTTTCAAAAAGAATCTAGATCCATTTGTAGTAGTGTGAATCATCTCAGTTTGAAAGTAGGCCACATTAGAGTTTAGTGAAACTCAACATCTATGGTTACAATTTTTTGGAGGTTCCACCTCTGATCCTACCCTGTTTGATTCTAACGGCACTTAACATTTATGGTTGCATTGTAGCAAGCCATGTTTGGTGGTTTTACCCCTTAAATTATTCTATAAGAGTACTCTAAACATTGAAATGAGAGTTTAAGCATATAATATTTCTAACTCAAGGGATTTAATTGATTTTAAAATTGATACTTGATCACTTTCAATTCTCCATAGGTTCAACATGTCTCCAAATGCCTCAAAAAGGGGGCACACACTTCTCCATTTTCAAATTTACAAGGAGATTATATTGCATACTCTTTCAGGTGCATTTTTTCTGTGCTCTCTTTTCAAGCTTCAAATTTCAAGTTTCTAATTTTCAATTTTCAAATATGGAAAATAACTATTTTCAATGGTATTGTTGTAGGTTTTTCATTAAGGCATCTTGCATAATCAAGATTCACCTCAAAAGACAGAGTGTGTATACACACTTAGGTTCACATCTCTTTTTACTTTATTAATTTCACTTCATTGCATCACTAGAATAAAGGGTGGGAAATGTATCCACTCAAATTTAATCATTAAGCTCTTGACAGTGCCTAATATTGACATATTTACTTTACTTAGACTGTTTACCATTTAATTAACTTGAAATCTTTATGAGATCCTTCACTATTATATTCACTATCTTGTAAATATTGAAAAAGTCATCTAGACATCCCTATTATGCTTATAGATTTATGTCAAACAAGTTTCAATCATTTTTATCCTTTTGGGACAAGACTGCATTAGGTAGATAAGGCCATAACTCGACCTTTTATACTAGCACACCCTTGTCCATACTATTGTAATGGTCTCTTTTTAAATTTGAGATGCTCCATGGCAGTTCTTCCACATTTTTAACAAAGTCATATAACATAAATATTTAAAATTTGTACTATATAAGCACATCAAATTCACCCAATACACCAATGAGTAATATTACAAAAATTAATACACATTGGGCAAAAGACCAGTAAAATTTTCAATTCAAGTTTTGATTTATTGCGATAGTCATAGGCCAAATATGCAAATTCTTATTGCAAGTCAAGGGAATTCATTGTAAAGCATTCAAGTCAATGTATCTGGTTAAATTCATATAATAAATATCAAGATTCACACATTCTATCTAGGAGTGAGAACTAGATTATCCCAAAACCATTTTGGGCTATGTAGATGTCACTCATATTAGATGCAATTTTCTTAGGATAGTTCAACTATTCCCCATGTTCGAGTCCCTGATTTGCATTTAATGTCCATTTGTTTTTATGTGTAGGAACCAGGGTTTGTTATTATAGGTATTTCTATGTAAAATCAACACTTGTAGGTTATCAACATACCCTCTCAATATGTGCTCGCACAAAAAAATCAATCATAAAATCAACACAGACATGGTTGCAATCAACATACAAGGTCATAATGTGCTCTTTTCCACCTTGGTGTAGCCCTATCCCAATGCATCACTGAATTCTATTTTCAGTTGTGACATAGTTCATAGGTTCTCCCAATTAGCTCCACATTAAAGATCTACTTACATAGTCAACATGAATTAGATCCAAGTTAAATTTGCATATTTCACTATTTATTACTATTTATAGCTAATTTCATTTTATGTATTTTATTGTAATAAACACTTAGATTATGTATATTTTGTAATCTAAATCAATGTTTCAATTATTTAGTCTTTATTGCATTTCAATGTTAAATCAAAATAACACATTAAACAAGTTCATGGAATAGAGAAAGAACAATTTTAGTCAATGAAATAGAGAGTTCTTTATCTCTTTCTAGTTAGTTCAAGTCTACATTAACTGGAGGTCATGTAACTATCATTATGCAATAAATAACATTATTTCCTATGATAATTGTGCAAGTCAGGTAATGACCCAAAGACCTTTGAGAAATTTCAAAGATCTAAGGTATTCCAAGAGTCACTTCACAAAACACAAAAGGAAGGGGAATATTCAAATAAGGCAAACCTCCATGTTGCTTTGGAAGGCAAACAAAGAAGTAGAGAGTAGAGTTCATCCCATTTAGGGATTTCCATGTGTGTGTGACTCATTTCCCTATGTTTTAATCAAAGAGAGGAGTGAACGTGTTATGTGATCAAGCTCTATATTTCCTAAATAAAGATAAATATAAGTGTTTGTTTTGATTTCCAGTGTCACATTGTGTGTGTGTGGATTAAAGAATATAAGGACAATGTTTTCCTTCATTATACCCCATAACATTGATTGCATCAACTATATTAAAGCTAGTAACAACTCTGGGATGAGTGAGAGAATGTTTAATCTCCATTAATAAAGAATAGGTAGATGGTTATAATGCAACGAGAAGAAAATGTTCTCTATCTTGTGTAGATGATTAGAGAACTGAGGGTATATCCTCTATTGAGAGAATAGTGGGTATATGGTGCATAGAGTGTTCTCCATATTTTTTAAGTGGGTAAATAACAAATATTTGAGATAGAAGTATAAAAAAGTGGTTAACCTATATAGGATTACAATATAAAGGTTGTAGATGTGGGTTAGATGTGTGAGTGAGGAAAATATGTTAGAATGGATGAGATGTGTACAACCTAGGTGGTTGAGTTGAAGATTGTATTAATGGAAGTGCAAATCCAAGTGGAAGTTAAAGCAAATAGGAAGAGGAAGGTTGGCTCTATACCACTCACTTTAGAAATTGAAGAGTTTAAGAAGGAGCTAGATATTGTGTACATCATACTAGAAAACATGAAAGTAAATATTGCTTTTGTAGGATAGGCAAAAGAAATAAGGAGAGCATGGATAACATCTTGTGTTGCAAGAATGAAGAGGATTATGGTTACTATTATAACCTTCAAACTTATTGAATAATCTCTAGTGGAATAAGGAGCAACAAAAACATGTCTTTCGAAGGTCATGAAGGTGGAGTTGAAGGAAGTACAAGAGAATACACGTGACACAAATTTGGAGGAAGCATTGAGTCCAATAGAGGAAGATGGGGAGATTATAAAAAAAGTAGATGTGATAGCCAAGGTGGTGATTCATGAAGGTCTTATACTTGACAAATGAGGAGTGTTTAACCCTAAAATGGATTGAGGAATCCTAACTTGGTGTTAATAGGGTTAAAAATATAGAAATGACAATGTACACAGGTGATAATCATATCTACAATAAGCCAATTTGATGCTAAACTCATATATAAACATACACTAAATTTATTATGCTAAGAATAAACTAAATATTGAGTACAACTAAGTTATGCATGGAAATGACAAAGAAGTAATATACTTAGTTGGTTTTGTTGCTAATATAGTACTATATCTGAGCAGGTAGAAAGTAGGCTAGAAGGAGATTCTAAAATAGTCATCAGATTTTGGATCTGATGTTTCTGGAGTTCCAGACACTAACATCAGCCTAGGATGGTTGTGTCATTGCTACTATCTGGGCTCAATATAATTCATAAAAGTCTATTTGGTGGGTGGTGACATTACCCTGAGAATGTTCTAAAATATTAAACTTATTTGGATTTTTCAATATTAGGTACACATTGCATAACATATGTACCTTAGATATATCTCATGCTAAAATTATGTATAACAATGTTACCAATGTATAAAATTTTGCCACAAATGTGAATCTGAATCATATAATTGTGTGTTTTGGCCAATTTGAAAAATTGTTTAAGTGTGGAGAACATGCTTCCAAAGCATTTCCCAATTATATATGGAGAAATTTGAAAACCAATATAATTACCAATGTGGAGAACGCGTTTCCAAAACATGCCCCCACTGTAATATAGATTTGTTGAATGCTGAATAGTTGTTGAAAACATGCTTCCAAAGCATGCTCCCACTAAATCTAAAAATTGTGAATGTGTGGAAGTCATGCCCATATGACATACCCCCATTAAACATGAAAGCTATGTCAAGTGTGGAGAACATGCCTCTATGACATGCCCCCATTAGCATTCCCCTCCTTTGATGTGATTGAAATATAGGAATGGGTAATTAACTCACCTCAAAAGGATAAGACAATTGTATAATCTATGAATGTAACCATATATCATATAGACGGAACATGTCTAGGTAGATATAGCATTGAAGTGCATATAAACAATGTGATCACATGAAGGCCTAAGATGGATGATAAAGACCATGGCAACATCTAGATAGTAACAATACAAACTCAATAAGCAAATTAGGCACACACGCAAGAGCACTCGTAAGCAAGTCAAACGGCAATGGTCCAAGGAGACCAAAAATAAGGAGCATGTTCAAATGCTGCATAATCGAAGGGACATGACTTAGTCAAATGTATACAAAAGTAAGGTTGACTTATTCAAATGTCCATACAACAAACAATGACATGTGTAAAGGTCAAAGAAAGCATACATAGGCACGAGGGCCACAATTAAAGGACCATATTCAAATTCTTAAACAAATCATACAATAAAAAGGCAAGACACTTAAAGAAGTGCATAAAGTAAAACATAGATACACCATTATAAACATGTCATAGTAGCCCATGGATCCAGTGTGTTAGGAAAAAATGTCAAGTGTATAGCATATCAAGTACCATGTGTAAGATATAATCATGGATAAAGGCATGTGCAAGTACATGTGTAAGATCAAACATGATAATTAAATGTGATCATTGAACCGTATAAGCTATGTATATCAAGATAAAAGAAGTGGATGCCCCCAATGTCGACATGACATGAGTAGAGGGAAGGCCCAAGATCAAAATAGGAATAGGTCATGTATTTGTGTATGCATGTATCACACTCAAGTAGAAGTGTGACACATATGTGTGTATGTAGAAGTAACTAAGTATGCCAGCCATCAACATGGAAATAACACATAGATGCTAATGAGCCAATAGCATGTGTAGGTGCCAAAAATATTTTTGGATTTTTGAATGTTTTTGATTTTTTTAGTATTTTGAAATGTTTGAAAAGGAAAGATCATCCTATGGTGCCATCCAGTAGATGGTCATAGATATAACTCCACTGTGAACCTGGTGTGATCATCTTGTGTTATTATTGAAGAACACATATAAGTTCAACATCTATTAGCAGAGGTTCCTGGAGTTACACCAGATCATGTTAATTACATAGATAACTTGTGTAGTGGAGAGCACAATAGATGACAGAGATACATAAATTGTATAGGTCGTATACACCTTCAATTAGACTAAAGAGTAGGGTGAAGCATTTATATAACAAAACAAAACCATAATTTGTATTGCATCAAACTACATAATAAAGAAAAATAGAGTACTCTACTGTACATACACCATACTTACAAGAAATTAAGGGAAAACCATAATAGGATAATTTCTATTAATCTCTATCAAAACATCAAACCAAATTCTATTACATTTAAGTACTATTTATAGTCTTTTACAATCTTGATGTATCTTCACCTTCTAACCTTTTGAGAGAGAAATGGAAATCTCTTCGCATTCTCCAATTATTCAATTAGACGATCAAGGTTGATTATGTATAAAACTATACAAAAGACAAAATCAAACACTTTGCACATGTGTTTATCTTATATACTTTATGGTTTAAACAAGCTCCATTATATGTTCAACACTTTCCCAGACTTAATTATTTATATCATCCCAAGACCAAGGTACAATTTGAGTTGAACTGAACTGGAAAGATAAGTCCTAAACAAAAGTCATAGTAATTGCTTCAGGGGTTGTTTGCCAGTTTTCTCTCTCTGTGCACTACATATCCACCCTCTTGGATTTTTAACTAAGTAGCATACTAGCCTACCACCCATTCAGGTTTTCAATAGACTAGCATAACCAGGTGGCTACCCTTTACGATTTTTCAACCAATATGGTCATGCTCTAAATGTTTAGAGTATCTAACAAAAATGTGAATCTGCTGGAAGTTGTAAAATTTTAGATTGCAATCCTTACTACTATGGCTAAGAGGATGGTTTACTGGAGGTTTACAAAGTTTGTTATTACGAAGTAGATTTTAGTGCAGTGGATCTTGATGTATCCACTACCAAGGGTATATGTGAATATTGTCCTTGTACCTTGATCTCCATCTCTTGTATGATTTGTAGAAGTTGCTATGGAGGAATAAAATGGGGCTCATATGTTATTTGTGCAATTGCTAAATCAACTTGAGCTATATCTTGCTTGAGCATTTTATAGTTAGTAAGTACTTCACATACCATTGCAAGTAGATCATGATTGTTTTGTAGGTCTTTATCTTATACGATTGTAAGCAATGCATTGGCATTATATTATTTGTGATGTATGTCTAAGACGATCTCATCCAATCTGTCTATTGTCCTCTAGGCTTGAACGACTACGAAAGTGTGGCACATTATTTCATGATGCCATACTTACAACTTCTATACAAAAAAATATCAAGAATCCAATAGTTATTTTGAGTGTTCTAATTATTTTCTCCGTAGTTTCCATTTGATCTTCCAACATGGCTTTAGCTTTGTCAGTAGTAGAAAATTCAAGTTGCACAATAGTCAGAGATTGATTCAAATGTTGTCTCCAGTTGAACATATCTTGGGATAGCTTCTTGGCTTGTATTGTAGTAGTGTCTAGGACCTATTCATATTCTACTGAGATTTGGCACATAGTCTCTATTTCTAACCTAAGGGCTTGTCCTTGTGTGTGTAGTGTTAAAACTTTCAATGCAACTTCCCAACTCTTTATATGTTCTATCAATAATGTCATGAATTGTTTATCTTTTGACATAACATGATCACCTAGTCCTTGCATAACTAATGTGGGACATGCATTATTGATAAACTACCTCACATTCATTTGCCTTTCCTCTGCTTCAACCTTTTCATCCTACATCCTTAGGACTTTTTGCTCTAAATATGAAGCCCTGTGAGCAATAGATTATTGGAAAATGGTTGCTCCTTCAATATGTTTAGAGAGTGATAGATGCGTTATGTCTAATGATGTTTTCATTATAGTGGTGACAAGTGCCATGATGTAGTGGCAGATGTCACAAGAGTAGGTGTAAACTGAGAAAATGGAAGCAAGAAGGTAGTTCATCAGGTGGATGTAGCAAGGACATCCCATAGCCATTGACTAGTAAGTTACACTACTTCTTTAGTGCCCTTAGTATGATGGGTGGATGTTACCTCTAAAACTTTAATTTCAACATCTTTTAGTCGGTAAATAGGTTTGACTGTGTTATAAAATGCTAAACTTAATGTTAGTGGATTATAACTTAGAGTTGGTCGATCAATGGTTTCCCATGTGGAGTGAGGAATCATATTAACAATACTGCCAAAGTCAAATACTACATTTAGGATTTCATATCCAGCCATCTTGATGTCTAGTCATGAATCCACATCCCAAGGCTTCTTGGTCTTGACATACTAAACTACTTTGTCGACCCTTGTCTATCCTCATTGTGCACACTCTAAAAGATTGTGAAGGAGGTTCATGATATTCTAGGATATATCCTCATTGCACAATGTGCTAAGTAGTTTCATTAGATCTGTCAAAGTGGTCACAATGCCTTCTTGTCTCATGATCCAAATAATTTTCCCATATAATTGAGCATCAATAGCAGTGTTATCCTCATCAAAAGCTAGATTTTGTTGTATTTAATGTAATACTTGTGTAACTTGATACATTAATTTTTTTTTAGTTACAAGGTCAGGATATTTATCCTACTGAAATTTTCTAATAACTAGACCCTAAGACATTTCTAATAGAGGTAACCATGTTCAACCTTTTGTTTCCTTGTGATGGCTTGCAAACATGTATTTTCATTTGGTTGTGTATTAGTCATATTTACATTGCGCACTAGCTACTCCTTTCTTTGTTTTTCTAGAACAGGGCAATCTTTCATTTGATGTCAACCTTTGATCCTGCAATATACACAATAAACTTGCCTTTGGGGATTTGTGGGGTAGTTCCTCGCATAATGATTATATGTTATGCATAGATAACATTACATGGGTGATCAATTTTTCTAATTATCATTATTGCAACCTCCTTAATATCCTCCATGATATCCTCCTCTGTAGCCTGATTTATTTTGTTGATATCCCCAACCTTGGGATTGTTGTCCATTATATCCTCCCTATTGATTTATTTGCACATCATATCCTCCACACTAATGTTGAGGAGAACTTGGGGTCCAAATTGCTTGATGTTATTAAAGAGTAGTTCTGTTCCATGGTTATGCATAATGGCCATAATATTGATATGATAAAGATGACATATTATTCTAGCTAGCTAAACCTTGTGGCTAGTACTATGGCGATGATGGCATCTGATATTATGGACAGAGGCACCCATCCTGAATTGCCTTGGTTCACATTTGTCATCTCCACATCTGGTCTTGGAATTGTTTGTTTTGTAGTGGGTATCTACTAGGCCGTAATTGTGAAGACATTCTTTGTTATATCTCAAGTTAACTCCTACAATGCACGATAACTAGTCTCATCATGATTTGCAGATTTGCAAAAAACTTAATACATGTTTTGTGATTTCTAAAAGTATTGTTGGAGGAGATGGTACTTGGATGTAGGATATCCAATTACCCTACAAAGTTCACAAAATTATATTTTGATTATTGGGCAATCATTCCTATGATGTCCCTCACGACCACACTCTCTACACCATAAAATTAATTTAGGCTTATCATTTTCATGCATTTCATTTATCCTCATCATAAAAGCATCTAACTTAGCTTCTACTTTTGATCCTACTAGGGGAAGATCTACATAGCCTTCTATTTGTTCTACCTTGATGGTAGTAGAATGAGCATCAACTTTGGTGAAGAATTGGGTTTGTGCAATAACAAACCTTATTCTGGGTCGTAAACTTTCTATGAATCAAGCAACCTCATATTTATCTTCTAGAATAAAATCAAGTTTATTCATTATCTTAGAGAACTTGTTATCATATTCTCCAAATGTTTCTCTTGTTTTTTGTTGAATCTCCTTTAGATATTGGATCACTTGACTAGAGCATTTTTTTACTTTGAATTTTGTTATCAACAAATATTTGACTTGTTTTAAATCTAGGATATTGACATTCCTTTTGCAAATGAACTCCAACGCAATCCTCCCAAAGCTCCTACAAGATTGCATTTCTTTACATCATCCGATGTAACTCATTTTACAACCCATTTCATCTTGCACATGACTAAGTATTATTCTAGATTTGAAGATCCATCATACAACATTAAAAGAACAAACATACCTACATAAAGTGCCATATTCGATGGATTGTTGGTTGTTGTATCAAGTGTCTGAAGACTAGTAACTATAATTGGCAGTGTCTATGAACCAGTCATTGTGCAGTTGAGTGAATGTTTAGTGGTTAATGTGCCTATAGGCTGGTTCAGACTATTCTTTGTAAGGGTAACCATGAATTCTAATTCTTGTAGCTTCTTTCTTTCTAATGCCTATTTGGTTTTTGTACTAAGCCTTCCAAACTTATCGGTAAAGGAATTAAACCAACCAGAGTCAACTCTCTTTGTACCTTCTATAAATAAAGTGGGCTTGGGAGATCTGTACCTTTGAAATGAATGACACTTTTTTCCAACTTCTTCTTGCTTCGAACTTGAACCTATCATATTACTACCTTCAAATTTAACATTTTCCTAGAAAATTTCCTTCCTAGTTCCAATTAAAAGCCCCTCAGTTAACTGTGACCTATCTCTACTTCCTAACTTATCTACCTCAACATCTTTGCTTCTAGCATCCTCTTTCTCATCTAGCCTTTCCTCATATTTAGCATACCCTTCTCTTTCAATAGCTTCTGCACCTTCTTTCAACAACCTTTCTTCTCTAACATCTTTGCCTTACACTTCTCCAGCTCTAACAACTTCTACTTTACTCCTAGTCCTACTCATAGTTACTTCAAGGTCGGTTGTCTTATTCCATCTTCTTTATTATCGTAACTCTCTTTCAAGTCCTAAATTTTTATTTTTGCTCAAAATATTTTCAACTTCCATTTTATAGGATTAGGTTCAATTTCCTCTTACTCATCTCCTCATCATCCACTTTTTCTCACATGTGACCCCATGATTCCCATAGCGACTACTCCATGTTGGTTGGAGTAGGCACCATGGCCTTTTCCACGACCAACATCTTGATCAACAAAGGTAGTCACTACAAAAACTTCTCTCTAATTCCTTGAATGAATTAATCCTACACAGTTTTAAAAGCTATGTATCCTTTTACTACAAACTCTATGGTATAGCCATTGATCGTAATCTTCATATAGTAATTTACTACTTGAGACTAGTCGATATTTAGATTATGCAATCTCTTTAGTTTGTCCTTGGTCCAATTTATAAATTTTTTTCTCCTCAACCTAAAGCAATAACATTTTAATTTGGCTAGCCACATAGCTAATAGTCTAAGTAATTCACACCAAAAAAATTAATAGATTTCACCATAAATATGTTCTTGGATGATCTCCTCTACAGTCTTTTCAACTCTTTGTGCTTCTTCCTCTACAAAATTCTAATTTCTCTCATCTAGTCATTATTCTACATCTATCAACCCTGGTAACCATCTCAACATAGGTTATCCAATTTGGTTTCATGCTCACTTTACCATTGTTAACAGAGGTTCTTGGAGTTATACCAAAACATGCTAATTATAGGGATAACTTGCATAGTGGAGAGCACAATAGGTGACAGAGAGACATAAATCATGCAGGGCATGTATGACATCTTTAATTAGACTAAAGAGTATGGAAAAGTATCTATATAATAGAACATGACCATAATTTGTATTGCATGAGATTATAGAATAAAGCAAAATAGAGTTCTCAATTGCGCATACACCATACTTAAAAAGAAAATAAGAGAAAACCATAATAGGATAATTTCTATTAATCTCTATCAACACATCGAACAATATTATATTTCATCAAAGCATTATTTATAGTCTTTTACAATCTTGATGTCTTTTCGCCTTCCAACCTTCTAAGAAACAAAACAAAAGACTCTTTGCATTCTCCAATTATCTGATTAGACTTTCAAGGTTGAATACATACAAAAATATACAAAGTACAAAATCAAACACTTCACACATGTGTTTATCTTATATACTTTGTAGTTTTAACAAGCTCCATTCTACATTCAACAATATCTATCACAGTAGTATTGGTGATGCTCTATGTATGTAAAATAGGACTTCATGGTCATGAAACACTAGTATGAGTAATAATAGTAGGGGTTTTTAGAACCCACCATTGAGAGCTCTATGGTTTTTTTAGGATAACCATAACAAAAATATGTGTAGGTGTTCTGAATATTTGAACATGGTGCATAGTAGATATGGATTCCATGGAATCCATTGTATGTCTCTGATGTAATGGTCTCTCAAGTACTAGCCACCTAGTAAAGGGGATTGCCTATTGCTTACGCTTTTATGATGATTGAGCCTTAGTATCTTGGTAATTAATTCTCTAGGTGTTAGTTTTTCTTATTCAAGAGGGTGCTCATATGGAATCCTAGAAACTGTGACTACTCAATTGACATGAGTGTATTTAACACACCCATGCACTGTAGAAAGTATTGCTCAAAGTGTATGGAACCAAAGTCTTCCCAATAACATATAAAATATTCATGTGGATGGTATGACTAAAAAGGTAGTAACGACATGTATGAGACTGACCCGTAAAGGTAGGTCAATCTTACTAAGAACCTTATAGGAGGTCCCATTAAATACTCTAATTGATTTAGTAGAAGGATGTAAATTGTGATGAGTATAACCCAAGTGCATAAGTAATGTCATGGTGCAAACATTCGTGATTGCACCATTATAAATCATTACACTATGTATAAGGTGTTTATCAAGGTATGCTCGAATGAATATTAGAGTCATAATTCTTAATCTCACTTTAATCAAAAGTAATAGAGGGTCTTTTAACCATAAGAGGTATATGTCACTTGTAAGTACCAATAATCCCATGTAGTGGGTGCCCATAATGTGGTGGAGGAGGATGTGAATTATATGCCATTTGCACTTTTGGTTCCTTTTTAGAATGGTCTTACAAAATATTGTTAAATATTTCTATTTGTGTTTATCACCACGTTGTGAGTCTAATTCTTTTGGAGGATCCTCAAATGTAAGCTTTGGGTCATTGATAAGATCTTGGATATTATGCTTCAAAGTAAAGCATATGCTTGCAGAATGCCTTGGTCTCTAGTGATAATCATAATAAGCATTGCCATCATATCCTTTGGGTAGAGATCGACTCATATCAACTTTGATAAGATGAGGGAGAGATATAAGCTGACACTCTAGTAACTACTCGAGTAATGAAGCTGGGGACTTAGGTAAATGGGAGAATTATCTCCTTGATGCATTAGATAAAGCAAGTTGATTAATCTATTGTGAAACTATGTTAACTATGGTGGTTATTTCATTTTTTGACTCAAGAGGTTTTACCTTATAACTTGGTTTGATTGTAAATGTTGTATTATATGTGGATACAGCTGGTGTGTTTTCTATGTAGTCGATCTTATTCAATGAAATAAGCTTCATTTCAAAGTCCTATGTAACATGGCATAAATCATCAAAAGATTTGAACTTCTTGAAAACAATGGACTCATGTAAAGGAACAAAAAAACTTTACTTGAATATGTCTTGCAACTCCTTATTTGTCATAGGATTGGTCATTTTAGCTAGCATTGTCTTATATCTCAAGATATCTTCATTGATAGGTTTATTGGTTCCTTTTTTGATTTTGGAAATTTGAGCACAAGAAACCTTTTCAAAAATATTAATGGAAAAGTGTGCTAAAAATTGGTCTGCAAGAGGTTTGAAAGCTTTTATGGATTGGAGAGGTAAACCATATAACTGCCTCAAAACATAGTACTTGAGGCTTCTTGGAAATAATTTGGTCAAAAGTTTATCATTAGAGGCATAATAAAGGCATGCCACATAAAATGATTGAATATGTTGTTCGGGATCACCCTTGCCATCATAAGATGAAAACTTATGTGCAAAAATTCTAGTTGGCATATTTGGCAAGGATATGTCAAGTGCAAGAGGGTTATGCAACACATCTTGTGAATCAATAGCATGAGGATATTTTAAAGCATTTTGTTCAATATTTGTAACCTTATCCTCCAAGGTTTTTATAATTTGAAGTAGTGTTTGAACTGTGGACCCATTGGGATTTAGATTAGTAAGTTGAGTAGTCACTAAAGGGGATTTAAACATGTTTTGAGTTGTAATAAACATTGAATTTGATAGTTGTGTTGAAATAATTGGTAATTCCTGTTAAGTTGTGGAGCTAAAAGCTTCAACTATGCAGACATGGAGGAGGATGCTGAAGTTCTAGAAGTACCGGCGTTGGCAGTATGACCGACGTCGATCATGGTGTATGCAGAAGGCAACTGGCATCGGCAGGGAGTCGGCCGACGTCGGTCAGCACCAGTCAGACAGAGACCGACATCGGTCGCCTGTGTGTTCCAGAACTATTCGTTGCACGAACAGTTAATTAGTTGAACGGGTTATTTGCATGTTAAAGGCTATTTTGAGTCTTGAGCTGCGTGAATAATTATAGTAAATTAAGAGTCTAAGTTATTGTTTAAGTCTGGGATCTATTTATAGACCCATTGGCATGTATTGTAAAGTGTGTTAGTGAAGAGAACAAAGTGTGTGTTTCTCCTAGTTCCACAAATGAGCTAGAAAGAAAGGCAAGGAAGATCCTTCCATTGTAAGATCATTGAGTTGCAGGTTGTTGCAAGCTCATAAGAGATCTACATGTGTAAGTATGGTCTGTTGAATTGTAGGTTGCAGGTTCATGAGAAGATCTACTTGAAGTAATTTTGAGTGCTTGGTGAACTGGCAGGGTTATTACTGACTGGTTGGAGAGGTGAACACCAATTCTGTGTGTGAGTTGTGTGTTGGGACCATTTTTTGGTAGGAGAGTGTTTTGAAGAAGAATTACTGTACACTTAAGGTGTGGGAAGCCTCTGTAAGGTGGAAGAGTGTGGCGGCTCTTTATTGTATTCTTTTCTGTACAAGTATTAATATATAAGAGTGTATATTGTCTCTCATATTTTGTGTTATTTGTGAATCCTAGTTACTTGTACTTCTAGATATTTCTGCATGTTTAATTGCTTATATTTGGTAATCATATTGTGTTATTTCTAAGGAGCAAGATCCTAACAAGTGGGATCAGAACATGTGTGTTTGTTCTTGGATTCCCCATCAACTGGTACCAGAGCATGTTTGTTGTTCTAGGGGTACCTGACAAGTGGTATCAGAGCAAGGTTGTTGGCTCATAGCTTGATACCAACAAGTGGTATCAAAGCTTTTGGTTGGGATACTAACAGGGTGTATCAGATCTAGTTAGTGTGTTTTGATTACAGGTTACTCACAGGGATTTCTGTTTGAGTGGGAGTAGAGCAATAGCAGAAGACAATAAGCTAAGAATGGAGAAGTTTAATGGCAAGAGGTCCAAGTCCAGGTATGGCAGAATAACTTGCTAGAAATGTGGAAAGAAAGAGCAGAGAAAAGAAGATTGTTGGTTGGTAGCAGATCAGCATGAAAGACATGAAGGAGAAGCAGATGTTGCAGAGTTCGTTGCACAGGATGCTCTGGTATGTTCTTTGGATAAAGTAGAATCTTGGGTTTTAGATTTTGGTGCCTCTTTTCATGCATCCCCAAATAGGGAATTTTTTTCATGAGTATGTCCAGGGAGACTTTGGAGAAATTTGTTTAGGGGATGGTAATCCTTGTCAGATGGTTGGCAAAGGGAAAGTGAAGCTGAAATTGCAGACATGTAACACATGGGTGTTAAAAGAGGTCATGCATGTCCCAGTTCTAGAGCGGAATTTGATTTCTGTAAGAAGTTTGGGTGATGAGGGTTGCACAGTAACTCTCACAGTGGACTCTTGGAAGGTTACCAAGGGTGCACTTGTTGTAGCAAGAGGTAAGAAAGTAGGTACACTTTATCTATCTACTTGTATTATTGATTCTCTTTCTGGGTTATCTACTTCAGTTGTAGATTTAGAGATGTGGCTTAATAGGCTTGGTCACATGAATAAGAAGGAGATGCATGTTCTTGAGTCAAAAGGTATGCTTTCGGATTTGAAGAGCATAGATCGAGATTTCTGTATGCAGAAGAAGAAGGTAACGTTTCTTGAGGAATCTGATGTTCGTGACAAGAGCAAGAAAGCCTTAGTTTTCAAGGAGAAGATGACAGACAGGTATCAGTCACAGGGGCTGAGGAATTATGAGCAGAGCAAGGGTGATTTGGACAAGGGTTTGATCCAAAAAGAGCTCGCGGGAAAAATTCAGTTCTCACAAGAAAAACACAGAGATCGACGTCGGTTAGAAAACCGACGTCGGCGTCCAGACAGGGACCGACATCGGCTATGTGCAGCCCGACGTCGGTGACTCAGGGCAGATAAACACCGGCGTCGGTCAGGGGAAATCGACGTCGATAGTGGGGCAGTCGCATGGAACTGACATCGATCAGATGCAGACTGAGATGTGACCGGCATTGGTCATTGAGATGGATTTTGGGTGGACAACAAGCTGTCAATGAGTCTCAAGCGCCCATATGGAGGACTTAAAGGGTAAGTAAGCCTCAAATTCATCATTTCCCTTCTTTACACTACTTGTTGCTCACTGATGGTAAAGAACCAGGAAGTTGTTAAAGAAGTAGAACAGGTAGATCCAGGAAACAGTAGGAGCTTGGCATGGATGAGGATGTGATTCCTTGGAGAAGAACCAAACTGGAGTGTTTGGTGGAGTTGCCAGCTGGAAGAAAGCACTGAGAGACGAATGGATGTTCAGGATAAAGAAGAGCGGAAATGGATACGTGAGACAGAAGGCTAGGGTATATGGTCTTGAATAAGCTGCATGGCAATGGAGGTTTGATCATTGTGTTTCTCTTTATCAGGTTGGATAATATTCGCTACATTATCCTATTATTGTATGTTGTGCTTGTAGCAAGGTTACAAATACAGGGAGTTGCTGAACTAAAGGTAAAGCTAGTTCAGAGATTTGTCATGATGAATCTGAGAGCAGTAAGATTCTTTGGCATGAGTGTGTTTTAGGGACATGGAAGGTCACAGGTTGACTTTGTTTCAGGGTGATTGTGTGAGACCGGTTAGCACGTCGATGGTTGGACAGTTCACAGAACAGTGTCTTGATTCACATGATGAGGTTAAGTACATGGTATGTACTAAACCTGAGTTTTCCCAAGCAGTGGCAGTTGTCAAAAAGTTGGAGCCAATCCGGGAAAGAAGCATTAGAAGGTAGTTCAGTGGATTCTTAGAGGGACCAGCAGCAGATGCACATGTTATGCAGGGTCAAGTTATTTTCTACATGGGTTTGTAGATGCAGATGGGGCATGTAATTTGGATGACAGGAAGTGCACCATAGGTTTTGTGGTGGTTGGTCTTAAAGGGTGATCTTGAAGAGGGATACAAAGCCAAGGGAACAAACTAGATGATGTACAGGTACATGTACAGTTGCAGCTGTTTATCTCCAAGTGGGAGATTGTTAAGTTGTGGAGCTAAAAGCTTCAATTATGCAGACATGGAGGAGGATGCTGAAGTTCCAGAAGTACCAGCGTTGGTAGTATGACCGACGTCGGTCATGGTGTATACAAAAGGCAACCGGCATCGGCAGGGAGTTGACCAACATCGGTCAGCACCAGTCAGACAGAGACCGACGTCGATCGCCTGTGTGTTCAAGAACTGTTCATTGCACGAACAGTTAGTTAGTTGAACGGGTTGTTTGCATGTTAAAGGCTACTTCGAGTCTTGAGCTGCGTGGATAATTATAGTAAATTAAGAGTCTAAGTTATTGTTTAAGTCTGGGATCTATTTATAGACCCATTGGCATGTATTTTAAAGTGTGCTAGTGAAGAGAACAAAGTGTGTGTTTCTCCTAGTTCCACAAATGAGCTAGAAAGGAAGGCAAGGAAGATCCTTCCATTGTAAGATCATTGAGTTGCAGGTTGTTGCAAGCTCATAGGAGATCTACATGTGTAAGTATGGTCTATTGAATTGCAGGTTGCAGGTTCATGAGAAGATCTACTTGAAGTACTTTTGAGTGCTTGGTGAACTGGTAGGGTTATTACTGACTGGTTGGAGAGGTGAACACCAATTATGTGTGTGAGTTGTGTGTTGGGACCATTTTTTGGTAGGAGAGTGTTTTGAAGAAGAATTATTGTACACTTGAGGTGTGGGAAGCCTCTGTAAGGTGGAAGAGTGTGGCGGCTCTTTATTATATTCTTTTCTGTACGAGTATTAATATATAAGAGTGTATATTGTCTCTCATATCTTGTGCTATTTGTGAATTCTAGTTACTTGTACTTCTGGATAGTTTTGCATGTTTAATTGCTTATATTTGGTAATCATATTGTGCTCTTTCTGAGGAGCAAGATCCTAACAAGTGGGATCAGAATAGGTGTGTTTGTTCTTGGATTCCCCATCAACCGGTACCAGAGCATGTTTGTTGTTCTAGGGGTACCTGACAATTCCATGATAGATGTATCAATAGTAGTTTAAAAAAAAAAGGTTGGAAGACATAATCTATGCCTCCACTAGATGGAGGTGGATTGATAGGTATGGACTTAGTTGTAGTACCCTCTAAGGATTCACCATCACTAAGTGAGGCAACCTCAGTTTTATATTGTTTACTTATTTCATCTCTTGTAACATACAAAAATGCATCCATTAAGTTCTTGTTATTATTGCAATGAGTTATTAATACTTATTTATCCTCCATTTGGAAACATGTTTTTGCAATAACATTTTCCATTGTTTCACAAATGAAAAACTAAAAAATTACAACAAAGTACAATAATCAGGAAAAAAATTAGAAAACCCTTATTGACCCAGGGTTTGATGTTCAAAACTCAAGTTCACCAAATGTTTAACCCTAATTTGGATTGAAGAATCCTAACTTGGTGTTAATAGGGATAATACTATAAAAATGATAATGCACAAGGGTGATAATCAGATCTATAGTAGGATAATTGGATGTTAAATTCATATATAAACATACATTAAATTTATTATGCTAAGAATGGCCTAAATATAGAAAGTACAACTAAGCTATGCATGGAAATGATAAAAAAATAATATACTTAGTTGGTTTTGATGCTAACATAGTGTTGGATTTGGAACACATAGAAAGTAGCTAGAAGGAGATTATGGAATAATCATTAGATTCTGGATATAATGCTTCTAGAAATTTGGACACTAATAATAGCCTAAGATAGTTGTGTCGATGCTACTATCTAGATTTTATGTACGTGTCTTATACAAAATACCTACTAGGAAAAGGATGCAACTACCTGAATGTTTATAAGTTTGTCTTTACCTTCCTTTGGTGTATTTAGATCTAGGTCATGGATTGTCACTCCTCATGAAATGTCAAAACCCTAGTTCTTTATCTTCATTGTGTCTTTGGAGAAATGGGTTAGTTGACATATGGTGTTAAGTTGACCCCAAAGCCCCTCTATCAATGAGTGTTACTTACATACCTAATAATCTGAAGAGGGCCTTAGACTGATGTAGTTCTCCTATATGTGTTGGATTGTGTGTGAATCATACAATATGTGCAAAACAAGTACAATAATGCCCTAGCTTTTAACTTGGAAAATCGGGCCCTTGTTGCTATTTTAGTACTTCAAAGTTATATATATGTTGTACCTATGATTGGTATGGAAATAGGGAAGCTTTGTTCAATTTAATGCTTGATAGAGTGTTTTTGATAAGTTGCCTTAGTTTTTTGGTCTTTTTTCTATGTGAGGAATGAATGAGGGTTGATCTTGTATTTATAATAATCCCTTTGGAGAAGTAACTGACATTAAAGCAATTAGGTCGACCATTATGATATGTTTCATTTGTAAAATAAATGACCTTAGGGCACTGGACACTTGCATCAGGTCAAGACACTGGCATCGATGTTAGTGTCTGTCTTAGACATTAGTGTCTAGGGAGCAGGGAAGTAGGTACAGGGTCAAAACTTGTAGAGGTGGAAGATAAGTACATTTTAAGCATTTTGGGCAAGATAGAAGCCCTGGATCATCAACATAAGACTGGTTAAACTAAGAGATATAGGCCAAGGGGCATAAGATAGAGCCGATATAAGACTTGTAGAAGTGGGAAAGGTCTAGAATTGAGAGGAACAATCGAGGTTTGAGTTCACTAAGTGTAAAATATTGAGGTGTTATATAGTCCATAAATATCATCTATAGGGAGTAGAATATTGTCTCTTGAAAAAGAGATGGAGGTGATTGAAGGAATGTTCAATTCCCTTATTGTTAACTATTTTCAAGTAATGGGGAAAGTACAATAGCTAAGAAAGAGACAAAATATGTGTTTCTATCATCTTTAGAAGAACATGAGGAAGAAGTGTTGGTAGAAGAGTACCTTGCCTGAGTAGAATTTCCTTGTGAGCAAATGAAGACTAATTTGAGAGGTAGAAAGAGTGAAGAGAAAGAGGGAGTGATTTTTGAAGATTATGGTCTTATAATGGTTTCTAAGAGGGGGAAAATGGAAGTTGCACAATGTGTTCTATATGTGGGAGAAACCCACATAAGAGTTAGGAAGAAAAGAATGACCAATTGATGGTGTTATCAACCCAAGAAAGTATAAAAGAGGACAAAATTATATTAAGTGATGAAGAAGGTGATGAAAGCTTAGAGGGGACAACATTTTAAGGGATATGGATGAACTCTTTGAGGACATAGTGAAGGAAAAAACAATCAAGGAATATGTTCCTACAACAAAGGTAGAGGAGTTTTTGATATTACAATGAGGGTGACAAAAGAGGATGACATGAAGACTATACTAGAAATAATAATGGATGTTATGGGTAATCATGTTGATGCCCAAGGATGCGATGAATTCTTTAGTAAACATGTGAAGGAAGAAGTAGTGGATGAGTTAAATCTTGGGAGAAAAGAGTATATGAGGACAATGTAGAATATGTTTGGTAGAGGTGGATGGATAGTGGTGGGAAAAAACCCACGAGAAGATTGAAAGAGAGATGTTTGGAGTAGGATGGTTTGTGGTCCAATAGGAGGAAATAAAATGTGGAAACGCCTCACTTGGTGGAAGGACATCATGTGGATTTACACCTTGAGTCAAGGTGATGGTTCTACCATCTATCCAAAAATTGTGAGCATAACTCTTACCAGAATTGTTTGATTTAGAAGCATCTAGGAAATAAATTAATATTGCATTGCCCAAAAATATCTAACAATGTTCGCATACATCCATACCCAATTGCAATATGGAGACCACCTAAAAGGACTGATAACACTTCAACTAGTTCTTAGAATAGAGAAAGGACTATATTAGTTACCAAGACAAAGTTATTCATCTGTAATGAAATTGTTGGCTAACATAGGTTTGCATCAACCAGTGATTACATAATCCTTGCTCTATGGTAAGCAAAAATTTCATCCATGGTAGTTGCACAAGTCAAGGAACTACTTAGAAACATTCAAGTGTTCATGTTGAGCATTTTATAAGATCCAAGGGGTTCCAATCACACAACATAAGAGGAATGGAAGGTTTCAAAGAAGGCATATTGAGTTAGATGAGACTTTATAGAAGAGTATGGTGCTTGGGTGGGAGCATGCAGGAGAAACAAGTAGAGTTCAATCCATTCAGGGAATGTTATGTGTGTGCGAGTCATTCCATAAGGATGTAATCAAAGATAAGAGTGAGAGCGTGATGTGTGGAAGCTCTATATTTCCTTGATAAAGATAAATAAAAGTGTTTATTTTGATTTCCATTATTATATTTTATGTGTGTGGATTAAATTATGAAAGGGCAAGGTTGTCTTTCATTGGATCCCCAATTCTTGAATTTGTCAATATTTTTTCAAGGATGTTTGAATAAAACCATCACTTATATCTTCCAATGCATAGTTTCAATAGTAAGGTTTCACTACAAATGTTTAATTATAAACCATTGTCAACAATTACTTGTTTAATCCTTATATTGTTGATTGGAACTTATGTGTGAAAGGTAAACGTTGATCAATAATATCTTTTGAAGACATATTAATATTTTCAAAGGTATTGTCTCTCAAAGATTTGACAATAGAAGCAAAGTGATAAAGTTGGGTGTCAATTGGAAATGTTGTGTCTTCTAATATTTTGTATTAAAATTCCTTATATACATTGGATTTGGTAAGTATTTCAAGGATGATATCTTAACATGAGCATTTTGCATTTGACCCATGATCTCAATATATATTGCATCATGCAACCTAAGCTAGGGAGATTGAGGGATATTATGAGGGATATTTTAGTTGTTTCCACCTTGAAATTAAGGAAGATTAGGATGGATTATCACATTATTTTCTCTATCCCTCCTTTTGCATATCGTGGTTGATGCAAAAAAATGAGGCCAAACTTTTGGAGGCCATAACTTTTGATCCATAGCTCTGTTTGATCCCTTCTTTATACCAAAACAATTGTTTTGAAAAGCTTGATGTAGCCATAACCTGCCCTATCTAAGTATGCACATTTTCAATATTTTTTGCAGGCCATACATGACTATTTGAGGGTTCCAAAAATGCAATTTAATATTTTTTTATAAACTGTATATTTTTGTAATTGGATGTGAACTTCAGTTGAAATTTGTCTGATAGGTTAATTTTAGTGTTTAGTTTTTTTTTTGATATTTTTAGAGTTCAACATGCTTGCATGTAAAACTTACTAAAAATAACAACCGTTAAAAATAATAGCTATTAAAAATAACACATCGAGTTTTATTATTTTTAGAGTTTTGAATTTTGCATGTCAATTCCAATTTTGAGTCGAGGCTTATTTATGCATGGTTTTTAATTATTTCAAGCATTCAATATAAATCAATACATGTTATTATTTCAAAAGCTATGCCCATTGGTATTTTCTTGTCTTGATAATATTTGGGTTCATTATTTGGTATCAAAGCAAGTTCAAATCTTAGAGGTGTAATAGATGGTGAGAGGATGAGGAGGAACCGCTCAGATGAACCAAACTATGCAAGAGCTATAGAGGCAAGTAGAATAATTAACCGAGATTGTTATGAATCAAAGACAAAAGAGAGCAAAGATGATGTAGAAGATGACACATATCATGAAGAATAAATTCCATAATAAGATGAGCAATAAGAACAACCACCATTAATGAAAGAGATGATGGCTAAAGCTTTAGTAGAAAATAACGAAGAAATCAAGGTTGACGTTCTAGATTATGGAGGAATTTTAAAACCAGAATAGTTGATATATTTAATGAACAATGTGGAGAAGTTTTTTGAATGGAGAACTATGAGAGAAGATAAGAAGGTAAAGTTTGCATGTATAAAATTGAAGGGTCATGTAATGATTTGGTGGGATCACTAGCAGAAAGAAAGACAAAAAAAAGGTAAAGAAAAGATCAACTTATGGAAAAATATGGAGAAGAAGCTAAGAAAAAAATTTCTTCTTATGGATTATGCACAAAACCCTATATAGAATATTAAAAAAATTGAGGTAGAAGGATCAAAATATACAAGAGTATACAAATGAGTTTTACAATTTTTTCATATGAGTGGATCATGATGAAACAAAAGAATAGATGGCCACAAGGTATGTAAATGATTTAAAGTTGTTTATTCAAAATGAATTAAGCATGCATATAATACTTTACATGGAGGAAGTTTATCAATTAGCTTTGAAGCTAGAATAAAAATAAAATAGATGTAATTTTAGAAGAACGTCTATTAGGCCAAGAAGAGGGTAATCCCTTTCAATAAGGGGATGAAGTGGATTTAATACAAATAGAGGTGGGTTTAATACCACCAGAGGAGGATCATCATGTGGTGTAGAAGGACAAGAAGATAATAATAGACAAGGGTTTAATTAACATCAAAGATGAAGAGTATTTCAAAGGGGATGAAACTATGGTGGTGGTAGAGGATGGTTCCTAAATCAAGGTCATAAGGCATTTGAGTCTCCACACTACCAAGATCAATAAAGAAGGAAAGAGGATTGCCCAAGAGTGAATTTAGTTGAAGTTGTAATATAATATCAAAATATTGAAGTTGCAACAATAGATATTGGAGAAAATCTCATGATGAGAAGAACAATGATTGCTCTAAGAAAAGAACATATGCAGAATAAAGAAGGTGGTGATGCATGGTTACAAATAAATATTTTTTGAACAAGGCGTACTTCAGGAGGTAAGATATGCAAAGTAATTATAGATGGTGGTAGTTGTGAACATATGGTTTCTAAGGACATGATTGAGAAACTAGGTTTGTAGTGTGAAAACATCATAATCCTTATCGGATTTCATGGTTTAAGAAAGGGAATGAAGTTACAACAGATCAAATGTGCTTAATCAAGCTTTCTATAGGTAAAAATTATAAGAATGAAATATGATGTGATGTTATACTAATAGATGTATGCCATGTGTTATTGGGAAGGCCATATCAGTTTGATAGACAAACAATTCATGATGGATCAACGAACACATATAGTTTATAAAAAGATGGTTTGAAGGTATATTTTTTACCTCTTAAATAAAAGGGCAGGTTGAAAGCATGCTGGCTACAAAATAATTTATCAATGATATGAAGATGACAGGTTATTGTTATGCATTGATAGCAAAAAAAGAAGAAACAAAAATGGTGCAAATACCAACAGAAACAATAATAATGTTGAACTAATATGCATATGTTATACATGATGAGTTACCATATGGTTTACCACCAAAGAGAGATATTCAACATCATATTGATTTGATTATAGGATCAGATTTACCCAATCAAGAAGCTTATAAGATGAGTCTAACATAACATACATAATTGAATAAATAGGGTATTGAATTGGCGAGGAAGGGTGTAGTTAGGGAGAGCATGAGTACTTGTGCAACACCAACATTACTAACTCTAAGGAGAGATGGAGGGTGGAGGATGTGTGTGGATAGTAGAACAATCTATAAAATTACAATCAAGTACATGTTTCCTATACCTCGTTTAGATGATATGATGAATGTTCTTGCAGAAGCAAAATATTTCACTAAGACAGATCTAAGGAGTGAATACTATTTGTTTCAGATTCGTGAAGGAGATGAATGGAAAACAACATTCAAGAATAGAGATGGTTTATATGTGTGGATGGTGATGTCATATAGATTATCTAATGCACCCAACACATTTATGAGGGTGATGAACACAGTGCTATGAGAATACAGTGGTAAGTTTGTGGTTGTTTATTTTGATAATATTTTGATGTTCAGCAAGACTAACGAAGAACATTTACAACATTTGAGAATGGTATTAAAGTTGTTAAGAAAGCATAATCTCTATGAAAATTTGAAGAAGTGCAGGTTTATGTATAACAATTTGGTATTTTTGGGATTTGTAGTTTCAATAAATGATGTAAGAATGGATGAAGAAAAAGTAAAGGTAATTGTTGAGTGGCCTATTCCAAAGAACATCATAGAGGTAAGAAGTTTCCATGGTTTATCAATTTTTTATAGAAAGTACGTTAATAATTTTAGTAGTCATATTGCACCAATAACAAATTGTATGAGAGGATTTTTTTTTTGTGTGAACAAAGACATCAACAAAAAACTTTGAGTTGTTAAAGAAGAAAATTATAGAAAAGCCTATTTTAGCATTACCCAGTTTTAACAAAGTGTTTGAGGTTGATTGTGATGCTTCGTTTGTGAGAATTGGTGTTATGTTGAGTCAAGAAGGAAAGCCAATAACATATTTCAATGAGAAATTAAACGAGTTAAGAACAAAGTATTCTACGTATGATGTTGAATTTGATGCCATTGTACAAGCATTAAGACATTGGAGGCATTACCTAATGCCCAACGAGTTTATTATATTTACTGATCATGGGGCCTTGAAGTATGTGAACTCTCAAAAGAAGTTAAAGAATAGGCATACAAAGTGGGTGTCTTTATTTTAGGGTTACACTTTTATGTTGAAGCATAAATCAGGAAAACATAATCAGGTAGCCGATGTTTTGAGCAGGTGAGCAGGGTTGATAACTACTATGGTGAGTGAATTAGTTGAATTTGAATATAATAAGTATATGATATTGATCTTAATTTTATCAAGATAGTTAAGCAATGCAAGAATCCATTAACAGGTGAAACAAGTATTGTTTATGATGAGTATCTTATGCATGATAGTTATCTCTTCAAAGGGAAATAATTATGTATTCTAATTAGGTCTCTAAGAGAATATTATAAGAGAATCACACATTAGTGGTTTGGCTCGACATTTTGGTAAGACGAAGATAATAAATTTGGTGGAGGAGAAGTACTTTTGGCCAAAGACGAGAGATGTGACAAGATATGTTTCAAGATGCAGGATATGTTAGGTGGCAAAAGGACATGCACAAAATACAAGGTTGTACATGCCATTATCGATTCCAAGAGGATGATGGAAAAATTTGAGTATAGATTTTGTGTTAAGATTACCAAACAAATAGAGAGATAATGATTCAATTTTTGTTGTTGTAGACAAGTTTTCTAAGATGGTTCATTTTATTGCATGTAAGAAAACCAATGATAGAGTTGCAGAAATATTTTTTAAGGATATTGTGAAATTGCATGGTGTTCTAAAAACCACTACATTAGATAAGGATATGAAAAATTTAAGTCATTTTTGGATGACTTTATGAAAGAAGATGGGGACTAAACTACAATTCAATAGTGCATACCACCCCCAGAAAAATAGATAGACAGAATTTGTAAACATGAGCTTGGGAATTTTGTTGAGATGTATAGTTGGAGAGAAGCCCAAGCAAAGGGACTTGAATTTACCGCAAGTTGAGTTTGCATATAATAGTTCAATGAATAGATCAATAGGAAAATCAACATAATTTCATATTATTTATGGGAAAAATCCTATGAGTGTTTTAGATTTGGTACAATCACTAATTGTAAAATAAGTTAGTGATAATGCAGAAGTGTTTGCAGAACATATACAACAATTACAAGAAGAAGTAAGAAGAAAGTTGCAGGAAAGTAATGCAAAGTATAAAGTAGCAACGGATGTCAGAAGGTCAAAAATATTTGAAGAAGGAGATTAACGATTGTTTACTTGAGGAAAGAGAGATTTCCAAAAGACACATATAACAAGTTGAAATACAAAAAAATTAGATTGTGCATAATTGTGAAGAAAATTAATGACAGTGCTTATGAAGTGAGTTTACCATAGAATTTTGATATCTTTACAGTATTTAGTCTTTTAGATTTATATAATTTTCAAGGAGAAGATGGTAAAGGCGAAGAAGATGAAGAAATAGATTGGCATCAACAGGTGTCAAAAAGAAAGAAAGAAATGATAGTGCAAGTTTTGGATAAGAAAACAATAAACATAAGAAAAAGGAAGTTATGACATGTATTTGGTATAGGGGGAAGGATTACAACAAAAAGACAACACTTAGATTACATAATAGAAGCTGAAGAAGATTGATAAGAACAAATGGTAGCAGTATAATCAGAGCAACTTGCATGAGCTAAGTTATTTTCAACAAGAGGAGAATGATGCAAAAAATGACGCCAAACTTTCGGAGGCCATAAATTTTGATTCGTAGCTCTATTTGATCCCTTCTTCACGCTAAAATGGTTGTCTCAAAACACTGGGTGCAGTCATAACTTCCTTTATTTAGATATGTACATTTTTTGATTTTTTTTAGGCCATACGTGACATCTGAGAGTCCAAAAATGCAGTTTAATGTTTTTTTGGGGTATTTTTTTTTAGAAATTGTATATTTTTGTAATCAAATGTGAACTTCAGTTAAAATTTGTTTGATAGGTTAATTTTAGTGTTCAGTTTATTTTTAGAGATTTTTAGAGTTGTGTGTGCTAGCGTGCGAAACTTACTAAAAATAATAGCTACTAAAAATAAAAAAACACCGTCATTGCCCTATCCATCTATATACCCCTATCTCTGGTCTCCCATGTCCTATATAGGTTGACACCCCATATATAAATGAGAGGGGGGAACACTCGCTTGCTCCCATCTATTTGGGGAGGGCAAAGGGTGAGCGTAACGTAGCATATAGAATGGCACTCTCAGATGGATATATAGGCTAGGCTCCTTATCTATCTATTTTATCTGACGAGGGGTAAGCCTTCCCCCTCTAACTATATGGGATATGGGTTCTCTATATATATGGGCATCCATCTAAGATAGGGAGATAAGGGCTAGATAGATATATAAGCTGCCTATCTATTCCCATATCCCATCTAGTTAGAGGGTACCCCTATCCATCTATATACCCCTATCTAATAATCTATAACTTGCGCAACCCTCTATATATAGATGGAAAAGATAGGGAGATAGCCCCCCCTCTATAAAGCCCATTAAACTCAACTTCACTTAACTTTATATGGTTAAAATTAGACTTAATTAATAATCTAATTCTATAGCAATAAATGACAAATAAGGGGTTTAGAGAAGTATCTTGATATGTAAGTAATTTGGAAACAATTGCCAAAATATGACTGCATAATTAGGGTTTTTATGGCAAGACATCGAGAGTCTGAAAAATAGTGGCGACTTGAATACTTCTCCAAAACTGTTCACTCCATGTTTTTGGCTACCATAATTGTGGACGACACATTTTTGGTAATTTGAAAACATGAACAAATTGAGTTGATGCCTCTGTTCATTAAGTCCAAAGCTCCAAAGACCTCGCTCAGTATTTAGAGTCTCCACATCGATCCATAGGAAATTGATCTTCTTTGTCAAACCCTAATAGGGTAGATGAACTTACAAAGGCTAAATAGATTGATTTGTTTTGGGACATGTGCTTAGGGTTTGTAGGATTTCAAAGCATTGGTTACTTATCATGTCCCTCAACGATACACAAAATCAAAGATAACATTCGAAGTAAACTATAACTTAGCCATGTGGTCCAATGTAATGCAAGTGTGTTGCTCTCATGACCTTCAACGCTATAATGAATGCTTAATTTCTTCTAGAATGCTCAATATAACGTGTTAATAAATATTATATACTCTTTTAGATTCCCTTAGATTCTTGGATGCCTTTGCTATATGTTTACATTAATTGTCTCTATTAATTAATGTTTAAATGCATCAATGCACTTGTGTATTTATAGATCTCCCAAATTCAAATCAGGTTTGTATTGGTAGGACCATATCAGTATGCTAACTTATAACAAATTGATAAAAAATGACAAGACACGGTCCATGACCCAGATAAAAACTCTAATAGGTTAAAAGGGCCCACACCCTAGAAACATATTAGAAGAGGGGAAAACAAGAAAAAATAAATAAATGAATGAATGAATGGAAAATTTTAATAATATCCACAAGACCAAGCAGTGTATAGGACTGAGAGCTACAATAAAGTTATTTCGTGACATCACTTCTTGATAAAAACGCTGTCCTACTTATATTGTAAAATTTATAATCCCTTCTCAATACTAACTCTTCCGCTATAGATCTTGATTAATACCAATAAAAAAATTAAAAAAAAACACAATAAAAAAAAATAAAAACATTAAAAAAAAGTACCAATTAAATCTAATGTACAAAGAGAAGAACCCTAAAATAATACAGTTATTTGGTTACTAATGAGGAACGTGTATATACTAATACCTTTCAATCGAGTGCTCCAAAACCTTAATTTCAACCCCAACAATATCATCTACTCACCATAATACCTCAATATCATCTACTATAATGCCTCAATATCATCTGCTATAATACCTGAATCCTCATGCATGCCCTGCAAATGTGTAAAGATGGCCCTCGTCACTAGAAGTGTTTGCTTGTGGCGATCGTCATCCACATCGTCGTCTTCGTCCCACACTAAGGTAAACTGCTCTCTCTCTTCCATCCTTCATCTGTAAGTGGCAACTCACTCATTATCTGCAGCAGCAATTGTTTGGAGTGCAGTTCCACCATGGAAGGCGCCCAAAAATATCTGCTCTCTATTCCCAATCTCGGGATATCTCCTCTCAAATACAAGGTAACAATCTCTCTCGTTTTATATGCGTATGAACATCATTGTTCCCTGCCTAATTTGGCCAATTATTATTATTTCTGTGCGCAGAATCATTTCATTTTTACGCTAATAAGCAAGAAACTTAGTCTTATCACGCGACAGGCATTTAAATAAGTTTTATGGAAGTACAAGTTGCTATAAAAGCTCAATTCCCACATGAAATTTGACGTATGCCTTCATCTGCCTATAGATTTTTTTTTTTTCTTTCTCAGATATCTTATAGCTTAGTGTCAAGGTCTGAGGGGTATTTGTTCCCTCAAATTCGTGTGAAATTCATCCCTTAGGTGTCGGGTCTTGTATTCAAGTCCATAGAGTATGATTATTTTTTCAATCAACAAATTCAGCTCTCAATTAACAGCTATAATAATTAACAGCTATAGTAATTAAAATTATAAAAGTTGTGGAACCATTTATAGGCTTTATTTTGACCAATTGGTTAAATTTTTAATATTTTATTAGAACAATAAATTTATAAATATATAATATTGTCAATTTTTTTAAGGAACTGTTTTCATCTGAAATCAACTGTTCATTGAATCCAGATTCTCCCAAAATGAATGAACGAAATATTTTAATAATGTCCTCGAGACCAAGCAGTTTATGGGACCAAGAGCTGTAACAAAGTTGTTTTGTGCTAACACATCTGCTTGACACAAGAACTGTTTTATTAGTCTTACAAAATTTTCAATCCCTTTTTAATTTTGGATCTTCTACTGTGGATCTCGATAAAAAAACTCTTGTTGTTTTGTCTAGCTTTTCCACCTCAAACAAGCTGGTTAGGTTGTGTACTCTCAGGTTGTCGTTGGACTTGATATAGATGTAACTATAGGCTGCACACTCTATGATTTAGTGCCATTCTGTCTCCACCACTCCCTTGTCATAAAATAGGCATGTTCTCATATCCTACTCCTCCTTAGGCATTGTCCACCTGCCGGTCTCACATCTACGGTGATGCAAGCTAGTCCTTAACTGAACCATCAACATTTTCGCCTTCCACTTGATTTCTACTCCCATTTAGGCCTTTTCTTCATGGTCCCATCGCCATGGTGCCATGTGGGATTAAACTCTTTGATATAGCATGCTTTCTTCCACCTCAGTTGCTTTGTCCACATGGCTGTCCTGAATTTCTCTCTCACATGCCTTTTTTTTCCTCATTAATGTTTGGATACTCATGCATGTTAATGCCACATTTGCTCATCTACTTGTTCTATTTCATCCACGTGTTCTTTCTCCTGATTAGCTCTTCCTCTATCACCATTTTGGACACTCTTGCAATGGATGTGCCATTCTTGAATTTCACTTTTGAAATATAACATTCATGTTGACCATGTTGGAAGTTTGTGGTTAAGGCTGCAAATTGTATCTGAATTTGATGGTAAAGGGTGGAGTGACCTAGAATTTTCAGGAATGACTATCATCTTTCCTCATGGTTGATGTGCGTTCATCTTTTTTTTCTTGTAGCAAACTTCAATTGGAAGCTTGTTCAATATTCAATTGTATGAAACCAAAAGCTACATGTTCTTAACTGCGAGTACTGCTTGTTTTATTTAATTTTTAAGATTTGACAAGAGCTTCACAGTAGGGGTTTCTTGTACCAAGATGGCATCTATAACATACTTGTAGATTTAAAAATCGTTCAGCAAAATATCAATCCAAAAACAAATAAATACAGGAAAAATTTGTGGTATATGAACGAAAGGTGCGGGCTGATTTGGAACATAATCTCAAGAGAGTTGAATTTGTTACACAATCAGCTGGCCAATTTGTATAATAATTTTCTATGAAAAAAATACCTATTGGGCTTAAAGGCTCGATGTGAGGAGCCTTGTTGTGACTCCAACTTTAAACTTAAGTAACAAAAAGTTGCATTTATATATTAAGATGGTCATATTTGAGCATTGTCATTAGAGCATGGAGCTTCAGGTTCTATATTTTATTAGAGAATTTTATAGATTTTTGCATTTTTATATTCATTTTTGAAGTTTAAACTGTTGATGATGGATTGTCATTGTAACTTCAGTGAACCAGTCCTTTGTAATCGATTTTAATCAACGACATTAGTGACTCACGAGTAATGTGACAATACTGTTCAATGTTCATGGATGTATCAATGTTGTTATTTAAACTTAATTTCAAGTTCTTTCAATTTGTTTTACTTTATAATGCTATTTAATTTTCAAATATTATTTTTATATGTATTTTTAATAGCTTTCCCCCATCTGCCCCCACCGCCCCCAAAATCTGGGAATTTTTTTTTGCGTCACTGAAATGCATCCCACCGTCCCCGTAACTTATGTGACACTAATAAAAAGTTAAAACTGACAGTTATAAATATAATCTCCAAAAAAATTGCAGCAGCGGAACCTCAATATTTTTATATCATGGGACCACTTTATCTACAAATTGGTCCTAAAATTACAGTGAAGTACCTACTCAGAAACTTTAAGCACCCCCCTTTCCATGGGACCACTTCCTAAGCCCCGCGGGCCACCAACCAAAAGAGACTAAAAGCCACCTTTCTGCTATACACTTCGATACAAGAAACAAAAAGGGAAGGAACAACTTGTTAGCTATGCAAAGTACGGCCTCATGCATCTTCAAGAGTGGTGGGAAGACATCCTTGCCTGCCTTGGCTTTGCGAATGTGCAGACCAGCGCATATTCACACATCAGTTTTTCAGATGTGCCAATGTGTGCAGACCAACACATATTAGCTCATCAACTTTGCAGATGCAGCAATGTGCACCTCCACTTCCTTCATTGTTACAATCATACCCCTTTCTTGTCCTATTGTCGGGGATCTCTTTTCCAATATCATGCACTTTTACAGAAGGCAGCAATCTGCTGCATTTGCAATCAACATAGTTTTCTTATGTTTTAGCTTGATTGGGGCCTACCTAACTACATTATTCTTCCTCCTCTGCTGCCCTCAGCAACGCTTCTGTGCAAAAGAGCCATGGGTGGCTTTGGGACATTTCGTTTTAGTATGAGCTGCCTACTAACCACCTGTAAATCCAAACCTCTAGCAAAATATTTTTGAGTTGTGTGCTTTAAACTATCCAAAGCATTTTCGAAATTTCAAACCCTAGTTCTAAGTGGTGGGATTTCATCTGCATGTAGGAATGCCACTGGGTACATTTCATCCTCAGCCACTTTTTCATCCTACTCGCCCTCCAGTGTAAAGACTTTACATCCTCTGTAACCATCTTCTTCACACTTTTTAGAAAAGCATTAGTGAGTGGCCAGGTTCCTCTTAATTCTGCACCTGTACTTCAGATTTGCTGGACCTAAAATCTTTCATCACGGCTAGGGTAAGATCATCTAAGATCTGAAGAACATATTTCAGGATTCTGTTTTATATATCTCGTGTAATGGCTTCAGCTCCTCTTTGATATGATTTCATGATTCCACCATGATTGTGCCCATGTCTTTGTTTGCGTCTCCCTACACAACACCTTACTATAGCAACTGATGACATCACGAGGAGGATGCACCAACTCACCACTAACTAGACAATAATGTTATTGCAAAAGGAAACAAACATTAACATAACAATTCTAGATAGAATATATTCTTGGAACTCAAGTATTCACGTTGAAATGTGGCCAATAGCTAGTTTCAGAAACCTAAAATTGCCTGTTGTGTATGTTGACAGCCAGTCAACCTCTCTAGTTTATTATAACTGAAGTTTCTGTACACTACACCACTGCGTCCTTGTTTGACCCTTAATATATCTGAACTTATTTCTCTCTTGAGAATTATTTGACTTGTCAATATTTCAAGTTTTATTAGAGACTGTTTATAATGTTCTGCTACTAATTGAGTGTATATTATAAATTTAATATGCCGATTGGATGAAAGTTTCTGGAGTCATTTGGTTTTTGGATACTATGGTCTTATTATATTTGAGTTTCTAAACATGTGGCACTATTGCAGATAGGATCAACAAGCTACCTAAGCTGGTTGAAGATGTTCTTCAAACTTCTATTAACACTGGGCCTAGAGGAGTTGTACGACTAGCACAAGGACTTCAAGCAACCATGGCTGTTAGCGGTGAATGGCTATCAGAATTTTCAAATGTATTTTTATTGCACCTTTTTGACCCAATGTAGTCAAATATCCAGTTTTGATCTGTTTCAAAGATTGTTTCCTTAAGCTTGGTACTACACTATTGGGATCTTTTCGTACCTAGGACAGATATCTCATCATAGTCTTTATATGGGAAGCCCTTAGCTTTAGATGCTCCCATGGATGTTCCATATATTGAAGCGAACATATGTATAGAGTATATCATGTTTAAAAAATCACAGTTAGATGGAGTACTTTTATTTATATCCTTATTAAATAGCAAAGCACCAAGAATAAATATTTCCAAGTGGGTATGCTGTACCTATCCAGAATGTGTGAAGGTTAAGGCAATTGATAGGATGAGCGTTCCCATAATGGTCACAAATAGTTATGCTGGCATGTTTTGTGGGCAACTCTGACCTAACAAAATATATCCTCGTCCATGGCTAAGGGATGGAATTATCTACTTAATTTTTTTTCCTTTTGATGCTAGAAAATCAAATGAAATAGTTGAAAGGAATCTATTTGTTAAAGGTTATTACGCATATCTTTTCCTTACGATGTTTAAAAAATTATGGTCTCGATAAGAGGAAAGCTCAAATCTTAGCTCGCAATAAAGTAGGGTGTCGTATTGGCCTACCCACAAAAACATATTCTATGCTATACTCCCTTTTGGGGAAATCATCATCCCCAAAACTATGTTAACAGAGGAAATAAAAAATAATTAAAGGGTACTGGTCTGCTAGGTAAAAGCTAGACTAGAACTCAATGCAAACATAATGAAAAATATTCGTAGGAGCACGAGTTGTGTTGGCAACACCTTCTCATTTTTTATTGAAATTGTTTTGAAGGGTGAGCACTTCTAGGACATTTAGAAAAAATAAAATTGAACACTGACCAGGGAACCCTGAGGTGGGACCCTCTACAATGGGGAGAGCAGACTCCTTTAAATTTTTTCCTGCAGGAAGTGTGTGTGTCTTTTCTCGGGCTCAAACTGGGGACCTTGCTGGAAACAGCAGGCCTCTTTTATGGGTCCCTCTACCTCAACTGATTCTGTGACACCTTTCTTGGTGTAGCTGAATGCCTCGCGTTTTTTGGGTGATGTCCCTCAGATTTTGTGTTTTGATGGCTGAGATTTGAAAGTAATCAACTTTAGTATTAGTTATTGTCACTTGTTTTGGTCATTAAGAGTTTTTATGATCATTTATATTTTCTATTAGTTAATTGATCTTATGTTTATGTCAGTCCAAAGTATTTTTTGTTAATTAACAAAGTTTTTGAACAAATCTAATTATAATTAAAGTGAGACATTAGCTATAAATAGGCTCTTATTGTTAAAGCGGGGCATGTTTGGGTGGAAGTGGTTTTGTGCATAGGTCTATGGAGACTATGACTTGGCCAAGTGGAGCGACCTCACTGTGCTTAAATAATGCATTTTCCAGTTTTTAAAATTGAAAAGGAAAAGATTTTTTTGGGAGCAGACATCTAGAATGGCTTCATTCTCAACTACATAGAAAGAAGATAATTGGAAATTAAAAACTGAATTATTGGTGGAAGAAATCATAAAGGCCAAGTATATGCTATTGCTATGGGTGGATTCAAAAGATAACTTTTCTTTCCATAGTTTTTGTATTGTTGCTATATGAGATCTTAACATGTTTTCCATGACTTGGTTTCCTATTTTGGCTTGTCCTTTGGGTTTAATTCATAATTGTGTTTCTAAATGACAAAACACATTTTGTATAAATTGTCATGTAAATATATAGTATCAATCACTTGGTGTGTCGCATTTAGAGAATATATCAGTTCGGGGAGGTATTTTGTCCGAGGCTGTGCATGTCTAGAAATCAATCTAGCCTTTTTGCTTACTTTGTCTAGTACTATTATCATTTGGTCATTTTGCTCTAAGGTTTGGTCAAGAAATGATAGGGCATTAGGTTTCCTTTTGGGGTTTTTTTCTCGACTTTGGAGACTTGTCATTCATTGCAAGTTGTTCTATACTTGTTTATGTATGTTCTTCCAATATATTTGTTTTTTAGTGGCTTTCTAAGTCATATTTCTTTCTATGTGGCTTGGAATGGACTATTGTGGAATTTATATACAAACTGATATTTGAGGGGGTCATTTTTGGTTACCATATTTGCATTTTTGTAATGGAGGATGTTATATTATTTGCTTATATCCTGCTAGAAATCTATTTACTTCTAGGAGTTTGAAGATGTTTTTATATTCTTCATCATTTTTTTGTTCTTTGGCAATCTCTTCCTCCAAATTTCCTTTAACTACTAAGATTGAATAAACTTGAAATAGGGTATCTTCTCTAACTCTTTTCTACTCTTCAACACAGGTCCTTGTAGGGAGCTCCTAGAGCCGCCAGGCTGATCACCTCTTTCTTTTGACCCATTGTGGAGGTTGGCGGCATTAAGCGCCCTTTGGATATTGTTGCTTCACACACTGAGGGGTTAGGTCAATGAGGTGATGCTCATCTTTGCACAACACTACTACTAAGGTGGTCTAACACACTATCTCTTGGTGACGTGGATATGGTCCTTCTTAGCATCATGGATCTACTCCTCGGTGTCATGAACCAATCATCAACTACTTCCTAGGCCGCGGGGACATGCACACATTACGAGTTTCTTTGGCCTTGGGTGTTGGGATGGATTCTAGGGTGTGTTCTTTGCTTCCTCCTAGGATTACAAAGGGTCTCCCTTTCAACCCTAGACACTCCACGATGAGCTTTATTAGATCCCCATTGGCCTTTTCACAGTGATAGACAATGACACAAATGGTTCCTCTGTCCTGGGCATGGTCAAAGATGTTTGATGTGACTAGCATCTAGTCTTTTCGACTTTCATCAACCCATCCTATTTGGGTTTTTTGCTCCCCCCCCACATGGATATTTGTATTGGTACCTTAACCACATGGGTTGGGGTTACTGCTTTGGGTGTACCCCTTGTTTCTTTTCAGTGCTTTAGTTCTTTTTATTTAGTTAGTCTTCGATTCTATGGTCCTTCTACCCCAGGACTATTTTTATTGGATGTATTCTCGAGTCCCATTGTCCTACTTTTGGTCATGCATATACATTAATATAATTTGTTTATTGTCCATACTCATCAAAGATGGGACCATTTATTGTCTGTTGGAAAGTTCTCCTTTTGGAATGTAGTGGCAATTTGTGTACCATGTATAATTCAAAGTTGTCTTTTTTAAGGTAGTAGTTCCAAGTTTTGATGGCATGAATGATTGCTAGTAGTTCTTGTTTGAATATAGGAAACATATCATTCATTATCTCACTTTATTGTCATGTGATAGAACAACTATAGCTTGACTGCTAGTGTCGGTATGAGGAGCTGTAAATAGTTTTTTGGACTAGGTAATGTTAGGACTGTTGCTTCTGTCAGTGCCTTTAAGAGCTTTGAATGAACAGTTGTCATCTTTGCTTCCATTCAAATCTGTTTAGTTGGACATGGGATGCTAGAGTATAGTTAGATCATCTTCTTCTCCATATAGCTTGATTTTATCATCCTTTTGTAGTGCAAGGACATGATTTGTTTCATGTATTATAATGTTGTTTTTAAAGATCCATTTGTATCCTGATATTCTTACTCATTTGTACCATGTCAAATTCTACTTGATCACCATATTTGAATCATGCTTGAGTTTACTAATTCTAATCCGATTCAATTGTGGGATTGTTAGCCTTTTGGGAGATTTCATTAGAGACGTGATGTTTGGTAGAGTTGAATACTTTGAATGGTTTCCTATTGACTTCTAGTGGTTTATTTTGGTTTCCTTATTTTGTGGTTGAGCTTGTGCTTTCTTCTTGTATGTTTTCCCTCCAACATTGTTCTAGGTGGAATTTATTGCACTTTGGGCATCGATGTTTCCTTCAACACTGGCTTAGGTGGAATATTGCATTGAATAGTCTATTTTTCTTGTATCAATTGTTTTTGTGTTTGTTTTGATTGCCCTCTTTCTTATAATGGTGGTTTGCTTAGAAGGATGTCTTAGATATTTGTTTTGAGTTCTCCATTTGAGGACTGGTGAAGTAGCTTGAACTTGAATTCTGGTTCTTTTGGATTACTAGCACTTTGATGTGATGTTTAAGTCATTCTCTCTCTCTCTCTCTCTATATATATATATATATATATGTATGTATGTATATATATGTATGTATATATATATATATACTTTTATATATATATGTATATATATATATATATGTATGTATGTATATATGTTTATACATATATATATATATATATAAAAGTATATATATATATAAGTATTTGGTATTTTCAGGCAGATTGGGTTGTATTCATGTTATATTTTTAGAGGTTTTGGCATTTCTTTGACATTTTTGGTTTGTCTCGGTCGTAATTACTTTCTAAAGGCTTCTAAATTGTTATCTTAAGGGGTGAATTTCTGTCCAAAACTTTGAGTTTAGTCAGGTTTCCATGGGTTCCTTAACCATATCAACTTTTATTTGAATACTATTTACTATTCTAAATCTAATTCTTTGTGATGCATATATGGTAGGAACTTTGTCTTCTTTAACAATTTCATATAATTTAAAGTTGTCAACTCACCATAGCTGTGCATTGGATTTGTCACATAACTCTTGGGGTCAAAGTTTGGCTGATTACATTTGTTAAGCCTTTTGTCTGGAAGAGTAGCGGGATACCTCCTTACATTTGTGCTATATACTCAAACTGGATTTGCAGTTATCCTTGAATAGTTTCCCCACTACCACTCAAAGTCAAACTCCCTTAGAGTTGTCCCAAGATGAATTTTCCACCCTTATTCACTTTTTCAATTTTATGCAATTCTCTCATTAAACTAGAATAATAATATCAGCCCTAATCGACTCCCATTATGAGTATTCAATCTTATCATCAAAATTTTACACTACTTCATTCATTGCAAGGCATTCGCGTTGCTACAAGGTTCATCCATGCTACTGTCATGAGTCTTGTCCATGTACCGTAGCTCAAACGACATATATAGGGAAAAATTATATGGAACGTGCCCATGCAAAGATGGACAGCGTGATCCTCAATTCTCTATACTCTTACCATCATTCCCATGAAATATTTTGAATCTTCTTTTATGCATCCAACTGTAGTGCAAATAAATGGATTACAACTACATGCAACACAAGTGCAATATTTTTAACTAGGTATGCCAAATAGGGTTAATTACAATAAATACAACGGCAAGATCTAATTAATTATTATCCAAAGCAATTATGAGGGCAGTCACATAGGGTTTAGAGGTATATCTTGAATTAGTTGCAATCTGAAGAGTTGCCGAAATCTAAACCTAGAAATGTGTGCCTAGAAATGTCAGAGACCTTGCTTGGAGTTTGGATATGATCAATGTTGGATGTAGAAGCATTGGGATGCTTTTGACAAGTGACAGGAAGGGTCTAAAACAAGTTGGCGACTGTGTTCACCTTGTCTTGATTTCCTATTTTCTCACTTCGATTTGCATGTTGCAACACTAGTAACTTGCAAAATCGACTTTCTTCTTTGTGCCCTATAATGGCCCATGATAACTGAATCTTGAGGAAAACAAAGTGAGCTTTAGGGACCTGTGTTGAAGGTTAGCAGGGCTTAATAAACACCTTCTAATTATTAGGCCCCTAATTGGTAAAACACTCAATAAAATATGTTAAAAAATAGTAAATTGCATAAATAGAAATAACTTTAGAGATTTCCAAAACCCTAGGTTGTGCACCAAAAGTGCTCCACTAGAAATACCAGCTTTCGAAAATGATAAATGCTCTAATACTAGCTTCTGAAAATGATAAATGGTTTAATGATTGCTTGATCTCTCTAGAACGCTTTTTAGTACTCAATAAATTCTCTATGAATGATTGCTAGATATTGTGTGTCAAGTGAACCACAATGCTTGTGCATTTACAGACAACTAAACTCAAATTAGGATCCTATTGGTGCGCCAAAATTGACACCAAATGGCTAAAAAGCGAAAAAGATGGGACAGAGGAAATAGGTGCTCCCTGACTTGACGAAGACCAAATAGAGAGAAATAAAGAGAGGAGGACTAGGGCTTGAGAAGAAGAATGGGGACCATCAAAAGCCAACAAACACATCAATAACGCCTAATTTGGTCGAATAATCAACAAATAGAAAGGCACCCTAAAAACATGCCAATTAATGACTAATAAATGCTTAGGGGCTATTTTCAGGTGTCTACATTTTGCCCCATTTTGAAGTGTGTGCAAGCATACATTTCAATGTAGAAAAAAGATATATAAAAAGGATACAACTGCATGCTTGGATCTCCGGAACATAAGCCAATGCAGTTGGGAACTTGAAAAACCATTTTGATATTTCTACACATGCATGAGTGAGCACCAAATAATCATACTAAATGCTGAATCTGAAATACTGAAAATAAGATACCTCATTTTGCTGAAAAAGATATGAAGATCGAGTGGAGTTAGACACTTTATTGGACACGGGCCTCCACATCTGGATAAAATCCGAGTCTTTGGAGTCATGCACCCTTTTAGATACGGCCCTCCAAATCTACCATGATGGGTATATTGATGCACATGCCTCAGAAGCATGGTTTTGAATATAATGAGTAGGATATATGCCTCCCTTTTGAGATATGGGTTGAATCTGTGAAACTCATCTCAAAAGAAAGAGATTAGATGTAACGTATAATATGGAAAATATATAATTGTAATGTGCAAAGATATGACATTTAAGAATATGCACCTTAGATATATTGCTCCATGTTGCCCCAACACATAGATCAAATGGTAACCTAACAACATAGGAAATGGAAAATCATAGCAATGAGATATGAATCCTCAATATATAGCATTGATAATCATAAGCAAAGTAGTGGGTTTTTTTCCCCAATAAGTGCCCCAAGTACATGCATGATTTGGATCATGGTCACATAATGGAGGTACAATTTCTGTCGTTGACCTCCCAACTTTTCAAAATTGAGTTTGGGTGATGCACGAAAAAATTAATCATGCTTGATTTGGCTGGTTTTGAAAATTCAAGCCTCAATTTAGGTTGAGGCAATGTTTCATGTATAGAAGCCTTCATTTCACTATGGATGCTTTATTTTTTACGGATAGAGGAGCTTTTGTTGTTAGTAGATCGACCATGTTCGTCACACTTTCCGGCATTTATGGCAAAATTACTGGCTGATGAATATTATAGGTTGTCTTATCTGCTCTCCCTCCTCTTTGATTCATGTGCTCTTACCTTTTCTAATATAAAACTGTTAGTCATGGATTCACTATATTTCCAGCCATAGCACTATTCTTCTCAATGGGAAATATAAGTCTTCCAAATTGAGCCGATTTTTATTGGAGCAATTCTTCTACACAAGATTTGACCACTCCTAACACCTCCATTATATTCTTATGAAGGGCAAACCTCTTCTGCAATATCTTCCATAATGGGTTATAAAGGACGACTCCACGCAAAAAGAGTACATAGAAGAGGTGATGAAGCTCATTTGAAACCTTATATAGAAGTTGGTGCAAGGTTACCCATCCCAAGCAGCTACAAAAAGGGAAACGTAGCATAGTGCTAAAGTATTGGAGAGAAATTGAAGACAGTAATCACAACCTATTTGATTTGGTCCCACATTAATGACCCTTGCTTCCAGCCATAGAAGCCATGGATGCAGAAAGAGGTAAGGGCAACCTCCTCGACCCCATCATATTTCTTTCTCTAGTGGCACAACACACCCCTACCACCTCAGTCAAATATGGCCACCTATAATGCACAATGGAGTGAATATCAATGCACGAAGATGGGCTTATTGTTCGCCCACAATATACACTCTGCCATTGGATGCACGCTCTTTGCATCCCATTAGGACAGTTCAGAGTGGGCTCTCACAGGTTTAGGATTGAGACAGGCCACCAAATAGATCGGGTATATAGGGTTTGTCAGTAATGCAACATTCAGGAGGTTGAGACTGAGGAACACTTCATCTTCTGTTGTCCTATATACTACGAGATCAGGGGGAGGTTTCATTGCCTTTTCAGGAGGACCCAGGCTCTTTTTGATTTCTTCAGATATGAGGACCAAAGATGTTTAGCTTTATATATGCAGGAAGCCCTTAGGCTTCGCGATCATTCTATTCAGGGACCTACTAGACCAGACTCTACGCAGTGGATCACTTCCTTTTTCCTGATGCTACCTTTGAGGAGAGGTACGAAGTGTCAGATTGACACTAGTACGGTTTTATATTCCAGATCATTGCGGTCCAGAGGGACCATCCACAACTCCCTGAGATTTCACCAACATAACCATTTCAGGTTTGGCCCCAGGGGACAAACTAGATCCACCAGATCTTCGTAGAGGACTTTTTCCTCTAAGCAGCGACACAGAGGGCAGACCAGACATCTCACCTGCTCTTCCTCGGGTCATCTTTCTATCAGGAGCTTCTTCTCATCGGCCTTGGATGTTAGGAGAGTTGGGTCCAACTCTTGATGGACCCCCTCCTGGTTCTTGCTTGTCATTGTTCATCCCCACTTCCCTGTTGCTTAGGGGTTTTCGTGGGTTGCTCATTTCTGTTTCTCTTTGGCTCTGAGCGTTCTTGCTCTTTGCCCTGCTTTGTATTGGTTTCTTTCCGTTTTGTTCCTTTCATTTTCATAAACCTTTGGGGTTTCCCGCTTGATCCTGACACTTTTGTAATCTGCTGTCCCTTTGACCTACTTTGTGGTGATCTGTTGGACATTAATATTTTTATTTTATCTTATCTTATTTGTAGCCTCACCTAGTCACAATCAGTTTGGCCCTGCCTCATAAACCAAATTGTTTGGGACCACTTTGTGGGCTTCTTTGAATGCCTCTTCTTCTCCTTCGGGAGGACGAGAAGTTCATCAAGCTTTGTAAAGTCAATTCTCTCAACAGACTCATTGGGGAGTGGAGTAGTCTCTCTTGGATCCTCATCAGGAAGCTCCTAGTAAGAGGAGAAAGACAATTAATTCTTACCCCACTCATTCTGTTCTGCAGCAGCCATGAGCCACCACAACACTATGGACATTTTGAATATGCAATGCTTGCTGATGAGGATCACATGGTCTCTACGATTGCACCTTCAATTTATGTCTTAGATGATAGCTAACCTTTCTCAGATTGTATATAAAATTTGTACACAGTTGGAATCAGATCATGAAGTCCTGGTGTCACATCTCGCTGCTTTAAAGATGCTGGTGGAACACTCATATCCTGATTTCATCCAACAGATGTCCCCAAGCTCTCCAGTGAAATTGACATACTCCACCGTCTTTCTCATAGTTTACGCCTATCATGGGCCAAGTCTTATGGTAGAAGCTGCTGCAAGTTAAGAGGAAAGATCCTGCATAGAGGCATTATGGGGTCCACCATCTCTATCAAACCAATGAACGTTGTTAAACTCCTAATGGATCTGGATGCAACGGCTGAACACCCTCACGCTGAAACATGCTGCCTAATGGTCACATACGTCATTACAACTACTCTGGCTTGCCTCTGTTTTCTTATGGTTTGCAGATTTGAATCTATTGGCTGTATTTTAAGCACATTATGTCTGTTAAGATCAAGTAGGGTTGTTCTTTCCAATTAGGATATGGTTTTTTTTATACTTTCTTTGCTTTTGTCTATGCTGAAATGGTCCAGTACTGCAGAGATATGGTCCCTTACATCTTTAGCTGTGTTACGATGTTTTGAATAGGAACAACATACCACCTGACGTAAATCTAAACTAAATACCTTGATAGGATCACTATCTAGTGCCCACCATACTAGGAAGATAGTGACCTGCCCTTTTGTCAGCTACTATCTTGAGATGAAGGAAAATATGATGCACAAGTATTTAGAGGAGGAAAACATAGACGCCATCTTCAATAAAAAGAACAAAATTCCATTTGTTTTATTGCCCTGACTTTGTAAAGAATCAAGATCTTAACTTAATCCCCCTTCGCACGTACAAAAAAAATTAAAATAAATAAATAAATAAAGAATTATAGATTATATCCAGATAACATAGAAAAGGATTTACTGCCCATCTTCATTATCAATCAAAATGTTACAAGAGCAATTATGGAAAATATGCTTTGATTGGAGTAAACTGAAATCCTCTCCATCCACCTTGAAGTATTTAAGAATCCATGGGAACAATACCTCTATAAAATATGAATAAATCTCTTTGCGTGTATACTTTGTATCTATAAAAGAAAGACCACATGACATATGACTAATAAAAAAATGTAATTCTCCGTATTTTAAAATCAACTCCAACTTAAAATACTTAAGAGCAAGAACCAAAACTTATTGAACTTAACAAATCAGTTATTACTGACATGCAAAGGTGCAAATATTTTTTAAGAAACTTGAACATTTACCATTGGAAAAAGGCAGAAGAAATACAGAAATGAACCCTAATGCTTTATTGACTAATGCAATAGAAATTGAACTTATTGAGGGGAATATGTTTTTGCAAGGTGGAAACGATGTTCTGGCCCAAGAACCTTGATAACATTAGATGAATATTACACCATTGCAATGTACAGTGCGTGAGCTTTCCAACTATATATAATAAGCCCGTGTTAATGAAAAATGCCCTTTGGACCTTGTGATGCCATAATGCAAATCTAAGTTATTCACAAAAACCTATGACAGAAGTAAAACTAGACACAAATTCATGAATGAGAGCTACACTGTTAGAAAGTATATTTCAAGCTATTTAGCTGATGTATGATACACTTATACCTGTTAAACTGTGAGAAAGTAACACCTTGTCAAACTTTCTTTCAACTTGTCGATTATCTTGAGGCTAATTGTTGACCTAATATTGTTAATCTGTCTGAAATGGAGTTAGTCTGGTCAGTTTAAGCCAAGAATCAAACATGGAAATTGAGAGGTACAAATAAGTACCCCAAACTAGTGCACTTTTTACCATATGTTCTCATGTTCGGCCATAGAATCTGTCCTATGCTACAGAATTAATTCTCGACATGAGTATGGGAATTCTATTTCTATGTAGGTTTCTCTCCTAATCGTACTACGAAGCCAAAGTTTGTGGGAAAAGGAGAATCTCAATCAAGGGAGATTTCTTTAGTTTCCAAGATTTATGTTTCTGAGATGAAATTAAAGGTTAATACTATGGAGGACTTCTTCATTGTTCATGAAGACCAAGATGCCTGGGATATATAACTGATTGTTATTGATTCTTATGCAATAATTGCGTTTTTGTAAATGATGTATGAAATTTATATGATGAATATATGCATACATAAGCCCTAGATGTACATCCTAAAACGATGCATAAATCCTTTGTTGAAATTTCCCATGTATGATATTTCATTGAGGTGTCCACCCATTCTCAGACTTTTTAGTCACTTGGTCCCACAAAATGTATTTTGTTTGCCTCTAGTCTAGCTGGTCACATAATATCCTGTAGAGAACAATCAAATCAGATGGCTGCTTTAGGGAAAGACTTCAAGCATCTTCCTAATTTCCTGAGGATATTATATTGGGTAGGATGGTTACAATAGAGTTGGTTGGAGCCATGAGTTACTGAGCCTATTTCTGTGTAGGATGTTGAAGTTAATGTCCAACGGAACTTATCATTGTTATGATAGGTTTGGTAATGGCCATCTTTTAGTCCCCGCCTTGATGGTTCAATAGGATCGCTTATGGATTGATACCCCCCTAGTGCTTGTGGAGGAGTACATTGCACCCAAACAATATGGATAGAGGTCAGCTTCTTTCATATGTGTATGCAAGTATAGTGAAAATGGTTTGTAAGATTAAAAGAATGTAGAGTTAGTGTTTAAATTTTCATAATCCTTAATATGGTGTGCAATTGAAAATATCATATGCTTGACCTAGCAAAATGTATTTTACAGAATTCTATCTCTGCATCTATAAGGGAAGAGAAGTTGGTTGTGACTGCCTAAGATGTGCCTTTTTCTTTTATGTTTTAATAGACAACTTCTCCAAATACCATAAATTGCATGCTTTTTATTTCTATCGTATTTGTTAGATGAAACTAAGACCATAACTTGATTTCTTGTTTGAATCTTGTTCATACCCCGCTCTTCTTTAATACTTTCTTTTTACAATATTGTTGGTTCTAACTTATTGAAAGTGGTTTTATTATCTTTTCCCAAATTTCAGAGGTGCAATTATCTTATAACTGGTTCTTGGTAGCTTCTGGACTTTAAAGGTGCAATTATTTGATGCATGTACCCACAGGACTTTTGTTTCACTTTTACATATTAGTGCCAGCAAGGATGATCCTACTTGAGTCATTATGGTAATTTGATTTTGGTTTTGTTTGTAGAATGCAAATTCTTCTAGGGATAATTTGTCTGGACTTCAGTTTGGATTGCTCAGTCCTGCATATTTACGACGATTATTTGAACGCATGGGTGCAACCTATATCAAGTTGGGTCAGGTATGGAACACATTCTATTTATCAATATGGTTACACATTTTAGGGTTTTTTCTCTATTTAGAAATCTCAAATATTTGGTTTTTATATAATATTGGAGTAATCTATTTGTGATGAAGCACTAGATGTTGACTTTTTTCAATCTCCTAATCTCATATATTACTTAGTAGTCCATTGAATACATTGTAAGTGGCTTGAAATGCATTTGAATGTCACATGCTTGTGGAATGGGCTGCTCAATTGCTTTTTTGGTTTAAGAAGCTGTCGTCGTTAATAAGTCAAGACTTATTTGCAAGTGACACTGTCTCCTTTATAGCCTTTTCTACTGGGCAATCTAATCAGTTATTCAAGAGCTGGGTAGTGTCCTCATTATAGATCGTACCAAAATGCTCTTATACCACTATGCTCCTAAATGTGGAAATTCACATTTTAAGTACAAATGAACAAGGAAATTCATATTTTAAGTACAATTGAACAAAAACTTCATTTTTCACGCTGAATACAAACTAGGATCATAACAATCTCCACTCCTTGAATTTCTTTTCCCTCAAAACAATTGTAGAGCTTGATGCTGAAGAATTTCCAAGATTTTTCAATTTCTTCTCGAGTGTCTCCTCTTAGTGAACATTTTTTCCCAGGTCAAATGGTCAAATACAATAGTCAAGTAGATACTGTAGCAATGAGTTACGATAGGAACTTATCCTGTATATATCTACGGGAAAATTCAATATTTTCCATCCACATTCTTTGGTTCAAGAGATGAGAAGAATAATTTCTCCAACTTTCTGTCCAAGTACAATTTTTTACATGATCACCCGGTCCAACAGTGGATCCTAATGCTTCCACAATCGTAACTGCACAAAATACACACTGAAGTTGGCACAATATAGAAGGAACTTTGATTTGTGATTCAACAAGTACTTCCCAGAGAGGGTGATTCATAGCTCCAATGCAGTTTTTCTTTGGACAATAGGCAAGTGTGTCAAGCTACTTTGCTTAAGACTTGCCTACAAAATTGGTGGTAAAAAGGAAAGAAACAAGATGAAGAACAGTTCCAAAATGGTGAATTGTGTTGATCAACAAATGACCAACTAGACCTTGACATTCTAATCTAGAAGTATATCTGTTTCTAGTTGCTTTCTGCTAATGATCTTTTCTCTTAACACTCCAGTTGATAATGGAATAACATCATCTACAAGAGCTTCAACAATCTGCCCATCTGGAAGAAGATTAGCCAAATCAGTTATTTCTGTCTTTATAACACATGCTTGAAAATTTTGTGGGATTGATTAATGGCATAATTAATTCTTTAACAAAAAACTGCAAGGTGATGTTGATTGCAGGAATTGAGTAAGATTTTATCTACATCTTCATTGTCGAACTCATGTTTGTAAGGATTATCATTAAGGCTCAAGACTTTGATAACAATTTCATGGACTCGACTTCATCCTTGCTTGTAGCCTCCATTCTAGAACGTTCAAGTTCCAAGTGGCAGCTCTATAGATTTTCTTTGTAAAGGTCAACATATTTCCAAAACGAAAGGTCCTTAGGAGATTCTTCCTTATAATTTTTCTGTAAGCCTGGATATTGACAAACGAGGGTTAATAGACTGTTTACTTCCAAAAATAAACCTGCCACTGTTAAGGCTTCTCCCACGAGGCCAAGAAAGTATCTCCAATACAACTGTTATGAACCAAAATCTGAAAACTGATATAATAAAATGAAAAGTATAGCAGCAATAAAAAAGTTTGAAACATAAATATGGAGTCTGTTTGTTTTTATCTTTTTTGTTCTTTCAAGATTGTTATATATTTTTTTTGTTTGTGCTAAGCATACTTGGAGACTTTGCTGGCTCCCGTTCTGTCCCAGGCAATGCCCTAGGCCAGCCTGCCTTACCTCAATGGGGCTTGTGGGGCAAGCCCACGGGAATCAGCCCCAATAATTAAAACTGATGAGCACCCCTTACTCACCGGTTAGTCTGGCCTGATGGATGGAGATTGATATCTTAAAGATTCACGAATCTACACTAAATTCGAAACTAACTGCAGTACTTTTTGTTAGGAACTATCACATTATAGTATGTAGTTTGTAATCTAATATAGTTTGTTTTAGGATTAAATATAAGTTGTCATTGGGTTGTTGAAAGGTTTTAACAACACCCACGTAGAATTAGCAGAGGTTGGGAGTTGAATGGAAGATGATAAGACTTGAATCCTAGAAAATAGGATGAAACAATTGTATAAGTACCTCTTTGTTTGATTGAATATATGATTCAAGTGCTCAAAATTGCTTTCATTTGGTATCCAAAGGGAGAAAGCGTGCGACGAAGAATTTTCTTCATATCAAAATGGTTTTTTTTATTGTCAAGGTTCAACTCCAATTGTTTGGTTGGCCCGACTGATGGTAGCTCCATTTATTTATTTTGAATGTAGTGAGCAATTAGACTGCAGAAATTAATTGGTTTTTTTGTGCTGTTAGTGACTGTTTTACTGTGAGAACTTGTTAGTGATTTTGTTGGTGTCAGATCTAGACACTTTTTTGGAGAGGCCCCGTATATAAATTTTGAAAAAACAGCACTAGAGTGCTTTGTATTGGTTTTTTAGAGGAACTGTATATAAATTTAGAAACAAACAGCAGTAGAGTGCTTTGTGAGTGAAGAGATGGAGAAAGAATTTTCCTATGAGATCCAAATTCTTGCTAACAGTTTGGGGGAACAACACTCATCATTCTTATTTATATCGCATATCTATATTAATTTGTTGTTCAAGGAGAAGTGCTGATTTCACAGTGTAGCCGTATAACAAAGAAAAGAAACAGAAGCAGATTAATAAGGTCCAGAAGAGCTGAAATATTTAAAAATAAATAAAAGATTACTACAAAGAAGCATTGGAATTCTAATTAGCTGTGTGAGGCATGTAGTAAGTATATTTTTGTTGTATGTGTTCATTCTGTTAGGAATAATAAGCACATCTGTTTTCACTGTATATGAGGTGTCCTTACTATTGAACAAAGGCATGAAGAGCATTCTATTCTAACATTCTATCTTAAAGAAGCGCAACAATTCTTATTAAGGTGCCATAGCAAGAGGTATTCCAAATAGCAAAGGAGGCACAAAATCACAAGTTTTTGGAAATTCGTAAATGGTGGATCTCATGGGTTTGCACAAAAGTTTTTTTAAACTTTGTTATAAAGTTTAAATAGTTATAGAAATTTAGGGCAATCACTTTATTTTTAAAGTTTATTAATTTATAAAGTTTTAAACTTTATAATTTAATTAAATTTTACATAGTGTCGGGGGAGTGTTTTAATTGTATATCTTCCAATCCAGGAGGAGTTTGATGAAATTTTTTTGCCACGCTGTGTCCAAAGTCATTCTTAAGTGTCATGTAAAAGAATTTTGCTTCAGCTCTTACCATTTTTCCAATTTAATTGTTTTTGTGTAAAATTTCTTAGAATCGAATTAAATTGATTTCTCCTTCACAGGTCAAATATTTTCACGAGATTTTTCCAATTTGTGTTAAATTATGTTGTCAAACATATTCCAAAAGCATTTTTCTACAGTTCTTAAAGTTTATTAATTTTATAAAGTTTTAAACTTTATAATTTAAATAAATTTTACAGTGCTGGGGGAGCGTTTTAATTGTATATCTTCCAATCCAGGAGGAGTTTCATGAAAAAATTTCGCCAAACTTTGTCCAGAGACATTCTTAAGTGTCATGTAAAAGGATTTTGCTTCAGCTTGTACCATTTTTCCAAATTAATTGTTTTCTGTATATGGAATCCCAAAAACTATAATTAGCATGTTGTCATTAATAATTTATTTTATTTTGTAATTTAATTTATAAAAAAAAATTTAGAATGCCCCACACATTATTGATAGTGATAATAGAAATTGGAATAATATCCTTTTTGTATACTTCTCATTGTGCTTGTGGGCTTTGTAGAAGTTGTAGTACAAATTATGTGGGTTCTTTATGTAAAATTTCTTAGAATCGAAATAATTTGATTTCTCCTTCACGGGTAATTTTCACGAGATTTTTCCACTTTGTGTCCAATTATGTTGTCAAAAATGTTCCAAAAGTGTCTTACTACAGTTCTTACAGTCTGTAAAAATTAATTGTTTTTGTACTTCCCACAATGTAGTTTAGGTTTTCCTAGCCCTGAAAAGTAGTTTTAATTCTGTATCTTTTTATCCGGGAGGTGGATTCTGTCAAGCACTTGCCAGTTTGTGTAAACTTATATTCTAAACTTTCTGGCAAAAGGGTTTTGCTTCAGCGCTTATATCTTGTAAGATAAAATTGTTTTTTTGCAAAAAATGCTTTAGAAGTTGTCTATTAAAACCCTTAAGTTGATTTATTTTGTATATGGGTGCATTGTTGGTAGTACTTGACAACATTACAAGTTTTTTGATTGAGGTGGGAGGGAATTCTATTCCCCTGAAAGTGACAAGTAGCAGGGAAAATGTTGTTGGAACAACCAGGATTGACCTCGTTGAGTAAGTCAAGTTTTAGAGGAGGATGGAGGACCATGGGAGGATGGAGTACAACTAATAGTCTTGAGTCACTGCTAGCTCAAAGATTGGACGATTGTTTTAGTGGCAAATAGTGCAAAAAATATCATAAAGCTGAAGACAGTGATCACCCATGAAGGTGACGATGAAGACTATACTTTTGCTTCACATGAGATGAGAATGGTGTTGTTCAAGTGAGGCCCAGTCCAATGTGAGGAGCAATTGAGTTGAGGCTCAGTCCCACTTGAGGATGTAGTGCGGCCAATTCCCATCTTTTGATGTTGTTGTTGTCCAATGAGGCCAAATCCCACAAAGGAATTGTAGCGAATTCTAGTCTCACTACTGTTTCTAAGTGAGTAGTTGAGCGTGTTCCTATTCACATATTATGTTGTTATGGACATTGACGTGCGTCTCTATTCATTTTTTGTATATGGGTGCATTGTTGGTAGTACTTGACAACCTTACAAGTTTTTTGATTGAGGTGGGAGGGAATTTGATTCCCATGAAAGTGACAAGTACCAGGGAAAATGTTGTTGGAACAATCAAGATCAACCTTGTTGAATAAGCCAAGTTCTAGAGGAGGATGGAGGACCACAAGAGGATGGAGTACAATTACCAGTCTTGAGTCAGCTTCTAGCTCGAAGATTGGACGATTGTTTTAGTGGCAAATAGTGCAAAAAATATCATAAAGCTGAAGACAGTGATCACCCATGAAGGTGATGATGAAGACTATACTATTGCTGCACATGAGATGAGAATAGTGTTGTTCAAGTGAGGCCCGGTCAAATGTGAGGAGCAATTGAGTTGAGTTTCAATCCCCCCTGAGGATGTAGTGTGGCCAATTCCCACCTTTTGATGTTGTGTTCGTCCAGTGAGGCCAAATCCCACAAAGGAATTGTAGCGAAGTCTAGTCTCGCCATTGTTTCTAGGCGACTAGTTGAATGTGTCCCTATTCACATATTATGTTGTTATGGACAGTTACGTGCATCTTTATTGGCATATTATGTTGTGAGGCTAATTCCCACAAATGTGCTTGGTAAAGGATAGAGCATGTTACCCCATTCGTGTGTATTGATCAGTGAGGTTGTATCCTACTGAGGAGGGTAGTGAGGCCATTCTCACTACTGATTGTAAGTATGTCAAACTGAGTGCATGTCCCAGTTTACACACAAAATTGATTCTCTTCCAAACTTTGAACTGTAATTTAATAAGGGCGGGATTGTTAGGTATTATCACCTTATACCATATAGTTTATAATATACTATAGTTTGTTTTAGGGTTAAATATAAGTTCTTATTGGTTTGTTGAAAGGTTGTAACAAAACCCATGCTTAATTAGAAGAGGTTGAGAGTTGAGCGGAAGATGATAAGACTTGAATCCTAGAAAATAGGATCAATAAATTGTATAAATAACTCTCTATATGATTCTAGTGTCCAAGATTGCTTTCATTAATAAGTTTGAAACATAAATTGTTTCTATTTTTTGTTCTTTCAAGATTGTTGTCTTTTTTTTTTTTGCTAAGGGTAATTGGAGACTTTACTGGCTCCTATTCCATCTCGGGTAATGTAGGCCATCTTGCCTTATGTCAATAGGACTTGTGGGGCAAGCACGCTAGGGATCGAATCTAAGAATTCAAACCAATGAGTACCCCTTACTCACTAGTTAGTCTGGCCTAATGGACAAAGATTGATATCTTTAAGATTCATGAACTTGCACTATATATGAAACTAACCAAAGTATTTTTTTTGGAAATGCCATATAAATTTTAATTAATATTCACAAATAAATGTATGTATGATGATAATCACAAAAAAGGTCGCTGATAGGTAACACAACACGAAATAATCATAAGGCTCAAAATGCCTAGTAACGCTTGAAAGCATCATAAAATATTTTCCCAAGGGTAAGCAGTATCCAAAGTCTATATAAACATGAAATATCCATAAACCAAAAGCTGCTACACTTCACAAAGGGGGTAATCATCTTTGTTTGCACCACTACCATAGACTAACGCCTCCTCAAAGGGAAAATTTATAGATCCTCATCCATCTTTTTCTCTTTGATCTAATGCAACTTCTACCACATCCTAGTGGGCTAGGGAAAGCACATCTACAGTTCCCTTGAGCTCGACCATCCCACTAAAGGGAAGAGGTAACAATAGGAAACTTGCTCGAACACTAAATGGGGCCCATCCACTCCTGGGAGGGAGGAAAGTACCCAATGGAGATCCATCAATTGTGTGAAAGGCTGCTCTTTTGGTAGCGTGCCCTGTGACACAAGATTTGGCAGGACATGATCTAGTGTAGGTAGAACTCCCCTAATGGCTATGGAAGTCCTATAGATATAAAAAATATAAGGCCGCTTTATCTGTTTGTGCTTGAATCTAAAAAAGGACATTAGAAATTACATTTACTTTCTACTAATGAAAAGTGAGAATGTTGGAATCCGTAGCGAAAAATAGCAGCATTAGAAAATTTCAATAGTTGAAATAATATATCAAATTTATAAATAAACCAAAAAGTTGCTATGTATGTGGGTCACATAGTATTACATTTAAAATAAGTGATGCCCATTGAAATAAGGATTGGGTGAAATGGTCCAAACATGCGCTGAGCCCAAATCTAAGCTTCTCTGGATGGGGACATGACTAGAACAAATGTTTAAGAGTTTAATGGGCATGGGTACCTCAAACAATGTAGCGTTTGAAGGATTTATGCCAAGATCGTCATCAGTGACATTGAGAAAAGAAACAAATGAATGCATTAAATGAAGCAATATTACCTCACAAAGAATCAAGCCACAAAATGTGAGACAAGTTTTGAAGTGGGAAACCAAATTAATCAGAAAAAACCCACATGTATATTAAGAAGGTTTGCGAACAACAATTCTATCAATACAAGCTTGGAAACAAGAAGAATAGAGAAGAGGAGAGAGCTTCAAGTGTTGAAGAGAGGAGGAGAGGGCTTTTTAAATAGAGTTAGAGGAAGGAAGAAGGAGTTACAAAGAATCCCATCATGACCTTACAAGACTTTCTTAGTGTGTGCCAAATGTTTCTATTCCCCAAAGGTGAGGGAAAGTGTGTGTCAAGCGTTGAGGGGGTTACTTGTGCAACTAACTCCAAGATTCCCTACAAAATGAGAAAATAGGTGTGACACCTCATTAAATCCGGATTTATGTGAATTAGAAATTCATATAAATACAAGACCTACACACACCTAAAAACCCAAATAAAGGTCCTAACACTCCCTTGGGGTTTACGAATAAACAAGGAAGGGAGGAAACATTACTAACACTCCCCCTTGATGAGAACTTCCTTTAATCCTAACTTGTTACAAAAGATTACAAATTTGTCTTTACATAATGGCTTAGTAAAAATATCAGTGACTTGCTTTTGAGTAGGATAGAAAGAGAATAGAATTTGATTGTCCTTTAGAAGTTTGCGTTGAGAGTGATATTGAATCTCAATGTGCTTGGACTTGGCATGAAAAATTGGATTCTTTGCTAAGGTAATGACACTTTGATTATCACCAAAAATCGGAGTAGGAGAAGTTTGAGGGTGACCCAAATCTGCAAAAAGTCTTTGAAGCCAAATGGCTTCTTTGGTAGCATGACTACAAGCTTTATACTCAGCTTCGATGGAAGACAATGATACAATACTTCTTACTATTTCATGAAATTGTGCCAAAACCTAATGAGAAACAATAGCCACTTGTGGATCTAGGATCATTTGGATCACCAGCCCAATTGGAATCAGAATAACCTGCCAAAGACAAAGTGCTATTCGAGGTAGACTTGATGTTAAGAATTAGAGTACTTTTAATATAACGAGAGTTCTTTTAGCAGCTTTAAGATGAGCATTTTGAGGTTTTGACATAAAACTAGAAACCAACCCAACAAAAAAATCAATGTTAGGACGAGTATGAGTAAGATAATTCAAACCTCTAAGTAATTGCTTATATAAAGTAGGATCAACATTTTCAGTTGCCATGTCATTAAGCAATTTGACACTAAGTTCACAAAGTGTAGCAATGGGTTTACAATCCAATGTTTTAAACCTAGCTAATAAGTCATATACATATTTGGATTGAGAAATGGAAATGCTATCTTTTTTTTGCCAGACTTGATTTCCTAAAAAGTAATGTAAAAGACCTAAATCTATCATTTCAAAGGTATTCTTTAAAGCATTTTTAGTGCAAGAAACCAATGAACTATTACTACCAGTTATGATCAAGTCATCAACATATAAAACTATGATAACTATGCCATTAGAGGTCTTTTTGACGAAGAGATTAGGATCATTGGAGGTACGAGGAAAGCCTTGAGTTATAAAAAAATGATAGATTTTGGAGTACCATTTTCTTGTTGATTGTTTCAAACCATAAATAGCTTTGTTTAACTTGCAAAAAATATTCTCATTACCTTTCTTAATAAAACCAGGATGTTGAGACATGTAAATTTATTAATGCAAATCACCATTCAAGAAAGCACTCTTAACATCCATTTGATAAATATGCCAATTCATATGAGCAACTAAAGCTAAAACAACTTTAATTGTGAGCATGTTAGTTACGGATGCTAAAGTTTCATTATAATCAATTCCTTCAATTCGAGAAAAATCTCTAGCAACTAATTTAGCTTTGTATTTGTCTATTTGATTATAAAAATTAAACTTAATTTTGAATAGCCATTTACAACTCACTAAATTGTGAAGCCTCTAAGTCCCAAGTGTGATTAGAGATCAAAGAGTTGTATTCATCATGCATTGTTTTTTCCCAATGAGGATGCCCTTAAGCTTGTTTAAGTGTTTGAGGGTCATTATTGTTCATAAGTTTAGACATCAAAGCATAGTTGCAAAATTGTTGCCTAATTCTACGAGTATCATTAAGATCTACATCAATTCTAGAAGCTTCTATAGTTGTCTGTGTCCACTTAGGCATAGCTTTAGGTGGAGCAAGACTAGAAGATGGAGTAGGAACACTAGGGGGAGCAACATCACTATGCACAATATTAATTTCATCACTGCTTGAATCAAAAGAAAAAGAAACAAAAACAATATCAAGAGAATATGAATTAGAAGTAAATCAATTACACCATGTTTAACGATTCATGTATCTCTTTTAACCTTGATTTTGTTAGTTTGAGGATCAAAAACTCTATAAGCCTTAGATGATTCATCATAATTGTTGACTCTTCAAGTCACCTTAGCCGGCGCGAAACTCATTGGACCCTACAGGAGGCTTTTGTGCTTGCGCGGTGTCAAGTTCCTCAAAAGGATAAGTTGCGTGCGGATGATTCCCCGCCAGTGCTCGAAATTAATTGTTGCACAGATTCGCACATCAACTAAGTGTCGATTCGCACCTATGAATAGCTCTTGATGCGTGCCCTGTACAAAATATATTCGTGCCTCTCCATTGCACAAAAATATTGGCATGCAAGTCCAACACATGGAGTTCCTAGACTTCAGACTGCGTAGGAAAGAGTGCGCAATGCGTAGTTTCCAACTTTAAGCGCGTGCCCAAGATCTAAGTTCTTTTCACGTGCCCCTAGCCAGGAGACTCCTCATGTCTAAATGAAGAAGTTATGCGCTCAATCACATAAATCAACACCCACGCCATCATGCGGGTTCACAGCTTCTCTACACCATTGCGCCATTATGCTATAGTGCACATCAAGTCATGCACAGGACGAACATGATGTAAACGCACACTTGGCCGTTTAAGTGGACACAAGTATTCAGAATGCCAAGGTTAAACAGGTGCGGACCAAGCATAAGGAGCAACCAAGATCATAGGAATCATGGAAGGCGTGTGCTCCCCTTCAGCATAGATCCTTTGCACGTAACCTCCATGTCAGCAAGCAGTCCAGGTGGATTGACAGGGGGTGGCAATAGGCAAAGGTGGTAGCTGAGCTTCATTGGACGTGGAGGGAGGCCGAGTTGGAGTGGAATTAAATGCAAAGATGGTAGGTAGGTGGATAGAACATGCACACACGCCTCCTCTGGCTATAGGAGCGTACTTATGCCCTAGATGCTCACGCAGATCGTCAGAGATCCCATAATGACCTTCTAGCTGTTTTCGTGATCAGATTGTCAACCCAAATTGAATGAGCATGGTTCGCAACAACGATTGCCTAAGGGTCTGGTTCTCTTAAGTTTTGAGCATTGACTTTCAAATTAAGTTCCTATCTACCATCTCAAATGCTGAATTAATTACATAGGGTCTTGCCGAATTCTATAAAAACCCTGTTTTTCATTTGTATAGTAGTCATCTCCTTGGTATAACAAAGCTCTGCACATTCGAGTTTGTAATATTGGCTGAGACCTTGGAATTAATGAGAATTGAATTATCTTTCTTTCATACTCTGTGTTTTGTGTGCACTAAATCTTGTTGATTTTTGTCTGTGGATGTTTGTCCCTCTCATTGTCGTCCTCCCTTTGTGTCTTTGCACAAAATTGAGATCCCCTGCAGGTCGCATGCTGTGTATAAACGGGTCTGCGTAGGCATTATTTGTCGACCATTTGTCATTCCTTTTAACGGTGTTTCCATACCTTTGTGCGAAACACTTATGCAGTTGGTGTTTGGTTTGAAGACTGTGTGCATTCGGTTCCTTAGTTTTATTGTGCTGTTAAGTGGGTGAGTTGCTCGCTCTCTTCTTGGTGCATCATCATTTTCCCTTTCAACAAGCTTCTTACCCTCTCTCTCCCTTTTCCTTTGTCAAGATTAGGTTTAGCATTAGCCGTAGATTTCATTTCTGCTCGTTGTATGTCTACGTGCTAGTCCTAAACTAGGTGCACTTATAATAGAAGAAAGCCGATCTTCTTCAGAGGTTTGTCCCAAGGAGCGCAAGGGTCCCACACCCTAGGGACTTTCTCATTTGTAATGTCTCCAACTTGGGACAAGTCAAGAAAAAGGGGTTTTCCAACAAACCCTAACCAATCTGAAATAAATCACTGGAAAATACAACAATGATAAAATCTGATTTTTCCCTGATAAATACCACAAAAGTGCTGGAAAATACTGAATTAAATATCAGAAAATTACCAGATAATTATAGAATTTTATAACAATGTTTGTGGCTCCAATAGGCCAAGCAAAACCCTTATTAGGTTTCTACACCAAGTCGTCCCTATAGCAATTAAATAATTAAATTGCTTTATTGCACACAAACCCTAGAAATAGGGCCTTCAAACCCTCCAATGTAGCGCATCCCTTCAAGGAAGGGGTCTTCAACCTTAGGGAAGCAAATCACCCCCTCTTAGTGTAAACCCTTGCTGAAAAATTTGCCCAAATGGAGTCGCCACACTTTCCAACCAAGCGCTGTCCTTGTACCTTGCTCAAACACTTGTGAATGGCTCCTAAAAACAAGCCAAAGCACCACAACTGATAGTCACACTTGCCAATGCAAGTCGCTTCCCTAGAAGAGGATTAATTCACTGAGTCACTAAATCTGAAATGCAATTACAACACTTGAAAGTAGTGCTGTCTGGAATAAGAGTGGAGGTTTTCATCCCCAAACCCTTGTGTCCTTGAAGGTTTTCATCCTCAAGTCACTTAGCGAAGCATTTCATGCTTTAGCATTCAAAATCCATATCAAAAAGCATAACCTCTCAAATGAAATCCAATCCCCTTTATATACTCACCTTTTTAATTATGAAGGTAGAGTGAGTGGATTATAAGGTCGACCATCCTTTAGAAACACCTAAAGGCAAAAAAGCCTTTAAGTCAAAATGGGCCCTCCTTAATGCAAAATTAGAATAACTTAAGTGAAAACTCGCTTTTACCTTTTAACGAGGGGAAATTAGTGTTTCCCATTTTGCCTTTCTTCTCTTAGTCTAGGGAAAGCACCAAAAGAACTAGGCTAAAGGTCATGTCTGTGCTTAGGCCAAAAGGGGGACATGACAATCCTCTGTCCAAAATTGCTTGTCCTCAAGCAATTGCAATATCCAAGGGGGTGTCCCAACATTCCTCATCATGCAATGTCCACCTGTAGTTGTTTTCCAAGGAAGGGAAACCACCTCTAGTTTCTCTTTGCTGCTGTATTTGTTGTTGGGTAGGGACCTGTTGGCCATTTTTTGGCCTACATACCAAAATTTTGTCTAAGTGTGAGAGGGTGGGCATTCAAGCATGACTTCGGGTTTTACACAACATAAGACTTCGGGTTTTTTGGAAGGAGAAGTCCTCGGCTTTCACAAGAGACAACTTATTTCACTTTATGAGTAATCAGCAGTTGAAACCCCTCAGTAGAAGTAATCTGGGTTGGAAAACTCGAATCACTCTTGACAGTGTAAATCGGGTTTTGAGAAGTGCTTTGCTTATGAAAGTTTTATCAGCAGAAGTGATCCGGGTTGGAAAACCCGAATTACTCTTGAATGTGCAAATTGGGTTTTGAGAAGTGCTTTGCTTATAAAAGTTTTATGAGTAGAAGTAATTCGAGTTTAGAAACCCGAATTACTCAGGATAGTGCATTTCGAGTTTTCCAAGGTGAATGACTTATCTCTTTTTATAAGTAACAAGCAATGAAGAATCCGAAGTAGGTGCCAGTGAAGAGTCCGAAGGATTCCTTCGAAATAATTGTCAAACACAGAGGAGATTGACATTTTTTCTGCAAGATAAAAGTCGAAAGGAAAGAATAAACCAAGGGTCAACGGAATTCCAAAGGAAATGGACCAAACAAAGCCCGCAAGAAGTCAAAGCGAAAAAACCTGATGGAATTAAGAAGGAAAAGAAAAATTTAGAAGGAAAGATATCCTTCGTACAAAAAGTCCGAAGGAATTCCTTCAGACTTTTTGTCCAAAGGATTCCTTCGAGAAAAATGCAAACAAATCAACGAAAAGGGGTAGAAAATAATAAAGCCAAGGAGATAATAAAAGTCCGCAAGAAAACCAAAGGTAAATCCAGGGGGCAAGACATAAGAGCCAAAGAGAATAAAATCGGAAAAATTGGCAAGAAAAAAATTCGAAGGAATATAAGACCAAGGAGATAACCAAAAAACCCGAAAATATATACAAGGAAAGCAGAATATCTGAAGAAAATCTGAGACCAAAGGAATTCCGCAGATTAAAAAAAATATCCGAAAGAATTAGGCTAAGGGAATAGCCAAGAAATCCCAGGAAATATAGACCAAATATAGACAAAATAATCCGAAAATAGAATCCCGCCAAAGATAGACACGAACAGGCAGACCAAAATAAGAGAAAATACATGAGAACAAGGGCTATTTTTGGTAGATTTCTAAGTTTCGGTTAACCCACAGTTTGACTAGTCAAAGTCACGCTTCTCCAAACGTTCCAACAGTCTGAGTAGAGCTCATCTATTGACTCTTAACGTGGATTTCAATGCAAAGAGAGGTGGGCTTCTTAACAAGCCCAACCGTCCACTTTCAAACGCCAAATAGCTAGTCTCTAATTTTAGACATGGCTCAGCCGATCATGCATAAGCAAAGTCAAACATTTGAGCCCACCGTCCACTTTTCAACGCAAAGAATTTTCATGCAAGACAAAATAGACTTTTGTAAATGTTGAGTTGGTTTGAGTTTACTCCCTCTCTATTTTCAAACGCCAATCTCTTGGCTTTTTGTAATTTTTTATATTAATGGATTTTCAGCCTTTTAAAAATAATCTCTCTTTTGACAAGAAAACTTCTGCCAAAGATTGTGCTGTAATCTTTTTCAGAATCAATGAGAAGAGGACTGTGTTTTTTCAATTTTCAGCAGCTGGTATAGTGTACTTTTGTTATAGATTTGCCCAAGTGATAGATTTTCCTTCTTCCTTGTCAAATCTGGATTCGTACCTAGTTGCTAGCTGGTCATTTATGCAGGTTATGTTCTGTGTTTGAACGTCTTTTGTTGAGTTTATAGTGCATATTAGTGGCTGTTTGGTGCCTTTCATTTCCTTCAAGCTTAGATCATTAGGTAGTACCTTTTTCGTGAAATACTTGTGTATTGATCAAATGGAGTTGAAGTTCTGCCTCTTCCTTGTTTGAATCAGTGTTCTCAGAAGCTCGATTTGAGTGGATCAAGCAAATTAGGTGTATCACCATTTTAGCTAGGATTTCCTTTCAAGGTCTTCCTTTTTCCCCAGGGAGTTTGTAGCGTAGAAGTTGAGATCTTCATAGATACATCTTACATGAACCAATGTTCTCTAGAAGTTCTTCTCATCATTGAGGCACCCACCCTCGTGAGAAGATCCCATTGTTTCAACTGGAGCGAGGCTTAACCATTTGAGCACATCTTCAATCAGGGTGCAACTCCAGGTTGACAACATGACCAATTGTAGTCATCCTCAAAAATGGCCACCAAGCTCATCCCTCTCTCACGCCATTGGCTGTCCCTGCTGTAGTCTTCAATGTAGAACCAACAACAGCTGTTACCCCTCTCAAAACCGCCCTCCAAGCTTATCATTTCAAGCTCCATAAGGGCTGGAAACTTTTTCAAAACTGATGTGACACTTACTTTCCTCCTTGGGCTCATGTGTTGGCTCACCTTGAAGGCAATTGTCCCCAGAGTATTGCTGTACTTGAAGTTTATGTGGCTGTGTTTGTAGTTTACAGCCTTGAATTTACCACAAATCTCGAAGCTATTTATTCATGCTTCATCCTTTGGAGGTCCACCCATACATCTCACCTCCTAAGCATCCGTTAGGAACCTATAACTCCCTTCCATAGTGCTGGAAAAGTTTTGAACAACAATGTGTATCAAGATATCAAGGCTACCCCTTATGGAAAACTTCCATTGAATGAGTGCCCTGAAATAGGAGGCTCTTAGGTAAGCATCTAGATACTCTCCCAAGTACCTTGATGTTGTCTTATTCCATTCAAAGTGTATCCCAACAAATGAATTGAAAAAATTACACTTGAACATTTTAGAAAACATAGCTTCCCTTTTGAGGCTTGGCTCAAGCATGTGGTCTTGCCATGGTGACAAAACAATTCTTTCTTGCTCACCTACTTGTTGCCATTGGAAGTGCTGTTCCTCTTCTACCAATTTCAACCTTACCTCATAAGTGGAATGCTGAACCTTCTTTGCAAACTCAGAACTTATTGAGGGCTTTAACTTACCCCATTTTTCGGATTTTTTTGTGCACATGATCAGCTGAGTTTGCCTATTTGCCCCTTCATTATTTCTAGCTTTTATGACCCTATCTTTTTTAGACTTTTTGGTGCATTTTTCCAGTTGTGTTGGCACATTTTTTGCTGAATTTTCTTAACATATAACTCGCTGAGTTGGCAAAGTAAACTCATAATTTTCTGAGTGTGTTAGGGCCTTAATTTTATCAAAAATTTCAGAATTCGTAAGGTTGCCCACACTTTTTAATTTTGCCCATTCCAAGACTTGTCTCCACTTGACAACTCTTGAATTATCCATGTTTTCCAAGCACGGAATGTGATGATTCTTAGGACACCTTAATGGCTGTCTCCACTCAAAATTTGTAACTTGCTTTGTACTCCTTGTTGCTGTTGCAATCGGCTGGTGATGTGACCCTACATAGAGAGCAAACATGTTAGTGAAAATAAGAGTGTTTAGCAACACTTTTCTGATCACCTTATCAAGCCTTATGAGCATGATGTGAATTCCTCTTTGATGCCTTGATTTTCCCTTACAACCCCTTCTCACCTAGATTCCAAAAGATATGCTTATGTCATCCTTATCTTGGCTGTAGCATGTCATTCTCTTCTTCAAATTTATTCTTATAGTGGCTGGAAATCCACTTGTCCATGTTATAAACATTTCTAGGGTGATAAGGAGCAGAAAATACTTTCCCTTAGAGTCAAAACTTACCCTCGTAACAAAAAACATTGAAGGAAACAAGCTGGAATTAGGAGTACCAACAGTTAACAAGTCATACACAGCCCTCCCTTCGATCCTTAGATCACAATATCTCTTGCTTATTACCCTTTCCATGGTTATCTATATTCTATCCCTTGTCCCCCAACACAACATAACAACAATACTATGCTTGCAAGGCTCACTTGGATCCCATATCCATGAATTCTCATGGGGGAATTCCTTTCGCCGTTTAGTGCCCGTCATCTCATCCTTATTGTTAGCAGAATGCTTATCATAATCAAAACAGGGTAAAAACAAAGTATGAGGGGAATGCAATGAACCCTTACCAAGAAGATAGGCACTCTGCTTACCCTCAAATGTGGATCTAGAAACTTCAGCAAGTTGGAGACTGTCATGAGAAGTTAATGAGGCACTTCTCTCATGTGCATGCATACCTCCTAACAAGGTCTTCTCAAAGGTCCTTACAAATCTTATGCAAATCTGATTTTTCTCCATTTTTAAGACTATCATAGTGGTGTTTTAAGAACTCACCTTCCCTTTTAAACTCTAGTAGGTGTTGTCTAGCTTGAAAGGCTACCAATTTTCCCTGCTTTGCCCTACTTAGCCACTACTCACACCTTTCTTGGGTTCTTGCTATAAGGGCAGAATTTTCTCCTTGATTTAGAATATTTTCCCCTTCTATTAGCAACTTTCCTTGTTGTTCATACCCTTGTTGGAAACCCTCACTTTGTTGCTCTATTAGATGCCTATCATCATGTTGGAATTTCTCACTTGGTTGTCCCAAAAATTCTGATTTTTGCAACTCAGAATTTTTATCATACAACTCAGAAGTTTCTGAGTTTATTTGTCCCCTTTCCGGCTGGAAAATCTTCTTTGGCTGCCCTACAAATTCTGATTTTTGAAGCTCAGAGATTTCAATACTTGGCTGCCCCAAGGTGTTACCCTTTTGCTGCTCAAAGGGCTTCAAGATACCAATTTTCCTATTCAAAACTGATTTCTCTTTCCTTATCACAAACTGAAATTCAATCCTTTCACAAGTTTGTTGTGAACCTACATTTTTAGAATTCATAAGGTTCTTAAAACAAGAATTTAATAGATTCTTCACCAACAAAGCGTTGCCCTTGAACCCTGCTCAAACCCTTGTGAATGGCTCCCAACCATAGTTACCAGGTTCGGCCGCATCTGGGCCAGATGCGGAAAAATCCGCATTTTTTTCGGCTCGCGGATTAATACATGCGGGTTCGGAGTCTTCGGACTATTTTTTATTATTAAATATTTTTAACATTAAAAAAACACAAAACCCTAAAAAGCGCGAACGTGGAAACGGGAAACCCTAAAAATGGACAGTCGTTTATGCGCGGGAACCCTAAAAATCGTTATTTATGCGCCGCGAGTGCGCAGAAGTAAAGCATCAGCTATTAGGCAAATCCAACGGTAAATACTAATTTCCCGGCGACTGCTGTAACAACTGAGAGTGTAAACTGTAAGGACTGCGAGTGTAACGTGACTGTGAGGCGACTGTTTTGAGTTTGAAGGCACGGTCGGCGCTTGGAAGGCACAGTCAGCCATTGTTCGAGGCTCGAGCTTGGAGTCTTGCACGCAGGCAACAGCCCGGATCACCTCCGAGAGTCGACGGCGGACGGACGCACTACGCAGGCAACCGCCCGGATAGCATCCGAGACTCCATGCCGGACGGACGTAGCAACAGGTAGGGTTTTTTTATTTTTATTAATATTTATTTCGTAATATTTATTTATTTAGTAATATTTATTTATTAATATTTATTTAGTAATATTTATTAATAAAATTAGCATTTATAAAATCAATTTTATATGTTAAAATTTATAAAATTAATAAAGTAATATTTATTAATAAAATTAACATTTATAAAATTAATTTTATATTTCGTAAATAATTTAAGTTTTAAGTTTTAACATTATATTTAAATTTTATTAATAATATAACATTGTAATTTAACTATAATTTATTATATAAACAAATATATATGTTAATAAAATTAACATTAAAAAAAATAACAAATATATAATAAAATTTAAATTTGATAAAAAATATTAAAAAATGAAAAATATTTAAAACAAATATTATAAAAAACAAATTACGATTTAAATATAAAATAATTTTCCCTTAACAAATATAAATAGAAAATAAAATAAATTCTATTAAAAAAATAAATATAAATATAATATCAAATATTTAATAATACATTTACTTAAATATAAAATAAATTTTATATTTAAAAACAAATATAAAAAAAAATTAAAAATATTTAAAATAAATTTATATATATAAAAACAAATATAAAAAATAAAAATATTTAAAATAAATATTATAATTATTAATTTAAATTAATTTTTATTAACAATTTAAATTTTTTTGATTTAAAAATTTAGTAATATTTATTAATAAAATTAACATTTATAAAATTAATTTTATTATTATATGTTAAAATTTATAAAATTAATAAAGTAATATTTATTAATAAAATTAACATTTATAAAATTAATTTTATATTTCGTAAATAATTTAAGTTTTAAGTTTTAACATTATATTTAAATTTTATTAATAATATAACATTGTAATTTAAATATAATTTATTATATAAACAAATATATATATATATATATATATATATGTTAATAAAATTAGCATTTAAAAAAATAACAAATATATAATAAAATTTAAATTTGATAAAAAATATTAAAAAATGAAAAACGTTTAAAACAAATATTATAAAAAATAAATTACGATTTAAATATAAAATAATTTTACCTTAACAAATATAAATAGAAAATAAAATAAATTCTATTAAAAAAATAAATATAAATATAATATCAAATATTTAATAATACATTTACTTAAATATAAAATAAATTTTATGTTTAAAAACAAATATAAAAAACATTAAAAATATTAAAAATAAATTTATATATTTAAAAACAAATATAAAAAATAAAAATATTTAAAATAAATATTATAATTATTAATTTAAATTAAATTTATTAACAATTTAAATTTTTTTGATTTAAAAAAATTGTGTAAAATTAAAATAAAATTTATATTTAGAAATATAGAAAATATAAATATTTAAAATAAACATTACTATTAGAAATAAAATCAAAATACATTTAGATTTTATTCTTTTTGATATATTAGAAATAATAATTTTTTGATATATTTTATTTTTTAAAGTTGTCATTTAAAATTAAATTTAATATTATTTTGATATGTTTTAATTTTTTATTATTTTTTTATAGTTATATAAATATAATTTTATTTTATATACGTCATTTAGTTAAATTTAAAATAAAAAATAAAAAATTTATAGTTTTTTAAATGTGTAATAAAAAATGTTTATAAAACTTCTGCAGGGTAAGCTATCATCATGGCAAGCCAACCGTTCGAAAAGAAATATATTGTTCAGCGAGATGCGAATCCCAGAAACATGCAATGCACGCTTTGTGGCTCGAATATCACAGGGACTACAACAAGGGTTCGAAACCATTATATTGGAGGCCCAGATGTGAAGATTTGTCCAATAACGTCGCATAACCCCATGTATGCAGCGTTTGTAAGTCAAATCAAAAGCAAATATGAAACAAAGACAATTGCATCAGTGTCTGAATCTTCAAAGAAGGCCAAAATTCAACGTAGTCTAACACAATTTGGCTCATTTTCTAGCTCAACGCATTCTCCAGCATCTACCCAAGCTAGCGAAAGTGCACATCAAATGTCCCAATCCCAACCTTCTTTGAAAGATATGTGGAAACCGCAGCAAAAACATGAGGTAGATAGATTGGTGGCCCGGTTTTTTTATGCAAATGCGATCCCCTTCAATGTTGTTCGAAATCCACATACAAAAGCAATGGTAGAAGGGATCGCCAATTTTGGGAAAGGGTACACAATGCCATCTTTTAAAAATCTGAGAACTGTTCTGCTGGAAGAGGAGGTGACATCTATATCTAGTGAACTAGATAAAATGAAAAAGCAATGGAAAAAATTAAGTTGCACTGTAATAAGTGATGGGTGGTCTGACACAAAGCGAAGACCCCTCCTTAATATATTGACTCAATGCCCTAAAGGTTCTATGTTTATCAAATCAGTTGATACAAGCAATGATGTGAAGACTGCATATTTCATTTTCAAATGCATTGAATCTGCTATTCTGGAGATTGGAGAGGAAAATGTTGTCCAAGTTATTACATATAATGCAGCAAATTGTAAAGCAGCAGGGGATCTTCTAATGAACAGGTTTCGTAATTTGTTTTGGACTCCATGTGCAACTCATGTTTTAGATCTTTTGCTTGAAGATCTTGCAAAGTTGGAGTGGGTAAATAATGTTGTCAGAGAAGGAAAACAAATTTCAAAGTTCATACTTAATCACCGCTTGACTTTGAGCTTGTATCGCTCATTTGCAAAGCGTGAACTTCTCTCTCCAGCTGAAACAAGATTTGCATCTAATTTTATCACTTTGCAAAGGGAGGTGGAGGAGAGGACAGCATTGAGAAGAGTTGTAGTTAGTGAAGAATGGGCACAATCTAAGCTTTCTAAGGAAAGCGTTGCAAAGGACATTGAGAGAATTATCTTGGGTAGTTCATTTTGGGAGGGTGCCGAAAAGACACTAAAGGTTTTTGAGCCACTAGTCCAATTGTTGAGATTAGCTGATGGCATGAAACCTTGTATTAGTTTTGTGTATGAGGGCATGGAGCAAGCAAAAGAACAGATCAAAAAAGTATTGGCAGATGAAGTTGATGAAGTTCAACGTATTTGGGACATTGTAGACATCCGATGGAACATGTTACATCGACCTATACATGCAGCAAGTTGTTATTTGAATCCAAAGTTGATAGAGGTGGATCATGATGCAGATGAGGAGGTAAAGAATGGTGTATTGACAACAATAGACAGGTTGGTTCGAGATGAAAATGAGAAGGCTAAGGTGAGAAGGCAGCTGATTACATTCAAGAACCAAGAAGGCTTGTTTTCCCTCAATGAAGCACAAGAAGACATTGCTAGTATGGATCCCCATTTATGGTGGCAAACGTATGGTTCTTCTACTCCAGAGTTACAAAAGCTTGCCGTGCGTGTCCACAGTCAGTGTGCCAGTGCTTCTGCATGCGAAAGAAATTGGAGCACGCATGATTTGATCCATACTAACAAAAGAAACCGACTAGGAGCCAAAAAGCTCTCAAATCTTGTGTTTGTTCATAGCAATTTAAGATTGCTTGAGCACAATCTTGCAAAAGAAGATGACAATCTTCATCTTGGAGAAGTAGAACCATCCTTTGAAGGTGTTGAAGAAAATATTGATAATGTTGATGATCTTGTTACAGGATTTGTTGATGGTGCTGGTGCTAGTGCTAGTGCTAGTTTTGATTTTGAAGCAGGGTTTGATGTTGAAAATGTTTGAAACTTAAGTTTTGTATCAATTTTGAGCTTAGGCTCTAAACTATGGACATTTTACTATCTTTTAATGTAATTCAAGTTTGAAACTTATGCATTTCTCAATTTTGCAACTGTTAAATTAATATTCAATGTTTCATTCTTTACTAGATTAAAATATTTTACATATATATATATATATATATATATATATTTTTTTTTTTTTTTCCAAACCGGATTTTTTTCCGGATTTTTCCGAACCTTTTCAAAAATTCCGCATTTTCGCATTTTTTTGGCCTCTCGAACGCATCCGGATTTCCGAACCTGGTAACTATGCTCCCAACAACAAGCCAAAACACCACAACTGATAGTCACACTTGCCAACACAAGTCGCTTTGCTAGAAGAGGGTCAAATCACTGAATCTGAAATGCAATTACAACACCTTAAAGTAGTGCTGTCTTTTCTTCCCCAAACCCTTGTGTCCTTGAAGGTTTTCATCCTCAAGTCATTTAGCCAAGCATTTCATGCTTTAGCATCCAAACTTCATATCAAAAAACATAACCTCTCAAATGAAATCCAATCCCTTTTATATACTCACTTGTTTAGTTATGAAGGTAGAGTTAGTGTATTATAAGGTCGGCCATCTTTTAGAAACACTTAAAGGGTTTTCTAAGACCTTTAAGTCAAAATGGCCCCTTCTTAGTGCAAAATTAAAATAACTTAAGTGAAAACTTGCTTTTACCTTCTGAGGGGAAATTAGTGTTTTCCATTTTACTTTTATTCTCTTAGCCCAGGGAAAACACTAAAAGAACTAGGCTAAAGGTCATGTCCGTGCTTAGGCCAAAAAGGGGGACATGACACCATTGTTGCGACGAGCCACAGGATCTTCTGCGCTCGTTGGTAAGTTCAAATACTTCCATGCCCTGTGCTGAGTACTTCCGCGCCCAACGCCAAGCGTTCACGCTCTGCACTCCGCGCTCTGCGTCCACCTTCAACTGCCACCGCGCAACAAGCTATCCATGGGTAAACGTTTTGAATGACAACAATAAACAACAAAGATAAAAGTTTTTGATTTTTATTCTAACTTACTTTTTTATTCAGATATATGATCAAAAGCATCACCACCAAAAACATGCAAATGTTGCAAGTTAGATTTTCTGCCACTCCATGCTTCTTCAGGGGTGATGTTTAAAACAATTGTAGTGGGAGTCCTATTGATGAGATAAGCACCACAATACATAGCTTCAGCCCAAAATTTATAATGCATATTTTTAGCATGCAACATAGACCTAGCCATTTTAGTAATAGTCCTATATTTACATTTGGCAACTCCATTTTGTTTAGGTGTGTAAGAAACAATTTTTACATGTTTAATATCATGTTGCTTACAATATGCAAGAAAATCATTAGTAACATATTCAATATCATTATCAGTTCGCAAGATACGCAAAGAACAATCAGTATGCTTTTCAACAAAGATACAAAATTCAATGAAAGTATCTAAAATTTGATCTTTAGTTTTTAAGAAATAAATCCGAACTCGCTTAGTGCAATCATCAACAAAGGGTAAAAGCATATTTTGCACCATTAAAAGGAGTTTGCATAGCACCTAAAATATCACTATGAACTTAACAGTGTTTTTTAGTTGCACGTCGAGATTTGTGTTTAGGTTAATATTCTCTATGAATTTTACCAGTCATACATTCAATACAAACATAATTAGTAGAGGAAGTGTGGGCAAACCATATACCATATTGAGTTTATTCATAAGTTGTAATGTCCCTTTCTGAACAAATTTGAACAATTCTAGATTTTACGTAAACCCTTGTTTTCTAAATTGGCAGTTAAATAAATGATCTACAATTGTTTTCAAAGATATAACAAAATCGTAATTTCACTATGAACTTAACAGTGTTTTTTAGTTGCACGTTGAGATTTGTGTTTAGGTTAATATTCTCTATGAATTTTACTAGTCATACATTCAATACAAACATAATTAGTAGAGGAAGTGTGGGCAAACCATATACCATATTGAGTTTATTCATAAGTTGTAATGTCCATTTCTGAACAAATTTGAACAATTCCAGATTTTATGTAAACCCTTGTTTTCTAAATTGGCAGTTAAATAAATGATCTACAATTGTTTTCAAAGATATAACAAAATCATAATTTCACAAGAAAGTATTAGCTTTATTTCAATTCTTTAATCCATTTATAAAATGGGTTTATTACCAAAATCAGATTACAAAGGAATGCTAACAATATTTACGAAATTTCTACCTTATACTTGTTGGAAGGGCAATGTGCTACTACTAAAATGCTGTAATTTATTTGATGTTCTTATTTTTGCAAATCTTAATTTTTAAAAGGTCAGAAGATTATTTAATGAAACGCTAGTGATCCCTTGGTCAGCGCGGGAAACCCTAATGTCAGTTGCATTCTCTATACTGGGCAGCTGAAACCCTATTGTAAATTGTCTTAATTTTGCACCTAGTGGAAACTCTGCCAACAAACTCAGTGAACGTTGCTATATTAAATGATGTGCCTAGGCTATGGTTGCTTTAGATTGTGATCTACAGTCAACATTAAACCCTATGCCAAGATGAAAACTTATAAATCTAAAACTCTAGTGCTCTGTTGAATTGATGTTTGAAGATTTTGATGTAGCACACTTGTAATTTCTGGATGAAATTACTTCAAAGGTTTAGAGGGTTTTCATCTTCAAACCTAAGTCCGAATGGAGAGGGTTTTTGTCCTTACAATTCATTTCAAATATAAGGGTTTTCGTCTTTATGTTGAAAAAATTGATCAACTGGAAGGCTCAATCAATTGAGAAATATTGATGATAAAAATTGAATGATTTACAATGAGGACTTTCAATATAGAGATTCAAATCTCACTTTTAAGGTTAGGGTTATACTTTTAGGTTTAGGGCTTTACTTTTCACTTTTACCCTTTTATTTTATTTCTAATAATAATAAAGTAATATTAAGTTGTCACTTTTTTTTTAATAAAATAAAAAAGTTACTTAGACAACTTAAAATATGAACTTTATTATTTTTTTACTTTATTTGAAAAATGGGACATAACATAAGTGCAATATTTGGTAATTAATATGCCTTAATCTTTCATGCCATATGTTACAATCAATAGAAACAAGCAAAGCATGAGTAGAAGAGGAAGAAAAGAATTCAATAAACTTAAACAAATTATAGTTATCTAGAAAGGTGGTAGTAACAAGTTTAAAATCTTACTTGGTTGATTTAACATAACAAGTGTTATGCAAAAATTATACTTTATAGTCTTGTTTATGTAATTGAGGAACAAAAAACAGATTCAACTATAAATCAGAAACAAACAAATCATGTAATTCACCATTAGGGATTTTAATAATTCCTATGGCTTTAACATTGCCAGAAGCATGATTTGCAAGACTTAAATGATTGTTAGAAAGAACTGGTTTTAAAGAAGTAAATTAATCAACATTAGATGTTATATGTTGAGTAGCACCAAAATCAACAATCCATTCAACGGGAGACGAACGCAAAGCACATGTAAAATCAACTCTAGTATTAGACTTTTGTTGTTTTTGAGTCTTATTATTGTTAGTGGTAGCATTGTCTTTGACCTAAAGTTTACCAATTTTAATATCCCGTTTCTTGCGAACGCAATGATCTTCATCACGAGTGTTTTTATCACAATAGTTGCATTCTAGTTTTTTATTTAGTTTTGAGTTGGAATTTTGGTTTTTTTTGCCATGTGTTGTTAGACTCAGCATGATCTTTGCCATTCTTGTGTTGGTGTTTAGGCATAAAAACATGTTCATTGGTTTTAAGACTACCAAATTGAATTAACTTTTGTTATTCTTGACGCAATAAAGTACAAAATAAATCAAATGTCAATTGAACAACTAAAGTAGGAATAGCAAGTTGCGAATGAGTATTTGTAATAAACTACTGAAAAGGTTTAGACAAACATTTTTTCATGACAATATGAATTAAATTCCAATCTAAAAGTTTAATGCCTAAACTAGTGAATTGAGAATGCAGAGAGTGAACTTCGGTCAAAAAATCATCCATACTTGTAAAGTCATTATATTTTTAAATCAGAAAGTTGATCTTGACCTTGAATTTTCCTAGATTCATTTACAACATCATAAATCGATTTAAGTTTAGACCATGCATCGGATGCAAGAGTACAACCGTCAATGTGCACATGCAATTTGGGGGTCATAGCTATACCAATCAAACCTAAGGCCTCTTCTTTTTTCACTTGCCATTTTTTTTGAACATCGATGGTAGCTTTTTTATCGGGTTTGGTGTCCTTATCGTTTACGACGTGCACTAAGCATATAAAGGTAAAAATATATTGCACGTGTGATTTTCACAAATGGTTATTGGTTGAGGTGAGTTTAAATTCAAGAAACAATTGAGTCATTGCGTTGCAAAAGCTTACTCGAACCCGAAAATCGAGAGGTCAACAAAAAACACCAATGCACTTAAAAGGGCATGGTAGAGGGATCAAGATACTGAAAAAGATGATTTAAATCATTTGGAGCCAAAAGATGTTAAAAAAAAAAAATTGTGCTAAGACATTAGGCAAGAGAAAAAAATAACTGATTTTAAAGGTTTGTAGGGGACGAGCGAGAAAAGTGCACAACAGTAATTTTAATGGTGATGGTTTATAAAGGTATTTGAAATTTGTTTAATGAGAAAACAATATGATTGTTTAAAAGCTTTAATATTATTAAATCAAGAAAAGCTTTTTGTTTTTTGTTTTGAATATTTAAAAAACATAGAGTTTTTGAAATAAAAGGAAATTGCACCTTACAATAAAAAACTTATGCCTTTAAAAAAGTCTTTCTTTTTTGATAAATGCGTTCGAGAGATAATGTAAGTCCACCCCAAAACGCCAAAATATTTTTTGTGAACAAGACTTGGAAAGTCAATAGAGCAATGAATTAAATGCTTTATTGGTTGGTATGTTTATGCATATGAATCAAAAAGCTTTTGCTCTAAAAAAGTGTGAAGCGCTATTTAAAGATTTTTTTTTATTTACATAGAATTACTTCAAGGTGTTAATATGACTTGCTAAGAAAACAAAAGTTTAGCGCAATAACACATGTTTTCTTCATGTTTGATCTTTTGCTTGATTTAAAAAGAAAAAACATGCTTTTTTTGTTTTCAAGACCTTGAACTGTCCATGAATAAAGGTAAAACAAATATTATGTCGTTATATGATCACGGGAATTGAGATTTTAAAGTAACATGAATAGTTAAAAAAGAGGAGGGCGCAGCAATAAAAATAAAAATGTATTGGCACAAGAAGGGAAATAAGGCTCAGTTAATGAAATGCAGTTGGTGAAATATGGATGACAACGTGGCACCAAGACAGAAGGAAAACAAAGAAAGGAAAGTGCAATTGCAGGGCCCTGATCAGCAAACAAAACGCCTTAAACACTCGAGTTTGGACAAAGAGAAACTCAGAGATAAACACCTTAAAGAGACTCAGAGATAAGCCAAAGCACAGGACTAAGGTGAGTAAATGAAAGTGCCTAGCAACAACTCAAAGGACATGCAGCAAAGAAGAAGATGCCATACTTGGGCAGAAAGAGCTATCTTAATAGTCCAGGATACCCAGAGGGAAACAAAAGCACAGGTCTACAGATAACCAACTCAAGAGGAAAAATAACAAAGAGCCTCAGAAATGGAAGAATCCCACAATAGCAGCCCTGGCAGAAATATCAACTAGCAAAATGTATAAAATATTGCAAAAGACTAGAGGAAAGCTCAGTAGAAAAGCACCTTACAAGGCTTTAATTTGAATACTAAGGCAGATTTCAGATTTGAGTCTAATGTGAACATAAAGAGCTCAAAAAAGTCATTAATAGCCAATGACACTAATGAGATAGGATTTAATTTTACCACCAAAAGGTAAAACAAATGATTTTTTTGTTTTGTTCTAGTAACCGAATGAGAAGAAAAAAAACTCACTTGGTGAAGGAAATTCACTGAAGAAACCAACAGAAAGATTGAAAAAATCCTCAGGATAAACCTGCAACTTCAAGTTAGAGGGCAAAAATTGAAAAAAAAAAAATTAAAAATGGAGACGGATTTGAAAAACCGTTGCAAGGGTGGAAGCCCTTGTGAAAAAAATTCCGAAATTTCCTTCAAAATGCCTGCACAACTCACGATTTAATGTTAAAATAGACCAATGCTCTAATACCATGAAAGATTTATGCTAAGCTTGTCATCAATAACGTTGAAAAAGTAACAAATGAATGCATAAAATGAAGCAATATTACCTCACAAAAAATCAAGCAACAAAATGCGAGATGCAAATTTTGAAGTTGGAAACCGAATTAATTGAAAAAAAACCCAAGTGTATTTTAAGAAGGCTTACAAACAACTATTCTCACAATACAAACTTAGAAACAAGAAAAATAGAGAAGATGAGAGAGCTTCTAGTGTTGAAAAGAGGAGGAGAAAGCTCTTTAAATAGAGCTAGAGAAAGGAAGAGGGAGGTACAAAGAATCCCATCATGACTTTATAAGACCTTCTTAGTGTGTGCCAAATGTTCTAATCCCCAAAGGTGAGGGGAAGTGTGTGCCAAGTGTGAGGAGGAGCTACTTGTACAAGTATCTCCAAGATTCCTTACAAAAGGACTAAAGAGGTGTGACACCTCATTAAATCCGGATTTATGTGAATAAAAAATTCACATAAATACAAAACCTGCACACACCTAAAAATTCAGGATAAAAAGATTATCCCAAATAAAGGGTAATCCTAACAGCGTCTTTCTACACATTCATCTACAAGTCTTTGTCTTTTCTTCACTGCCATGCTATGCTTGCATTTATGGTTTTTTTACCAACCAATCTATTGTCACATCCTTTTTGTCATATGTTATTTTTCTATTGCAAAACACACCCCCTTTTCAATTTTGACTTTAATCCACATTTAATAAGATGCATATTTATTTTAAATTAATTCACACGACATAATATTTTCCTAGCTACCATGCCACCTAACTTGTGGTGCCATGTCATCATGCCAAGTTAACCAGTCAACCTTGTTTGACCAGGATTTCAATGTCTCTGAAATATACCATATACCCAGTCATCGGAAAATATTTTCGGCAAGGATTCCAACTACGATGTTCACTTTGTCCCAAATTGCCATATGTTTATGGAGCCACCTCATTGGTGGGTCGACTTATTCAACAACCCATGGAATTATACACTTCATGTAGTCATTTTAAGGATCATGTAATCTACAACCCAATGGCATCATGGTACCTCAATTATGACAATGTAAAATTTAATACAAGCAAAGTAATTTGAAGCATTAAATCACTGCATAAATTTCCACATAAGTTTGTCATTTTCATGCTATGTCCACGTATTTATACATCTAAACTGACTCCAAAATCTATGAAACACTGTAATCTGTTGTATACATATGTCCAATTTAATCAAAACACAGGTCCTCAGTGTATGAGGAAACAATCCAGCAATTTCACTGCTAAAGATGTTTGCTAATTGGGTGTACATAGAAGGTACAATAAGGCGGGGCACTACATCAACATATAAAATATTTTTCTATTTTACAATATTTTACTTTCTACAAATTGGAAAAGTGATATTGATTATCTTTAGAGAAAATGATATCTTTGTGTGTTAGACGTGATATCCATCAAAGATCTTTGAGGGACACAAACCCCTCGGGATGTAAGAGGCCCAAAGTGAAATTGTTTTGAATCTGTTAACTATCTCTTGGGGCAATTCTTCTTGACTATATCTTAAATAATTTGTCAAGGGTATCATTTTGAGTAATCATAGTTTTTGACATTGTTTCCGGTTGAGAAGTTTCCTGACACTGGAATACAAATAACTTTGCTTCTTCATACGGTATTTTTTAGCGTTAACCATGTGGAGAGCCTCATAACCAAGAGACTTGTGGTATTTTGCTTAGCAATTACTGTAAGAGTTTTTCGTAAGTAGTGAAGGGGTTGATGCTGAGCAAAACACCTTTGACAATAGTAATACAATTGGAGTCCTATGGGATGACGGTAATTTTATTATGATGCATAGATAATTGAACGGAGAAGCTCTTCATGGAGGAGACCCTATTCGGGCTAGTGAGGATATCAAGGCTTAGTGTGATCTTATGAGAAGGCAGTCCATAAGACCAGATGATGATGAGATATTGGCTCTACAAGAAGTTCTAGTTGTGAAGGTAGAAAAGGAGCTCAGTGCCAATGTTAATGCCAGATACTTAATCTTAGAAGTGGCCATCCAACTCTCCCTAAGGATGGATAGCCAATGAGGAATGGCTGACTTGTCTCTGAAAATAACAATCAAGCAAAAGGTCCTATCTCATAGCTTAGAATGCAAAGAAGGGCTGAGATGGTACCATCAAAACAAAGTCAGCTTGCACTTAGTGTGCCTGTTGTTGTAAAGTGAATATTAATAACCATCCTTAGCAAAGAGCAAATGCAGGCACCTTTGAGGAACGATGCTGCAGTACCACAAACATTCTTGGTCCTGGAAAGAAGAAACATTGAGGTAGGCCAATCTTCTCAATATAGTTTTGATTTCTTACAGGGAATGGGAAAGTTGAAGATTCCTACTCCCATCACTAAGCTTTTAAAGATTCATCATTATAAAGATAGACTTTTCCAACACCGAGGCTTTTTGGAACTTATATCTCAGATGGAAGAAGGATTGGGAGGTTTATTCCAAGAAAATACTGTGATCAAGGAAGAGGTAGAAGTTGAGGAATCCCCTCAGATCTATACAAGGATGAAAAAGGAGTTGAAACCATAGGGGATGTGCGAGCTTTTTACATCACTTTTATTATTAAGGGTATGTTATTGCATAATTGTATGCTTGAGTCAGATGCCTCAACAATGTCATGCCACTTGAAGTGATGCAGGAGTTGGGGTTGAAGATTGATTGACCATAATAGAGCTTCTATGCCATTGACTCTTGGGAGATTTAAGGTATGTAGCCTAATAAAGGACTTGGAAGTTCATTATGCAGCTTATTTTAAAATAAATTTTCCATGGATGTGGTTGTGGTGGATGTGCCACCAAATGATGGTATGTTGTTATCAACAAGACTGGCGCAATCTATGGGAGGAAGTATATAGATGGATATGAGTTATGCCACCATTCCCATATCCCCTGAGCAAGATACGAGATTGTACAAAGAGCAAAGACTGTTGTTCAATATTGGAAATCCCCTGAAACCTCTCAATGGTTTTGTGACCGATGAGTAGGATACGGGAAGTTATATGCTAATTAATGTGGAGGAACTAGAAGTGGGTTCATCTAAATCGGTTCAAGAAAACATATACTAGAAGCGATGTGGACGATGCATTTTGATGGTGGGAAAGCACCAAAAAAATCAGGAGTTGGGTCATTCTTACATCACCCCTTGGTAATATTCTCCCATCCTCTTATAGGCTTTTATTTGATTGCACTAACAATGTTTCCAAATCTAAGGCTTTGATGTTAGGGATGAAGGTGGCCAAAGAGACGAGGACAAATTTGTTGAGTCTTTGGAGATTCAATTATTGTAAATCACGTGCAAAATTGCTTCTTGGAAAAGAACGATTGATTAAAGAACTATAGAAATGTAGTATGGGATTTAGTTGAGTATTTTGATGCATTTTGCATATCGGTGATCATGCGAACCAAGAATCATCAGGGACATGCCTTGGAAGTATTGGCCTCATGTTTTCAGTGGTATATGGCAAAACCTTATATAAATAGGAAAATGAGTTGATCTTCAGGGTGTCTATGCCTAATAATGTTGAACATTGGCAGGTGTTTGAGGATGATAAAAAAATTGAAAGGTTTCTCCGCAATGAACAAGAGTTTGAGTCACACTATATCAACACCATCACCAAAGAACCTGAAGAAAGCCCTAGAAGGATTGATGATGAGGAAAAGATTGTACACTTGAAGACAAAATATTCCGAAGGAGCTGATTTTTCTAGAAAAGGCCTTTGATAACCATGATAGAGACAAGGCCACTCCATCATCAACTTATGTCAGTGAAACAAGAGATCAATCTAGGGACTAAGGAGGAACCCAAGAAAGTAAAATTTGAAAAGCAATGCTTTGATGAAGAAAATGTCGCTTTCGGAGATAGATAAGATAAAGATAAAGATAAATATATTAATGTCCGACAAATGACCACAAAAGTAGGTCAAAGGGACTACAGATTACAAAAGGTGACAGAGCAAAGTGGGAAAACCAAATGGTTTCCCATGGAGAACACAACGGAAAGAGAAACAGTGCAATAAAGAGCGGGAGCAAACAAAAACACACAGCCAAATGAAGAGGTGGGAAAGTACAATATGAGAGAAGAACTAGGAGAAGCAATGAGAAAGGTCCATCAAGGAGTGGACCCAACTCTCCTAACATCCAAGGCCATCAAAAAGAAGCCCAAAATAGATGGATAACAGGTGGAGGAGGTGGAGCGTCTGGGCTGCCCCATGTGCTGCTGTCTGGAGGGAGTAGCTTGCCACGATTTTCTGGTGGATCTAGTTTGTCTCTTGGGGCTAGGACTAGAATGGATATGCCGATGAGAACTTGGGGAGTTGTGAATGGTCCCTCAGATCTACACTAATCTGGAGTGTGAAGTTGTGCTGATGTCGGTCTAGCGCTTAGTGCCTCTCCTCGAAGGTATCACCGTAAAGAAGTAATCCATTGGATAGACTGTGGTCTAGTGGGGCCCTGAATCATGAGGTCATGAAGCCTGAGGGCCTCTTGCATATATAGGGCCAAACATCTCTTGTCTTCATATCTAAAGAAGATGGAGAGAGTCTGGGTCTCCCTGAAAAGACAATGGAACCTCCCTCTAATCTCGTAGTAGATGGGGCAACGAAAGATGAAGTGTTCTTTTGTCTCGACCTCTTGAAGGCTGCATAACTGATAAACCCTGTATGCTCAATCCTTTTGGTGAGCTGTCTCAATCCGAAGCCCATGGGAACCCACTCTGAACTGTCCAAGGGGAATATAGAGAGCATGCATCCAATGACAGAAAGTGTACTGAGGACGAACAATAAGCCCATCCCTCAGTTTCAAGAAGTGCTCTGCATAAAAAGCCATCTTTGGGCATAACCCTCCGCAAGGCTTGACCCAAGTGGTCTGAATAAACTATTTGTAAATATCCTCCTTGATAATCCTGTTCATCTACTGTCTGGTAGGTAGAAGGTGGCTCAGAGCGTCCAAGGAATACTGAAATGGAGGGAGGCAGTCCATCCTAATCCCCAAAGAACCTAAGAGATCCGAGACCCCGGTGTACCAACAACGAGCCCGGCCAGGAGGACCAAAACGGGCAATAGCCTCTAAAGAACAATAAGCTAAGTATGGGTATCTGTCACGCCCCTTCACTGAGTCGACGAAGCTCTAGATGCGATGCAGGGAAGAGATCAGATCAAATATTTTCTCTAGTTTGAAGGGACGGGCCCCAAACTCAACAAGGATGATGTGCTGGGAAACAGTTTGTTTGCCCCTGACAATGCGGTGGAGAAGTGTTCGGACTCTCTCAGCTGAAGCCCAATCAGACTCGAGCAAAGAGGGTCCCCAAATCACGAACCCATAGAGAATAGTGGGCCTGATAAGGGTGTCCAAGAGGAACATATTGGAAGAGATGTCCTAAAAATGGAGTTGAAAACACTGTCTCTCAAGGAGGGCTAAAGAATCATAGCCCTTGTTAATTCGAGGTTAGAGGCTTGTCTCAGGCTAAAGCAGGGTCCAAAGAAATGCACCCCCAAGTAAATATAGGTGTTGGCGATCTCAATCTCCTCCCCTTTGGAGAAGAAATGGAGGTGTGAGGTCTTCAACCCGTTGAAGACCATAACCTTGGTTTTACCCAGGTTGATTGTCAACTGTCGAAGATCATAGAAAAGAGCTAGGGCATCCAACTGTCGCTGCACCCCCTTAGGGGAGGAGGCCATGAGGACCACGTCGTCCGTAAACAAAAGGATAGATATCAAAACCTATTGGAGAAGGCAACCATCACCGTCCTGGATAGGCTCATGAAGGAAGGTCTCCAACTCATCAATGTATATTCCAAAGAGAGTGGGGGAAAGGGGCAGCCCTGTTTAACCCCAATGGTACTCTTGATAAAGTCTGATAACCAGAGGGCAGTGAGGAGAGGACCAAGGACCGTCTCATAGAGACGCATAATGGCTGTTGGAAGGGTCTCAAAAATATCAATGTCTCTGAGCCACTGGAATAGAGCTTCCTGCGGAATAGAGTCAAAAGCTTTCCAAAAGTCTACAAAGCAGCAGTAGACTTTCGATGAGCAATGACATGCTTCCTCGATGATGGCTCAAGGAGTAAATATGTGGTCTATGGTCTGATGAGCTGGATGGAATCCTGCCTATCCCCTAGCTTTGAGGTGTCTCTACTCCAACTCTCTCGAAAGCCACATATGGAGAACTGTAGTATATAGTTTTGAGAATGTGTGGCCCACCATGTTCGTCCTGTAGTTTGTTAGGATCTAAGCCGGGGCCCAATTTGTGTATTGGATGAATGATGTGATGTGACCAAGATGGTGGAAAACCTGAATGAACCACATGGTTGAAGAGATTAGCCAAGTATCTACACAAAGCCTCAAATCTGTGTTTGAAGAATTTTGCTTGAAAACTCTCATCAACTGCCCTGTTATTGTTCATCACTCTGATAGCTTCTCTGATGTTCCCGCATGTGAATAAGTGGCAAGAAGAGGGTGAGGAAACATGAATCAGAGGTTGCCTCGAAATATCATAGAGAGTGGATGCGTGGGAGATCATCGATCTAGCGTTATGCTCAAGAGGGAGAGGGGAATGGGGGTGGATGATGGTGCGCCAGAACTGTTTGGGAGTGTGGATGAAGGAAGCCCGTAAGTTGCGTCTCCTCTAAGAGATAAAGAGACGTTTCTTGCGGCAGAAGAGACAACGATATGAGGATTTCAGTGTGGGGTAGGAGTGGTGGTTATGGATGAAAGCGTGACGACGCTGGCAGTGGAGAGTTTTGCAGTTGTCATTATACCATTTGTTCTTGGGACAAGTATTATGTGAGCTGGAATTATTAAGTTGATGTGAAGGGGATGTGGGCCTGGTGGAGCTAGGAAAGGACTTAAGGGCAACTTCCTAAATAATGGAAGAAAGACATGTATATTTGGTGGCAACACACTTAAGCAGGAAGAACTAGGACTCAGGTGGGAGAAGCTGGCGGATGTGGGAAGAGAAAATGTCAGAGTCCCCATCATCAAAGATGAAGGTGGTACAAGGTAGGCTAGAGAAGGGGACCGTATTAGGAGAGTGAGTGTGGGGGGTACCAATCTGGATAGAGAAGGAAAGAAGAGTGTGGTCTGTGAGTGGGATGGGGTAAACAAAAAAGTGATTGATGGAAGGTAGTAGGTTTTGGCTAGATAGGACATAATCCACTACACTCGCACCCCCACCATGAGGCTTGCATGTGAAAAAGCGAGAATCTAGAAAGCATGCGAGACTGTTCAGGATCAACAAGTCATGAGATTCTCCCAACTGTAGGAGGTGCCCTACCGTATGCCGTGGAAGGTCCTAAAACATCATTTGACATCCTGTGAAGCCCAATTGACACTGGATCAATCTCCTGGGTGCAAAACGCATCCACAGAACGGTCGTGAAGTGGGGTCTGATAAGCTCTAGTATGAGCGTTGAAGTCACCTAGAAGGATAACTTCTCCAACCGTAGAATAATGAGTGATACCGGTGTACAAATCAATAAAGGGTTCCCCTTCAGGACCATTGTGGATAGCATACGAGGACGAAGTCAGAGGGAAGTAGCAAACTACAATGTAGATGTCCTTGGGAAGGGGGATAACCTCCGAATCCGGACCCACATGAATCTGTCAAACTCGTTAGAGGCAACTGTCTAGACCCTACACCGGAGAGTGTCTCTAGTCAGACAAGCCACTCCACCTAAACCTCTGACACCACCAGAGCACCTAGTCTCTTGTCTACAAGTTGATAGCCAGTGATAACCTATGATACCAGGGAGAGGCTGTACAGGTCTCTCATGGGTCTTGGTAATGAAGAGGAGGTCTGACGACCCGAGAGCATCATACAATAGACCTGCTGATGACCAAAAAGAGCCATTACCATTCCAGCAGCTGATAGATATATCTGTACCCTATCTCCTCCCCCATCGGGCCCGTCATTTAGCAGCCCTGGATTTGGGTTCCCAACCTGGGGGAAAGGAGTCCCTGATCACTGCTTTGAGGTTCCTGATGACTGCCCATTTCCCTGCCTAACGTGCTGTCATAACCAGCTCTCTGGAGCATTTGAGCTCTGTGACCTATGATTTGGTGAGATCTTCGTCAAGGAAGATCTTGCTAGGAAGAGAAAACAACAGTCGTCTATCTTTAAGGGCTCTAAGCCGGTCAACAACAGACCTGAACCTAATAAAAAGAGTGGAGTCGTACCCTAGCCAAGCTCTCTCAAGATAAGATAAGATAGATAAATATATTAATGTCTAACAAATGACCACAAAAGTAGGTCAAAGGGACTGCAGAGTACAAAAGTGTCAGAGCAAATTGGGAAAACCAAACGGTTTCTCATGGACAACACAAAGCGGAAAGAGAAACAATGCAACAAAGAGCGAGAGTAACCAAAAAGGAAAGAGGTGAAGAACAACCCACAGCCAACAACCCCAGCCAAACGGAGAAGTCGAAAAGTACAATATGAGAGAAGAACCAGGAGAAGCAATAAGAAAGGTCCATCAAGGAGTGGACCTAACTCTCCTAACATCCGAGGCTGTCGAAAAAAAGCTCAGAATAGATGGATAACCAGTGGAGGAGGAAGTAGAGTGTTTGGTTTGTCTCGTGTGCTGCTGTCTGGAGGGACAAATATCAGGAATATGCAGATTGTCTCTGAGGAATGTCATCCCCACAATCATGGATTTTGAGGAGGAAAGAGGTAGGGGAAGCCCCCTCACCTTAAGGTTCAACTCTCTAGCACGCCTGGTACACTCTTTAGTGAGATTAGCCTGGACAATCTCCTCGATTACTGCCAAGGGGTGGGGGAAGCTCTATCTATGCCACTAACTACCTGTGCCCACGACTGAATGTGTGTTTCAGTTTTTTGTTTAAAAGAGGCCTCCTTGGATCTGATCTCTTCCTACTTATTTTTTAGATCGAGGATTTCTGCGTGTAAACTATCACTAGGAGGAAGGACTTGTTCCTTGCTGGGCTTGATCATTTCTTTCAATAAATTATTCTCTGATTCAACTGCTGCTACCCTGGTTGTGAGGTCACAAATTTCCGTCCTGAGAACTTGATTAATATTTTCAACACGCTGTATCCTATTGATCAGATCCTGGATGGTGTTATTCCCACCGTCTACAGACTTGTGTTGATAAGTTTGAGTTAAGGGAGGATGTTAATCATCCCTCAATGCCATTGTATACCAGGATTCACGAACAGACAGGAGAACAGATGGCTATGGCAGACTGTCACATGATGAGTTTCGAGGAGAAGAACAAATTAGGATATTACATTCCTTCCTACCGCTGCAACTTGTGTCCTGTAGTGCACGTGCCCTAGTGTGTACATTTCCCTTGTATTCAACTGTACTAAAATCGCTACTTTCCTTCTGGTTGTAGAAGAAAATCATGATTTGCAATAGAAAGAAAACCCAGATGCAACTCAGAAAGGAAAAACGTGATTTTCAGGTAGATGACAAATTGCAGGTGTTAGGGCACGATAATCTGGAACAAATAGACCAGATCATGAAGTGGCAGTAGGAACATGCAACAAGAGTAGGAGAAACGCAAGTTGCAGAGGATGACGTGACGTTTTTGAAGGACCAGAATGACGGTGATGAAGGACCAGAAATGCGGGTTGTAGAGAGACCAATATTCACGATTTGCAATAGAAACAAGAATCCAGATGCAACGAAGAAAGGAAAATTGCAATTTGCAGGTAGATCCAAAGACTTGCACGAAAATTGCAATTTGCAGGAAAATCGCAATTTGCAGGTAGAGAACTAGCATGCAGAAAGGAAAAGAGTTGCTGTTGTGTATTTCTTGGGATTAGACATGACGGGAATAGAGAAAGCACATAGAGTCTTTGGCAGAGATTGCTACCTTTCCTTTGTAACAGCACAGAAGAAATATTACTGTCTTTCAAACCAAAGGATTGTTCAAATGCGGGGCAATGTTGTTACAATGCTTTTTCACATATAGCTGGCCCCAGGTGTGCTGCCATGAAATAAGTATTATATTGGATACTGCAGGAAATAAATCCACATACAGCTATCCTTATGAGAGCTATTTTTGGAATACAAGGATGCATTCATAGGGTAGCTACGATGAACAAAAAACATATGGAACTGATGTTATCAGTTGTTCTATCCTGCTCAAGCTTGATGCAAAGCCGTTGTGATAAAAGCAGAGGTCTGTCAATCCAAAGTTGGCACGTGCCATTGAGGTCTAATTGTAGAAACTATTAGAGTAAGATCATGGCATTGATAAGATATTCCTCTTGGGTGCTAACTTGGTTCTTGTTAGAAAGAGGAATGGTGAAATCAGGATATGTGGAGACTTTAGAAATTTGATAAGTTATTACTTATTTCCCAAGGACAACTATCTGTTACTGAATATGGAAACTATGTTGTAGATGGTCATAGGTGCAGAGATGCTCTCAATGCTGGTTGGATTTTTAGGATACAATGAGGTTCTAGTAGCAGAGGAAGATTGATATGAGACAACCTTCACTATGCCTTTGGGGATGTTCTCTTACATTTGAATGTTGTTTGATCTAATGAATGTTGGAGCAAATTTCCAAAGAGAGATGGACTATGCATTCGCTGATCTGAAGGATAAGATCATCATTTTTTACCAGGATGATCTAATAGTCTTCTTGAATTGCAGAGCCAATCATTTTGGGACACCTGAAGCAAGTGTTTGACAAATGTAGAGTTTTGGCATGTTGCTCAGCCCAAAGAAGTTTTCATTGGACGTCACTAAAGGGAAATTTTTGATGCACGTGGTATTCAAGGATGGTGTCACCTGATTGATCCAGAAGGAGGGAAGGCAATTGAACAGATTCCACTACCCCAGAACAAGAAAGGTATCCAATCTTTCTTCAGAAAGATTAATCTCTTATGGAGGTGTGTTCCCAATTTCATTGAGATTATTAACCAATCGTAAGGATGTTAAGGAAGGGATGAGTTTTTATGGACTGACAATGGAAGGGAAGCATTTGAAAAAAATCAAGAAAGCATGTGCCGAAGCCCCAATTTTGGCAAGTCCAGACTTTTCAAAACCTTTCCAAATATATATTTTTCCTCCAAACATATGGTTTCCAGTATCCTGTTACAAAAGCATGGTGAGGGGTATGAGCAGGCCATCAATTTCATGACCAAGGCCTTGAAGGATACTGAACTAAGGTACACTACAATGGAAAAGAAGGCCTATGCCTTGGTAAAGGCATTGAAGCAGTTCAGAAAATACATATGGAACTGTTGTGTGATTGCATATGTGCCCATTCCTATGGTTAAGCAGATTTATTTGAACAAGAGTGCTCAGGCCGATGAGGCATATGGATCACTAGAATACAAGAGTTTGATCTTGAGCCTAAGACTACCAAGTTAGTGCGAGGTCAAGGGATGGTGAAGCTGGCTGCAAACAATGATTTGAAGGGTATATAGAAGATGATGTTGCAGACGCTGCAATGTGGCTGGAGGTTATGGTGATCTTAGAGGAACTGAGTCTATACAATTGGTACTGAAATTTCATATACTATGTTGATAACCTCAATCATCTTAATGGTTTAACAAAGGTGCAGCAGAGATCTTTCAAGTTGCGGGCTTCGAAGTATTGTTTAGTCTATGGAACATTAAGATGGAGAAGTTTTGATGGTGTATTGTTAAGATGTGTTACTCTTGATGAAGTTACAGATTTGATGAAGGATTTACATGACAGATACTACGATGGACACCATGCTACCAAGACCACAATGCAAGACTCTGTGTGCAGGGTACTACGGGCCCACCATGTTTGGAGATGTTCATAAGTATGCACAAAAGTGCTTTCCTTGCCAAGAGTTCACTGGAAGGAAGAAATTGACTGCCATACCTCTAAATCCTACAGTTGCAGATGATCCCTTTCAATAGTGGGGGCTCGATTTTATTGGCAAGTTCCCTAAGAACTGAACCAGGAATCCTCACAATGACTGACTTCTTTACTAGATGGAATGAGGCCATTCCAACTAGGAATGCTGCTAGTAAATCATCACTGATTTTATATAAGGAAATATTTTGACAAGGTTTGGTGTCCCAGCTAAAATTGTGATTGACAATGCACGACCTGCTTTTAGCTCGGCTGAAATGATTAATTTCTGACTGGAGCTTGGAATCGCTCTAGCACATTTGGAAAATTATTACCCATAGGGTAATGGTTTGACTGAGTCTAGCAATAAAAACTTGATTTTTATTATAAGAGTTTTGCTAGATCAAAAGAAGTAAAACTAAAAAACTAAAATAAAATATGCCCTTTGGGCTGATCGGATTAACACTACCAACAAATCTTAGATTACATATATTTTAATCATTGCAAGATTTAGCTGTTGGTGATATTCACTCGATGTTGCAAACCAGAATTCATGAGTTAATCAAAACAGATGAAGTAAGAAGGAATGCTAATGATTCCTTTGTTAATTACCTGATCAAGATGAAGTAGACCTGTGATTGAAAGGCCAAGGCTCATGAACTTAATGTGGAAGCTCTGGTGCTGATGTAGGCCAAGAGACATGCAAAGCCCACTGATCATGTAAAGTTTGATAACCTACGCGTTAGTCTGTTTAGGTTATTTCCCCTTTCAAATTCACTTTCCAATCCGACAGAAATACCTGAAGGTTCTTCATATAGCTGACCACTTGAAGATTCTTCCTCTTTGCATATGATGCAAACCCTTTCCTCCATCTGCACATCGTTCTTGAATATTGCTGCTTTTCTTATTTGTAAGGACTCGTTTAGGTTGAAAAAACATGAAGGTTTGCACGAAGTCTTCCTTCAAGACTTCCCATTTTGATGTCTCTCTTTTGATCTCATTAATGATATACCATGCACGGGTCCATGTCCCCAGGGTATTATATAGCACATCTACCCACAACCAAATAGGTAGAATAAACTTGCTCAATGTCCAAACTTATTCACATGCTTGTATGTGTTCTCCATTAGATCCGTATGCCCCTTGTACAATGGTAAGCCTTTCTTCTTGTTCGTTTTAAAACTTTTTTCAAACCCTTTACACATGGCCTCTTTAACTTTAGACCATTTAGGAAGGTTAGGCCTATGTGTTGTCCACCATCGCGCAACAATACTGCACAATGTGTGGAAAAGACACTGTAGGTGCTCCCCCTCCTTAAGCAATCAAGCTTCCAAATCTTGGACATATGTCCTCACACAAGTAGATCCATCATACCTAAGAAACTTCTCCAGTCACCCTTCACTCAAATGGAACACCTTCTTGGTCCAACCTTGTGTAGACCTTGTTTTTGTTTCTCGTGCGCCATTCTTATCATACCATAATGGACTGATTTTGTGTGTCGGGTCACTACCTTTGTGCACTTTCTATGAGTTACATCATACACTTCTTGAACCCATCTCTTTCATGCATGGCTAGTGGTCTTTACCCTTGTGCATTTTCTTGTAATTACTTATATGCTTCTCGAACCCATCTCTCGCATGCATGGCTAGTGGTGTCCAACAACAACACTCCACTCTTCTAGCTCAATATACCATCATCCAATGGATTTAAGTATCATTTTCCATGCGCAATAATATTATAGATGATGGTGGTGTCCTCATCCACATCCACACTCTCTACATATCTACGTATGTGCTCATCATCTAAGGGGATTACCACTTTTTGTTCTCCGTTATCAAAGCTCATATAATGCTGTTTAGAGTGCATATCGACTTGATTCTCATAAAACGATGTTCTTCCTCACAAAGTTGGATAGTTGTCAACCTCTACCAATTCTATAATCTTAAAGAATGTTGTGAATTTCATTCCCATGATGTCCAATTTTTCTCCACGCAAGACTCCAATAGGCCTTGCATGAGTCTTGTTTTCCATAAACAACACATTCACCGAAGTTTGTAACTTTGGACTTCCCATCTTTCTACATGCATCCTTTGTAAGGATATTTACCTTCTGTGTCAATATCCACCAAATTGTTGGTCACATACCAATCATTAATCTTAGCATCAATGATCAACTCCTGATTATACACAATATTCTTGGCAATGCATATCTCTTTTGTTTTCTCTCTCACTTGATAAGACGATTCCCCCATACTATACTTGAGCCAAGTCTTCAACATATGCAAAAATACTTTAGCCTTCACCAAAGAGAAAATATCAGTGAGCTCTTCTAGCTATTTTGGCTTAAGACTCTCTCTTTGGCACTCTTTGATATTAGCCTCCATATCCCTTGCAGTTTGCACCTCTCCTTGGAGACTCTGGATCATCTCCTTTGCTTCAACCAAGATCAACTTCTGCATGGTCATGTCAAGATAGTTCATCTGTGAATTAGGGTAGTTAAACCCTACTACCTCCGACCTTTGTACTCTCTCCATTTGTGGACTAAGCATGGCCCTGTGTTGGGTCTCTTTCCCATTTCGTGTTGTTATGTTCACTACAGGTCTTGAATTTCCTTTGTGCTCATTTGGCTTTGGAGCCAACTTGTTCTCTTGCTATGCAATCCTTATCATTCGAGTGCCTTTTTGTGCTTTATTTCTTTGCAAAGTCTTTGCGTGGATATTCAGACAGTGTACAATTTTGTGTTCCACATTGCAAGGCACATACGTTGGGAACTTAGGGAAATTCCTTTGATAATGATCCGTTGTCCCACACCTATAACACGTCCATTTCCTCTGCACCCATATGAGCGTATTTTGGAATACCCTTGGTTTTGTTGTATTGGAGCTGCAGAAGCTTGCCTTACCTTGTGCTCCTGAGCCTCGCGCATCTCATCAATGCCCTGGTAGTCTACCATGCCATGCGTATTAGTATCGCAAACTTTACACCAACAAGCAACTTTTATTTTCTTAGTGCACGTGAGAAGTTGAGAATTTATTATTTCATGTTCTCCTTTGCATAGTTGACAACATAAGATCATTGCTTGCACTCTCCATGTTAAATTGTTCCTTTTATGGGCCTTTGTTTCACAAGCCACTCGCCGCCGCCCCATCCTCCCTCCCCGCCCCCCCCCGCCCTCCCCCCCCCCCCCCCGCCCCCGCTTCTGAGTGTCTTATGCACTATTTGTGCAACTGTGTGGCCATATTGGAGACTTGTGCTTCTGGGAAAGGACTAACCCCGATATCAAAATTCCCCTCAATATCCATTTGAGTGCAGCCTCAAAAGCATCATGTGTAGCAAACAACTGTCTTCATAGTCAATTGCTTTTTGAAAGGAGGTAGAAACCCTTCAACAAACCACTACGCATGTTTCAATGGATGGATATCATAAGACAACTTAGACAACGACATCTTGAACCTTGCATCATACATGCAAACACTTTCTAAAACATCTTGTTTAATCTCCTTATGCAAATATATGATTTGCTGCCCAAACTTTGTTATATTGAATTCCTTTAGGAAAGCAACGTTTAATTGGTTAAAATTCACCACCGCTTGGTTAGGATCATATTCCTTAGACCAAGCATGTGCACGATCCAACAATGTGGTCGCAAATTGTCTTTCTTTCTTCTCTTGCGTGGTGACTCCTTTAGCCCTTCATGCTATCTCACACTTGTGTAAATGCTCTAAGGAATATTCTATGCCCTTGTACTCTGACAATTTCATTAACATCTCATAAAAGATGTTCTACAGTGGTATCTGTTAGATTGGTGCTTGTGCACTAGATCCAAGAATTGTTACTCCTAGCCCACTTGTAACTCCTATCCCACTAGTTGTTGTAGGTTTCATGCCTCCTAATTGTTGTCAACTTGGAGTTGCGCCCTGAATCGAAGACGTGTGTGAAATGGCCAGTCCTCTATCCCGCTGAAACAATGGGATCTTCTCACGAGGGTGGGTGCCTCAACGGTGAGAAGAACCTCCAGAGAACGCTGGGTCCTGTATGATGTATCAATTAGGATCTCTACTCTATGCTTTGGACTACCGTGGAAAAGGGAGAAGGAAAACTTAAAGGGGAAATCCTACCTAAAGGGGGTGATACACCAGAATTTTGATCCACTCAACTTGGAACCTTGAACATTGAACGAACAAGGGAAAAGGAATACCTATGATTTCAATCAATCACTTATGCATAAATATTTCATGAATAGGTTCGATCTAATGACCAAAACATGAGGGAAAACGATGGAGAGAGGTCTGATAAAAAACATTTTGCAGCCACCTAACGTCCACTTACAGCTTCAGCAAAAGACATAAAGAACACTTTAACATGACCTGCATAAGGATAATCTAGCAACTAGGTATGAACCAAAATTTGGGAAGGGAGAGAAATCTACCACTTATGCAAATTGCTGAATGAAATATACACTATGCCAACAGTTGAAATCTGAAAGTACAGTCCTATTGATCGAAGAGGTTACACAACTCACCAATGGCAGAGTCTGGTCTAACCAAGAAGGAGATTGGATAATTTTTAATCAAGGCTGAAAACCATTTATAGAGTGAATTACAAAAGGCCAAAGATTGGCGTTGAAAATTTGAAGAGAAGGATTAACTTCGGTTAACTCAAGGCTGACTTGGCCTTTCAATTAAATATATTTCCTTTTTTGTCTTTGCATGAAGCGTCTTTCGCTTGAGGAAGTGAACTTGTCTTTGTTTTGAACCGCCCACTTTTATTTGCATGGAAATCCATGCCAATGTTAATTTTAGAACTCTATGTGAGTTGCTTGATGCCGAATTGGAACGTTGGAAAGGCTGAGTTGGCCGTTTGATAAGCTGAATTGGTTGAAGAGATCATCCTCCCTCGCATGGAAAGCTCCTAGTGGATGCGGCGTTAACTCTAAATCTGGGACAATCAACTCAACATTCGAATTTGGAACTTCAGTTGACGCTAAGTTGGACCCTTGGATGCATGAGTTGATCCAGAAACGAGCAGGACTTCAATAACCCGTCAACTAAAGCTTTGACCGGTATTCGAAAATAGCTCCCGCTTGCATGTATTTTACCATGTTCTGGTATACCTGTTCATGTCTATTTCTGGCGAGATTCTATATTCGGATGTATTTTTATAATTATATCCGGTCTATATTTTCTCCATTGGGCTTCGCTTTCAAAATTCTGGCTTTACCCCTGTTTCAACAGTTACTTCTTGCGGTCAGAATTTGACGGCTAGCGGGACGTCACCCTTTGGCATTTATTCCTTCGGACTTCTCTTATTTCCTCTTTTGCACAGTCCAAAAACTATTACTTTTGGGTGTCTCAGCTTAATTCCTTCGGATTTTATTGAAGGGGCTTTGTCCGAATCTCTTCAGACTTTTTGTCCGAAGGAATTCCTTCGGACAAAAAGTCCGAAGGAGTTAATCCTTCTTTTGCTTTGCCTTCGTTTCTCTGTTTTTCTTTGGACTTCTGTCTCGTCATTTTCTTGTGGACAAAATGTTCGCAAAAATTATCTCGGTTTCTTTCTTTGTCCTTCGGAATTCCTATTTTCTTCGGGTTTTTTTCCGCTGCCCTTTCTCCGAATTTCTTCGGACTTTTTGTCCGAAGGAATTCCTTCGAACAAAAGTCCGAAGGTTTCCTTTTGCTTTGCCTTTGTTGAATTCAACTTCTCCGAAGCCTTCAGACTTCTTGCCATCAGCTTTTCCATGGGCCTCTTCTTGTGTCTTCCGAATTCCTTTGGACTTTTTGTCCGAAGGAATTCCTTTGGACAAAAAGTCCGAAGGATATCTTTGTGCCTTTGCTCTTCGAAATGTGCCCTTCGAAAAAGTCATCACGGTCCTCTCGCCGACCAAGTGCCCTTCGCAAGGGCTAGTTGCTCGTGTCTGTGCCTTTTTCAGAAGAATTGTAGGGCACCCAGCCTTTTTGCAAAGGTTCTGAATTTGTTCTCTCACCTTCCCGAAGGGTAGGTGCCCTTCGAGATTGTTGAAAGTGACCCTTCCGAAGGGTACCCTGCCCTTCGGGATTCTTGTAATGGACTCTTTCCTTCGGCTTCTTGGTTTTTCCTCGAAAAAATTGCAACTGGTCTCTTGGCCGATAAAATGACCCTTCGGCAAATTTGTGAACCCTTCAACTGCTTGAATAAATCCGTTCTTCCCTTTGGGGAAAAATTGTCAACACTAACATCGCACTTCTTTGCACAATTGTGGGGTTAACCATTGGATTAGGGTTACTCCCTAGTGGACCTTGACTTCCTATGTTTTTGCTACCATTCCTCCAAACGATAGTCCTAGAGACTTCTTTTATGGTGCCTATGGAACCATATGCTTTAGCACAAAGTTCTCACTCCCTTCTTTGAGTAACTCCTCAATTCCTCCCAACTCCACTTTCCTTAAAAATTTCTTCTTGAAAACTAACATGTGTGGGTGTCAACTTTAAGTAGGTTTGGGCTTGAATCTCCTACATGACTTGTGCATTCCACTTCTACTGGAATCAAGTCATCTCCTTCTTCAAGTTCCTCTTCACTTAGGGACTCCCCTATATGTAGTTCATCTTCCTCAATAGAGCACATTTCTCCTACGCGCGAACCAATCCGTGCCCTCTTTGTCTTTTGTGGGTACTCACCACATTAGTCTGACTTGATTCCCCCCTCTTTTCGGTGTTCTTGGTAGCAATTATCTTCCCTTTACCTTCACCATATCTACACAGCCTTTGTTCCTCTCTTTCCAGTCATCCATTTCTTCCCTTAGAAATTTCCTACTTTTCCAACTTTTTTGCAACCTTGAACTCCCCTCCAACCTACCATATACCTAGCCCAAGCGCTTAAAGATTTAGCCTTCCATCTTCAATGACTAAAATTTACAGTCTATCGACAAAATCTTCATCCACAAAGGGATTTGAGCAATGGAATATCCTCTCAACGCATGCAAAAATCGATACTCTACCTCCTTCGAGTAGGTATAGGTTGACACTAAGAACCCCAACAAATAGCTATTTAACGTGCCTCTATATTGTTGTTGTCAATCAGACTTGCACCCTTGTGAAGGTAGTTTCAGGCCTCCATAGTCTGCTGAAACATGGAAACAATCCTACGCTGTGGGTGACCTAATCAGTGGATTGAGTCTCTAGGTTGTAAGGGCTAGCTTCCTTTGATGTATCAATTAAGATCTGTGCTACAAACTGCCTGGGAAAAGAGAGAAAGAGAACTTGAAAGGAAATCCTACCTAATGATGGTGATACACCTAAATGTAGATTGATCCACTCAATTGAAGCTCTTAAAAACACTGATTCAGATAAGAAAAAGGGCTAAACTTTCAACTCCAATTAATCAATATGCATAAGTATTTTACGAAAAGGTTCTATCTTGCGACCTAAGCTTGAGGGAAATGGTAAAACAGCCCTGATTGAAGGAACTAGCAGCGACTAACTTCCACTGTAGACTCAACCAAAAAGATGTTTAAACACAAAACATCCCCTGCATAACATGACCAGCTAGTATCTAGGTAAGGATCAAGACTTGGCAAGGAAGAAAAAATCTACCACTTGTGCAAATCAATGACAAAATACACTATACCAGCTTGCTGGAAATTGAAAAAATAGTCCTCTTTTATTACTCTGAAAAAGGTTACAACACAAACTTTGGCAGAAGATTGTCTTGCCAAAAGAGGATCAAAATCTAAGGCTGAAAAGCCAACTCATACAGAAAATTTACAAAAACCAAGAGATTGGCATTGAAAAATAGGAGAGAGGCTAAATCAGTCCAACTCAGCCTTTGCAAAGAGTCTATTTTGTCTTTTGTTTTGCATGAATCTCCTTGGCATTTGAGGAATGGTCTGTGAGTCCAAGCTTGACTTATTCCGGTCCTTGCATGAGAGCTACTCCAATCTACAGAAATAGACTCCTTGCGCTGCTGGATTGAGAGAACCATCTCTTTGCATGATAAATGACGCAAAATTGAACTTAGCAGTCGGCTGGAAACGTTTGGCGGACACGACTTGCATGAGGAGCGTTGATCTAGACGAACAGCCAGCTGAAGTTCCTACGACTGAAAATAGCCTTCTATCTATTCTTTTCTATTTTTTATGCATTTTTCTCTATTTTGGAAGCAACTGCATGTTTGGCGGCGATTTGGTTATTTTGTTTATTTCTGGTGCTCTCTTTGCATGTTTGTGCTCTTGCTCGCATCTATTCCTGGACTATCTTGCATGTATTTGTCTTCTCTGGGTTTATATTTATCTTCTAACTCATCGCCTTTGTTTATTCCTACGAATTTTCTGGTCTCTGTCTGTCTATTGGGATTTTTGTTTTTCCACTTTCCCGCGGACGAAATGTCGGTGCGAATTGTCTATGACTTTCCCTTTGGTCTCGGGCTCCTTCGGACTTTTCTTATTTTCAGGCTTTCCTTTTCTTCGGCATTTGTCTATGACTTCCCCTGTGGACAAATTGTTTGTAGGAATTTTGTCTTTTCTTTTCCTTCGAGCAATTTGCCCGAAGGAATTTATCCTTTGCTTTCTTTGCCTCTTCAGACAAATGTTTCGAACGAATTCTTTTGGACAATTTGTCTGAAAGAATCTTTTGGACTTCCCGAAATGTCCTTTGCGAAGGGCAAGTGCCCTTCGAAACTTCTTGTTTGTAGCCTTCTCGAAGGGTACCTACCCTTCGGGCTTTGTTCCTTGCGACCTTTTTCGAAGGGCAAGTGCCTTTCGGCTTCTCGCTTTGGAAGTCTCTTTTCCTCAGTTGCTTGACCTTTGCCGAAGGGCACCTGCGCTTTGGCTTCTCGCTTTGATCCTTCTTGAAGGGCACCTACCCTTTGGGATCTCTGTAATGCACCTTCCCGAAGGGTAAGTGCCCTTCAGGACTTCTGCTCTCGAACCCTCCCGAAGGGCAAGTGCCCTTTGAGACTTTTGTATTTGATCTTTCTTGAAGGGCACCTACCCTTCGGGATTTATGTAATGTACCCTTTGGGATTCCTCTTTATCCCTTTCTTTGGCCTTTTCTCAGTGAATTCCCACCAGGGACAAAAAGTCTGGGGAATTGTTTCGGGCCCGATTGTTCCTTCCATTTTCCCATGGGTAGAAAGTCCGCGGGAATTCTTCTCGGGCTTCTTGCGACTTCGGATATTTCAGGGTCCTCAACTTCGGATTTTCCCATGCTTGCAACTTCGGAAAAAGAGATGTCACGCACCCCCAGAAACCCGATAAACACTGTCAAGAGTAATTCGGTTTTTTCAACCCGAATTACTTCTACTTGTAAAACCTTGGGAAGTAAAGCACCTTTAGAAACCCGATTGACACTATCAAGAGTAATTCGGGTTTTTCAACCCGAATTACTTCTACTGCTTATACTTCACAAGTAAAGCACTCTGAAATCCCGATAAGCACTGTCCAAAGTACTTCGGGTTCGAAAAACTAACTTGCTTTTACTACTGAAAACTCATAAGTAAAGTAACTTGAAAAACCCGATTTACATAGGGAGGAGTAAATCGGAGTTTTGAGCTTGACTTGCTTCCCTTCATGCAACTTGACAAATAAAGCTAGTTGAGAAACCCGATTTGCACTAAAACAGTAAAGCACTTCTCAAAACCCGATTTGAACTAAGCACCTGAAATGTTTAGCTCCTTCTGCCTTGCAATTCCTCTGAACACCTTGAAAACCTGTATGGATCCTTCCAATGAAAGCTTCGAATGATAGGGGTGATAATTTGACCTGTAGGGTTAAAATTTTCAACATTTTTGGCGATTTCTGTTGGGACACATGCCTGCTATGCGTGAGAACTTGGACCACAACGTGATATTGAACCCACACAACAATGGTAAATCTGACGCCTAATTGCAAATCTCCTTTGACCATGGCTGAAGTAACCTTTCATTCAAAATAAGAAGGGAAACACACAAAAACTGGAAAACTAACTAATCAAAGCAAATGTGCAAACAAACACTTATTAGAACAAAGTTGAATGAAACTACTATGCATGAACAACACTTGGAGGAAAGCAAAACAAACAAAGAGCCTAGCTAACCATGACAAAGCACGATCCACCTGGATCAAAAGGGAAATTCTTAAACTCAGTCACTCCAAGAGATGGTACTAGTTGCAAGGCAGGATGTTTATCAATCATAACCTTTGATAAGGCATTTTTATTGTCCACCAACTGTATTAGCATCTTCTCAAATGAGTCATCAACAACAAAACAGTCACCAACAAACACAGACTCATCAAGTACTTCCTGATATTTTTCGTACCGCTTGTCATCTATCACCTTGTCAAGTGATATCTCATCTATGCATTGGTCTTGAGTGGCCACACCCTTTTTATCGACTGCTGCAAGTTCATTCAGCTCTTCAAGGTGCTTTGAATAGGCAACCCGATTTGTATTATGATCTTGAATAGGTGATTCTTGATCAGATTTTTCATAAACATGCTCTTCAATAACCAACATATTCATACAAAGCTCTTCAATCTCTTGTAGAGATTCAAGGTACAGCTGCCAATCATCTTTTTGTTCCTTATGTTGATCTATTTGAACTGAATCAGCTTGAAAGCTATCTAGATCCTTCTCAATGGGAGATACCTGCAACTCATTTATGACTTCAATTTGCACCAACTCCTCTTGGAGTTCCTCCACATCAAGATCAGCCTTCTCATTCTTAAATATAATTGGATTCTCAACAAGTAACTTAAGTGAAGTATCAATGTGAAACTCTTCCTCAAACATACCTGAAGCATCCTCTTCACACTCTGCAAGAACTTGCCCTGCAGCTGAAACCTCCTTTTCAATCTTCCAGAGAATAGGCTCCTCCTGAAGAAGGGAGATGGTGGGAGGGTGATAAAATTCATTCGTTTGAGAGGGAGAATGAAGCATGGGAGGTTGATCATGAACAGATTTTGGGATTTGGAGAGCAATGGAATCATTTAGGGAGTTTTGGAGAGGAGGGAAAGAGAAACTCTTAAAGACCTCTATATTATGTTCCTTCCACTTGGCCATCACCTCTTCAAAGTCTGAAATCTCCTTATTGTCATGGACAACTTGTGCTTGAGAGATGAGTGGTGAAGAAATGGAACTATAAGAAGGCTTAGTCTCATGAATAATCACTTAAATAGGCTCCTGAATAGGCTCTTGACTCCAACTAGGAAGCTCCCTCGGCACACACTGGGCATGGTTAAGAACCTCATGAGAATAAGGAGTACAAGAACCCTTTGTAGACAAGTGACTCAACTCGATTTTTTGCCTCTCCGAAGCCTCTATCTTCTCTAATTCAAAAATACACAGCTCATTTATCTCTTCTGGATCATTGGACACATTTTGGAATAGACCATTCACTTCTTCATACTAAGACTTTGAACAAACTTTCCTTGCATATGCCAGTATTTTGAGCTCTATCTCATCCATTCTTTCTTGGAGCCAAGGCTGCTCATATGACTGATATGGCTCAACATAGCTTTGATTATACTCTTGATAAGGTTGATTAGGCTCATAGGCATCATGATAAGGCTGGTATGATCCATCATTGCGCTGATAAAGAAACATAGCATATGAATTCTCTTCATATACAACGAACAAAACTCATTCATGATAATGCAATACTTACATGGAAACTGTGACTGGATTATTAGAAGCAACCACCTGAGCTTGGAATCGCCAAATACTTCTTGAAGAATGCTGTTGCAACTGCAATTTCATTAAGACCAACTCCAAACGGGTCCCATCGGACGTGCCAAAAACTGTTGTCAATCAGACTTGCACCCCTATGAAAGTAGTTTCGGGCCTTCACAGTTTGCTGAAACATGGAAACAATCCTACGCTGTGGGTGACCTAATCAGTGGATTGAGCCTCTAGGTTGTAAGGGCTAGCTCCCTTTGATGTATCAATTAGGATCTCTGTTACAAACTACCTGGGAAAAGAGAATTAAAGAACATGAAAGGAAATCCTACCTAATGATGGTGATACCCCTGAATGTAGATTGATCCACTCAATTTAAGCTCTTAAAAACACTGATTCAGATAAGAAAAAGGGCTAAACTTTCAACTCCAATTAATCAATATGCATAAGTATTTCACGAAAAGGTTCTATCTTGCGACCTAAGCTTGAGAGAAATGGTAAAACAGCCCTGATAGAAGGCACTAGCAGCCACTAACTTCCACTCCAGACTCAGCCAAAAAGATGTTTAAACACAGAACATACTCTGCATAACATGACCAACTAGTAACTAGATAAGGATCAAGACTTGGCAAGGAAAAAAAAATTTACCACTTGTGCAAATCAATGACAAAATACACTATACTAGCTTGCTGAAAATTGAAAAAACAGTCCTCTTCTATTACTTTGAAAAAGGTTACATCACAAACTTTGGTAGAAGATTGTCTTGCTAAAAGAAAGGATCAAAATCTAAGGTTGAAAAGCCAACTTATATAGAAAATTTACAGAAGCCAAGAGATTGGCGTTGGAAAATAGGAGAGAGGCTAAATCATTCCAACTCAACCTTTGCAAAGAGTCTATTTTGTCTTTTGTTTTGCATGAAGCTCTTTGGCGTTTGAAAAATTGATGGTGAGTCCAAGCTTGACTTATTCCGATCCTTGCATGAGAGCTACGCCAATCTCCAAAAATAGACTCCTCCTTGCACTGCTGGATTGAGAGAACCATCTCTTTGCATGATAAATGACGCAAAATTGAACTTAGCAGTCGGCTGGAAACGTTTGGCGGACACGACTTGCATGAGGAGCTTTGATTTAGACGAACAACGAGCTGAAGTTCCGACGATTGAAAATAGCCTTCTATCTATTCTTTTCTTTGTCTTTTATGCGTTTTTATCTCTATTTTGGAAGCAGTTGCATGTTTGGCAGCGATCTAATTATTTTGTTTATTTCTGGCGCTCTCTTTGCATGTTCGTGCTCTTGCTCACATCTATTCCTGGACTATCCTGCATGTATTTGTGTTCTCTGGGTTTATTTTTATCTTCTAACTCATCGCCTTTGTTTATTCCTGTGGATTTTCTTGTCTCTGTCTGTCTATCGGGCTTTTTGTTTTTCCACTTTCCTACGGATGAATTGTCTGTGGGAATTGTCTATGACTTTCCCTTTGGTCTCGGGCTCCTTCAGACTTCTCCTATTTTCGGGCTTTCCTTTTCTTCGGCATTTGTCTATGACTTCTCCCGCGATCAAATTGTCCATGGGAATTTTGTCTTTTCTTTTCTTTGCCTCTTTGGACAAATGTTCTGAAAGAATTCTTTCGGACAATTTGTTCGAAAGAATCTTTTGGACTTCCCGAAATGTCCTTTCCGAAGGGCAAGTGCCCTTCGGAACTTCTTGGAAGTCCCTTTTTCTCGGTTTCTTGACCTTTGCCGAAGGGCACTTGCCCTTTGGCTTCTCGCTTTGATCCTTCCCGAAGGGCACCTACCCTTCGGGATCTCTGTAATGCACCTTGCCCTTCGGGACTTTTGTATTTGATCTTTCCCGAAGGGTACCTACCCTTCGAGATTTATGTAATATACCTTCCCAAAGGGCAAGTGCCCTTCGAGATTCCTCTTTGTCCCTTCGGCCTTTTCTCAATGAATTGCCCCCGCAGACAAAAAGTCCGTGGGAATTCTTCCTGGACTTCTTGCGAATTTGGATATTTCAAGGTCCTCAACTTCAGATTTTCCCATGCTTGCAACTTCGGAAAAAAAGATAAGTCATGCACCCCTAGAAACACGATAAACATTGTCAAGAGTAATTTGGTTTTTTCAACCCGAATTACTTCTACTTGTAAAACCTTGGGAAGTAAAGCACCTTTAGAAACCCGATTGACACTGTCAAGAGTAATTCGGGTTTTTCAACCCGAATTACTTCTACTGCTTATACTTCACAAGTAAAGCACTCTTGAAAGCCCGACAAGCACTGTCCAAAGTAATTCGGGTTCAGAAAACCAACTTGCTTCTACTGCTGAAAACTCATAAGTAAAGTATCTTGAAAAACCCGATTTACATGGGGAGGAGTAAATCGGAGTTTTGACCCTGACTTGCTTCCCTTCGTGCAACTTGACAAGTAAAGCTAGTTGAGAAACCCGATTTGCACTAAGCACCTCAAATGTTCAACTCCTTCTGCCTTGCAATTCCTCTGAACACTCAGAAAACCTGTATGGATCCTTCGAGTGTAAGCTTCGAATGATAGAGGTGATAATTTGACTTGTAGGGTTAAAATTGTCAACAATTGCACAACTCCAATTCTTGTCATCTCCTTCAACTTCTCTACATGACCCTTCATCCAGGTGTGCTTTCTACAAGGATTTTGGCTCCGATCTGCAACATACGTGGCCAACCATGCATAAATATGTTGTGGAAGTTATTCAAAGAACACTTCATACAAATTGTTGTAGATCTCACCTTGCAACCACTTCTTAGATCACATATCTTTTCTAGTTGCTTCCTTTGCAAATCCTAGGGTTTTTACCTCAAATCATGCTTCCACGCATTCCAACGTGATGTGAAACACCATCCACCACTCCAATCTTCATCATCTAAGTAGATAGGTTTCATCAATGGAACCAAAATGTTGCGTTCATTTACTACACATCAAGAAGTCGTGCACTACCTTAGTGAGCTTCAACAAATAAGACACTCTTGCACCAGCCTATCACTTGAACAAAGAGCTCAAGCGCTCACCCGAGGCACAAAGAGATCATTGGGCACCCCGTCATTAAGAAGATAGGCAAAGATCAACATAAATCATAGACAAAACTACCATACCCTAGAAAATAACTATGCTTAACCCCTAACATTCAAGACAAACCACAAATAAAGCATAAGAAACACATCCATAACACAAGAATCACCACAAGAACTCATGTTTCATATACTCATATACATGAACATGTATAGAACCTCCATTACGTGTATACATCAAGCTATCATATGAACCAAAATACATCATAATACATCATGTACTAATATCTTTGCAATATCATTACTCTCAAATCATGTCATCAAATACAACCCTATCACTAATTGAATGCAAAGACTAACTACCATCTCATGGCTAAGTGAGTATATGTAGGTATTTATTTTAGAACCTTCTAGAAGATTCCCTTTTGATCCTTACTTTCTGTGCATTGTCATAGTATATTCTCTCTACCATCTCGGGATTTTTGCGTTACGTTTCACTTGTCAGTCTGTGCACCTCTTCCTTGGGTCGGTGCCTTGTGTGTGCTTGCTGCCTCCTTTGATCTGTTCCATTCTGTGTAAGGTCCTCTAAACAAGACTCTTTTGTTCCACATGCATCACTCTTGCGTGACTCCATACTTAGTCAAAATCTAGGACTGATTCTTGGTATGCACATTCTTGGGGCCAACAAAAATAAATTCCAACCACCTAGAGCTGAGAAGAAAAGTTTGAATCTTCAAAAAAGTGCGGAAGTTTGAATTTGATCACACAACAATGATTGCCTAAAGATGGCATTGAAAACCCACAAATCCCCCCTTTATTGTTTTGTGAAGGCATAACATATTGTTCAAAAGATTCCCAAGCATATGACAAGATGAAGGCTGCATGGAGAGAACCGTATGGAAGCAATGTGTGCAGCTGACCACATGGTCAGAACTTTGGCCAAGGGGCCTACTGGGTGGTATATAAATAGATTGGGTGCATGATGCATGAGGTGGCTTTAGAAAACTGTCGTACGATGGACAAGGAGTGTGTATGGCTTGCAGAAGGGATTGCATCCAATAGTCAACTAAAGGCCGTACGACATCTTGGTGATGCAATTCAAAGTGGTGCAATATCAGGTGGTGCAATGTTTGTTAGTGCAACGATAGGCGGTGCAATAGTAGATGGTGCAACGTACATCATGTAGGGAAGGGGTTGTACGACTCAACAAAATGCACATGGGGCATACACAAGTTGATTCCGTACTTTGGAAGAATATAGGAACATTCTTGGTTGTACAACATCATGCTTGAGGCATATGGATTGACATTGTGCTTCTTCTATTTCAACATAGCCCCAAGCGGCCAATGTGCCATGGCTCTTTGTTCCTTCATGGTGAGCATCTTTGCATCCAATCGTACTTCAAAAAGGTTGTACTTCAGGAGTTCATACTTAACCTTTTTGGGTAAATTTATCTTTAGAACCCATGTTCATGATCTTTGTAGTTGGCTCTATGAACTTCATGCTAGTTAGACTGTCAGATTGGCAGGCTAACTTATCATCGAAATGTGCATCTTTGACATTTTATTATGTGAAATCAGGGTAAGCCAACTATGACATTGAGGGTTCAAAATGAGTTGGCATTACCGACATCTACTTCTGGTCATCTCGTTACAAGCCTTCACCTTTCACAATCTCCATAATCTGGGTGTTATTGGAATCAGGAGGGAACACTTCATAGTCTTCCATCTGCCAATGGAACAAATCGTTGAGGGAGTTTGTCTCATCTTCGGAGCACGACTGCAAATCTAAGACCGCTTCATCGTTTGGCTCCATTATACCTTGATTCCCATCCACTGAACGTCTTCAGAGTCTGAATTTGACGAGGCTTCCTCATTGATTGCGCAATTCTTCAAATCTTTGATATACTTCTGGCTTTTGTTTTCAGTAGAGATTGGATTCTTTTTCCAATTATGGTTGGCTTTGGCTGCTATCAACGAACCTTGACACAATAGTGCATTGTAGGTCTTCTTTTTCAACAATTTGACTAAAAAAATTAGCAAAAAGGGTTAGGTTCCAATAAATATATTTTGCCCATCAATACACCCAATACCTTAATGCCATGTTGATATGCTCCAACCAGTTGAATGTTGGAGGCTACATAGTTGGCTTCCAAAGCTTCTTGCAAGCCTCCTTTGGAAGAACATTTATGCGAAAACCACCATCGCCAATAGTATTTGTCAAATTCTTGCCCACAATTTCCATATGCACGACTGCGAGCTGTTGGGCTAGATTCATCGTCAGGAGCATAGGATCAATCACTTGATCACTTGACAATGGGGGCTCGACTATGGGTTCTTTATTATGCTTATTTATCTCCCCCTTACTCGACACTACACCATTTCAAATTAGGCGTGTCATTGAATGCTCCATGTCTATGCCAATGTCTTGTATGGTAACAATTATAACATTCATGAGTTCTAGAATGCTTTGCAATAAGTTCTTCACAGGTACAATGGTCTACAAGACATGTCTTGCAATATCTTTGTTTGATTCGAGTCTACTTTTCATTGTACTTGCATGCTCATGTGATTGGTGTTATTCTTCAACCATTGCCCTCTCAACTTCCACTCTTGCTTTGGCCAAGATTTCCTTCTTTGAATGTGGGTTGGGATACTTAGTTTTTTGACTTGTGCTTTGGTAACTACCATAACCTCCTTACCCTTGGATACATCGATCATATTAATGGTTGTTTGCTTTGGACAGTTGCCATCATTGTGGTCCCTGGGCCCACACCATCTACAGAGAAGTCCAATATTATTTTGATTCGGGCAATCTCTTGCAAAATGGCCACACTCATTGCACTTTTGACACTACAATTCGTCGTCCTTTAGAGTCAACTCCTGCAATCACTATTTTTGTATCTTCAATATTTCTTGGTGGTGCGGTGGGTGGTGTTGATAGCTCTCCTTATGTGAACAACATGTGGCCATTCTTATTCCACAAATTGTACATGTAGTCTATGACTAAATGGCTTGTAACTTGACAAATCTCACAACATTTTCTTTGGGCAATTCACCTTGGTGTGAGCTTCTACTTTGCGGTCAATACACCAAAGATCCATGCTTGGTTCTTAGTGTTTCCCTTTAGTTCCTTCATCATCTGGAGCATGTATTTCTTCAAGGCTTACACCCATCTAGATTCATTGTCATCGTTGGAGTCAGGGCATCTTCTTTACTTTTTGAGTGTGGGGATGTCTTATTTTCGCTTTCAATGCCCATGGCTCGATTGGCTTGTCTTCGTAAGATGAGGGTGGGACCACCTGTTGTCAACCTGGAGTTGCACCTTGATCGAAGACGTGCTGAAATGGCTAATTCTTGCTCCAGTTGAAACAATGGGATCTTCTCACGAGGATGGGTGCCTCAACGATGAGAAGAACCTCCAGAGAAGGCTGGTTCCTGTAAGATGTATCTATGAGGATCTCAACTTATATGCTACAAATTGCCTAGGGAAAAGGGAAGAAAGAACTTGAAAGGAAATCCTAGCTAAAACGGTGATACACCTAATTTGCTTGATCCACTCAAATCGAGCTTCTGAGAATACTGATTCAGACAAGGAAGAGGCAGAACTTCAACTCCAGTTGATCAATACACAAGTATTTCACGAAAAGGTTGTCTAATGATCTTAGCTTGAGAGAAACACATAAATAGAACTGATGAAAGGCACTAAACAACCACTAATATCCACTGTAAACTCAGCAAAAGACATTCAAACACAGAACGCGACCTGCATAAATGACTAGCTAATAACTAGGTACGAATCTAGATTTGACAAGGAAGAAAGAAAATCTATCACTTAGGCAAATCAATGACAAAAGTACACTATACCAGCTGTTGGAAATTGAAAAAACACAGTCCTCTCTTATTGATTCTGAAAAAGGTTACAGCACAATCTTTGGAAGAAATTTTCTTGCCAAAAGAGGGATGATTTTTACAAGGCTAAAAAGCCATTAATATAGAAAATTTACAATAGCCAAGAGGTGGCGCTGAAAATAGAAGAGGAGACAATTCTTTCATTAGCCCAAGTCCAATTTGCGTTGCATGAGCCTTCCAAATTTGTCTTTTTTGTCTTTTGTCTTGCATGAAGACTCCTTGGCATTGAAATGGATGGTGGTTAATTTTGACAAGTTAGACTTTTATCATGCAAAATGCTACGCCCACCTCTAAATATGGGCTTCCTCTTGAGCTGCTGGAACGTTTGAAAGTATGAGATGACAATAGCATGCATGAAATCCAATGCCAATGCCAATTTTAGAACTACGACTTGATCCATTGGAAGCCAAGTTGGAATGTTTGAAAGGCAGAGTTGACCTTGGAGATAAACTTGACTTCAAACACCAGTCAACTGAAGCCTTGACTAGTCAACCATAATTAGCTTTTGCTTGCATGGAATTCCACTTTGACTTCGTCTTTTGTTTGTGCATGGATTTCTCTCGGCCCAACTGTCCGTGATTTATCTTGGCTAAATTTAGAATTTTGTTTCTTGACTTCTGTCTGTATTTGTCTTTTCCATGGACTTTCCCTTCTTACTTATTCCTTCGGCGTAATGTTCATTCTCTTTGGGTCTTTATGTCTTTCAATTTCCTTTGTTTTGTTCCTATTTCTTTTGGAATTTTCATTTCTTGCCCTTCGGAATTTTATGTTATCTCCCATGGCTTTGTCATTTCCTTTTCTGTGGATTTTTTGTCAAGTCCCTCGGATTATTATGTTTGCAATTTTTTCGAAGGAATCCTTCAGACAAAAAGTCCGAAGGATGTCCTCCCACAAACTTCTTTTTGCCTTTGCTTATATTTTCTTCGGGTTTTATGTCTTCCAATTTCCTTTGGACTTTTAACTTTAAGGCACCCAGACTTTTTGGAGGTTCCTTTCGAAGGGTACAATGCCCTTCGGATTTTTGTCTTAAATTTGTCCTTTGAAAACCACGAGATTGACCTTCTCGAAGGGCATATGCCCTTCGGGTTTTTCGCAAACATCTTTCCTGAAGTTGAAGTGAACCTTTTCAAAGGGTACCCTACCCTTCGGGTTTTTTGTCAACGACCCTTTCGAAGGGTACCTTGCCCTTCGGGTTTTTAAACAACGCCTCGGACTTTTCAAACAACCCCTTCTGAAGTGAATAACCCTTAAAGAAAAAGGCACCCTGGTTTTTTGGAGGGCACCTGGGCTTTTTGAAAATGTCCTTTCCGAAGGGTACATTGCCCATTGGATTTTTTATTTTGTCCTTTGAACTTTTCTGAAGGAATTCATTCAAACAAATTGTCCGAAGCAATTCCTTCAGGGTTTTTGTCCTAGTCTATTTGCTTGTTCTTCAATGTCTGCAACTTCGGACTCTTCATTGGCACCTACTTCAGATTCTTCACTAGCACCTACTTCGGATTCTTCACTGCTTGTGACTTATAAAAAGAGATAAGTCATTCACCTTGAGAAACCCAAAATGCACTATCTCGAGTAATTTGGGTTTTCCAACCCGGATTACTTTTGCTGTAAAAACTTTCATAAGCAAAGCACTTTTCAAAACCCGATTTGCAATATCAAGAGTAATGCGGGTTTTCCAACCCAGATTACTTTTGCTGAGGGGTTTCAATTGTTGATTATTCATAAAGTGAAATAAGTTGTGTCTCTTGTAAAACCCGAAGACTTCTTCTTCCAAAAACCCGAAGTCTTCTGCTGTGTAAAAACCCGAAGTCTTGCTTGAATGCCCACCCTCTCACACTTAGGCAAAATTTTGGTATGTAGGCCAAAAAATGGCCAACACCACCTTCATCTTGCTCTACAATTAGGGTGCCAACCCTTGAATGAAACATCACTTTTTCAAGATGTTGGTGGTTCTTTTCCATGTTTGCCAAGTAGTTATTTGAGTCTTCTATTATAGACTCGAACATTCTTGTGCTTATGTTGTTGGGTATTATATATTTCCATGACAATGTTATCGTCATATCTAAGGAGCTTAAATTCATTCTCAAATGATTTCCTCAATTTCTTCCATGTTGTCTTATTAGTGATTAATACATCTGTGAATGAATCAGTAGCCACTCTTAGAAATGTAGCTGGAAAGAACTGCAACTAGTGATGCTTATCTATTTGCTCATTGGCAATCTAGATTGTGATGCATGTCCCACAATGCTATATTGAATCTTCACATCTGTCACAAGTGAACTTTGACAACTTTTGTTTTGCAGGGATTGATGAGGTGCCCATGCCTATGGACATTGGGTACTTCTAACGTAGCTCTTTGAATACAATCCTTCTCCTTTGGAAGGTTTGTGCCATATGTTTCTTTGCTCTCTTTGCGCTATCTGGCACGTCCCTATACTCAACACTTTCCTCGACAACGATCCATACACTATCTTGCTCACTGTCAAGTTCCCTTTTTGTGCTACTCTCTTGAACTTGTCATTCGGGATGCCCTAGACTCTTCACTTGATTGTTTTATAGCACCCTCCAATCCAATTTGGTTGGCAAGGTCCACACTTTCTTCCTTTGGAAGAAGCAATTTTTTGGCAACTGCTGCCCACTTGTTGCTCGTGAGTGGCGTAGGGTCCGCCAGTTCCACCTGAACCCTTTCTTGGTTTTGGCTCTGACTTTGACTTTGACTTACGCTTCAGCCTTGGCTTTCACTTTTGCTTTTGCTTATGCTCCATTCTCTTGATGGATGTTTAGAATTGGCTATTATCTTTCTCGTTCCACCAATCGAGTAGACCATCTGATCTCTTAGTCCCCTCGCCTTCTTGTTTTCTTCTCCCAACATTGTTTGGGTCACTGGTATTATTATTTCTCATAGGGTGTCGATCCTCTTCTTGAAATGTTTGTACAATTGTAATTTATTTTGTCGTTGTGTTTCACGGTTACGTTCAACATTGAGATCTTATAAGATAATGTAGTGCCTCGTTGACAATAAGTATTGTTGATCAATGTTCACTTTCAACCGACTTCAACTTGATCTGAAATTATTTAAATGTATGACACCATAATGTTTGTAGGAAAACTACACTACCAAGTGACATCAATTACAAAATACTAATTACGTTCTACAATAAATCATATTAGAGTAACAAAATATTTGCATTATAAAAGCAGTTGTTAGTACAATTTGTTCAATATAGGGAGGACCTGGGACTCAATGCCCTCACCCGGGTGCACATCATTCTATTTGTATGACAAGAAGACCCAACGGTTGTTGGTTAAACACAACTGTTAGCAAACGAACATACTAACAAGAGTCCTTACAAACTACCTAACACTAAAATATAATCATTAACCACACAACAATGTCGGCTGATAAAATATAAAAATTAATAATACGCTGAAACCATGACAATACTAATATGACGGTCTACACATACAACCTAAATACCATTACATAGGATTGCCGATACATACTTGACAGTTCGCTTTCACCGACATTAGCCTACTTCTAGGGCTGTGTTAACCCACTCCTGGAAATCTCCAACTCTCTTAGTCTTCCCAATCACTTCCAAAAAAGACAACCCCATAATTCACCACCTGTTGATAAATCACCCAAAAAACACGGTATGACCATTTTTCCAACTACTTCCTTAAAGCCTTTCTCGAGCAACCAAATGTAATCAATGCTTTTCTTCTTGGCCTCATGGCCTTCAATCTAGGAGTATAGAGCTTTTAAATTAGTGACAAAGTGGAGAGGGAGATAGGGAGAGTGGGGCTTGGTTGGCCAAGGGAGCAGGGGTCGGGAGCTGTTAGGAAGTTGCAGTAAATTTAGTGATTTTCCACCACTCTGGTCATGATCCAAATGTTATCCAATTCTAAGCAAATTCTTTAAATGTGTTACCCTAAATCCTACGGTTTTGATTATTTACTGTCACTTTACTGTAAAGTTTTTCACTCCACACCTTTCCACACCACAACTTATCCACTCTACATGATATTAACCCCCCTTGACTTCCACCAAAGGCAAGTGATACAAGAAATAGTTTCTATTTTTAATCATGCCAATGTATTAAAATAATGCAGTATAAAATTAGTTGACTAGGATAGAATTAGGGGTGGCATTATCAGCGTGACCCATACATCAACAATGAACATTAACTACATGACCAATATAATCAAACGACACATGAAACTTGAACCAAAAGGACATTTACTGCTAAATGTCAACCCCTCTTTCTCATAGATTTTAACATGGCAAGATTTTGACATCTGCTCATTAGCCTACCCGCATCCATCCCCCATCTGGCGTACCTGCAAATTGCAAAGAAAAAGGCATCAGTAGCATCTGCCATGAAATAATAGCGAGTACTTAATGAAAGTAAAAAAAATCATTACATAATAAAAGCATCCTTCTAGCTAGCAACATTATATGATGCAAACACACTTAATTTAATTTAGTCATTAACTACAGGAAATTCACTACCTAAATGTTTGACCACATCACTGAATTATACCAGTGCCATTTATTACAATAACGGGACCCAAATTTCAACAGGGTCCCAATATCATGATAATATCTAAACAAATATTAGCAGCAACATATGGCAGGAGAGTGGGTACTACATATCGTCCAATTAGCAATTGGGACTGTTCTTTTTATGAAGGAACAGATAGTTGCAACACATCATACAAGAGCATGACTTGTCATTTTCAGTCTAGCAAAATAAATTTTCTGTTCATTATTAAATGTATAAATGGCGAAGTAGAATTCCAACAGCCTAAGTCAATTGTTGAGCATTTATGCAAATACTTGTCCATCTTAACCTTGAACGCCTAATTTTGCTTATGCCTTAAAAAATATAAAAGAATTTCAAGAGATGCTATACTTTTCACATTCATCTTTAATAAATGAATGCAGAATGTATTTCCTGAAAAATCGGCCAGGCTTTTTAGTTCTTGTTTACCAAAATCTCGTGTGGCTGGCTATTTAATTGATAATTACTTTTCTGTCCTATGACAGTTTATAGCTTCAACACCAACTTTGTTCCCAGAAGATTATGTCAAAGAATTTCAAAATTGCTTTGACAAGGCTCCTCCAGTTCCTTTTCGTGAAATTGAAGCTGTTCTTCGGAAGGAGCTTAATCAACCACTGGAAATTGTATATGAATATATTGATCCAGTACCAATTGCTTCGGCTTCAGTAGCACAGGTCATTTCTCACATTTTATGCATAGTTTCCTATATCATCAGTTTATGTCAATGCTATTTTGAATTTACTCAATTGTAACTAAGAAACTTTTGCATACAGGTCCATGGTGCCAGATTAAGAGGGTCTCAAAAAGAAGTGGTAATCAAGGTCCTAAAGCCTGGAATTGAAGATTTTCTGATTGCAGACCTGAATTTCTTGTATTTAGTTGCACGTGTGTTGGAGTTTCTGAGTCCGTCAATCAGTCGCACTTCACTGGTACATAATCAAAGAACTGTGGATATATTAACTATCTTTTCCCATGGTAAGGTGATTTTGTTTGTGGGTAGTATGGAAAGGTGAGAGGACGGTGGACCTGAACAGAACATGTATCAACCTACTTTGATTGATAATTTAGACTGATAAAGCTCTTAAAGGTCATAAAAACAGATGGGCACTTATGGGTTTGATTGGTGAGAGCTTTGTTTTCAGCGTTTGCTAGAAATGTTTCAACTTTCTCTTTTGAATTTGTTCTAGATTGAGGAATTCTGTTGCAATAAATATAAAGGATAGTGTTCATGAATCCTTTGGTACATGTAAATAAAATGGTGTTTGAGAAGAGTTGTAAATGATGTATTTATGAAGCCATTCATATGCACTTCTGCACCCAAGTTTTTATCCATCTATCTGTTGGCTAGGGATAGCATGAAAAACTAGTATAGGGGTATCTAATAGGCCATTTACAAAAAAAGATAAGAATAATAATTCGTTCAGTGAAGCACAGATGCTTTCCAAATGGATGAATATTGGAAATTTCTGGATACCTCAATTCATCCCTTAATTGTATATTTTATCATTGAAAATGATGCATAGATTTTATTGGAGTACATAAGAAAGTGAATTTTGTTTTACTAGGTAGGTATTGTTGGAGATATAAGGGAATCAATGCTAGAAGAGGTTGATTTTCAAAAGGAAGCTGCAAATATTGAGTCTTTCAGAGGTTACCTAGAAGCTATGGGGCTCACAAGGCAGGCTACAGCCCCAAAAGTATATTACCACTGCAGCAGCCAAAGAGTGTTAACAATGGAACGACTATATGGTGTTCCTCTCACAGATCTGGATTCAATACGATCACGTGTTTCTAGTCCAGAAACAAGTTTGATTACTGCTCTTAATGTATGGTATGTTATTATGCACCTAGAGAAAATTCACTGTTTCTAGCTTCTTATTGAATTATCTTATTATCATCATACCGCTTGGATGGGACAAGATATGTAATTAGTCTGGGATCAATCAAGATAAGTCGAACTTTATCTAGTCAGATACTGAAAAACTCAAATTCATACACTGCAGGTTTGTTACAAAATGGTACTGCTTGTGAGCATATTGTTTTTCATTTAGAGTGTTATAACACATCGAGGTTTTTAATTTAGACAAGGCTCAAGATTCATCCGATCTTCTTAAGTCAAGGATTTGACAAAACTCGCAACTGATATTTAGACGAACTGGTTGCAGGTTTGGGAGTTTACTTTCTTGTGAAACCTTCCATGCAGATGTCCATGCGGGAAACTTGTGGTTGCTCAATGATGGGCGTATCGGCTTTCTTGACTTTGGTTTGTTCAAGCAGACTCCTATCCTCCTTCCAAGATGCATCCTAGCTATGATTATTGCTATGGTTACATTAACTTGCATTGCATGCAATTAGATGTTCCTAAACAAACATATGAGAACACATATATGTGAAGACCAAAGAATATCTTGTCATGTGGTGAAATTGTGCACGGATATAATGGCCTGATATTATTATAATTAGGATATTGCCACGAGAAGTACCTTCTATTTTTCACATTTTGAACATCTTTGACCTGTTTTCTCTTTCAGGTTTCAACCCCAAGATTATTTAGCACAAATAACTTGCAATGACCCCTACTAGGTTTTGCTGCATAAATCTTGCTAATCTGAAATACATATTCGGTATCCACAGGTATAAATAATGGAAAATAAATATCACTCTTAATGTAGTACCACATGCAAGGAATGAACATAATGAAATATATTTCCTAGTTCAAAACAGGTCTTGCACCGAGGGAAAAGGATCTACCAAGTCATCTAAAATAGACTTATAAATGATTATGTTAGGGTGTAGGGTGTGATACTAGTAGAAAATCTTTCCTTTGCCCAAGATACCCTTCTAAGAAACAAATATTTAGCATATTTAACCACTGATCCAAAGTTAACTAATGAAAAACATGCTGGCCCTACAAGTCTCTAACAACATGGACCTTTCTTTCCCAGCCTCTCAGGCCCAAGATGGCTTTCTATGCTAAGAGTTTCTTAGAAATTGGCTCCATCATTTGGCCTCAATAGCCATTGGTCACATGGCCTTAGGATCCCCCTTGGCCAACTGAGGGTATGCTTCCACTAATTATGAATGAAGACAGACTACCATATTCCACGTGGTGGTAGAGGTTGTCATCTTTGTTCACTCCAAAAACATGTAGAATGAGCACTTTATTTTTAGGTGTCCTGATGCAGTCATGGTTAGGTGTCCTGATGCAGTCACTCCAAAAACATGTAAAAGATGGAGTACTTTTCTTTATACCACGCAACCCACCAATTCAACACAAACAGTAGACTGAGTTGCAGTCTGTGCACACAGAAACAGAAGGAAAATGCAACAAAAATGTTCTTTGTTAATCTCAAACGAGGAATTACAACTTGCACACATCTACAATCTGATTACATACATTACAATATGAATCCAGAATTAGAACAATCTCCAATGAGATGTGTTATAGCCTATCTCACTATTCAGATCCATGACTTGCACAAATCTTTGCTTGATTTAATCTCGATTCTCCCTTCAGCTCTCCTAATGGCCTCCTCTCTCTAGTGTACGGGTAGGTATATGACCCACCTAATTGCATTAAATGCTTTCAACTAACTCATCTACCCATGTCACAATCATTTAATGCATATATATTCCCAATGCCCCATAACACATCACTATGTGACATTTAATTAGCTCAAAGCAACGGGAAATGGGTAGGAAGTTAAAACGATCCTTCTTCCTGCTGTTAGATAACCGCCGCCATCATGTGACGTTCTAGATTCCATTTAATTACACTTTCCAATCTCTCAGCTACTCATTGGCTGCACAAGATCACACCACACTTCGCAAGGTTCGTAACAACATTGCTTGTCAAAGAAAATGCGCGGAACTCGTACATCGCAAGCCAAAGTCACAACATTTGTAGATCAATTATGCATGTAGAAGTTATGTGCAAGGTTGTGCAAGACCTTCCCAATCACATATCTGTGCGCCAACACTTCTTCACAAGATGTTGGAAGCTTCACAAGACAAAGTTGTGCACTAGTACTCTGGTATCGCAAGACTTCGACTTCACTTAGCTGTGCCAAAATTCCATCTCAATGTGCGCAATTCGTAGAGATCTCCAAACAAGTTTGCACAAAAATTCACAAGCTGTTTAAGGCTAAGTTGCCGCATTTGAATTCATGGAGGATAAAATTTGTAGTTAAAAACATCCACCATCAAATTCATGATTAAATTTGGCTGAAAGAAATATTATATTTATTTTTTAGATTAACTATTTAAAAAAAAAAATTTCAATGAACTTAAACAATTCTTTTAACGAACTTCAACAAATTTTACCGAATTTCATCAAATTTTGATGAATTTCATTGAATTTAAACAAATTAGAACGATTTTTTTAGGCATATCAGGTATATGGCGAATTTTGATTTTTTTACATGAAATTCGCTGAGTGCTATGCGAAAGTATATCTACGTGCACTCAAAGGCTATGCAAAACACTTCAAGAGACTTGCTTGCAAACAGAGAATTGCACACAATGCTACAAACTACTTATTCCTACTCAAAGTCTTTTTGCTTGATGCAAGATTGCTTGTGAACCTGGATGCTCCTGCATCATACTTCATGGGTAAGTGCAATGTGCCACGATGCCTTGCCCATGCACATTCTAAGAGCTTTGCTATTGGTATTCCATGTTTAGCAGCTTATGATGTGCTCATCGATTTCACATCTTCAATTTTTCAGCCTTCCCACTTCACCAAATATTATTTATACTCTTTTTTGTGTGTCTTTTTGTTGATATGGGACTCAATTACTTTCTCCACTTATTTGCGCTCCTTCTCAGACATATACTATCTCCAATCGACCTCTCTATAATCAGCGCTTGTGCTTTCTTCACTACTCTGCTCTCTATGATAAGGGTACAAGTTTGCCACAAAAAAAATTGGGCGAAATATCTATGCTTTTAGGTAACTCAATCTCGTATGCCTTGGATGCAAAATTTCTCAACACTCTACATGTTTCAATATTTTACCACTTCAAATTATCATATGTTTCTTTTGGAAACCTCTCCTTCCTCAGGTGCACTAACACCAAGTCTCCCACTTTATACTCTACTTCCCTTCTATTCATATCTGTGCGTTGCTTGTATTGCACAATACTCCTTTCCAACCTATTTGTGCACTTGCTGATGTAAGTAGTGCATGTACTCAACAAAGTGTTTTGCTTCAACACTTTTCCTTCTTTCATCTCTGATGTTGTGCAATTTTGCGATTCTTCTTGGACTACTTTGATAAACAATCTGAAATGGTGTTCTTCCAATGTTTCTATTTACTAAATTGTTATAGGCAAACTTAACTTGCACCAAAATTGAATCCCACGTTCCTAGCTTCCCGCCAATTAAACATCGCAATAAATTACCAAGGCTTCTGTTGACTACCTTTGCTTGTCCCTATTTGAGGATGATTTGCTGAATTGAATTGTATCTTGGTATTCAATGTCTTCCACAATGTCCTCCAGAAATGCCCAACGAATTTTGTATCTCTGTTAGATGCTATGCTGCGCAACAATCCATGCAATCTTACAACTTTCTTGAAAAACAAGTTAGTTATATGTGTAGCATTATTGGCTTTCTTGCATGCAACAAAATATGCCATTTTGGAGAATCAATCTACAATCACAACAATAGAATCATGGCCTTTATCCGTTCTTGGCAATCCTAAAACAAAGTCCATGCTGATATGCTCCCATGGTCTCTCAGGAATAGGTAGTGGTTGATACAAACCTATGTTTTGACTTCTTCCTTTTGCCAACTAGCAAACTCTACACTCCTGAACATACTGCGCACATTCATACTCATGTGAGGCCAAAATTATTTCTTAGCCAAGTGCACATATGTTTTATCATTGCCAAAATGACCTACTAGTCCACCCATCCTTAAACAATTTTTTGCACATGTTGTTTTCCTTTGAACAACAATCCATCTTGCACGAAATAATCCAACCATGGCATTCTGCCCACATTCAATGGTTTTGCATCCTTGAAATTTTCATCCTCTGTATATGGCTCCTTCATAGAATCAAATCCCATGACTTCTCACTTCTATGCTTCAACACAAATGAACAACTTTGTAGAAAGTCAACCCCTTTCATATGTTTTTGGTTTAACTTACCATGACTATTGATGAATTGCAGTGCTTGACGGTTTGTGTACAACACAATCTCCATAGGTAACAAGTATTGCCTCCACTTTTTGAGCACTTGCACTATGGCATAGAACTCTTGGTCATAAACCTAATACTTCTTTTTTGCATCAATTAGTTTCTCGTTGAAGTGAACAATGGGCTTACCGTCTTGACTCATCACAACTCCTATTGCTATGCCACTCGCATCACAATCAACTTGAAATACCTTATTGAAATCAACTGACATCAACAATGGTTGTCACTTTCTTCTTCAAATCCTACAAGCTATTCCTTGCTCTGGTTGTCCAAACAAACTCTCTTCTATCACCTCGAATTGCTTCTATGATAGGTGCGCACATTCCCCTGAAGTTGCAAATGAACTTCCTATAGAAACTCACTAAGCCATGAAAGATGCACACTTTAAACATGCTTCTCAGTGATGGCCACTCAAGAATAGCTCGCATCTTCTTTGGATCCATCTTCAATCCTTCTTGGGAAATCACAAAACCCAAGTATACCAACTCTTCCTTCATGAAGCTGCATTTCTTCAAATTAACCAACAACTTCTCCTCTTGCAACCCTTGCAACACTTGTCTCAGATGCATCAAGTGTACCTCCTTTGTCTTTCTGAAAATCCATTGTTATTTAAATATATACTGACAAATTTACCAAGAAAATGTTTTTACACTTCATTCATGAGTCCCATGAATGCACTCGGTGCATTAGTCAACCCAAATGGCATGTCAAGCCACTCATATAATCCCTTGTGCGATTCAACACAATCTTCCACTCATCACCTTCCCTTTTGCGGATTTGGTGATATCCACTCTTCATGTCAATTTTTGTGAAATATTGTGCTCCACTCAAACAATCCATCATCATCATCATCCATGTGTTGCAATGGAAATCTGTACTTATAATATTATTGATGCTTCTGGAATAAGTGCACATCCTCCACTCTCCACCTTTCTTAGGCGTTAACACTACTGGAATTGCACATGGGCTCAAATTTTCTTTTATCAACCCTTTATCCAACAACTCCCATACTTGTCTTTGCACCTCTGCATTCTCCTTAGGTGCCAATCTATATGCTACTTTGTTTTGAAAATTGGATCTTGGAATCAAATCCATGTGATGTCTGATACTTCTCATTGGTGGCAATTCATCTAGTAGATCATTGGAAATGATCTTTGCAAACTCTCTCAACAAGTTTTTCACTTCTCGTGGAAGTGATTTTTCTTCTCTTGAGCTCACAACTTATGCGGGTGTAGGAATGAAAGCATAACATGCTCGCTCCTTAACCTCTTTCAGGAATTGCTTTCTCGAAAGTTGAAACCATAGATTTAAAAATTGCCAAAAAATGCTGATTAATTGTGATTATTCACGAGTTGGCAGAGAAACGATAAATCTTCATGAAAATCGCGAGCAGAGAAACAACGATTAATCATCGATGTTTGTCGAGTAATATTTGCGATTTTTTGGCAAAAATCACCATGACTCGGCCAATGAAAGAATAAAAGTCAAGAATGAAAAAATTTGATGTCATTCCTATTTTTTCTTTTTTTTTGAGTGAGTACAGTTAGCGATTTTTGGAGATTTTTAAATCTATGCAAACTCGGGAGTCATGATTGACAACGGTACAAGCCTAGGCTTTTCATTGTTCAAGCCTCAAGGAATACATATAGTGATTAACTAAGGTTTTTTTGCATTTTCAATCCTCAAGGAATACATACCGATATAGCCTTAAGCAACACAACCTACAAGAATTTTTAATTTATTTTCATTATCTTTGAAGTTTGAAGTTTGAACTCGAAGTACTCAATAAAAGTTAAGACTATACCTTTCTATTATGAATCATGATAGCTACTTCATATTCTACTTCTTCCTTTGATTAGTAGCTAGGGTTAGATTGTAATTTTTTTTTTGTTTTATAGGGTTTAAGCTTGTTTAAGAATGACATCAACATCCAGTTTAGCTGTCCGTTGTAAACCTGAGCCTTTTGACTCTTCTTGGAAGCATTGTGAACTAGTGGTAGAGGGCAATTGTGATATATGCAATTATTTTGGGATAAAAATGAGTGGAGGTGTTTATCGTCTTAAATACCACATCGCACAATACCAGGGAATGATGTGGTATTGTCTAGACAAGCACCATTTGAGGCTCATAGAGAGATGGCTGCTTACCTTGCAACTTCTTTGAAGAAAAAGAGGAAAGTTGATGCACTTGCAGCCCTAGTGAATAGGAGGGCAGCAAGGGATGATTACGACATTGAGGCCTCTTTTACTGCCCCAACTGTAGGTGGTTGGGGTCGAGGAAAGGGACGAGGCTCATCTACTAAAGATAGTCTGACTACTTTTTTTTCCTCGAATTAGTTTTGGGTCATAACCTTCACTCGAAGGTACTGCTTGAAACTGATAAATGCACAATGAAGCAAGGATAACTATGACAAATTTTTGGTATTATAACAATATTCTTTTCAATGTGGTGAAAAGCCCAAATTGGGAGAATTTGGACATTGCATTAATCGTTGCCATGAAGGGGTTCAAGGCCCCTACTCCCTGATTTGAGTGGCCTGTTGTTGGAGGATTTCATCAAACATATACAAGCTATTGTAGAAGAGCAAAAAAAAGTATGGCAAAAATGGGGCGACACCATTTTGTTTGAAGGGTGGACAGATGGGAAAAATTGCACATTGATTAGCTTTCTAGTGGTTTCAAGTGGGCAGCGAGTCTTTTTGAAGTCAATTGATGCCTCCTATCAAGTAAAAAATGCAAACACTTTGTGTGATATGTTGGATGAGGTGGTGATGGAATTAGGTGTGGATATTGTCGTCCAAGTTGTGACAGACAATGTGGCAACATTTGTAGTAGTAGGGAGACTTGTTGACGAGTGTAATGTCCCCAAATGGGACAATTCAACCAAAAAAGGGTTTCCCCTAAAATCCACAAAATTCTGAAATTAGCAAAATCAACAAACTCTAGCTCAAAGAGATGTTTAAAAAACATGCAATTTGCTTCCAAATGCTAGGCGTCAATGTGCAATAAATAGTTAGGTAATTTTCAGCAATTACCTTGAACAAATATCATCTCAAAATGATCCAAAATAAGCCATGAACTGAAAATAGAAATTTTGTACCTTTTTGCCCCTTGGATGTGGATGAAAATCAGATTTAACTTCGCTGAAAAATATTTGATTTTATGCATAAAACAACAGCTGAATATTTACTAATTCTCACTCAAGCCTTTGCCAAAAATCCTGAGTAAATTACCAAAACTAGCCACATAAATTCAATGCCTTTTTTAGGCCTTCAAAGTGATCAAATACCTCTCCAAACCTTGTCGACCTAGGTCAAAATTGCATATAAAAATCAGAATTAATATTTACCCTTCAACTAGGGTTTTAGACCCCATCAAACATCAAACCCTCATTCCAATTCAAGTCGCCACACTTGGAAGAATTCCTCAATAAATATTAGCCATAAATCCACAATTTATGAAGTTAAAACCCTCATGACATCTGCCTAAAAATATAAATAAATAAATCAAAATTTATTATTTATTTATCCACTTGAAAAGACCTTGCAAACCTTCCCCAATCACATTGAAAGTCGACACCACATTTCAGCAATAATTATCAATAAATTACAGCAATGAAACTAGGTCAATTTGACCTCAAATTAGCCTTGAAACCCACACAAACAATTCACCAGGCAAGTTGCCCCACTCTAGGGTAATAATCAAATTCCCTCTTTGCAAAGGTGGCATCAAAAGACATCGTTTTGTCAAATAATCAGCTCCAAAAACCTGCAAACACTTATTGGGCATTTATTCCAATATTTTCTTCAAGCATGAAAATCAATATCAATTTTTAGCATATCCATCAAAAGAGAACTCCACCATGTACTTATACCCTTAAAAGGGGGGCAAACCACCTTGGGAAGGCCAAATTCTTTTTTTTAACTCTCCTTGCCTACTTTTAGCATATCTCCTCTTTGCCTTTGATCACTTACAATTCGATATTCTTCTTTTACTAAAAATAATATTAAATAATTGCCTAAATATTAAATAGTAATTAAAATTACTTCTAGGCACTAATTCAATAATTATTTCAATTAAATACCTTAGTGGTAAAAACCAATTTTATAAAATATTCTATTAATCAATTAATAATTGTCTTATATGAGCAAATGATTAAAATCACTATTCGGGCAATTATAATTAATTAATAAAATAAAACCCCAAAAAGAATCCTTTAGTCTATGGGGAAAGTAGACTAAAAGTCTTCAGTACTTGCTCATAATTGATTTGGAAATGAGGACATTACAACGAGTAAACTTTTTTGGACTCTTTATGCAACCCATTGCATTGATTTCCTACTTGAGGGCATATGAAAGATCTCATGGGTGAAAAATGTAGTTGAATAGGCAAGAAATATTACCAAGTTCATCTACAATCAACTTGGGTGTTAAATTTGATGAGAGAGAACACCAATGGAAAGGAGCTTGTGCGATTGGGAGTCACACGATTTGCCACAAACTTCATCATATTGCAGAGCATTGTAGTGTCACTAACATACCTTAAGCAAATGTTTGTGAATTACCGGTTCTTGGAGTCTCCCTATGCTACAAAGGCCATAGGGGAAAGGGTCGTGAAAACCATTTTTGATGATGTGTTTGCGAAGCGCATGTTGGGAATCCTTAAGGTAAATTTTAATGTAATTTTTTTAATTCATACTCAAAGTCTTTGGATACTCAGATATTCTCACATTTATAGAAAGTTATTATTGAAGAATTGTGGAATTCTTTCGCTTTGCTGATAGCAATCCTAGATTTCAGATTCTGAATGACGCTGAAGTTGAAAGATTTTATAGTCTTGACCAACAAGGACTAGGCAAAGAGGTGTTTGAAACTGGTGAAAACTCTGCGCCAGTCCCAACATTTTTGATGATGTGTTTGTGAAGCGCATGTTGGGAATCCTTAAGGTATTTTTTATGTAATTTTTTTAATTCATACTCAAAGTCTTTGGATACTCAGACATTCTCACATTTATAGAAAGTTATTACTGAAGAATTGTGGAATTTTCTCGCGTTGTTGATAGCAATCCCGGATTTCAGATTCTGAATGACGCTGAAGTTGAAGGATTTTATAGTCTTGACCAACAAGGCCCAAGCAAAGAGGTGTTTGAAACTGGTGAAAGCTCTGTGCTAGTTCGAGAGATACATGTTACAAAAGAATCTCTGTCAGGTACTCTTGTAAATTATAAGCCTCCTTCTATTAAGCCTTCTAGTGTTTATATGTCTTCTTAGCTTGAGTCTAAGGGTAGAAATTTGTTAGGAATTTTTTTGTATAAAAGTACTCATAAGTATTTTGTGAAACATCGGTAAAGACATTTGAGATAGCTCTTGAGTATAAGCCTAAGAAGAATTATCAAACAAATCTGATTCCAATACTTCCAAGTTTTGAGATAGAATATATTAGGAGTCATTCCGACGTTGAGTTTGTTCATGTTGGTTTGCTTCATGTGTTTATTAAACCACTGTTTCCGTAAAATTAAAAATCTGTACATTATCTAGCTATCTGTGATCGTAGATACTCAAACTTTGCTCATGCTTGTCAATTGCCCAGTTTGTCTCGTCTTAATGAAGGACAATGTGTTATGAATTTTGTCCTAATCTGTCAGTCAGTGCCCGCGATAAAAGATGTAAGGAAGTTAAAGACAATAATTTAGACTGTTGGAGATTGTTTTCCTCAGTTTTTGGATTAGAAATGTTTTATCCTTTCCAATATGCTAGTTTGAATATCCAAGTCTTGTATTCTATGACTAATACTAGTCATCTTGCTATTAAAGAAAGTCTTCCTTATACTTGTAGACTAAGTGGAACAGTTCAATTACATAATGCTCTTATAAATAGTATTTTTGTTCCTACAGAATGGAAATTAGATTGGCTTAAGCATGTGGTGCCTCAGGATAAACACCATTCTGATACTGTTCATCATGTAGATGAAAATAAAATCCATGTACCACCTAGAAGCCTCTCTCATAAAGACTCTTGTAAACATAGAGAACCTTCTAGAGAAAGTTTTTCTAGTCAGTCAAGTAGAAGTACCAGAAAAAGAAATATATTTGTTGAATTAGGAGATGAACAACTTAACCAAGGAGAACAAAAATTTCTTCCTTTGTCTATGTCTGTTTTACCAAGAGATAGAACTCTTGAGTTTTACAAGGAAGATGATATTACTCTTTATAGATGTGGACAATGGCCTCCGTTGAAAGGATATCATAAATATGAAGGGAAAGTATATTACGTATGCCTTTCACCCTGAAAAAGCTGAAGATAAAGAGCCATCTAATGAATTTAAACATAGGAATTATATTACTAGATTTAATTCTCATTTTCAAGAAAATGTTGATGATCTCTGTCGAGATGTCCAGTAGATCAGGTCCTCCATGGGAACTGTACATAATGTTAGTGATTCTCTAGCCTTTGTCAGAAAATATGCAAGAAAAATACATGATAGTATAGATAATTGTCTCTACAATGTACATTCCTCTGCTGATAAGTTAGATAGTATTCAGAACCATGTCCAGAGTATTGATCCAATTGTAAATAATATTGATGATAAGTTTGATCAGTTAGTCCAAGGAATGTCATTGCTTGAATAGGAAGAAAAGAAAATGCCAGTAAATCGATTAGCCTTACCATAGCCTTAACCTCTGGCACAAGGTCTTCAAAATTTAGATTTTAGTTGAAGACTTAGTGCCTCTCTTGCTAAAAAACATAGGCCTAAATCCCCTGACCAGTCCAAATCTAAATCCCTGATGCAAAGAGGTTTTGTTCCCATCCAACCTTGGTATTTAAACATTGATGATCTTCTTGATCCTTGCAATGAGAGTACAAGTTGGAGAAATTGTTTTGAATCAATTGGTACTGCTGGTGGTATGGATGATACTATTGTTTTTAGATTAGTAACTAAATACTTTTGGGGAATTGTTGGCTACTGGTGGGAAAATCTCACTTAAGCCCAACAAAATGAAAAGGTCTTCAATCAGCCTGAGCCCATGAAAGCTCTTTATACTCCACTTATTCAAGAATTTGTGCCTCCTATGCAACCAAAGCATAATGAAGAAGCCAAATGGTTAATGAGAATGAAACTTTGTGATCTTTTTCAGTTTGAAGATTTTTCTAGCCAATTCCGAAAGCTGGCATATTCTGCAAAATGCCATCATTCCGACACTATAAAATTGCATTATCTTAATGCTCTGCCTTATAACCTTGTTGATCGTGTGTTTTCTTGTTTACAATTTAAAGGCTTCTCTCTTGATAATTGTGCATTAGCTGATGTTATTGATTTTGCTAGATACTGAGTCCTCAATCTAATTTCAACCACTAAAACAATTACAAAACTTGGTAAGCAACAACCTAGTTGCCTTGCTCCCAAATTCCCTGAGACAACTCCTTATGGTTGTAAGTAGTATGTACATAAGCCTAAGCGTCAGTTCAGGCGTGGGTGTCTTGCTTTTTGAAAACGGTACTTTCCTCGTCGTCACACACCTGTTCCAAAATATGCTTTTTTGAGTCGCCATAAATTTCCTTGTCCATAGTTCAAGCAAATCATTTGTTATATTTGTCATCAACCTGGTCACAAAGCCCCTGATTGTAAATGTAAGAATTACGTTGGAAATGCTGTTTATTCCTCTAATGCAACAACATGATGGGATATTGTAGAAGAAAATGAAGATTCGTATGATTAGGATTAAATATACGAGCTTGTCATTGAAGAATATGAAGAGGAAAATGCAACAGATGAAGAATATGAGCCAGATGAGTTAGATGCTTTGGTTGATGATTTAAAAAAAGTCTCCTGCTTTTATGCAGAGACCATGGACACCATCTGGAGAAGGAAGCTCAGAGACAAAAATAAAGAGGACAAAACCCTGTAAGACCTTTTATAGAACAAAGCAAAGGAAGAGGAAGATTTCTAGGATATAGTCGACCACCAATTGTTAGACCTCCAAGCCCTATACCACTTGCCTTCCCAAAAAGGTTTAAGGCTAGTGATAAAGTGGTAAAAGATAAATTCAGTTTCTTACTCCTACAAGAAGCAGTTACAGTTTGCTCATCACCCACATGGGATGAAGACCCATACACAAAAGACATTAGACAAGAAGAGATTTATGATGCTGAGATAGAAGCTGGATGGGAAACTCCTTAGTACAAAATGAGATGGGGAGATGAAATAATTTGGGTAGAAGAAATCCACCTTGCTAGACAAAGACCAAAATGTGCAGATCCTACAAAATATAGATTGGTGTGTTCAATTACTCCAGTACCTTCGGACCCAAAGCTTGCATGTATCGCACAACTCATTAATGACATTTATGCTCAATTTGTTTCTATTCAAATCAAGAATAAACAAGTAGATGCTCAGGTTTATATTGGTGTATCTTTTTCATTTTGTAAATTAGTTGTATTAGATAACCGAGAAGAATTAGATGAACAACACAATGATAACTCTGTAGATATTCAAGGAAATGGATTCACATGTAACAAATATAAGCATCAAGATCGCATGATCATCCAAGATAGGACATTCTTTTGTGACTTCTTTGCTCATGACCAGTTACTCGTAGATTACCTGTTAGGAGTCTTTATAGATCAATATTCACCTTATGGTAGTACACCCAAAAGTGTCTTATTTATCATAAATGGAGAAAGAATTAGAGCTCCCAAATTAGTCTATGCTACAAAACAATATCCTAGCAATACAACTCTCATTCAAAGTCCCGATAATCCTGTCTTTGAAAAGGTTGAAGATATAGGTCAAAAAATCAAAACAGATATTTGTTCCAATGGCCCTTAGAAATTCTGGAACAAATCTATGCCTACCATGGAGATAAACCTGGTAGAAATAAAACAGATGAAGATTGGGAAAAAAAATCTCAATCCCTACTCATGATTATCAGGATGCGGAGAAAATCATCAAGGAATTGTTAGATGCTAGTTTCATAGAACCCAATACATCGCCATACTGCTGTTACACATTCATGGTGAAAAAACATTCAAAGAAAAAAAGGGAAAAAAATAAAATGGTTATCAAATACAAGCCACTCAATGCCTTTACTCTCCCATATCCTTATCCTATCCTTGATAAATCTTATTTATTACAGAAAGTTTTAAGTTGTAGATATTTTTCACAATTTGACTGTAAATTAGGATTTTACCAAATCAGAGTTAAAGAGGAAGATAGACCAAAGACAACTTTCAGTGGTCCTTTTGGTCATTATTAGTGGAAGGTCATGCCATTTGGCCTTATGAACACACCTGCATACTTCTAGAGTTTTATGGGTTAAATCTTCAAAGATATGACAAATTTTTTCAATGAACGCCTCTGCATGCTTAAAGAGTTTTATGTATATATTGACGATATTCTAATTTTTAGTTAGTCTCTTGAAGATCACTTGCAGCATTTAAAGAAATTCCATGACACAACTGTTGAAGTTGGTATAGGAGTCTCAGAAACAAAAATACAGCGCTATTAGACAGATTGTAAGTTCTTTGGAATGGAAGTCAAGAATAGTAAGTTAAAAGTCCAAGGACATATTAAAGAAAAGATTCTTGAGTTCCCTGAAAATCTGGATAGAAAACAGTTACAAGCGTTTATTGAAATTCTTAATTATGTAAATAGTTTTTATGTTGATAGTGGTGTAGATAGATTTTGTTTGCAAGAATTGTTAAAGAAAAATAGGAAGTATGTTTGGATTGATGAACATAGTAAAGCATTCCAAACTATTAAATCTAACGCTGCTAATTTTCCACAACTCCATGTTCCATAATCATATAATTTTGTATTATATACTAATGCCTCTGATATGGCATGGGGAGGAGTTTTATATTGTATAGAAGACAACCGAGAATTTGTATGTGAATATGCTTCTGGTGTTTTCTCGGATGATGTCAAAAAATGGGTCTCTTAAGATGGAGAGATCTATGTTGTAAAAAAGTGTCTAGAAATTTTTTTCTCTCAGATTGATGCATTTGAAACACTTTGTAATTAAAACTAATTGTACAAGATCCCTGACATTCAAAGAAAAGGATCATGGTTGAAAGGATGGAAGAGGAAAGTATGTTTGCTAGCAGGATTATTTCAACAGATTAAATTATACTACTCAACATGTTGTAGGAAAAGACAATATTGTTGTAGACTGGCTAAGTAGAAATCCTGCTCTTTATCTTATGAATCATCCATAAGGACCTCATAGACCTTAGTTTTCTATTAGAAAACTTAAATATATCAAGTTTAATGCTCTGTCACTCCCTACTCAAACAGAAATTTTCAAGTATGGAGCTACAGAACGTTATCGAAGAGGTTCTAGACATGTTGAACAAGAATTGGTAGCTTTTGAAGCCTATAACATTGAAACCTTTGGTCTCCATAATCATTTGATTATCAAGAGGTTAAATTCTGAGTTATTGGTTTAGAAATTTGTTGATCTTATTTACAGGGCCAATTACAGATTTGTTGCAGTTTGTTAGAAGATGTGGACCTCCTCTTCTCAAATTGCAAGGACCACATCCAAGTGAAGAGACTATTGCCTGTTCTATTTTAAGGAGGAGACTTGAATGGAAATCAAAGATGAAATTGTGTATAAATTCCCATAATATTCTCCATAATCCTTATTGGGAATTACATTTTTTCTTCAAAATTACTTGTAATTTGGACCAATTTCTCTAGAAGATGTGACAAGAGAAGCTGAAAGATTCCTCTTTGAAGGACAAAGGTCTAATCAAAAGGTGGATGATAGGGAGTTGGATGAGGGCCCCAGAAGGAATAGAATTTGTAGTTCTTTAATTGTTTGAAAGCATGATATGCAAGACTCTGCCACTACATTATGCTTACTTATTTGGTGTTGGTGGGAAACTATTTCAAAAACATGCTTGTTGGAGATGATTTGAATCATCAAAGCTAACAAACTCCAATGGAGATTACCTTTTTTGAATCATGTTGCGGTTAGAGTTTTGTTCCCCGGACCTAACTTTATTAAGTGTTTGGATAATCACTTCCGAGTCTCCTGCAATGATTAGCTTGTTGATGCTGATTAGTTTTTCCAAACAAAGGCCCGTATGAAGAGCCATGATCTCAGAAAAATTATTTGTGTTGGTTCCATTTTGTTGAGAATAACTGATTATAGCCTCTAGAGGCTCAATTATTTTCCATATGCTGGCCTTTCCGGTGTTTACCTTGTAATTGCCATCAAAGTTAAATTTATGATGCCCCCGCGGTGGAGGATCCCATTGTGTTTTTTGAGTTATTGAGAAAAAAGGGTATTGGTAATGGAAAGGAATATTCCACATACATGCCATCTAGAAATCTAAAATGTTTGATGAGGCAAAAACCCCTTTAGAATATTTAATGGTGGCCATAGCTGTGTATCTGATTTGTGCTTTGATCACGGTTACCAACTGAGCAGCCTGCTGAACTTTATTCTAAAAATCAGGGGGTTTCTCTCTTTCCATAGATATGATAAAATAAATCTTAGAGCAACTTTGAATATAACTGAGGATCTGATTTCAGTGCTAGCAACTTTCCATTGGAAATATTCATTTGGAGAGAGGACAATCTGTTTTAGAACCCCCTAATATCTGAGCAATAGATCCCCATATTTCTTTGGCATAATGGCACTGAAAGAATATATGACTAATAGTTTTAAAAGTTTGCAGATAGTTTGGGAAGACTTTATGTCCAATCCAGGATCTTTTGTGATGATTGTCAGCGGTGAGGACACTTTCATGCTTAATTAGCTAGAGAAAGGTGGATATTTTATGCCAAGGAGGGACATTCCATAGCTGTGGCCAATTTTCGTTTTGTTTCAAACTGGGTTTGCCTGAGCTTGAAACACTGAGGCCAAAATACATAGCACTGTGTTTGTGAAGCCAAATAATTGCATCCTGGTTTTCCATTCAGGAAAATGAATCATTCCCTTAAAATTTGGAGAAACTTATTGGTTTAAAATGGCAGATCTTTCCTGGTTTCAGTGATCATATTCACGTTCCAAGTGAGCTGATTTTCCTGGCTTTGGATGCAGTAATCCTTGATGAAGATGAACCCTTATTGTTTAAAAATGATCCTTAAATCAAAAAGATCAGATTGTGCTATTGAGAGAGCTAGGTGACCTTCCTAGCTGTTCTCCCATAATCTGATGGTAGAATGGTTCCCTATTTGCCAAAAGATCTAGTTACGGAGAAGAATTAAACCTTTTTGCAGAATTATGACAATGCCTGAAGGGTTTGATTTTGATTTTCCCATAAGATGGTTTCTATGGGTATTTGGCACATATTTTTATTTATGATTGTGCTCCTTATTGATGAAGGCTTCTTGCACAGTCTCCAAGAAGCTCTTGCAGCTAGAGCAATATTGAATTCCAGAAGGGACCAAATATTAAGACTACCATTAGCTTTTTTTTGGCACATTTTTCCCACAAGACCAAAGGGAACTTATGCCTTTGCTCTACTCCTTCCCACAAAAAATTCCTTTCAAGTTTTGATAAGATTTCCTCAATTTGGTTAGGTATTTAGGGACTGCTCGGAGAACAGACCACATAAATTGGAATCCCCTAGCAAAGGACAGCCAATGATGTGTTCAATTGGCAAGCTTTTTTTTTACATCTGCTGGATAATATTATCCCAATGATCAATTTTCTCCTTGAGATGGAGAGGGAAACCCAAGTATTTCATGGGGAGTAAACCTTCTTGCAAGCCGAGTGTTTTGAGATTTGGCCTTTTTCGAACTGCTACCACATTTATGAAAAAGATATGAAATTTTACATGATTTATTTGTTGTCCCTAATCCAGCTGAAAGTTGATGAGGACGCTCTTCAGCTTTTTTAATTTCACGGAGTATGCGAGTGGAAAAGAGAAGGGTGTCACCCGCAAAATGAAAAATTGTATGTTTGCTACCCCTTTTAGATACTCCAAGACTCTGTATTTTACCTGAATGTTTTCCAGATGTCTACAGAGGGATTCCCCTATGATTATGAATAAATATGGATTGAGAGCGTCCACCTATCTGAGCCCCCTTGAGGATTGGAAAGGCTGGCCCAAATCCCTGTTAATTGATACTGAAAAGAGAGGAGTCTTGATGCAACTATTTATCTAATTAGTTTCCCGTGTGCTGAAGCCAAAAGCTTACATTTGTCAAAGGATTTTGAGATGGCTAATTTGATTAGAACTCTATATATTTTCTAGTGTTCAAAGAATGAAGAATGATCTGCACAAAAATTATATTATCTTTTATTTATCTCCCCGGCGAAAAAGCAGATGGGGAAGGGGAGATTAATTTCTGGAGAAGAGGCTTGAATCTCCCAACAATCAGTTTAGATATAGAATTTTGTAGGCCATATTGCATAAAGCTATAGGTCTGTATTGATCAATTTGTGCCGCCTTTGATTGTTTTGGGATTAGGATTAACTTGTTGGCATTTAAGTTTTTGAAGATGCTTTTGTTGATACATGATTCCTCCATTAGTTCCAAAAGATCTGTCTTGACGATGTACTCAGTAGAGTTGATAGACGAATGTCTGGAAGTCGTCTACACCAGGGGCCTTATCTAGATGGATCAACTTGTTGGCATTTAAGTTTTTGAAGATGCTTTTGCTGACACATGATTCCTCCATTAGTTCTGTTGACCAAATTTTGGTCCTACAGGGCCAAAAAATTGGTCTCCCTTTTGAAATTTCTTTCGAGGGACTGATTAGTCAGTCTCTAATGCCTTCACCTTACTGCAATTTTCATTTTTTTCCCTTTGTCGAAGACCTTTTCTACGAAAGAGTCGAGTGATTTGAGTCCTGCAGGTTTTCCGGTTGATATGGAGGCTCATTTTGCTTCAGCAAATTGCCTTGGACAAGCCTTTTTGGCAAAGAAATGGGCCATTTTAAAGAAATGCGAGTCTTTTACAAACACTCCGAAGGGCAAGTGCCCTTGCGGAGGGCAGAAAGGTGCCAAATGGGGCCGTTCAAGCAGGGTCCGAAGGACATTTTTGACCCAAGGTGCCCTTGCAGAGGGCAGGGAACACATTTTGAAAAGAGATCAAAGAGAAGGCCGAAAGGGAAGTTTTCCTTCGGAAGAAATGACAAAGCAAAAATACATAGGACTTCTTCGGATTTTTGTCTGAAGAAAATCCACGTGGAGCCAAAGGTGAATTCCTTCGGACAAAATGCTCGAAGGAATTCCTTCGGACATTTTGTCTGAAGAAATTCACAAAGGAAGGCCGAGACTTTGAAGAAAAGATTTCCTTCGGGCAAAATGTCCGAAGGAATTGACAAGACAAGGGAGCCCAAAGGAGCCTGAAGGGCAAGTGCCCTTGTAGGGGACTCTCGGCTGTCGAAAAGGGACCTTTTCCACTTTTTCGAAGGGACACCTTCCCTTCGGGAAGGTTCATTTTGTAAAGGCCGAAGGAATTACCAAAGATGATGACGGGTCCGAAGACGTCAACTTAGCATGATGAAATAGCCATTGGTTTTCGAATGGCGTAGGCCCGACGAAATTCAAAGGGGCATAAGCCTTAGGACAAACTCAACGACCCGCTGAGAAAGGAGCCTGAGGAGCCAGCAAAAGACGAAAGAATAGCCCGAGAGCTCAAAATTGCCAGAAAGAGACAAGAAATAGCAAGGAAAGAGGGAACAAAACAGAGAATCTAGAACACGGCCACGCACACATACGACAACATTTGGAATGTTCCAAAAGACGCACCCAACCAAGTGCAGGGGCAAATAGAATAGTCCAGGTGGCACAAAAGCGTCGGCACAGGAAGATATTTGCAGCGACCCATGCTTTCGCAGTGACATTAATACGGCCCATGCTTTTGCAGTGACATTTAATACGCTTTAAGCACCAAAGTCAAGACCTGCGACATCTACAACATGGTCATTTCAAGGCATTTCTAGAAGGATGACCCCAGCATGAACAAATTTCCTCTTTCCAATGTGTTGAATGCAGCATGGGCCACTTGTTTTGGAAGGCGCTAAAGTCTTTTTGTTCATGCTATATATATTGTAACCTCCAAGAGAGGAAGATATCTCTCAGCGTGTATGGAGAAGCCCTACAGGATTTTACCTTGAATCAAGACATAGCATTTTTACCTCTATTTGAGTTTGCACTTTTGCATGTTTATGGTTTTGTCTTGTGTTAAGTCATTTTCCCTCATGCTTTCACAGAATGATTCCAGCATGTCTAGTGTATTGTGAGTTCTTTTGCAGGTCAACAAGAAGTGTCTACAGCAGAGTATAGGTGCATGTGAATAGGCTGCCATAGTGTGTCTTAGAACACCTCTGGTAGTGCTTCCTCCCTGTATCTCCAGAAGACCCCTTATTGAACACTGATGCAGAAGAGCTTCTCGTGTCAAATGAAGCGTATACCAGCTTGTTCTTGGTGTAAAATGTATGTCAAAGATAAGTAGACCAACCATTTTGGTGCATCACTGCTTTAGTTTAGGTTCTATTTTCAGTATTTTCTTTCTTTTCACCCCCCCATTGTTAGCAGTAGTAGTAAAAGACTTCAAAGATGCATCAAAGGGAGCTAGCCCTTATCTAGAGATTCTCCCCCTAGTTTTTGTCAGACCCACAACAAGAGGGGAGTCTCCAATGTGCCGCGTGGAAGGGAGAAGCTCAGCCTTCTTTCAAGGGTGCAATCCACAATGTCAACAGTTTTTGGCACGCCCGGCGGGACAGCTTGTCCAAAGAGTTGAAGGATTGTTTAGTGTGTTCTTCAACCAATTAGTCTTTGGAGGCATTTCAACCAAAACCAATGGCGACTCCGAGTTGAATCCGCTGGTTAAGCAGTCAATCTCATTGCTCAGCAGCATGGACCTTGTTTTTCTTCATATAACTTTGATCAAGCTCAGGTTGTTCATGGCATCACCTCAAGAAGCTCTCCTGGTTGCCCTTCACCTACTGTAAGGGAAGTAATGCTGGAATTTGAGAAGCAAGTGATGGAGGTAAACAGATTGGAGGAGCATAATAGATATCAACAAGAGCTTATGTAGAAAGAGGAGTGCTTGTTTAGGCAAGCCCAGGCCTTGCAATCCATGAAGGAGGAAGTAGCAAAATGGGAGAGTCCATTCATTCAAGGCAATCAACCTTGTGTGTCTTCTTCCATTCCAAAACAACCCCCTCCTATTCTAAAGAAAGCCCCCTCTTGTGCACCAAATCTTTTCTACCAAATAGCACTTGCTCACTCTAGCTCATCTGATGCAGTAACCACACCTGCTCTTAATCCCTTGCACCTAGCTTTCCAACATCAAAGGGCATTAGAGCACTCTCTCATGGAGACTAACCTTCCTAATTCCTTAGAATGTGAATCCTCTTTTGAAGGGAATCATCCTATGTCTTTTGAAAAACAACGTGTCTCTCTTCAGAAAATTCTTCCTATGCATCAATAGTCTCTTCCTAGTCTTCCTCAACCTCCTCAAGTCTTTCAACATGATGTCAAGATTCCAAGTTGGAGGAGGGAATACCACGAACCAGCTCAGGGCCTTGGAAATGATGAAGCTGCCCCTACTCATGGTGATCCTCATGATCTCCAAGAAAGGGTCTCCCAAGAAAATATAGCCAAGCAAATTGCAGAATTGGAGTCCAGAATGAGGTTCCTCAACCAAGGTGTGATGGACAGTTCAGATCAAGCAGAAGATCCTACATTTGAACACACCCCATCTACAGCCCTCCAAGAGAGCTATCAAGCCACATCTGATGTGGATGAAGTGTTGGCCAAATGGAAGGAGGAGAATCATTTGATTCTAGCTCAGGGTTTGCCTCCTCTTCCACATGAGTTTAACCATCAGCGTTCGACTTCATCCCTTCTCAAGGAGGAACCTTTTTTTAAAGAGGCAAGTGAAGAAGAGAGGATCCAATTTGCAGCTGCCCAAGAGGCTATCATGAGTGACAATGAGGATGAGATCATCATGGATGCTCCCTTCGAAGACATCATCAACAATGGAGAAGACATGGGTCATGCATACATGTGGATGTTCCAGCAATATGAAAATGAGGTTGACATACTTTATTTGTCAATAATGGACGATGAAGAATGTAAGGATGGTGAGTTCTCTCCCCCCTTGTTTGATGAACTTTCTTGTTTTTTTGATGAGGAGAATGACCATGCCATGGAACCCGAGTTGGAGGAGGATCAAAAGGATGTCTTTGAACAATTAGAGACTCAGGTTTTTGAGCAAGAAAAGGAGAAGCCTGTCCATCTTGATGAAAGCTTTGAAGAAGAGAGCCTTGAGCAAGAAGGTGATGTTCTGTGGGATGAGCAAGCAGTGTATGATCTCATTTCAAACATTACAACAGTCACCCTTCTTCAAGAAAGCCATGATGAAGCAGAAGATAATTTTGATAGTCTCTTCAATGAGGCAGAAGGGAACAAGTAAATCCGTGATGCATATCAGGGGGGTTATGAGCTAGATGATCCCTATGGTGATGAGCTAGCAGCCATTGACTTCTTGGTGAGATACACTAGCATGAAGGGCCAACATGAGGCAAGCTTCCAAGAAATCCGTGATGCATATCAGGGGGGTTATGAGCTAGATGATCCCTATGGTGATGAGCTAGCAGCGATTGACTTCTTGGTGAGATACACTAGCATGAAGGGCCAACATGAGGCAAGCTTCCAAGAGCAAGATGAATACATATATGTTGGAAGCATGTTTGACCCTGATTCATTTGGATACAAGCCAATCAAGGTGGCAAACAAGAAGAGCAAGTCATCAGGTGTCTATTCCATTCAACCACTTGTCTGGCACCATAAGTTTTCTTGCCATGAAGGAGACTTAAGAAGTTTTCCCTTTGATCCAGGAGGGAGGCAAATGTATCTATTTAGTTGTACATAGTATTTTGCTTTCAGTTGTGTGTCTTTCGTTTCCCCTAAGTGCTATTGCACACGTGTGTGTAGTTTTTTAGCCTTTGTTGTGTGTGTTTTTCTTTGTGTTTGAGGTAAAGCTTTGTTGGTTCATAGGTCTTTAGAAGGCTGTTGCCAACTCTTTCAAGCTGCATCTTGACTCCATACCCAATGGACTTTGAGGCTACCAGTCTTTTTAAGCATAGCAGTCATGCTTCCCCTGTGAATCCCCAGATTGTTGACCAAATTTTGGTCCTACAGGCCCAAAAAATCGGTCTTCCTTTTGAAATTTCTTTGGGGGGATTGATTAGTCACTCTCTAATCCTTCACCTTACTGCAATTATCGTTTTTTGCCTTTGTCCAAGACCTATTCTACGAAAGAGTCGAGTGATTTGAGCCCTGCAGGTTTTCGTGTTGATACGGAGGCTCATTTCGCTTCAGCAAATTGCCTTGGACAAGCCTTTTTGGCAAAGAAATGGGCCATTTTAAAGAAATGCAAGTCTTTTAAAAACACTCTGAAGGGCAAGTGCCCTTGCGGAGGGCAGGAAGGTGCCAAATGGGGCCATTCAAGTAGGCTCTGAAGGACATTTTTGACCCAAGGTGCCCTTGCGGAGGGCAGGGAACATATTTTGAAAAGAGATCAAAGAGAAGGCCGAAAGGGAAGTTTTCCTTCGAAAGAAATGACAAAGCAAAAATACAAAGGACTTCTTCGGACTTTTGTCCGAATAAAATCCACGTGGAACCAAAGGTGAATTCCTTAGGACAAAATGCCCAAAGGAATTCCTTTGGACATCTTGTCCGAAGAAATTCACAAAGGAAGGTCGAGACTTTGAAGAAAAGATTTCCTTTGGACATTTTGTCCGAAGGAATTGACAAGACAAGGGAGCCTGAAGGGCAAGTGCCCTTGCGGGGGACTCTCGGCTGCCGAAAAAGGACTTTTTCCACTTTTTCGAAGGGACACCTTCCCTTCGAGAAGGTTCATTTTGTAAGTCTGAAGGAATTACCAAATATGATGACGGGCCCGAAGACGTCAACTTTAGCATGATGAAATAGCCGTTGGTTTTCGAATGGCGCAGGCCCGACAGAATTCAAAGGGGCATAAGACCCGAGGACAAACTCAGTGACCCACTGAGAAAGGAGCCGGAGGAGCCAACAAAAGACGAAAGAATAGCCCGAGAGCTAAAAATTGCCAAAAAGAGACAAGAAATAGCAAGGAAAGAGGGAACAAAACAAAGAATCCAGAACACGGCCATGCACACATACAACAACATTTGGAATGTTCCAAAAGACGCACGCAGCCAAGCGCAGAGGCAAATAGAATAGTCCAGGTGGCACAGACAGCGTCGGCACAGGGAGATATTTGCAGCGACCCATGCTTTCGTAGTGACATTAATACGGCCCATGCTTTCGCAGTGACATTTAATACGCTTTAAGCACCAAATTCAAGACCTGTGACATCTACAACATGGTCATTTCAGGGCGTTTCTAGAAAGCTGACACCAGCATGAGCAAATTTCCTCTTTCCAATGTGTTCAACACATCATGGGCCACTTGTTCTGGAAGGCGCCAGTCTTCTTTTTCATGCTATATAGATTGTAACCTCCAAGAGAGGAAGATATCTCTCAGCTTGTATGGCGAAGCCCTGCATGATTTTACCTTGAATCAAGACATAGCATTTTTACCTCCATTTGAGTTTGCACTTTTGCATATGTCTATGGTTTTATCTTGTGTTAAGTCATTTTCCCTCATGCTTTCACATAATGATTCCAGCATGTCTAGTGTATTGTGAGTTCTTCTTTTGCAGGTCAGCAAGAAGTGTCTACAACAGAGTATAGGTGCATGTGAACAGGCTGCCATAGTGTGTCTTAGAACACCTCTGGTAGTGCTTCCTCCCTGTATCTCCAGAAGACCCCTTATTGAACACTGATGCAGAAGATTTCTCGTGTCAAATGAAGTGTATACCAGCTTGTTCTTGGTGTAAAGTGTATGTCAAAGCTAAGTAGACCAACCATTTTGGTGCATCACTGATTTAGTTTAGGTTCTATTTTCAGTATTTTATTTCTTTTCACCCCAGCCTCGGCCCCCCCTCCACCCCATTGTTAGTAGTAGTACTAAAAGACTTCAAAGATGCATCAAAGAGAGCTAGCCCTTATCTAGAGATTCTCCCCCCAGTTTTTGCCAGACCCACAGCAAGAGGGGAGTCTCCATTGTGCCGCGTGGAAGGGAGAAGCTCAGCCTTCTTTCAAGGGTGCAATCCACAGCATCAACAAGTTCCAAAAGATCTGTCTTGACGATGTACTCATTAGAGTTGATAGACGAATGTCTGGAAGTCATCTGCACCAGGGGCCTTATCTAGATGTAAGGAGAAGACAATACTTTTTAGCTCTTCTACAGTAATAAGCATTTTTAGGGTGTTGTCCTCTGCAGATGGGGAATATGTTCTAGGGGCACACTTTGTGCTTGAGTTTGCTGTGCACTATATCTCTGACATCTGATAGAATTTTCTGACAGTAATTTGAAGCATGTTGTAGGATTTTTGCTAGATGAGTGATGAATTAGTCATCTTCATTTTTCAGCTGGTGAACAAAATTGTAAGATTTTCTGTTCTAAGCTGATTTTTTCAAATACTGTGTTTGAATCACATGATTTTATCCATTGTACTCAAGATCTTTGCCACAAATTCTGTTTCTCCAGTTGCTGGGCTTCACTTAGACTGTGTATGAGAATTTGTTCCCTGTCAGCCAACTCCCGGTTGAACCCAAATTTTTGGATATGTTTTTGAGTTTGCTCCATTTGAAGTTTTATTTTTTTTGGTAAATTTACCTTGGAGGAGGCCACTATCAGGGAGTCAACCTTTGTGACTCGAACCTAGGACAGCTTGGTGGTAGGCCCCAAGTTCCTACCACTGCACCCAGCCCTCAGGCCTTTACTCCAGTTGAAGTTTGATTGCTGGAATTTTTCTGAAGACATTGCGCAAGACTGTTCTGTTCCAGCACTCAAGTTTTGATTATAGGAATTTTAGGTTTTCCATGAATTTTAACATGGAAAAATCTTGGATCTTAGTGGTTTCCGACCACCAATTTTCTATATTTTTATTCAACTGTGGATGGGTGGTCAACATTTGTTTAAATATGAATTGGACTTTACTCATTGTTTTAGATGCTAGCAATATACTTAGTGAAATAGGACAATGATCGAAAAGACTTGAGTCTCTGACCCAACCTGTTATTAGAGTGGAAGTCGGAATCCATTGGCCTGAGACAATTATAGTGTCTATTTTTCCCACAATGTACTTTTGGCTGTTTCTTCTGTTGCACCATGTGTATGAGCCTTGGCGAAAATCAAGATCAACCATTGAGGTGTCCACAACAAGATTATTCAATGCCTCATCTGTTCCCTGATTAAACCCAAATCCTTCATTTTTCTGATTCGGTGTTTTTATTGTGTTGAAATCACCCATTAGTTTAGATTTCTTGGTTGTATATTTATATTCTAAGCTGTGAACTGTTGTAGCAGATGTATTCAATTATTTCAACAACGTGGAATATAAACATTTACAATGCTCCATTGAGTGTTCAACTCAGTTGAAGAGAAAACAACGCATATTCCCCAAGTTAGAAATCGATGAATATTGAGTACATAACTGGAGGGGTCCCAATGGATCATGGTGCGAGTAGCTGTACAACTGAGAGAGCGTTTAGATCCCCATGTGCCGGGGAGAGAGGGCCCCTTGGAGGATATAGATCTGCAAATTTTCTGGAGGAGTATAATATCAAGCCCTTCCATTTTGATTTTATTTCTAAGAAAACAGTGTCATTGGGAGCGCCTAAATCCCTAATATTCTATGATAGAATCCACCTTAAATCAGAATGGTAGTTGTGTGACCTTCTGTGAACGGGCCTTGCTGAGTATATGTCATTTGTGTTTCCATGACCATTTATTTTATATTTTGTAACTCTGAAATGACTGCGATGTCTTCCTCTTGGATTCCCTTTGAAGTGGGTTTCCTCTTCTTCTTTGCAGAGAACACACTTTCGGGATCCCATAGTAACAGTTTTTCGGGGATAAGGTCACTTTTTGGGGCTAAGTAGCTTCTTTAACTTTTCTGTATGTTAATTGTGATTTTTGAGATGAAGCTTTGTGTTGAATATGTCTGGGATTATTGATTTACCTTTGTTCTGGTTTGCACCTGTTGTTTTTTGCAGACAATCCAAGGGTCCTGAGGTAGCATGCTGTGTTATTTGAACAACTTCCAATTCCTCAGTGTGTTCCAGAAAGTGCTATGAACCAGATTGGATGTTGAATCGAGTCAAACATTTTTGAAGGGCTATTTTCCCTTTCCTAGCATAGGCTTGTTGGAAAATTTTCTCCCCTTGTGAGGTTCCTTGTTGAGAGATTCTGTTGTGCTGGGGGGACAGTTGTTGCTGCTTTGGAGATTTCTCTTTGGTCTTTTGATGGTGTTCTGCTTGAGGCATTCCCAGAGCTTTTTCTAGCTGTTTATGGTGATTTTTCTCTAGACATATCCTGGCCAAATGTCCATGTTCATGGCAGATTCTACATCGAAAGGGGATATTTTCATAGTCAGTAGGCTGGTCCCATTCTATTCCTCCCATGTCCAGAATCAATCCATCTCAGAGTGGTTTATATAGATATAGATTGACATTAATTGAGCATAGTTTATCACTCCTGGATTGCAAAGTGAAATCTGTGGTCGTACTGTATTCTCCAATGGCATTTCCATTTTTTTTTGAAGAAAGTCTTGCCAATATTCTTTGGGGAGCAATGGGAGCAGGGGACCAATGCTTCATGAAGAGGCCAGATGATCTCATAAACCATGGTCCACCTTGAAATATTTGATCTCTTTCCTGATCTGCTAGAAAGATCGCCATGAAGTAACCTTTCGGCATCACCAATAATTCCACGGATCCAATATCAAGCCACTGAGGCGTCAAATAATCATTTTATCCTCCTCCGTTTTCTCTATTTCCTCTGTCAAGAGAGCTATTTTGAAATTACGCACTAGCAAAGCAGCTGATTGTGAAGGTCTCAAAGCTGAGTTCATCATATATGGTGTGGATTCCCTTGCCTTGTCCCTTGCCACGCTTTTTAATCAGGTGGTGTCTTTAGGCTTCCCTTAGTCTTGGTTCCAACACATCATCCACCCTATTCAAAAGTCAGGGGATACCTCTATCCCTGGCAACTATAGGACCATTATGATTGGGCATACATTGGCCAAACTTTATGCCACAATGTTAGACATGCAGTTGTCAGAATACTTGGAAACAAAAAATATCAGAGCTCAGGGGCAGGCAGGCTTCAAAAGGGACTGCCAAACTATTGACCAAATCTTTACACTCCGGGCTATCATTGAAGAAGCTCGTCACAGGTCTTCCAAAGTCTGTTGTTTTGTTGACTTCAAGAAAGCCTTTGACTTGGTTCGGAGACACATGCTTTTCCAGAAGTTGAGAGATTTTGGCATATCTAATTCTCTGATTACTGCAGCTTGGAGGCTTTATGAGATAGTCATTGGGAAGCTTCGTACCTCTCACGGTTTGTCTAACTTTGTGAAGAGTAATGTTGGGGTCAAACAAGGATGTCCTCTCTCACCAACCCTTTTTAGCATATACATTGATGAGTTAGAGGAGTTTCTTCGACAACATACATATGGATTGGTTGTCTTCTACATGAGGTGCTTATAGCCATCATTTTTGTTGATGATGTTCTCCTCTCCCACTCTTCAGAGGGCTTGCAATGACAACTTGATGCCCTTGCTCACTTCTGCGAACTCCAACAACTTTTAGTCAAGCTTAGTAAAACTAAGGTCACGATCTTCAATATCTCCGAGTGCTCTCTCCCTAGATCCCAGTTTTTATACAAAGGGGAACTTCTTTAGATCACATCTGCCTATACTTATTTGGGGGTCCAATCTTCTAGTCCATGCTTTAACATGAAGTTTGTCGTTCAACCACGCCTTTGCAAGGGGTATGCCTCTGTTTCTATTTTGGAACATCAGTGTTTCTAGATCCCACTTCCAGGACATCCCTTCCAAGTTACACTTATTTGATACTATCATCAAACCTACAATTTTGTATGGTTCACAGTTTTGGAGACCTAGCCTGGGGGCCGTTGACTGGGCCCATATTGAGAGGGTCTAGACTCCCATTTTGCAGTGCATGATCCGTTGCAAGTGGATAGTTCCTTAGTGCATCATCCAAGCTGAATTTGCTGCCCACTCGCTATGCCTTGCGACTATCTTCAAGCTTACTTTTTACATCCAAGACTCAAATCCCTAGGGGACTTAGTGTCTGGTCGCGAGAGGTATCCCTACTTAGCACTTTGCTTTTTAGAGAGGATTGCTTCACTAGTCCCCACCAGACGTCGACATTGTTGGTACTTTGAGACTAGGCTGCTCCTCCTTTCTATTGGCATCTCTATTGCCAAGCTACCCCCTTGCATGTATTCCCTGGATGCCTCTATCGGGCTTCTTCCCACTAAGAACGTCATCACTAGGGTTGCCAGAGAGGACATCTACAAAGTATATATCCAGACCACTTGAATCTCTCCCCATGAGCCGCCCAACCCCAAAGCTTGATTTGTATGCTGATCATTTCTTACAAGTGGTGGATGGTATTATTTGTCGCCCTCACTACCTCCAACACCATTGGTCTCACGGCTTGAGGTTTCCCCTTGGCCAGACGAGTGTTTGATCCCACCAATTATGGGTTGAAACAGACCATCACATTCTGCATCAAGATTAGGTTTGTCGTCTTTGCTCCCTTTAGGAGGTGGAGACCAAGGTCCACTTCATTTTCAGATGCCCGATTTATTATGAGATCCGGGGAAGATATCACTGCCTCTACAGAGACTCGGACAACACTCTAGCTACTTTCTTCAGATATACAGACCAATGGTGCCTATCTCTTTATCTTTGTAAGGCTGTTATCTTATGGTGCATATCCCTATAGGAGGAACCTAAAGGATTTTAGAGATCCCATATTGATCGCTTCTTTCCTTTAGCCCATTCAAGTGATTGGCAACACTAAGCATCCTTTGGACACCAGTACATCACACATTAGAACTAATAGGTCAGTTAGGCGACGCTTCTCTCAACGCATCATTACTACCTAGATTACTCAGATCTCCAAGCCTGCTATCTCTCGGCATTGTGGCTCTGCTCCGATTTGTCGGCGTGGCTCTACCCCTCTCCGACGACATGGATCTACTACTTGCTAGCGGCCCCCCCAGACCATTGGGAAAAACTAATATTACTAGATTCTTTTGTACTATAGGAGTTACACTAGCCTTGGATGTTAGGGGAGATTCTAGAGGAAGTGTCTTGTGTCCTCCTAGGATCCCTCGACCTGGCTCCTCCGACCCTATATGCTCGTTGGACAGCATTATCATCTCACTCACAATGATTGATAATGGCTGAGATGATTCTTCCATTCCAGGCACAAACAGAGATATTCGATGAGATTCGCCTCCAGTCTTCATCGGCACATGCTCTTGGGGCTTTTGTTCATCCCTCATTGCTATTTGTATTGGTTTCTTAGCCACTTGTGTTAGTAACATGCTATTCTATTTTGTCTTTGTACTTTTTTCTTTGGTTCGCCTCTAGGATTCTCTCTTCCTAGAACTTTGTATTGCTAATGGTTGTATCCTTCAGTCCCATTGACCTACTTTTGGTCATTTGTGGACATTAATGTAATTTCTTTCTTTCAAGCCAATAACTTTAGTTCAAAGGATTGGCCACATCAATTTGAAGGAGTTCAATTATCTATTTTTAATAATAAGTGTTGACCAAAAAGATATTTCAAATGACAACCATACTAAAAGAGTATTTATAAAACGTTAGCATTACAAAAAGAATGTGTATATTATAGTTGTTAAAAAGGGACTACAACCTAAGTTTTAAAGTCTCGGTATATGTTTACATGATTTTTTCAAAATATTATGAACTCTTTAAAATCCTTAGCATCTGAAAGCCTCGAAAAATGCAAATAACAAATCAAGAGGAAAAGCATGCTTGTACCCACAAGAAGGGGTTAATATTACACAAAATTGAGAATGTTACCATCAGGGATGAAGGTGGCGACTGATAATGGTATGATTTATGGAATTTCTTGAAAAATTTCTATACAAGGGAACTTAAGGGTTTGCTCAATATTGTCTGATGTCTAAGGGAATTTGATGGCACTGGAAGAATTCCATAATCTGGTGGTGTAGGTAGAATTATATCTTTTTGAATGTCTATTTTTACAAGGGTTATGACAGCATGATGGAAAATAGATGAAAAATTCCCGACTTTTTGGAGAGGAGAAGGATAGAAGCATTAACAATTTGTTGGCTGGTGTACACTACATGCATCAAGGTCACTTGTCTGAAGCGCTGTGGCTGGTTATCCAAGTGTCCTAGTGGATGGAGGTGTACACATATGAGGTCTTCAGCAAGCTTTTGAGTTAAGCTGAATTTTTTATAACATTTTGCATTAAGGGTGAGTAGGAAGTCGGAAGAGGGGAGAGGGGGGAGGATAACATAGCCTTAAATGGATTTTTTGTTAAAGAGGTCGTGTTCGAATATAACACTGTAATAAGTGTTACATGGATTAGGTTGTAAGTCACAGATATCAATATGTGACCATGTCATATTAGAAGGTCAAGGGTGGGAGTTATAGCAATCATAACTGGTCAAAGAAAATACAAACGGGCCTACGTGAATTTTAGTTTCTGCTTCAGCCATCCAGTAATTCTTAATAAAACACTTCCATATATTCTCTTTCTGTTTGTTTCTCTTTTGAGTGTGCTGATGCTCTAAAACTTAACATGAAGGCCAATAACATTTAAACATAGTTTCTTCAGAATTTGAGCAGACCTTTTCTTGTTGAAAACTATTAGTGCTTTTGTTTTAGAAACATGTTACAAGCTGGAAATTGTCCTTTATTCAAGCAGTCTCTAACTTGTCATAAATGTTGAAAATATCATCATAGGGAGGGACTGGAAAGTGCACTTATGCAGACATATAGTAGCATTACTAAAGAAAGATATAATCCTGGTGCAAGAAAGGCGGGATTGCGAAAATACAAAATACATATGAAATTACCTTATAGGAAGTTTTTTCAATATTTTCTTTCAGAAAACAATAGTTATATGATGAGAATAATTTGAATAATTTTTGCATACAAACCTAAGCGTTTCCACTATATGAAATTATTTTTTAACATTTTCTTTCAGAAAACAATATTTATATGATGAAAATACTTTGAATGCTGTTTGCATTTAACAATGCAATTATGTACTACATATCTACATAACAGCAAAGAAAGTAATAGGACCAAAATATTGGATAAGATATTCTTGTTTCATTCCATGATGGTTATAGCTCCATGCATATTGCATCTTTATAAAATGCTGAAGCCTATAACTCAAAACCCTTTGACATACAATCACTCACATCAGACATCAGCTTTATAATTAAATACAATTACAGTATTACTTCAAAAAGATAAAATTTAAGAACTTTTAAAGTTTTTTGCTAGTCTACCTTTTCCCTCTTACAAATGCCAATAAAATTACCATTTATCACTATGTATTTGAATGAAATGCTGGTTATAGTTCTTTACTCAGCAAATTTGTGACTTCCATTGAAGGTTTTCTCTACTAGTATGTTTATCAAGCTTCCTTGATAATTTTCCCTTAAATAGCCATGCATTTATAATTTTCATATTGTAATCTTAATATAGGGATTGTAGGCCGCATCTCTCCAAGGACATGGAATGCAATGGAGACGTTCTTAACCTCTATTGGAAATGGACAGTATGAAGCAATGGCTGCTTCCCTAATTCAAATGGGTGCTACCAGTGACAATGTAGACACTAGAAGTTTTGCACGTGACTTGGAGAAGATATTTTCATCAATACAAGTATGTATGCATCTATTTAAAAAGTTGATGCATCCATTTGTTGAACCAATATTTCATTGCGAAAAGGAATAAACAGGACAAGTATCACATGAAATACTTCATGTATTCTACCCTCTTCGCAGTGTAATACACCAAAAGACCTTTATTCTTGTATGTTTGGGAACATTAGTATGTTGTTGAATGCAAATTCATGTGACATCCCTGGTGATTCTCTTTGAGGGGTCCAACTTGTGATCTGATTGGATCCAAATACCCTGGAAGTTGGATTTAACATGTTTTTTGTTGTGTGGAATCCATAGATTTTACCTGGGGTTATAGTTCAATTTTCTGGTAGACAAACTATATGTGATACAAAAGTTTTGTTTGGATACGGACTCCTATAGGCAAAAACACAATAGACATTCTTTTCTTGGTTTCTTTGCTTTGGCAGAATTTTCCAAGAGGTAAAGGAAGGTTTTAATGTTGCATACAGTATGATTAATTTCTTTCCTTTTATATTCTTCAAAGAAAAGTATGCATTCCTCAATAATTCCTGCTATATAAGAGAGGATAAACTTTCCAAAATAATTCCATGTTTCGTTGTTCTGACTGCATACACAATAATATTTCAAGCAGTTACTGATGAGCTCTTTCTACCAATACACCGTGATTTTCATCTGTCACTGCCTGGAGATGGGGGAAAACATAATCTAGTACTTTTTGACAGCAATGGATTTAGCAATATCTGCCAATTTTGTGCTGCAATCTATATTTGGTTCCTTAATTATAGTCAACTTACTATGGGAAATTCATCAATAAGCGCTTGACATTTTGCATGTTAATAGACAATTGTCTTGAATATCAAGAGTCACTATGGAACTGTATATTTGAACTGAAATGTTGAAAAAGAAGAGGCTTTGTTCTCTTAAAGCTTTTCCAAAAGGTGTTTCTATTGGGATCAAAACAAGTGAACCTATCCATGCTAGTATGATCTTGCTAGGTCATTAGTTTAAACTATGCTTTATGTTATCAGGTCAAATGTCAATCAAATAATGAGATCAGTTTTGACTCTTTATTGAAGTTTTTATCAGGCACTTTATAGCATTCTTTCCTCAGCATATCTCAGTGTAATTATGACCAACTACTTTGTTTCCTTAGCATATTTTAGTTTAATTAGGACCAGCTACTTTCCGATCTACTTGTTGCCCAAAAAGCACTGTAATGTCATAGACTTCACGTACATCTATTTTAAACCAAAATCATTTTTTCCTTACCTAGATTATTTTGATATAGTGCCTTTGCTGTTATAAACTGATTGTTTCCTTACTAGAAATTGAAGTCACATGTTAGAGTGACCTTATATAATGTTAGCAGTTTTGGGTTTGGACCTTCTGTAATCACTGTTGTTTGGAAGAAATTACCTAGCCCAGGTCTCCCTAAGGGGCTCGACATGCAGCTCCTTGCATGATGTACACCTAGAGCAGGGTAAGAAAATTTTTCTGTATCATTTATCTTTTCTTCTATGTATTCTTATTGCTTTGAACCTATTTTCTGCCAAGTCCCCTTTAGGTGGGGGTGGCGAATCATGGGATAGTGAAAAGGGGATGCCTAGAAATACTTCCGAATTCCTAAGAGTCAAGACTGATATTAGAATAGGAAATTAGCATGGGGACAAGGATGGAGGAGACATCCCTTTGGATCATAGCTTTGAACTGATATTGCTTTTTCTTTATTTTCTTTCAATTGGCTTGTGCAATGAGTGCATGCTTTCACCAATCTTCAAACCAGAATATTATCTGAAACAGGATAGGTCATATTGTAGTATATGATGCCTTTGATGGTTTATCGATGTCCTTTAGTACTTAAATATGTTGTGCTTCTACTTTGTTTCCAGACCGATCTAACGAATTTTTATGTAACAAAGATAAATGTTGTCATATTTGCAATATACCCAAATTTCAAAATGTCCCAGAACTCAATATGGATTATAAATTTATAAGCAAAGGTTCCATCAAGTTTCCAAGACCAAGAGGTGGGTGAACGTGGGGAAACAAATTCCAGGACAGCTAGATTTCCTCCCCATAATGTGAGGTAACGAAGAAAAAGAGCATACATCAAGCAGAAACAAAATATTTAGTAAAATGCTCTCATTTAACATGCTATAGAAATGCTAAGAACTCTTGATTGATATAATGTTTTGTTCTTTGGCAAGGTCATGCTTTCGTTAACTTAGGTAAGCTATAACCACTATTGTGCGACTTGTGGGGGATAGAAAATGACCATAAAAACCAGAATACTATAAATATTGATGATTCTATGTGAAACTTGCCAAAGTTTCAAACAGCCACTACTTGCTTGGTTATAGAAAGCAAGAAATAAATTATATCAGTATCCACAAATAACCAAAATGGGGCAGTGAGACTTGAATTATATCAATATCAACATTCATTTACATTAGAAAAGTACTAGGGTAAAAAGGACACTAGGCTCTAAAAAGTCACAGCTCTAAAAAGTCACTTAACACTAAACACTAAAGAAATGTAGACATAACTAGAGGGGGTAAAACCCAATACCATATGGTCTAAGCACAAGTGTGAATAGCCATGTGAGGGAAGGACCCCTCAGTGAAACATGGAGCTAACGAAGATCAAAGCTGGAGAGCAAGACTTGAAACCATAGTTACCAAGTCCGGAAATTCGGATCCATTCAAGAGGGCCAAAAAATCCGAAAATACAGAATTCTTGAAAAAGTTTGGAAAAATCCGGTCTGGAATATATACGAGAATAGTTTTATAAATATGCAAAATTGACAAATACAATGAAAAACATCAATAATGTAATATAAAATGTTAGAATTATATAATATTTATGGTTGTTGGCTGCTCTTTTCTTTAGAAAATTTTAAAAAGAGGAATATTTTTTATGTTAAAAAACAGGGCCGACCTACACCAAACTTATTTGGGCTGGTCAAACAATCCGGATCTGGCTGGATTTTGTGCATCCAGCCAGATTTGGTAACTATGACTGACACTGGCACTATCAAATGTCTACAGCAAGGCTTGGGCCAGAAGAACCAACGTCATCATTATCTAAGAATGCAAAATTTCCAATACAGGACCTGATAAAGTCCTCCACGAATGTCTCACATATGAGCAACAGCTACAAAGCTTATGTAGATGATCCTTTTTACAAACCCAACTATATCAAGCCAAAGCTAGCAGTCACAGAAGACAGTATTCACTAGTTTGGGACTGTTAGAGCCCCCATAAAACAGTTATTTCATAAGATATTGATTCATATGAAGAACTATCGCTCAAGATGACCTTCAAAATATTGCTAGATATACTTGGATAAGTTGATTACCTTACACGATTGATAATGCTCATGCTACAATGGAGTACATTTTGACACAATGTTGACTGCTAGCGTTTGACTCCATATCAATGATATAATAGGACTGTAAAAGGGAAACTTATTACAAACACTAAACCTCCTACATATGTGCAGAAAATATTGTACCACAGGAACACATCACACAGAAATAGGAAAAAAGTTCATCACATCAAATTCACAAGACACAAGAATTCTGAAATAATACTGTATTCATACCAACTGCTCTAAATACATAGAGATAATGCAAGTTGATCTTCCACAATGCTATGACATGAAGCAATATGAGATATCTAATCTATGATGATTATTTACTAGGAGCATTCTACATATATAGAATCTAGAAGGAATATGTTCAACTGTTGGAGTTCCATAATGACATAAAAGTCCACTAATTTAGCTTTAACAAAGATATCTAATGTCAACACAGTTATAAATTCGTGCTGATTCGCAAAAATATATATTAGGGGTTGTTAAACATTTTCAATAGAGTCTCAAAATAACCTACTTACAACAATTTAAGATCTTAGACTTGTTAATCACCTTATTATTTTTATCACATTTGAGTCATCCTACTAGTCATTTGGGAAGATCCTTAAGAAGGTTGTGATCCTTCACCTTATTCAAATTCTCACTTCATCTTCCATCTTTAAAGCCCTAAATCATATGGCTCATAAACACGTAGGTTAATTATTATAATTGTGGTTAACATATATGTACACATACATACATATATAGAGTTTACTTAGATCCCCCAGGCTGCTGTCCCTTAGCATTGTGGCTCTGCTCCTTCCTGTCGGCATGGCTCTAATCCTTTCCAATGACATGGATCTTCTACTTACCAGCCGCCCCCAGACCATAGGGGTAGACTCATATTATGAGTTTCTTTTCTATAACGGGAGGTACACTGGCCTTGGATGTTAGGAGAGATTCTAGGGGAAGTGATTTGCTTCCTCCTAGGATCTCCTAGCTTGGCCACTTTGACATTGGGTAATCCTCGATGAGCACTATCATATTTTTTCATAGTGATCGATGATGGCTCAGACAGCTCCTCCACTTCAGGCACAGACAAAGATATTCAATGAGGTCTTCTAGTCTTCATCGGCACATGCTTTTGGGGCTCTTGTTCGCCCTTCATTGCTATTTGTATCGGTTTCATTACCACCTCTGTTAGTGGCACATTGCTTTACTTTGCCTTGTGTAATTTTATTTCTTTTTTTGGCTTCTAGGATTCTCTCTTCCTAGAACTTTCTATTGTTAACTGATGTATGCTCAAGTCCCATTAACCTACTTTTGGTCATTTGTGGACATTAATATAATTTCTTTCTCTCTCTATATATATATATATATATTTGCAGATAAATTATAGTATACAATAGGAATGCAATAGCCACATAACCTTTCACTAATTTAAATCTAACAAGATATCCAATATAAAAGAGTTTTTTTTGTTCCTAAATCTTAAAAATCTGGGTTTGGTGTTATCAACATTTTCAATAGAGTATACTCAAAATAAATTACTTGTTCATAAAAGTTGAAGATTTTAGAATTGTTATTCACCTTATCATTGTCATTTCCTTTGGGTGGTCCTGCTAGTCATGATCAGATCCTTAACAAGGTTATGATCCTTCACCTTTTGCAACTGCTTACGTATCTTCTCTCTCTAAATCCGACTCGTACAACTCATAAAAACTTAGGTTAAATATTTTAACTGTTGTTGCTGATGTAGTCCTCTCGAGTCTTATATATATATCACAGTTTTCCTCATCTTGTTGATACACTCAGTTACAAAGTTTGATATTATATTCTTGGTAAGAAAAATATCTCCAAGCCTTAGCTTTAACCATTAGTATCTTTTTAATTTATATATATCATAAATACAATTTATGTTGCTTAGTAGCACATCTTTGCTGTGGTCAGGACCTGGATTCCGAGCTTATAATTGGAGCAAGAAGAGGACCAAATAATGCAACAATCTCAGCAAATTTGGCCATTGATGAGCAGCAAATGAATGCTTTATTCCTTGATGTGGTAACATTTCCATCCTAGCTGTTGGCATCTTTTACAATCATGTGTTTCTTGTTTACATTATTAGAATTAGGAGTCTTGTGCTTTTGAAGGTTTCCTTTCTTTTCTGGGTTTCTTGTAAAAGTGGAGGTCCTAGATACAAGAAATGAATACAAGTTTATTACATAATTATCTAAAACTTATGTTGCATTGTTGCTTAACATAATTGGAATTGAAATGTTGAATACTGAAAACAGAATCAAAATAAGATTACAAATAAAAAAGTTAAAGCAGGAGTCAGACAGAAAACAAAGAGCAAACAAAGGAGGCAAAAGAGTCCACAAAAATTGTATATGTTTGAAACTAGTTTGTTAACTGCAATGTTAATCATAGAATTGGCCTCATTGAATATAGAGCATTCAAGCTGAAGATCTGTTAATACCTCAGAGTCTGCTTTTTTGCATAGATCATTCCTCAACCAAGAAAACAGAGACACTATTAACCTATCACCCCAGTAATATGCGATGAAGATTAAACATGGTAAGTGCATTAATATGAATATGTACTGTGTATGTCTTTCTAATTTTAAGATTGCAGTATACTTGTTTAGGCAATCAGGTACGCAAAAGCCAATGTCCAACTTAGAGGACTTCTCCAAAATACTAATAAAATATTGCACTTTATTTATTTATTCTTTAGTGGCTTTTAGGGGATGTGTACTTTATGCATTCCTCTCCTTATCTAATATCTTATCATTATCATTGTAACCATTTTACTCTAAAGGGCTTTCGTTACTCAATTTTGTAATCTATGCACAGATCACTAATATGCAGTGATGGTACAATTGGAACAATCTATGTTCCCTTATTCTTGTGTGGGTGATTTTATATTGGGGTTGCTCTCTTCGTTCATGCATATTGTTGCTTTTCTCTAACTGTTCATACATAAGTTGGTATCAGAGCCTAAAAATCAGGCATCGTATCCCCCCTTGATTTCGGGCCAAATTTTGTCTCAACAAACCACCCAAAATCAAGCTTTCAGAAGTTTTCCAAACACTACTTTTTCTGTTTGGCTTGAACTTTTTCCAGGCAGAAGATTTCATTATGTAGAGCATTTTTTCCCTCATGATTTAGAACCCAAATCAACTTCTATACACGCTTTTTGTATGACCTCTGGAAACATGACAGCATAGTTACCAAATCCGGCGAGATCCAAATTTTTTGGCCGGCCCGGATAAGTTCGTTCGGGTTGGCCCTATTTTTTTTCAAATTTTTATATTTTAATTTTTCATTTTTAAAGGTTTTTTGCTTCAAAAAAAGCCCAGAAACCATAAACATGATATAATATTAACATTTTATATTATTTTATTAATATTTTTCATTGTATTTGTCAGATTTGCATATTTTAAAACTATGCTCACATATATATTTGTATATATTCCGGATCGGATTTTTCTGAACTTTTTCAAGAATTCCAGATTTCGGATTTTTTTGCCCTCCGAGCAGATCCGGATTTCCGAACTTGGTAACAATGCATGGCAGTATCAAATTCGTCCATTCGGTCTAACATTTTACCAGGAGACAATTCTCGTTGTGAACATATTTTCCTTTCTGCAACAGGTCCAAATTATGTTTTTGTATGGCATTGTTAGGTGATCTCATGATTTGTGTGGAAAAGAAAGTTCCTGGTTCAAGTTGAAAATTTTCACGGAAGTAATTTTTATACTTCTAACACAATTCCCTTTTGCTTCTAGATGCAAATCTTTGTTGATTTCAGTTGTTTATATCATAGATTGAATAACTGGTGAGTAACCGCCAATTGGTCGGTTAGTCGCCGGAAATTCCATTTGGCGAATACTCGCCACTTGAACTTGCCTGCATAGAAAAAATAAATTAAAAAAAATGAACCGGCGAGTAACCGTTGGTTACTCTCGAGTACTTGACATTTTTTTATTTTTTATTTTTTCCATTTTTTTGGGCGAGTATTCACCGAGTAAACTTTTTTTTGGCTGGGCGAGTACTCGCTGACTGCGAGTATGCGAACTTTGGTTTATATCATAATTGAATTACATTTTCATGGCAATGGCATGACAAACTAAAAGTGTAAATGGATATCAATTACTTGGGAGTAAAATGGGAAAATTCTGGGAATCAATCGGCAAACTAAAATACATTGAACATGGGAAAAAAAGTGTTTTTGTTATTCCACGCCAAATATACTGCCTAGAGATGAAAACAAACATGTTGACAATTTTGCCCCACAGGGCAAAATTGTCAACCCTACTATTCGGAACTCTGCTTATGGTACCAGTTTGTCTTGTAAATCAGTTTTTTGGGGTCCTTAAATAGACACCTACAGCCATGTAAATTGGTAAAGACACCTACAGCCATGCAAATTCTAAAAGACACCTACAACCATCATATAAAGCATGCAGTCCATTCGAGGGCAGGATACATTCAGCAAGTTCGAAAGGGTTTTCTCCTTCAGAAAACGTCACATTCAGTCATCATGCTAACCTACAGGGTTGTAGGTTTTGCTTATGAATGAGGGCAAGTGTTTGAGTGGTATTTTCTTTCGGACACCTAAGCAAGGAAGGTTTATTTTTTCGAATTTTTGCAAGGGTTCAGTTTTGATTTTGGACTATACAACAATTGCTTTCTTACCGAAGTGTTTTGTCTTCCTAAGAATTTTTTCGGGGCTATGACATGGACAATTTTCTCTGACTTTTTGTTCAAGGGAAAGAAATTTCAAGGACTTCACAAGAAAGTCCGAAGGAATTCAAAGGGACAGTTTTAAGGGCACACAGGAAAGGCCGAAGGTATACTGGCAGGTTTTCCGAAGGGTATGAGCCCTTTGGAAATGTTTGTCACATAAGGGCTCCAACTTTTCCGAAGGAAAGTGCATGGACAGGGTAATGGAGGACAGTTTTCAAAAGGCCCGAAGGCATTTCTCAAGGAAATGGAGGACACTTACAAGAATTTCGAAGGGCACCTGCCTTCGGAAAGGCTCATTTTAAGTTTGGAAAATACGTTTTAAACAATCCCGAAGGGCACCTGCCCTTCGAGAATGTTCATCACATGAGTTTTAAGGGCTTTTACAAAAGCCCAAAGGGTGCCCTTCGGGAAAGACCATTACAGAAAGCCCGAAATGGACACTTGACAAAAGCCCGAGGGGCACTTACAGAATCCCTAAGGGTACTTACCCTTCGAGAAGAAGACAAGGATTCCTTCGGACTTTTTGTCCGATGGAATGTACTTTGCAAGAGGGTCGAAATAAAAAGGGCATTTGCAAAAGCCCGAAGGGTATGTACCCTTCGGGAAGGTTCAATTCGGAACGAGGGGACACCTGCAAGAATCCTGAAGGGTTCCTACCCTTCGGGAAAATGACATTTTCAAAGAGCCGAGGGGACACCTGTAGGAAGCCCAAAGGGCACTTGCCCTTCAGAAGAGACATTACATAAGGCGGAAAAGGGTCTTTCACAAAATTCCCGAAGGGCACATACCCTTCGGGAGAGTCCAAGACAAGAAATCCGAAGGACATATACCTGTCGGGAAAAGGCACATTTGGAAAAGGCACAAGGGACGAATGTCCGAGAAAGTGACTTAGCGCAGGGTCACTATAGCAAAAGATAGGAAAAGAATTCTCGTGGACTTTTTGTCTGCGGGAAAGTGACAGGACTTTACAAAAAGTCCGAAGGATTCCTTTGGAAGATAACACAAAGATAACAAAGGTGGAAGAGACATAAGTCCAAAGGATTCCTTCGGAAAAGTTGCTGCGGGGAAAAGATAGGGACAAAATCCCGCAGGGAAAGTGACAGAGGACAATTCCTTAGGGCAAATTGCCCGAAGGAAAGGGAAAGACAGAATTCCAGCAAACTTTTTGTTCGCGGTGAAATGACAAAGAAAAGGGTCCGAGATAATAACTGCAGACATTTTTGTCCGCGGGAATATGAAAAGTATAAGGCCGAAAGAAATATACACAGGCAAAGTCCGTAGAATAGACCTGAGGCCAAACAAAGATAGACCAAGGGAAAAGAAAAATATGCGAAGGAATAAACAAGCCAATGGGAAATAATCCTAGGAAAATTGCCAAAGAGATACACAGGAAGATAACGCTGAGGAATGCATGCACAAGAAAATAAAAGCCGTGATAAAAAGGTCAAAAATAGATCCAATCCGAGTAGGCAAGCTCTCAAACGTTCTAGCAGTCCAAGTGGAGCTCATCTATTGACTCTTGATGTGGCTTTACATGCAAAGTGGGGTGATCTCTTCCTCCAGCTCAGTCTTCAAACAAAGTCAAACAAAGTTCCTTTTTAGATTGGCGTAACATTTCATGCAAAGGAAAAGTTGACTGGTCAAACTTGAGTTCCACCATTCATATTCCAAATGTCAAAACTTTTCATGCATGCTTTAATTAATGATTATTCTAAAACAAGACAGCGCAAGCTTAGCCATCGTTCATTTCAACGCCAAGGAGCTCCATGCAGGACAAAGACAAGAAAAGACAAAAGAGGAAGGCTCATGCAACACAAGTTTGACTTAGGCTAATGAATGAGTTTACCTCTTCTTCTATTTTCAACGTCATCTCTTGGCTGTTGTAATTTTTCTATAAGTTGGCTTTCAGCCTTGTTTAAAAAGGATCCTTTCTTTTGGCAAGACAATCTTCTGCCAAAGTTTGTGCTGCAACCGTTTTTCAGAGTAATCAAAGATGACTTTTTTTTCAATTTTCAGCAAGCTGGTATAGTGTATTTTGTCATTGATTTGCACAAGTGGTAAATTTTTTCTTCCTTGCCCAAGTCTTGATCCTTACCTAGTTACTAGTTGGTCATGTTATGCAGGGCATGTTCTATGTTTAAACATTTTTTTGGTTGAGTCTACAATGAAAGTTAGTGGCTGCTAGTGCCTTCAATCAGGCCTGTGTTACCATTTCCCTCAAGCTTAGGTCACAAAATAGAACTTTTTCGTGAAATACTTATGCATATTGATTAATTAGAGTTGAAAGTTTAGCCCTTTTTCTTATTTAAATCAGTGTTTTTAAGAGCTTAAATTGAGTGGATCAATCTACATTCAGGTGTATCACCATCATTAGGTAGGATTTCCTTTCAAGTTCTCTTTCTTTCTTTTCCCAGGCAGTTTGTAGTAGAGATCATAATTGATACATCAAAGGGAGCTAGCTCTTACAACTTAGAGACTCAATCCACTGATTAGGTCACCCACAACCTAAGATTGTTTCCATGTTTCAACAGACTGTGAAGGCCTGAAACTACTTTCACAGGGGTGCAAGTCTGATTGACAACACATAATACATAAAAACTGAATTTGTTCAATTAAAGAAACATTTAAACATCATCTCAACCCTGGACTTTCAAGTCTCAGAATCTCAATCAATTACAAGCTACAAGTTACAAATACAAAACAAAACACTATGAAGCTACGAGGCTACAAAATGCAAAGTTGAAGCTCCCATATCTTAGTTCTCCTGCGTTCGATTGCGGTCATTCAATGCCTCATCCAAGATGGCCAAATCCTCTCCTGAAAATGGTGGCTCCACCTCATCGGCTGCTATCCATTCCGATTTAGGATCAATCTCATCAAGATTAATTGGTTGATCATCTTTGACACTACTTGATATTATCAATCAAGGCTTAAGTTCATAATACGTGATTACTAATATGTATGCAAGAAATTCAAATTAATTGCAATAGCAATTAAAATTTAAATAACTTCTACCCTTGATTTTTTTTAAGGTGATGCCAAAGGTTTGATGCACAAACACCAAATCATTCATCCCCTTTTGGCTCAAGTAGTTGCCTTTCTTGTAGTGTATGTGTTCAATCACTCAAACACTCGCAAGCATATGAACTACAAACTTGGCTCAAAACCCCATTGCCATCCACTAAATAAATTTAGCTTCCTTGCCAATTTAATCCCACCATTTCCCTAACATTTAATTTTTTGCAAAACCATGATGTATCATAAAACTGAAATGTATTATAAATTTTAATGACATTTAAAAAATTGAATTTATTGAAACTTGAAAAATATCAAATTACAAATTTAATACTTGGTTCAAAGTCCTCAAATCGACAACACAAATATTAGACAAAAATTCCTTTTACTTGTTGGTACATTGACAACTCTGCTATAGTTGCTCACCGGTCCTCTACATTAAGAAAAAATGTTGCAATGCATTTGAATAGGCCCTTTGTTACCTTTTCGTCTTTCACTATAAAAAATGTTGGATTTAAATTGTATCTAATGACATGGAGGTAACAATGCATCTATCAATGCCACCTGGCATCAATGATCTTCCATATCGACATTTACTTATCTTCATTATTCTCTACTTTTGATCTTATTGTCTCCTTCACCCTATCCATGGCCTCATAAACATAACCCATGTGGGCTTTTCACTCATCAACCATTCTTAACACTTTGACCAATGGCTCTAAAATTTGAATCATCTCTTGTGCAGCCTTATAAAAAGACTCGTAAAAAACAAGACCTGAAATGGTTATGCCATCCATGTGATTGGAAAAGCTGGACTCTGCCCATAGATGAAACAAACATTCATTTCAGGTTCATCTTTTGTGCACATAGATTTTGCAATGCAAGAAAGTGGGTTGCAAATCTAGTCACACCCAGGTAAACATGTTTCTTTTCATCATTGAAAGTCCTCATCATGCTGAAGACCCTAGTTTAATTATATATGTATTTTGGAATTAATCTTCCCTTCTATATTGTAGACTTAACCTATGGAAGTTTGGCAATATCTTCTAGGGTTAAATCAAGGTAATGTGGGGTGCATGGGCACAAAACATACTAGGGTACTCCATCAAAAGTCTCCCTGAAATTAGGAGCATTATTTGTAATAAATTGCACCACATATTTTGGCTCATTCTTGGTCACAACCTTGTCAAATAGATTAAAAAGTGTATGTGCTGATTTTACTTTGCCAAATGCATCTACAAATTTGAGGAAGATCGTGCCACTTATTGATGCCACAAATAAATTGATCTAGGTATGGTTCCTTATATTTGTCCGCCCATCGAACATAATAGTACACCTATCTTTACCCACTCTTTATGATGCTCAACAAGCACATCACTCCCATCTTGCATGGCTTCTTTTAACGTATCAACCCTAAGGCTTTCATATGATGGGATTTAAAGAAAGGGCTCACAAGAATAACTACATTAATCAATGTTTGCTAATAGCGATATCTTACAACATTTAGAGGGATGATAGAGTGGTACCAAAAATTGGCTATTGCCTTTCTAGCTTGTGCGTGTACATTTTCCTTCCACTTTGTGCTCTCCAAATCTGGTTGAAATTTAGGTGTGGTGCGTGGCGTATAAAATTCATGCACACTACCTCCACCAGTATTAGGTTTTTTGGAAGAAGGTATGAATACATTTGCATGGCATTGCAGCTGCAAATCATGTGGAAGTTCATCCTACTCATCGGAATCATGAAAGGATTTTGTGGATGATCCAATAGTAGTCTTTGCCGTTTTCACTTTGCTTTACGCAAAGGCTACAAGAGCCATAATTGTTTGGCGGGTTACATCATTAGGAAATTTTTACAAGCCACCACTTCATGCCCTCGCAATTTTGTTAAATGCAATTTGAAGTGGTTAATACCCCCATTGCACTCATGCCCACAAAAGTTGCATCTCAGATTTGACAAGTTGGGTATAGATTTACAATAGACCCATGAAAAATCCCTTTCCTGTAACATTATTAGCTAAAACAATTAAAAATGCATGAGGTTAGGGTTATTAGAAACTAGAAAAAAATATGTTTAGGGTTAGTATTGTAGTTTAAAAGCTTGTACTCGACAGCCCAAAATTTTGACTTGTACTTGGGACTTGGGAGTTTCTCAGCAATTACTCGGCAACTTTATCACTACTTAAAAAACTTTTAAATTATTTTAAAATAAACTACGTTGCCGATATGGATACGGGTACAAGAATAGGATATGTGGATACAGGTTTTTTTTTGGGTTTGGATACGTTTTGGATACAGCCGTACAAAAATATATATAAAAAATAAAAAAATATATCCATATAAGCAAATTAACCACATAATATGCATAGAGGAAACAAACTATAAATAACCACAAAACATACTCATAATTCAATGCCAAGTATCATAATATTCAATGGTCGAACTTAGATTAGTTTTATAATATGTACATAGTGCAAATTTTACAATGTATAGACAAAAAGACACCTCAACATATTCATGATTCACTATTTTCATTTTCCTCTTCGGTTGCGATGCTTTCATCAACATGTGGTTCATTAGAACCACAAGCAACAACAATGCCACTACCACTAGCTCCACCATGCAGGTAATGTGAAGCACCACGTAGGTCCGTGTCAAGCAATGAAAGGAAGCCAATGGAGGCATCCAAGTCAGTAGTTTCTGGGTCCACATCTCAACACTTTGTTGCCTCTGCCTTGTACTCAGGTTGTTTGTGTGAGAGAAGACACATGTTGGAATGCACAAACCAAATCCTCCACCTTTTTCGCTACCAACCTGTTGCACTTAATTGAGTGGATGAAATTGTAGGTACCCCAGATCCACTTAGCGAAGGAGGAACTTGCAACCTATTGAGGCAAGCCGCAAGGTCAATTAGAATTTATAAAAGTAAAAAGTTAAATAAAATGTTGAATAAAATTAAAATCGTGATATAATTTTTATTGCAACTGGTTGGAGGTGGGTGGATGCTTGCCCATGGAAGGACCGCCAAAAGTGAGCTTCCATCTTGTACTTGTCACGAAGAGCACTAAGGGAGTGATCTGCGGAGGTTATGAAATGCACACTCTTCCCAAACTTGGTCTTCTACTTCTGGATTGGGGAAGAGTCTAGAGAATGCCGCCTTATATCCCTCATCAGGCTCAACATCCCTCTTGGGCAAAGAAAGGATCTCTGTGCTATAGTATTTGGGCATCAAGGCAAAAACAAGAAGATGCAATAGGGTGTTTATTTTGTTCCACCTTTCAATAAGATGCGACTACCCTTCCGTGAAAAACCTCTTTGTAGGATCCTGCGCTTTGGCATTTATGATGGATCTAATGTTCTCAATCATTGAGTCAATTCCATCATAAACCTCACTCAAAACATGGATGATCCATATTCACATATCTCAACATACTGACGATGGGCTCAGTAAAATTGAACAAATATTCCACACGTTTCAACCACATCATCAAAAATCCACCCTTTTACCTTTGTGGCCCTCTCATTGATTGCCTGCCTCCATACATTGCAAAGATTGTTGATGACCATGCTACTCAATGCCTCACACACCTTAACAAGTCTCAAGATGAGGGTGTGTGAGGCAAACCGAGTCTAAACAACCTAATACAAAATTAAAACAAATAAAATTAAAAAAAATGATCCAATTACAAACTTAAAAAATTAATTAAAAATATACATGATTCATGAATGATTAAATAAAAAGTTACCTTCAACAACTGCAACTTCGAGAAGGCCTTGAAGATGCCTTGGGACATGTGATGGTTGCTTATGAACATTTGGATCTTGCTCGCCTCCTCATAGACTTGTTTGATTCAATCAATTTTTGTCCCTAATTTTTGTAACATAGGGTTTAGGGAATGAATGACACAAGGTGTCCAAAATATGTTCCCATACCTTGCCTCAACCAGCATGCCTACAACTTTGCAATTTTTAGAATTGTTCGTTACAACTTGGACAACGTTTTGAGGCCCCACTGCCTCAATGGACTCTATCACGGTGTCAACAATAAATCGTGCATCCTTCACTTGCCCCTCGCAATCAACGGCCCTAAAAAAGATTGTCCCTTTAGGGCTCACTACAACCACATGAATCAATGGCCTATTTGTTGTATTTGTCCATCTATCAGAAATGATGGACACCACTGTTTTGATCCACAAATCCCTAATGGGCTTGAACTCATCTTCAACATGTTTACTTTCTTTTGTCAACAAGGTGGTTTGCACTTTTTCATACCCTGGGCCGGTGAACCCTTTAGGGGCAACATTGATAGATCTCACCATATCTTGCTAGTATGATGATCTAACAACATTAAATGGCAGCCCATATACATAAAGACAACACAATTCTTTGCTTTACTATGTCCTTGAATTCATTCTGGAATGACCTTTGCAATGGGCTTGCATCTTTTGTTCTCTTGTGACCAAGAGGTGAATTCTATTCCTCTACGGCTACGATGGGTGTACCAAGAAATGGGTGTGATGGGGCCACCATATTAACATGAGATAGATCAACAAGTGCAGATCCTTTCTTTTTCAAAGGATGCTTTATTCTTTGGCCAACAATGGCATCTGCTTCTTCTTGCTCTTTGATGTATGCAAGGATCTTTGCATGTAGCAAGCCCTTTCCTAGCTTTCCATTTATTGTTGGCCCACCACAAGCTTTGATTTCAGCCCCAAGAATTGCACACAAATGGGCTTTTACTTGATTGTATGAGCTCTTCTATTTACAATTATATTCTGAGCAAAGCCAAAGGAAACACCTTCCACTTGGCAGCTATTCTAATATCGTCAAATATTTCCAAAGAGGCGCTTGTGGATCAGGTTTGAAGGCTATCCATTGACCCACCGAACTAGCACTTGCATCCCGAGACATTCTAGCAAATCCTATAGCCCCTGTTAAACAATAATAATATTGTTATTAATTTATTAAAACTTAAAGCATTTGGTATTTATTGAAATAATGGTTAAAACCTAAAAGAATAACAAAAAAAAAATTAAAATTAGTTACAAACATTTAAAAACAAAAAATAAAAAGCCACAAAACTGAAAACCTACTTTAAATCAGCAAATCCTCTTCCTTGCGAGCTCCTTAAACTCCTTGGCGCCAAATGGGTAGAGGTAGTAGCGTAGGATTAGCAAAGGGAAGAAGTTTCAATCCTATGCAATTGAAAAAATCAAGATGAGAGAATAAATGTGCAATGAGAGTTAAAAATGCAATGAAAGGTAAATGTGTTGTTGTTTACTTTTGATAAAATGAGTGTGAAATATACTTTTAGGGTTGATAATTCACTTTAGTTTGTTTTTAATTGTATTTTGAAGTCCATGTTTGACTTTTCACAAGGCAAAATTGAAAAAAAAAACAAAAAAAAATGTTTTTTTGCTTGGATACTTAGTGGATACGCCTAGGATACTTCCTTGGGACTGTGAATATGCCCGAATATGTCCAAGGACATATTCGGGCATATCCACAGTTCTAGGGAAGTATCCCTGCCATATCCGTATCTCTCGTCGTTTCATATCGTATCCAGGGGGCTCTACAATAGTACCCAATATCGCAGAAAATAAATTTAAATATAATTTATTTCTTGCAAGCTTGCATTATATTCGGCAATTTGCAATTCCTCAGACAAAAAACACAAAAATAAGAGTAAAATTTGTTTTCTTTTGGTTTTGGGCCTTTTATCCTTACACTAGAGAGTTGTGGCAATTAATAGCCAATTTTTGCCAATCAATTGTTGATATTACTTAGCAAAAGTCGACGATTAATTGCCATTACCAGTCTCACAATTTTATAGAAGATATATCATTTCATAGTCGAATCGTGAATTATCATTGGTTTTTGGCAATTTTTGAATTTATGGCTAGTATTAAGTAAAACCTTAAAAAATTAAATGCCCTAACCCTAGCCCTAAACTAATATTTTAGTTTATGTTTAGGGTTAGGGTTAGTAAATATTAAAAATAAAATATAAATAAAACTTAAAACTACAAGGGTTAGGGTTCAAAAAGGGTTAGGGTCTTGCAGTTTAAACTTTTATTTTTAATATTTACAAACCTTGACCCTAACTGTGAACTAAAATAATATAGGGTTAGGTTAAGGGCATTTAATTTTTTTAGGTTTTACTTAATATAAACCCTAAACATATTTTTTTCTAGTTTAAACCCTAAACCTAGCACTAATAAATTTTAAAAACAAAAAATATATAAAAAATAATAATTACCTCTTTTGTATGGCTGCCATTTAGAAGTAAGGTGTTAAAGTAGCAAAACAATACAAAATGTTGTGTCCTAGTGGAGGGGAATGTGTCCTAACTATTCTAGTGCGGACTATGGCTTCAAATCTTTGATTTGAAAATGTTTGGCTACTTGTGCTCTATAATTTTCTGGATTAGAGTGTGAAAATGAGACCAAAACAAAACAAAAAAGTTTTATAGCCCAAAAAACAGCTTTTTGAAAAAGCCACCAAAAACTTGTGAATTAATTCAATACTCACTGGTTTTGGTAGTGTTTTTAAAAACTCTCAAGATTTTTACCGTTGACCATGGTTTGGGGAAAGACATTGCATGACAATCATGGTCGGCAATTACTTGCTAGTAATCACAATTTTTTCTCAGTTCTGCTTCTATGATTTATATCTTATTATTTAGTAAAAAAAAAAACAAACTCTTGTTACTCTACAAAACAATCAAAATGGTAGTCTTGCAAATATGCTTTGGCTGTTTCATCTTTCAATTTTGCTTCATGACTTTGCACAAGGAGGATGCATGGTTTTGTCATGATCTTGAATCTCTTCATGATTCTAGGAGCCTCACTAGCTTTTTCTAGAGAAGTTGCAAGACCAATAACTTTAGATGCAAGAGCAGCACCAGTGCCTTATTGCCCAACTTGACCTTTGACATTAGTCTCAAAATGAGTTTCAAGCAAAGATGATGCGGGACATACAATGACAACAACAATAACAAATCTTAATTTAGTCATCCACACATGTAATGTAGTTAGTTAATTGTGTTCAAGCGTTTAGTTGCGTGTGGACTCCAATTTTGACATAAACATAGTATATACCATAGTTCACATAACCGTTTGGGGCGAGTACTCGTCAAGGGGCCATTTTGGCTAACCGGCAGTTATTCGACAGAGTTGATCGAATAACTGACAATAACCGACAAAGGCAAAAAATACTTAAATATATAAAAAAACATTTTTGTTTAGAAATTGCAAAAACAAAATAGATGAAATGAGTTTGTAAAATGTTGGAAAAGTGTTTTCTATTATATTTGAATACAAAGAAAGTACAAAATTGCATAATCATGCGAATTCAACATAGTTACAAACTACAATGATACTTATATACTTATAGTTTTATACAAGAATCTATAAGTACAAATTACAATAATCTATAATTTTCTCTTCCCTGCTCTTTGGAAAACTAAGGGAGACTAAGAAACTCTAGTTCTCCCATTCGGCTGTCCCGCCTCGCTTTGTCTAGAAGGCTGCACCTACCCTTGTGGCTCCACGTCTACCTCTGCGTCTGCATCTTCAAAGATGTCCTCCAATGCAATCTCTCATCTTGCTTCAGTTGCACCTTCAATAGCTTGCCTCTCAAAATTAACAATCTCCTCTGTAAACATGGGGGCCTCCTGTGCAAGCCAATCGTAGGAGTCAATCTCATTTAGATCGATAGGCTCCTCTGATGCGTTCTCCAACTTCTTCGTGCAAAGTCGAAGGTTTTATTGCACAAAAACAAGTCATTGAGACGTTGGCTCAACTTCTTAGTTTTTTCGTGTGAATGGATTTAAACAAACTCCAATTGCGCTCGCATCCAAAATTGTTACAAGGTTGCGATAAAATCCGGAGGGCTATCCTTTGAAGATTTGGGGTATTTCCATCCCAATCTTCCTACCACGACTCTGCAAACAAGATATTCAAAACTTTGTAAGAAATTAATAATTGTAAATATGTAACTGGTAAGGTACAAGTAAAGACTTCATTTTGTATTACCTGGTGATTGCGTGGCTCTCCCTCGAATAGCTAGCGCTGAAGAAAAGAGCCTCATTCTTGCCTGCTTGTAGTTCTGCAACTCTGCAATAATGAGTACCTCACCTCAACGTTAGTTGTCATACTCTCAATGCATGTTGAGAGCCCCTCCATAACCTCTCCACTAGCATCGGTGAAGCCATCAAAGTAGAAAAACTTGGGTTTAAGGTAGTACCGCGCTATATGGATGGGTTGGTGGAGTTGATTGTTCTATTTTCGATCAATCAACTTCCAAATTGGATCAAATCTGGTACGATCCTCTCTATAATAGTTTTGAACAACCTCTTTGGCCCTATCCATGGCCTCATAAATATAACCCATTGAATTTTGCTCTCCATCCACTAATATCAAAACCCTTACCAAAGGCTCGAACACCTACAAAGTTCTAAACACATTAAAGTTAGTGTTACAAACTTATAGATAAATTATAAAATAAATACTTTAAGTTTAAAAAAATTGAAAACAAGAGAAATAACTTGAAACTTAAATTGCAATTTCAAGTTACCTTGACGATCTCTGTGGCTCTCGTTTCGAAGGCCTCATTGAAAATTGTCTTTCCAACCTTTATTCCATCAACTTTCTTGGAATATGATGACTCCATCCATGCTTGAGACATAAACATCTACTTCAAAGGAGTCAACAAATTGCAAATACTTTACAATGTAAGAAAGTTCATTACAAACTTGGTGACTCCTGCTCAAACAAGCTCTTTTCCCTTGGTGTGCTCTCTCATTAAGTTGAGAACCCAAAGGCGATTGTAGATATATTTTGTTATTTCTCTAGCTTCTTTTACAACTGGTTGCATGCAATCAAGTTTGTCTGTTCTACAAAAGAAGGTCAAGGCAATGGGGTGCATAAAGTGTTTAAAAGAGAGATGGATGTCTCTCCCAAAGAATTCTCTCTGTCGCCACATATGTTGTTGCATTGTTTGTGATAATTTGGACAAAATTCTTGATGCCCACCTCTAAAACAACCTCCTCTAACATTAAGCTCAAAGTTTTTGCATTTTCTATTTTACTAAATGCATCAATAGACTTAAAAAAAATCAGCTTACCATTTGAAGCTGCCAAAAAGTTGATGAGGGTGCGGTTCTTTCCATTTGTCCATCCATCAGAAAGAATGGTGCATCCAAACTTATGCCACAACCTCTTTCGATCTTCGACAATTAGCTTTGCATGTTCAACTGCATTCTTGAGCAACTTCCTACTCAAGTCTTTTGGAGATGGTACTTTGTACATTTTTCCTACAATTGTCAATGTTGTAACCAAATATTTTCAGTGCGGACTCCTCACCACGTTGAAGGGAAGGTTGTTGAAGTACAAAAAATTTGCGCATGTTTTATCTACTTTTGCATGTACCTACTTGTTCCATCCTGTAGCTTGTAGTGAAGGTTGTGCCCCAAGTGTGTTTCTAGGCACAAAAAATGAGTGTAATTGAGTCGAAGCCAATGAAGATGTGCCACGGCACTTGCGTGGATTACGAGTAGAGCCCACATTTATGTCATCGTTGTTGCTTCTTCTTTTGTCGATGTGGGAGCCATGGTCACTGTTAGGTCTGCTTGCACCCTTGCCCTCACTAGTTTCTTTTCGTTTAGTGATGCAAGCTTTGCCATCATCTCTTGTTTTGTCTCTTCAGTGACACTACTACAAGATGTGACGTTGTGGCAAGGAGTGTATGAAAGGTGGTACTTCATGCGATTGATGCCTCCTGACATCCTCTTCGAGCAAAAGTTGCAAATTAAAATCGTCTGGGATGTTCCAACGCAAGTGGCATATTTTCAAGCACCAGTGCAAGCATTAGGGGGAGTTGATTGACTACCAGTGACTGAATCTGACCCCTATGCACTAGCGGATGCCATTGTTTGCTAACGGATAACCTGCAAAGCGCAAACAGTTAAAAATAACATTAAAAAATTAAAAATAAAAACATTTAATACAAATTAAAATACGACAAATAAATTATAATGATAAACTATTAAACATAAATTAAAATACATTTTGGTTTAATGAACAAATTGAAAACTATAGTCTATAATGGTTTAAAAACAACATTAAATAAATTATAATGATAATGGAAACTAAATCTAACTAAAAGTCTATAACGCCAATGATTAAGAAACAACATTTTTAATTTAAAATTTAAAAAAATAGGCATAAATTAGAAATACTAAACCCTAAAATTTAATGGAATGCATGAAATCTGAATGGAATGCATTAAATTTGAATAATAAAATTTAAATTTTTTATCAAACATGTTTATAATTAAATTATAATTCATTTACATGCTCTAAAATAAATAAATAATTGTACTAACCTGGAAATTGCTTTGCTGAATTCTCCTTCAAATTTGCTCTTGATTGCCCCAAATCTTGTGTGAATGAAATGAGAGAAAAGTGACAATTTATAAGATAAATCCACATATTTGCAGCATATTTGCAACGTTTTTGCAGTGTTTCATGTCAAATCTCCATTTATGCAGCTTTTTGGACTGTTCCACTGGGAATCCTGCATACAGGAAGTGTCGGAGATAACCGACAAGTAATCCCCTGTTGCTCACCAGTCTAAAAAATTTGCAATTTTTTTTTGCCTGTGGTTTTGAGTGGCAGTTATTCGCCACGACAAAAATCCGACGAGTAACCAACCAACCGACAGTTACTTGCCGGTTATGCCATTTATGGTATATACCATAATAAGGCAAGTAGATTGATAAAGGAATGAATTCTTTCCTATACCATGATGTACTGAGCGTGAGATAATTAAATTTGACTTACAAGGGTGATCAATTGCTTGATCCTTGTGGCCAACTACCACACCTCCTCTCTATATGTATGTACTGTACTGATTTGATCCAAGTTCTCCATTATTGAGTTCATTTCCATATCTAATGAGAGCCAAGCTTGCATTTTGGAGACCAAATAAGACTTTGTTATGTACCTAGGGATATGATATTAGGATGTATATGGGTTGATGGAGATGCTGACATGTGGCACACATCCCCTTTAGTTATTATATTGGGTCAAATGGGTAAGTTATGGAATTAGTTACATTGGGCAACGAATTGGCCTATATTGGGATTAGTGGTTTACCCATCCATTATTATTAATAGAGGTTTATATAAAGGAGATGATATCATTGTAAAGGATGTCAAGTAAGTGGAGAGTATTTATTTGCTAGAAGTATATTGGAGGTTGTCCCCTTCGTAGTATCATTCTCATATTGGAAGATCTTGTGGAGTTATTCCTTTCTTAAGGAGAATTGTGTGGTGTTGCCCTACTTTAAGGGTAATTATTATATTTTTGAGTATGTTGCTTATTAGGGCATCTTGGCCCACAAACATCTCTTTTGTTGAGTGATCTCTATTATATTCTGCATATTGTTATTATTCAACATATTTCTGTTATTATTTGTGGATCTTACCAAGTGGTATTAGCACTGCAATTTGGGCAAAATGGGAAATTTTTTGGATGCAGATTGTGTGATTTTGCTGATTTTGTGTTCAATAAGAAATCATGTATATTACAAAGGGTTGTGTTTCTCATATAGGTGTGTGATTGAGGTGATTTTTGTGTGGCTGGAAAGAGCTTTTTGAGAGCTTTCCGAAAAGTGGTCACACTAAGGATTTTGAATAATATCAAGGGAGATATGGTCATGCAAATTTGACCATTTGAATTTGATTTTTAGCAAAAAAATTCAGAGCGGAGTTAGGGCAAAAACAGTCAATTTTAGAAGCTTTGTTCTCCCTATTGATTTTTTGGTTTAGACCAATCTTGCACCTTCAAAAATAGTTTTTCAAGTGCTTTCTAAAAAGTGATCACATTAAGGATTTTGAGTAATATTGAGGGAGATATGGCGATGCAAATTTGATCATGTGAATCTAATTTTTGACAAATTTTTCAGCATGGAATTAGGGCAAAAGTAGGCAACTTCATAGGCTTCGTTCTTCCTATTAAATTTTCTGATTGGGACAAATCCTATACCATCAACAAGATATTTTGAAGAGCTTTCTGAAAAGTGGTCAGACTAATTTCTGAGAATTATTGTAAAAGTTGTGTCCATTCAAAGTTTGCATTCGGATTTATGCTCTGTCGGTTTTTTAAGGCGCAATCCTAGAAAAATATTCATATCTTTTATGTCGTGTCAGCAAATCAAGTGCTAGTTTTTTCAATTCAAAGGAAATCACTAGCTCTACTTGTCTACATGTTTTTATTCTCAGATCTAGAGTAGAAAATGACATCCAAGGAATACAAGTGTTCTCAAAACCCTAGTTTTTATATGAATTGTGGACCATGGGGTTACCAAAGTATTCTGGAGAGGATGATATTGATGCTAGAGAATGTTGGCTTCAATTTAAGACCTATTTTCAATCAATATATTGGCTTTCACATTTTTCGATTAGTCTTCGAGGTCCAACGAGAAGTTGGTGGAATCATTTGGGTAAAGGACAATATGCATTTTCTAGGGAAGAAATAGAGCATGCTTTTTTAGCCAAATGGGACAAAAAATAAATGATGATGTGGATGAGGAGGCAAAAATGAAGGATGATGTAGATGGTGAAGAAGAAAAAGAAGACGAAAATAATGATGGCATGAGGGGGCAAAAAATGAGGATGATGCAGAAAATAATGACAAGGATGAGGAGGCGGAAAATGAGGATGATGTAGAAGAAGAGGAAGAAAATAATGACGAGGACAATGAGACAAAAGTGAGGATGTTGTAGAAGAAAAGGAATAAAATGATGCTGATGATGGCAGTGAACATCCTAATGAAAGCCATAAATCTCACTGACAATGGCATATTGAAACTCTAAGCTTGTTGAAAGAACTAAACTCAATCAGACAACTTGTTATTTTGGCAGATGGAAGATTATGAAGTTTTATCGTCATCATCTTTCTACGTTAAAGTAGATGCCAAAGACTTGTCATCATCAATTGTAGCTATGGACAATAATCAACCATGGGCACCCAATGGCACTTCAAATGGCAGCCTAAGGGTTCATTGTCAAGCCCCAATAGATGATGTTTTTGTCAAGGACAACTTTTCTCCCTCCTACATTAAATTTTACTTTGGATACACTAGTTGTGCATTAGAACTATTAATCAACTTTACCCAAAGACTCTAGGGATGGCCATTTATATGTAACAAGGCCCTTTGCCTTGAAAGCTTCACAGATGATCAATGAAATATAATTGAGACTTTTCTACCCCTAGGATCTAGGGATGTTCCAAGGGATAATATCAAAGGTCTCCTCAACCTGTAGGCTCAAGCACTGACTAATGAAAATATAGTGATAGCCCTTGATTTTTAGGCTTTAGTGATATTTGAAGCAATATAATGAACAAAAATCTAGATCTTCTAACATATGAAGCACAACACAAAAGTACAGGGCAAGTAAATCAACAATAAATCTTCTTAAACTACTATTCAATAACTATTTTCAGTATGTGAGGCAAGTAAATACTTCATTTTTTAAAGATAGTTGTAGCTCCTGATGTAAGAGAGAAGTGCACTAAATCAGTTTGTTACTCTCACAAATCCATATGCTGACATCAAAAGTCCATGTACTTTGGCTTGAGTCCTAGTCCCTTCTTCTCTCTATTTCAGTTGAGTTGCAGATCCAATCCACTAGTGACTTCTTAAGTTATAGAGTGATGGTCAAATGACAGCTGGTCACTGTTGAGGTTCATCGGAGTCTGTGCAAGATTAAGCAAATGAAATTCATGAATAATAGAGCCAAACACATGTAAACTGAGAATTATTTCAAACACCCTATAATATATTATTTCATGCTCTCTATTCTAATTAAATAATCAGTGGAGGATACAATACAAATATATAGGAATACGATTCCTATTATCTCTCTACTAATTTCTCTCAGCCGAAATCCTATAATATCTCCCAATCTCTTTTATTTGTAAGTTGGTTGAACAGCTCCACTTACGTATAACAATATAAAACAAATATATTATTGTTATATAACAATAATATATTATTTACCAACTTACATAACCGTAAGTACTATTTACTTTACGGTAACTGAACCAATATGCTATTTACCTCTTAGTAAATATAACAATAATATATTTGTTTACCAACTTACATAACCGTAAGTACTATTTACTTTACGGTAACTGACCCAATATGCTATTTACCTCTTAGTAAATAGTAAACTGTAAATACTCAAACTTACTATTTACCTCTTTGTAAATTCCCAAATTCACACAATGTGAAAACTAAATCCAACTTAACCCCCCATAGTTTTTACATGGTACAATATCTCTTTTTCTAATTGTAGCGTGCCACCTCCATGTGCTCATGATCTTCTCTGCATACATGTGCCATCGCATATCTCTTCCTTCACACTCATTTGCAATTGGTTTTTTAGGTTTACCAATAACCCTACAACATGGTTTTCACAGGTTCACCAATAACCTTACAAAATGGTTTTCTCAGGTTCACCACTAACCTTGCAAAATGGTTTTCTCAGGTTCACCACTAACCTTACAACATGGTTTTTACAAGTTTATCACTAACCTTTCATCATGATTGCTACAATGCTTTTTAGATCAATATTCCCTAATGTAAATATAAAAAGGGGTTACATGGGAATATCATTCACAAGTGAACAGGTACAACTGTTCTTATTTTTCATACATGCTGAAAAATAAATGTAACTATCACACCATACTGAAAAACTGAAATCCACACAACTGAAAATAACACACCACACAAAATGTCACCACATCATTGGTGCGGCCCCGTTGTTGGCCACTGACGAGAGGTCGCTGAAAGACCTCCATCCTCCGTGTATCCTCCAACCTCCAATATCTGATGCTGCTTACTCAAACGATATCTCAATGAAGCTCAATCTTTTCATGCCATTTTTGAAGGGAATAGAGTCCCCTCCTAGTTTGGACTTATGACTCAGGACGTCGCATACAAGCGAGAATGCGTCCTTGTACAAATAATTGATTTTGACTCTGACAAAAAAAATGACATTGACACTTTAGATTTTGGATGGACATACTTTGGACATAAAAAGTCAAACTTGACTAATCCTAAAGACATTAAAATAAAGAAGACTCAATGACTTGATAACAAACTTTATTTGATTTGACTCAAATTGATATAAAAACACTAAAGAGACCATTAAGAAATGACTTTTGAGAAAACAATTTGACAACTAATAACTCCCAACTCAAATATATTTTTAACTTTTAACAATAATACCTTGTCTTTAGCCATACGGCTATTAACAAGCCAATAAAAACTAGACACAAGTTCTAAACTAAAAAATTAAAATCCTTATAACTAATAATAAATAGCATGGACTTCAGATATGACACGGCAAAGACACTTTGACATACAAAAAAATGCACCAGTATTTGGACGAAACCAACTCATACGGCGACAGGTGGAGATCTAGCACTTTGCATGGAGACTGAGAAAGGTTGGCAGAAATACAATGTCAATTGATTCGATTGAAATTGAGATAGGTCTACGAAATGGTGGTAGATCTGGAATTAAATTGTAGATTTTGATGATAGGTGAGACCGGATCCTGCAGATCATTAAGGAATGAAACGTTGGGCTCCGTTATGCAAAAAGCTGCTCCAAAATATTGTCCAGTTCATCACAATATTTCAATATGGTCAGATAATAGAAGTGCTCTTCAAAACATTGCGATATGTGTCTAGCAGAGGCACGAAAAACTTGAAGTCATGTTAGTTGTAGTTTTCGAACAGGGGAGTGTAGAGCTCAGAAAAGCTTGTGGAGATAGCTTGACGAAAGGATTGAATGGCCGAACGGATATGGTGGACAAAACTTTGCATGAATTAAGGCAACTGTCGTACAAATGAATTTGTGAATCTTTTCTGCTCCAAGTTTGTTGGGCGTGGAAGATGGTCCTTGTGTACAAATCAGATACAGGGTCTTCTCACGGGTCACCATACGGTTATAGGGAAGGCAAATTCCCAGACAATCTGAGCTTTGACAGAAACGTGTTGGATGCCATGGCTGAGCTAGCAGAATTTGACGTCAAAAATCTCAAATATATTCATATAGGACTGTGCATAGTTTTGACAGACAAAATAAACTCGAACTCTTAGAATATTCAATGCATCAAAGACATATCAAAAGAATAATAGCAAAGTGGATCCGTTGAGTCAAGAAAATGTGAAGTGATTCCAACTCAGGTTGAAGAACTCAGGCGGCTTGAGGAAGTGTCGAATCAAGAACCAAAACACCAGGTCTGCAATACATTCAATTAAATATTCTCATCTTGAATTATACTGGTCTGATACCAAATGATGAGGTTTATCAGAGTTTGTGCAATATTAAGCAAATGACATTCGTGAATAATGGAGCCGAACACAGGAAACCAAAAATTATTTCAAACACCCTATAATATATTATTTCATGCTCTCTATTCTAATTAAATAATCATTTGGGGATACAATACAAATATATAGGAATATGATTCCTATTATCTCTCCACTAATTTCTCTCACCCGAAATCCTATAATATCTCCCAATCTCCTATATTCATGAGTTGGTTGAACAACTCCACTCACATATAACAATATAATAACAAATATATTATTGTTACATAACAATAATATATTATTTACTTCAACCATAAGTGCTATTTACTTTATGGTAACTCAACCAATATGTTATTTACCTCTCAGTAAATAGTAAACTGTAAATACTCAAACTTACTATTTACCTCTCCGTAAATACCCAAATTCACACAATGTGAAAACTAAATCCATCAGTCACATGTATTTATACATTAATTTAATTTATATAGTTTTTAGGTCATCCATGGTAGCTTTCCCTATGCCAGCCAAGTTTAGAAAGTTTATGTTTAGTGCTTTCCAACTTTGAAAACATGGTGATAAGAATGATGACATGATAATTATTTTATTGTAGGTTTTATTTCCTGTCCTTTCAGAGGGGTTAATTCCTATGTTTTTATCACACAACCCGTGTAATTGTGCAACCTTTGCCTCTCAAAAGTCTATCATTATTCCCAAGCTTGGATGCTATTAGGGTTAAAATATTCCAACAAGAGTATTGAGGATGTTTCATGTTGTCAATACAACTCCAATAACCTTGCCCTTTGTAGGAAAAAAATGTTGCCTCTACCTTTTGAACTGATGCTACAAAGAGCTCTTTAGGGGCAAAGGATTATTTTGAAGTGTAGATTGTCCTTTGTCATCTCTTTCCTTTGGCTTTATTTTCATCATCCCCTTCTTCGGTGCTAGAGAGAGGCATAATTGTGTCATGTCCCCTGTTTTGGCCTAAGCACAGACATGATCTTTAGCCTAGTTTTTTTGGTGCTTTCCCTAACCTAAGAGAAGAAAGGTAAAATGGGAAACACTAATTTTTTGTCCTTAAAAGGTAAAAACGAGTTTCCACTTAAGTTATTCTAATTTTGCATTGAGGCCCATTTTGACTTAAATGTCTTAAGAAAGCCTTTAAGTGTTTCTAAAGGATGGTCGACCTTATAATCCACTAACTCTACCTTCATAACTAAAAAGTTGAGTATATAAAGGGGATTGATTTTCATTTGAGAGAGGATGCTTTTTGATATGGATTTTGGATGCTAAAGCATGAAACCTACGTTACCGATATGGGTATGGGTACAAATACAGGTACGAGAATCAGATACGGGGATATGGCATTTTTTTGGGGGGTTTGGATACGGCCATACAATAATATATATAATTTTTTTTTAAAAATATAAAAATATAGCCATATAAGCAAAATTAACCACATAATATGCATAGAGGAAACAAAATAACTTCAAATAAGTTGAATAAACACAAAATATATACTCATAATTCAATGCCAAATATCATAATATTCAATAGTCAAACTTATATTAATTTTATAACAGGTACATGGTGCAAATGTTACAATGTATGGACAAAAATAAAGACAAATCAACATATTCATTTTTGTCTTTGGCTGCAATGTCTTCATCATCATGTGGTTCATTAGAACCACAAGCAGCAACAATGCCACTCTCGCTAGCTCCACTATGCAAGTCATGTGAAGCATTGTCTAGCTCCGTGTCAAGTAAAAAAAGGTAGGCAACGGAGGCATCTAAATCAGTAGCCTCTGGGTTCACATCCCACAACTTTGTTGGCCCTTGTATTGAGGTTGTTTATGTGAAAGAAGACGTAAGTTGGAATGCACATAAATCAAATCCTCCGTCTTTTTTACAGCCAACTTGTTGCGTTTAACTAAGTGGATAAAGCCATAGGTGCCCCAACTCTGCTCAGCTGAAGAGCAACTTGCAACCTATTGAATCCACAAAGTGAAAAAAAATTATAAAAATTAAAAGACTAAAACTTAAAACTTAAAACAAAACATCGAAAAGGTCAAAAGAAGGGTAGAGTAAAAAAAATTAAAATCTTACTTGTGATAGAATTTTTATTGCAAGTGGTTGAAGGTGGGTGGATGTTTGCCCATAGAGGTACCATCAGAAGTGAGTGACCATCTTGTACTTGTCACGGATAGCGCCAAGGGAGTGACCCACCGAGGATATGAAATGCACAAACTCTTCTCTGACTTGGTCTTCTACTTCTGGATTAGGAAAGATTCTAGAGAATGTTGCCCTATATCCCTCAACAACCTCAACATCCCTATATGGTGCGACCCTTTTTGGTTAAAGAAAGAATCTTTGCACTGTAGTATTTGGGTGTCAAGGCAAAAGCAAGAAGATGCAATGGGGTGGTCATTTTGTTCCACCTTTCAATGAGATGCAACTGCACTTCCGTGAAGAACCTCTTTGTGGGATCTTGGTCTTTGGCATTTATGATGGATTTAATGGTTTCAATCATTGAATCAATTCCATCATAAATCTCACCCAAACATGAATGATCTATGTCCACATATCTCAACATGTTAACGATGGGCTTAATAAAACTCAACAAATACTCCACACATTCCCACCACACATCATCAAGGATCCACCCTTTCACCTTTGTGGACCTCTCACTGTTTGCCTACCTCCATACACCCCAAAGGTTGTTCATGACCATGCTACTCAATGCCTCACACACCTTAACAAGTCGTCTCAAGATGAGGGTTTGTGAGGCAAATCGAGTCTTAGCAACCTAATACAAAATTAAAACAAATAAACCTAAAAAAATGTTCAAAAATAAAAACACTACAAATTACAAACTTATAAAATAAAACTAAATTAAGAGCTACCTTTAACAACTGCAATATTGAGAAGGCCCTGAAGATGCCTCGGGACACGTGATGGTTGGTTATGAACATTTTGATCTCATTTGTCTCATAAACTTGTTTGATCCAATCAATTTTTGCCCCCAACTTTTTCAACATAAGGTTGAGGGAATGAATGACACAAGGTGTCCAAAATATATGCCTATACCTTGCTTCAACCAACATGCCCACATCGCTGCAATTTTTAGCGTTGTGCATTACAACTTGGACAACATTTTGAGGCCCCACTGTGTCAATGGACTCTATTAGAGTTTCAGCAATGAATCATGCATCCTTCACTTGCCCCTCACAATCAACGACCTTAAAAAACATTGCCTCTTTAGGGCTCAGTGCGATCACATTAATCAATGGCCTATTTGCTATATCTTTTCATCCATCGGAAATGGACACCCCTGTTTCGATCCATGAATGGATGGACTTCAATGCATCTTCAACGTGTTTTCTTTCTTTTGTCAATAAGGTGGTGCGCACCTTTTCATAATCTGGGCTGACAAACCCTTTAGGGGAAGCATTGATAGATCTCACCATATCTTGCCAGTATGGTGATCTAACAACATTAAATGGCAGCCCACATGCGTAAAGACAACGTACGATGTTATGCTCCGTTGTCCTTGGAGACATTATGGAATGCCCTATCCAATGGTCTTACATCTTTTATTCTCTTGCGACCAAGAGGTGAATCCTCTTCCTCTTTGGCCGCAACGGGTGTAGCAAGAAAGGGGTGTGATGGGGTCACCATATTAGCACGAGATGGATCAACAGGTGGTGATCCTTTTTTTCTCAAAGGATGCTTCGATCTTTGCCCCACAATGGCATCTGCCTCTTCTTGCTCTTTGATGTATTCAAGGATCTTTGTCTGTGGCAAGCTTGTTCCCAGCGTTCCATTTATGCTTGGCCCACCACAAACTTTGATCCAGTGCCATAAATTGCACACAAATGAGCTTTCACTCGACTATACGAGCTCTTGTATTTACAAAACTACATTCTGAGCAAAGCCAATGAAAACACCCTCCACCAGACATTTGTTCTAATACTATCACATACTTTCAAAGGGGCATTTGTGGATTAATTTTTGAGATTATCCCTTGCCCCACCGAACTAGCACTTGCACTTTGAGACATTCTGACAAATCCCTATAGCCCCTGGTAAAAAATAAAAATCGCTGTTAAAATTTAATGGTAAAAACTAAAAAAATAAAACAATTGCTATTAAAATTAAAAACATAATCATTGCATTTGGTATTTGTGGAAATAATGGTTAAAATTTAAAAGAATAACAAAAAAAATTAAAATTAAAACTAGTTACAAACAAACAAAAAAAACCACAAATCTAAAAAACTTACCTTAAAGCAGCAAATCCTCTTCCTTGCAAGCTCCTTGGTGCCAAATAGGTTGAGACAATGGAGTTACAAACAAACAAAAAAAAACCACAAATCTAAAAAACTTACCTTAAAGTAGCAAATCCTCTTCCTTGCAAGCTCCTCAAGTTCCTTGGTGCCAAATAAGTTGAGGCAATGGTGTAGGTTTAGCACAAGGAAGGAGTTTCAAGCTTATGCAATTGAAAAAATTAACAAGAGTGAACAAATGTGCAATGAGAGTGAAAAATGCAATGAAAGAGAAATGTGTTATCTTGTGATAAAATGAATATGAATGATGCTTTTAGGGTTGGGAATCCACTTTATTTTGTTTTTAATTATATTTTGAAGTCCATCTTTGACTTTTTTTAGGTGAAATTGAAAAAAAAAATTAACTTTTACGTCTAGGAGTGCACTGATATGCCCAAGAAGTGTGCTTGGGCTGCAGATATGTTCGAGTACGTTTGGGCGACGTACCCGGGCATATCCGCAACCCAGGGATGCTCTCTGGGTGTCTCCTTGCATACTTGTATCCCTCCATGTATCCCCCGCACTCCCAAGGCCTGGGCGGGCGTATCCGATAACGTAGCACGAAACGTTTGGCTAAGTGACTTGAGAACGAAAACCTTCAAGGACACAAGGGTTTGGGGATGAAAACCTCCACTCCTATTCCAGGGCAGCACGACTTTTAGGTTCTGTAATTGTATTTCAGATTCAGTGATTCGACCCTCTTCTAGGGAAGCAACTTGCATGGGCAAGTGTGATTGTCAACTGTGGTGCTTTGGCTTGTTTTTGGGAGCCATTCACAAGGGTTTGAGTAGGGTACAAGGGCAGCGCTTGGTTGGGAAGTGTGGCGACTCCATTTGGGCAAAATTTTCAGCAAGGGTTTACACTTAGAGGGTGGTGATTTGCTTCCCTAAAAGGTTGAAGACCCCTTCCTTGAAGGGCTGCACTACATTGGATGGGTTTGAAGATCATATTTCTAGGGTTTGTGTGCAATAAGGCAATTTAATTATTTAATTGCTACAGGGGCAACTTGGTGTAGAAACCTAATAAGGGATTTGCTTGGCCTATTGGAGCCACAAACGTTGTTATAAAATTTTATAATTATCTAGTAATTTTCTAATAATTAATTCAATGTTTTCTAGCACTTTTTGTGGTATTTATCGAGTAAAAATCAGATTTTAGCATTGTTGTATTTTTCAGTGATTTATTTCAGATTGGTTAGAGTTTGTTGGAAAACCTTTTTCTTGATTTGTCCCAAGTTGGGGACATTACAATGGTATCAGAGTCAATTTCTTGGCTAGTTGTGGGGTATAAGTGACTATAATGGATTGGCAACCTAGTTTTTTGCCAAAAGAAGAATACAAAGATCTCATTCAAAAGGTGGGGATGAAGAAGACAATGGATGAAGTTATAGATGATTTGTTGCAAGGTATGCAAAATTATCAGAAGGAACTAAGGGCAATCGGTCTCAAGGCTTTGATAAAGGCTATAGGGTCAAACCCCACGCATCAAGAGCCCCCTAGAAGAAGAAGAAAGACTAGCAAAAGTGATGAATGTTTCATCATTGCAAAATGATTTCCCCTTGATGATGAGAAAAGAGGGAGAAATCATGGAGCACAAGCCCAAAGGAGAAGCAAAGTCAAATTCGCAAGATGGGGGAGAGAATTGTGTGGTTGAAGCCCAATCATTGGAGGATAAAATTGACAAACAACTTGCTGATTTTCAGAACAATAGTGTGGAGAGACATGTATTTGAAGAAGAAATGAGAAATCACAATGATAGAAGGGTTTCCACAAACCCTACTTCACCAAAGGAGGACAAGCTTGTTGTTTGCAGCCCAAGGTATGAAAAGCTTGCTAACATATCAGATTTATTGTGTCACACTATGTCGTTTCAGATTTGTTGCCCTCATAAGAAACATGCTAATAGGGGTGATAAAAGGAGGCATACAATTTACAACATGGACCATAGGGACCTCTTGATTCAAGTTGATAATTGTTGTTGCCAAAAGGTGTGGGATACCAGTAATATTCTAAGATCTACAAAGGGTAGCAATTCTGATTTTAATATATTTGTAGTTGTTCCTTTCATTGGAGTAAAGGAAAAATCAAAGTTGGTTTCAAATAAGTATGAGGAAGCTTTAAAATATGTGAAGAATCTATTAAATTCTTGTTTTAAGAACCTTATGAATTCTGAAAATGTAGGTTCACAACAAACTTGTGAAAGGATTGAATTTCAGTTTGTGATAAGGAAAGAGAAATCAGTTTTGAATCGGAAAATTGGTACCTTGAAGCCCTTTGAGCAGCAAAAGGGTAACACCTTGGGGCAGCCAAGGATTGAAATCTCTGAGCTTCAAAAATCAAAATTTGTAGGGCAGCCAAAGAAGATTTTCCAGCCGGAAAGGGGACAAATAAACTCAGAAACTTATGAGTTGTATGATAAAAATTCTGAGTTGCAAAAATCAGAATTTTCGAGACAACCAAGTGAGAAATTCCAACATGATGATAGGCATCTAATAGAGCAACAAAGTGAGGGTTTCCAGCCAAGGTATGAACAACAAGGAAAGTTGCTAATAGAAGGGGAAAATATTCTAAATCAAGGAGAAAATTCTGCCCTTATAGCAAGAACCCAAGAAAGGTGTGAGGAGTGGCTAAGGAGGGCAAAGGAGGCAAAATTGGTAGCCTTTCAAGCTAGACAACACTTACAAGAGTTTAAAAGGGAAGGTGAGTACTTAAAACACCACTATGATAGTCTTAAAAATGGAAGAAAATCAGATTTGCATAAGATTTGTAAGGACCTTTGGGAAGACCTTGTTAGGAGGTATGCACATGAGAGAAATGCCTCATTAATTCCTCATGACGGTCTCCAACTTGTTGAAGTTTCTAGATCCACATTTGAGGGTAAGCAGAGTGGCTATCTTCTTGGTAAGGGTTCATTGCATTCCCCTCATACTTTGTTTTTACCCTGTTTTGATTATGATAAGCATTGTGCTAACAATAAGGATGAGATGAAGGGCACTAAACGGCGAAATGAATTCTTCCAAGAGATGTCATGGATATGGGATCCAAGTGAGCCTTACAAGCATAGTATTGTTGTTATGTTATGTTGGGGGACAAGGGATATAATTTGGATAACCATGGAAAGGTTAATAAGCAAGAGATATCGTGATCTAAGAATCGACGGGAGGGCTGTGTGTGACTTGTTAACTGCTGTTACTTCTAATTCCAGCTTGTTTCCTTCAATGTTTTTTGTTATTAGGGTAATTTTTGACTCTAACGGAATGTATTTTCCGCTCGTTATCACCCTAGAAATGTTCATAACATGGACAAGTGGATTTCTAGACACTATAAGAATGAATTTGAAGAAGAGAATGACATGCTACAGCCAAGATAAGGATGACATAAGCACATCTTTTGAAATCCAGGTGAGAAGGGGTTGGAAGGGAAAGTCAAGGCATCAACGAGGAGTTCACATCATGCTCATAAGGCTTGATAAGGTGATCAGAAAAGTGTTGCTAAACATGATTGTTTTCACTAACATGTTTGCTCTTTGTGTAGGGTCACATCACCAGCTAGTTGCAACGGTAATAAGGAATACAAAGGAAGTTGCAAAATTTGAGTGGGGACAGTCACTAAGGTGTCCTAAGAATCATCACATTCAATGCTTGAGAAACATGTATAATTCAGGAGCTGGCAAGTGGAGACAAGTCTTGGAATGGGCAAAATTAAAAAGTGTGGACAACCTTAAAATTTTTGAAATTATTGATAAAATTAAGGCCCTAACACACTAAGAAAATTATGAGTTAACTTTGCCAACTCAGCGGGTTATATGTTCAGAAAATTTGACAAAAAGTGTGCCAAAACAGCTGGAAAAATGCACCAAAAAGACTGAAAATGATAGGGTCATAAAAGCCGGAAATAATGAAGGGCAAATAGGCAAACTCAGCTGATCATATGCACAAAAAATATGAAAAATGGGGTAAGTTACAACCCTCAATAAGTTCTGAGTTTGCAAAGGAGATTCGGCTTTCCACTTATGAGGTAAGGTTGAAATTGGTAGAAGAAGAACAACACTTCCGATGGCAGCAAGTAGGTGAGCAAGAAAAATGGCAAGGCCACATGCTTGAGCCAAGCCTCAAAAGGGAAGGTATGTTTTCTAAAATGTTCAAGTGTAATTTTTGTAAGTCATTTGTTGGGATACACTTTGAATGGAATAAGACAACATCAAGGTACTTGGGAGAGTATTGGGATACTTACCTAAGAGCCTCCTATTTCAGAGCACTCATTCAATGGAAGTTTTTTGCAAGGGGTATCCTTAATATCGTGGATAGACATTGTTGTTCAGAACTTTCCCAGCACTATGGAAGGAGTTATAGGTTCCTAACTTATGCTTGGGAGGTGAGATGTATGGGTGGACCTCCAAAGGATGAAGTATGAACAAATAGCTTTAAGATTTGTGGTGAATTCAAGGATGTAAACTACAAACACAGCCACATAAACTTCAAGTACAGTAATACTTTTGGGACAATTGCCTTCAAGATGAGTCAACACATGAGCCCAAGGAGGAAAGTAAGAGCCACATCAGTTTTGAAGAAGTTTCCAGCCCTTATGTAGCTTGAAATGATACGCTTGGAGGGCAGTTTTGAGAGGGGTAACAGCTGTTATTGGTTCAACAATGAAGACTACAGCAGGGGCAGCCATTGGCATGAGAGAGGGATGAGCTTGGTTGCCATTTTTGAGGATGACTACAGCTGGTCCCTACCCAACAACAACAGGTACAGCAGCAAAGAGAAACTAGAGGTGGTTTCCCTTCCATGGAAAACAACTACAGGTGGACATTGCATAATGAGGAATGTTGGGACACCCCCTTGGATATTGCAATTGTTTGAGGACAAGCAATTTTGGGCGGGAAGGTTTGACATGTCCCCCTTTTTGGCCTAAGCACAAACATGACCTTTAGCCTAGTTCTTTTGGTGCTTTTCTTAGGCTAAGAGAAGAAAGGTAAAATGGGAAACACTAATTTCCCCTCTTTAAAAGGTAAAAGGGAGTTTTCACTTAAGTTATTCTAATTTTGCATTAAGGAGGGCCCATTTTGACTTAAAGGTCTTAAAAAAGCCTTTAAGTGTTTCTAAAGGATGGCCGACCTTATAATTCACTATCTCTACCTTCATAACTAAAAAGGTGATTATATAAAGGGGATTGGATTTCATTTGAGAGAGGATGCTTTTTGATATGGATTTTGGATGCTAAAGCATGAAACGCTTGGCTAAGTGACTTGAGGACAAAAACCTTCAAGGACGCAAGGGTTTGGGGATGAAAACCTCCACTCCTATTCTAGGGCAGCTTTAGATTTCATGATTTAGTGATTCGACTCTCTTCTAGGGAAGCAACTTGCATTGGCAAGTGTGACTATCAGTTGCCGTGCTTTGGCTTGTTTTTGGGAGCCATTCATAAGGGTTTGAGCAGGGTACAAGGGAAACACTTGGTTGGGAAGTGTGGCACTCCATTTGGGCACAATTTTCAGCAAGGGATTACACTTAGAGGGTGGTGATTTGTTTCCCTAAGGTTGAATACCCCTTCCTTGAAGGCCTGCACTACATTGGAGGGTTTGAAGGCCCTATTTCTAGGGTTTGTGTGCTATAAGGCAATTTAATTATTTAATTGCTAGAGGGGCGACTTGGTGCAGAAACCTAATAAGGGCTTCGCTTGGCCTATTGGAGCCACAAACATTGTTATAAAATTCTATAATTTTCTAGTAATTTTTTGATATTTAGTTAAGTATTTTCCAGCACTTTGTGGTATTTATCAGGTAAAAATCAGATTTTATCATTGCTGTATTTTCTAGTGATTTATTTCTGATTGGTTAAGGTTTGTTGGAAAATCGTTTTTTCTTGATTTGTCCCAAGTTGGGGACATTACAAATTGATAGTTAAGGACTTGCAAACAATCTCTTATAGCATATCAGTCTTAGAGATGCTCAGTCCTTGTTGCAAACAAAGCCTCAATTTGTTGGTAGCTTTTGGATAGCCTTTGTATCGCATCAGCGTTTCCATTGGTGAGGACCGGTCATTTGTGATAGGTTCTTCTTTCTATTAACTCATTATCAAAGATTATAATCTCAGAAGCATTGTTGATAATGGTACATTTGACCACATTATGCATCGGTCGGTTAAGACTCATGCCATGCTCCTTCCTCGTTTATTTTATGGGTCTACCAAGCAATCATTGGTATTTGGGAAAACTTGATGTTCCTTAATGAAAAATTAGTTACATATAGTGTTATAGTCTTAGAATTTAGATTTCCCAGTCATCTATAACCTACTTTTGTTCAACACTCGGCTCAATGATATGTGCACAATCGTTTCTTCTTTCTCAAAGAGAACTTGTTCCTTTTTGAGGGAAATGTTTATGTTATTAAGGATTGGTATTGTATCCTTTCATTTTGTATTAGCTGATTTAATGATTAGTGGTGTCACGATGGACTTGTATGATTTTGATTTAGGTCAGGTTAACAAGGACTTGGTGTGGTGAATCTTACATCGAGAGTTTTATGAGGAAATAGTGGAGTTGTGTGAGGCATTGTCATGTTTACATGGGCATGATGGAATATGTTGCACTTGTGGCTTCTGATGCCCACTCTAGATATATATGGCTTCAGATTCAAAGAGATCCACCTTCTTTTTGGGATGTCTTCATAGTTGTTTGCTACTTCCCCCCTCCCTTGCCACATCTCCATTTGCTATTCATGTTGATGGGGACCCGTACCTTGACCTCTATCCAGAGATCTCTTGATACTCCAATATTGGTGATATCATTCTTTTGGGAGATTTTAATGCCTGTACAGGGAACCTACAGATGCCTATTCATGACTTTGCTTAGGATGAGTTATGCCTTCATGAGCTAGATCTTGAGGAGTTTGGTTTATAGAGAGGCTTTGCTGACAAGAATGCTACAGTTATAGCATATGGGAGACACCTTCGTCGGTTGGGCGAATATTAGAGCCTCCACATCCCCAACAGGCTTCCTCACTTCTTTGGCTCTAGTAGATTCACTTGTTTCCCCCATGATGGTGATGTGAGCGTCGTGGGCTATGTTCTTGCTACCAGATCCATCATCCCTCATATATGTGGCTTCCTTATTTCGCCCCAGCTCCCCCTTGCTGACCATGTCGTCTTGACATTCACCCTCCATGCTAGTTCTCACCCCTCCCCACCACCTTCCCCCCCTTCCACCACTCACCCCAACACTCGACACATGACAATCCATTTTGATGATGATTACACCATTGATTATGATGCTCTTCTTTGACTTCTTATGTCTGGTTTTTACACCCTCCCTCTTCCCACCACCAATGCCCTTGATTCCTATCCCCACACTAGACATTACTCCAGATCCCCTACCCATCATGGAACTTGCTCCATGAACTAGTGGTATGATAATGAGTGTAAATCCCTTCATCAAAGACTTCGGTTTTCCCTGACCCATGACCCTCCCTCCATACCCACCCTTTGTAGGGAGTATTGTTTCCTTCTTCGAAATAAGAAACGAAAGTTTCTTGCACCTAGACGACTTTCACTTCTTGCTGATCTCCACCAGTCTCCTAAGACTTTTTGGCATATTCTTCTCTCGAGAAAAAACACCATTTCCGACATCACACTTGAAGCTTGTTGGGTCTCTTACCCTAGTTCCCTCTATGATGTCCCAACCCATCTTGTTGTCATTGCCCCCACTCCTCCACCATCCTCTATCAAAAGAGCTATTATGAAATTACATACCAGCAAAGCAACAAATTGTGAAGGTGTCAACGCTGAGCTCATCAAATATCGTGTGGATTCCCTTGCCTTTGCCACACTTTTTAATCAAGTAGTGTATTCAGGGTTCCCTCAATCATGGACCCAACACATCATTCACCCTATTCATAAGTCTGGGGATCCCTCTACCCTTGGCAACTACAGGACCATTATAATTGGGCATACATTTGCCAAACTTATCACCATAGTGTTAGACATGCAGTTGTTAGAATACTTGGAAAGGAATAATATCAAAGCTTAGGGGTAGGTTGGCTTCAATAAGGACTAAAAAATTATTGACCACATATTTACACTTTAGGCTATCATTGAAGAAGCTCTTCACAGGTCTTCCAAAGTCTTTTGTTGTTTTTTTGACTTCAAGAAAGGCTTTGACTCGGTTCCGAGACACTTGCTTTTCAAGGAGTTGAGAGATTTCGGCATCCCAGATTCTATGATTACCACAACTTGGAGGCTTTATGAGACCGTCAATGGGCGGCTTCATACCTCTCGTGGTTTGTCTGACTTTGTGACGAGTAACATTTGGGTCAAGCAAGGATGTCCTCTCTCACCGACCCTTTTCAGCATATACATTGATGAGTTAGAGGAGTTTCTTCAACAACATCCCTATATGGATGATGGATGTCTTTTGCATGAGGTGCTTATAGCCATCCTTCTTTTTGTCGATGATGTTGTCCTCTCACACTCTACTCGCTTCTGTGAACTCCAACAGCTTGTGGTCAACCTTAGTAAAACCAAGGTTGTGATCTTCAATGTCTCCAAGTGCTCTCTCTCCAAATTCCAGTTTTTCTACAAAGGGGATTTTCTTGAGATCACATCAACCTACACTTATTTGGGGGTCCAATTTTTTAGTCCATGCTTTAACATGAAGTTTGTCGCTCAATCATGCCTTTGCAAGGGGCATGCCTCTTTTTTTGTTTTGGAACTATAGTGATTCTAGATTCACTTCCAGGACATCCCTTCCAAGTTATGCTTGTTTGATGCTATCATCAAACTTATAGTTTTGTATGATTCAAAGGTTTGGAGACCTAGCCTAGGGGTAGTTGATTGGGCCCATATTGAGAGGGTCTAGACTCATGTTTTAGTGCATGATTCGTTGCAAGCGGACAATTCCTTAGTGCATCATCCAAACTGAATTTTCTGCCCAGATGCTACACCTTAAGACTATATTTAGGCTTCCTTTCTACATCCATAGACCCAGGTCCCTAGGGGGCTCAGCTTCTGGTCGTGAGAGCTATCCCTACTTAGTACTTTGCTCTTTAGAGAGGATTGCTTCACTAGTCCCCACCAAACGTCGGCATTGTTGGTACTTTGAGACTAGGTTGCTCCTTTTTATTGGCATCTCTATTGACAGGCTACCCCAATTCATGTATTTCTTAGATGCCCCTCCCAGGGTCCTTCCCACAAAGGACGTCATCACTCAGGCTGCCATAGAGGACATCTATAGACAATATATCTAGACCACCTGAATCTGCCCCCGTGAGCTACTCGACCCCAAGCTTGCTTTCTATGTTAAGCATATCTTACAAGTTGTGGATGTTATTATTTGCCGCCCTCACTATCTCCAACACCATTGGTCTCATGGCTTTATATTTCCCCTTGGTCAGATGAGAGTTTGTTGTCACCAATTACAGGTTGAAACAAACCATCGCATTCTCCATCACGACCGGACTGTCAACTTTGCTCCCTCCAAGAGGTGGAGACTGAGGACCACTTCATTTTTAGATGCCCCTTCACTATCTCTACAAAGACTCAGACAACACTCTAGCTACTTTCTTCAAATAACAAAATAGTGGTGCTTGGCTCTTCATCTTCGCGAGGTTGTCACCCTCTATCACATATTTTTATAGGAGGAACGTAGAGGCTCTAGAGCTTCCATATTTGATCACCTCATCGAGATTTTTACAAGAGGAACCTAGAGGCTCTCTTGATTGGTAGCACTAATTGTCCTTTGGACACCAGTACATCACACATCAAAGCTAATAGATTAGTTAGGCGGCGCTTCTCTTAGCGCAACATTACTATTAAGATCTCCAAGCCTTCTATGTGTTAGCATCATGGCTTTGCTCCACCCCATCGGTGTGGCTTTGATCCTCTCTGGCGACATGGATCTACTACTTGCTAGCTACCTCCCAAACCATAGGGGCAAACTAATATTATGAGCTCATTTTCTACTATGGAAGTTACACCTGCCTTGGATGTTAGGGGAGATTCTAGAGGAGGTGTCTTGCTTCCTCCTAGGATCCCCCAACCTGGATCCTTCGACCCTGTATAATCACCAAGCAACATTATCTGAGTTGTGGGCGCTGACCTATTTTGACGACTCGGTACATAGGTATAGAACAGTTATGTGTAAACATGGCTTCCAAAATGTGATCTGTCTTTGTCGTAGTAAGGCGTGCTCAGCTGGCGATGAGATGCGGAAGGCGGAGTATGCATAGCTATATGGCATAATCTTCTTTGGAGTTGGTGCAACAAGTGTTGAGCATGGAATCACTTCAGGAATCTGGTATCTCTTACCACCTACTAATACAACTACGTTGCAAGGATAGGCATTGTACATATACTTGCGGCTATGCATGTATGGATGTCCAAGGAGAACATCACAGGCATTAATGGGGGCTACATCACAAACTAACTCTTGAATGGATGAATAGCATATGAGAAGTAGCATTGAAGGGTGATGTGTATACCTTGGTTGCTGCAAGAACTGAAACATCCCAATTTGTACAGCTACGGATGAGGCATGGTTGGCAAATTCAGTGATTTGATTGTTGTGGAAAATGAGATTCTTCAGGCTACCATCATCAATTAGAAAATCCAGTGGCTGCCCTTGTACCCACATCTGTGAGTGGAACAAGCATTTTGCTTCAACATTTGGCATTACAGGGGTTGCTTGTGCAGTGTTGACCAGAATGTTGGGGTCTGTATCAATGATTCCGTCTGAGGGCTTGAAATCGTCCTCTGCTTCTGTCCGTGTAAGCAAGGTCTTTTGCACATGGCACTATGCATTGAAGTGGTTGTTGCTTTTGTGTTTGTCGCACCATTGGCCCAACTTAGATGGTTTGTTCTTATCAAAAGTAGGTGTGTTCTTTGGTGCAGATATTGTCTCCTCCTTTCCCTTATGCTTGAACTCCTCTTCAATGGTTGTCGCATAGTGATTGGTCGCACCCATTGTTTTGACTTTGATCAACTTCAATCTGGACTGAATGGATGGTCGTAAGCCACTTCAATATTTAGGATGTGGTGTTGCTTCATCTCGAAAGAGCCTAGGCTTGCCTAGAGAATGTGGAAAGCATCGATGTAGGCTTGGCCTGACTAGTCGGGTCCTTGCCGCATTTGTGACCCTTGCATGTAGCAATCATTATAGACATCTTCAAGGTAATATTCACCCTTGAAGGCTTCCAAGAATTCATCCTAGGTTGATTTGTCTTCTTTCCAATCTTTCTCCTACAAAGAATTTGCTTGCCATTGCTTCTTGACAGGGGAAGAAACTGTAAGAAGTGCAATCTTAATCTTTTCCTTGTTAGGGAAATCATTCATGGAGAAGTAAGACTGTAACTAATCTAACCAAGCATCTACTACATCTGCGTTAATTTTACCCTCAAACACAAGAATGTCTAGATTTAATTGAAACCTAGGGGCGACTCGCCTTCAAAAGCTTTACCTAATGAAGTCAATGGGACTGCCCGTTTGAGGACTTCTGTAAACTGGCTAAACAAAAAAAATTGTTGCTCCAAGACTGCTTCTCCGATTTCAGTTTTGATCAAGGAGTCGATCTCCTCTTGCGTTGGTTTGGCTATTTTGTCGAAATGGTCTGGTAGATAGTCCAGTGGATCTCGAGGTTTAATGCCGAGGCTCAAATACTTCGATCGTGTTCGATAGGTCATACAAAAATGAGATGTACTGCTCTGATACCATTGATCAGGTGCTCGGGTAGTGAACTAGTGGACAACTCTTCAAACAAGGGTTTGAACGAGTTATGTGCGAATGCGGAAGCTTTGTGAGAGAGAATGTGCAAGACAAATAAAGAGATATAGAACTGGAACAGTAAATGTACTTTATTTATTTGTTCGCTCTGTGCATGGCATACTCTTGAGAAAGATGTATCGCTGCAATCTTCTAGCCTATTTGCTACTTCTATTCTATCTGCAGTATGTTATAGATATGTACATATAGATTACATGTCGAAATGGTTGAGAGTTGTTATGACCGTTGAACAGTTTCATGTTTGACTCGTCATCTCTGACGGTTATTATGACATCACCAACTGTCAGAACTGAGCGGTAAAGCAGTGGCGGAGTCGCATGTTGTGGTTTGCCATGTAGGTGCAGACCCTCGTGACATATTTGTTGCCATTAGCGCAGGCCAAACTGAGCAACAACAATAATCCGCCAAAAGGTCTTCAGGATTGCCACCACAGGGACTATGCAGTAACACAGTTGAAGAATTGGATAGTGAGGATTGACATGTATGTGCTGATCCTCAAAATGAGTCTGTTGCCGTTAGCACAGACCCATCTGAGCAACGCCAGTAATCTGCAGTAGAACCCAGTGGTGTAGGTCCACTTGGATTAACACAGACTGAACCACGGTAATCTGCGGTAGGATCCAGTGATGCAGGAGGTCCACTTGGATCAATGCAGACAAGTGAAGTGTCTCTGCAGTCTCCACAAGCCAAGAGAATGGGTCAAGTGTTGCCACAGAAGTCACGGTTGGTTGATCCACATGGATTAATGTGTTCCCATGCGTGATTTACATCCACACTACCATGGAAACATCTAAGACTAACCTCCATTTCCATATTAGTCAACGTAAATCCTTTTTGATTCACAAAGGTAAAACAAGACTCATAATCAGACAAAGTGCATGGAAGAACTCGGATAGGCTTGAATAGCCTCCAGTACATGAGTTAGTGTTTCAAAACTTAGTCACACATGACTGTTAGGATTGGATAGCCTAGTGTTTCAAAACTTAGTGACACATGACTGCTGATCTTACACATAAGTAGGCAAATTTTTATATCATCATATGAATATAGACATGAAAGATTGATTTCAGGCCCGATTGCAACTCTGTGTTAATGTTCCATCACAAAACACCTTTTAATGGTTTTTCACACCAATCCAGAATTTAAATAAGCATGCCAAGCATAGCCAGATCCAACAGCATACATAAAATTCATCACATCTCACTCATAGACCAGGACTGAGACAGATGACAGTCCTTTCTTCACAACCAGCATAAGTACTTCCAAAACATTATTTTTAAAGAAGAATTCAATCAAGGGTGTTAAGAACCCAAGGGCAAGCTACATAAATTCATGAAAACAGTTTCTTTAAAAGACAATGCTCTTCAATATAATTCCAATCCTCCTTTTCAAAATTCTATCTGTCATGAATGCCTTTGCACAACTATTCAAAGGGCATTTCATAGTTTAAGGAAGAGTCACATCTCGGTTTTATAATATATACCCAACAAAAGGAATGAGTCAATTACTGCTTAATCCAGTTTGAAAGTTCACAAACAACAAAACACATTTTTGTCCAAAAGGGAGCTTCATACAAAATCATGTCCTATCAATTGAAACACCTGCCTTACAAGAAACATAATGAGTGATACGAGTTTACAAATGAAGTCGATGTAGGGTTCAAGCTGCTGTTGTATAGTTTCCACAAAGATGGATTATACGTTAAAGATAGTTTTAATCGTGACCGTTTCATGCTGCCAAATACCAGTGTAAATCCCAATTCCCAGCAAAAAATTTACAACCTCCATACGAGGAGTGATAACAAAATAATACAAAAGAAGAGTATTAAAGATTCACAAGCTAGCTATCAAGTCTTAGCCTTGCTGAAAACCAAGTTTCCACAAACTGAGGAGCTCCTGAGTTGTATCAAATGACATGATGGGAAATGGTGGACTATGATCCCCCATGGTGGTCCATTACACCTCATGTATCAGACTTTGCATAAACAAGTAACATCACAATGAAGTTCTATGTCATACATCATGCCATCGAGCACCAAAGGACTATGTTTAAAGGTTTAGATCATTTTGTTTTGCATTTATGACAGCTACATGTATTAGTCAAATGTCCATGTTAAGAGATCAATGAAAAACCATCTAAAATAGAGCTATGTTGAAGACAAAAGGTATGCTGCAGCAGAACCAAGCTAGAAACATGGATAAGGCCCTTTCATGGTATCCATGTCTCATGAAGTAACCAAGCCCCCAAATTCAATGCCAACTCGTGTCTCAAGAATGCATAAATATGAAAAGTTTTTAAAGACGGATTTGAGGAGCAAGAGCCACGGGGTATTGTCAGATTCTCTTTGCCTTGTTATAAAATATATGAGTCTCATGTTTGTTGCAACACATTCCAAACCCACATGCAAGCTATCCTACCTCCACCCATTTAGCTAAGTTTCTAAGGCCATTAAAATCCAGTTTTAAAGGGGAACATAAAATCCCTCCAGGGTTTGTCGTTTGATTTAAATTTTATCATTTCCAAACACAAATTTCAGCATAGAAATGGGTAAAAATCCTAACAGTAAAGAGATTGCAACCAGCAGAACTAGAAAACAGTAATACATTTGATTATTTCCTTTAAATCCAAAATAGAATAGTCAATCTCCACACCCCTGCTTCTTTCCTCTCTCTATCCACATAACCCTTTCCAAATTATGGTATGATTATATACCATACCAATAATAAAATAACCCCTCCCATTCATATACCATACAAACCCTAACTTTTCTCCCTCGTCTACTCATTACCATCTTCCACTCTCACTGAACACCCACAACGGCATGAAAAGATTTAGGGCAATGATTGTATGTAATAGGTAAAAAGACCCTGTGTGTGGTTGTATGGGCTTGGCTGTCAAAACCCTTCCTCCATTCCTCTCATCATTTCCTTTTGCTAATTCCATGTTATCATGATAAATTTTCAACCATTGTACCTTAAGTCTCGTTTTGGATTGGCTTATATCTGATATTTGACAATGTCAATATAGTATTTAAACATAACCACCACTTATGCATATATTCTCACAAGACTTACCATCATAAGGTTCTTCCAACATTTCAACTAATGCTTCCTACTAGCCATATGGTTTTAGTTTTACTTTACAAATCTACTCTAGTCATTAACGAGAACTCACAACACTCCAAGTCAACAATTAGTCAAAGATAAAACAAATCATGTATCCAAGTAGTCTAATGTTCAGAAATATATCCAATGTGGTATTGTCAATATGTCGTATTTAGATGTCAAAATGGGTTTAGGATGTGTCCTTTGGGTCTAAATGGCATGGTGTAGACAAGGGACATCATTGTGCCGCATCCAGTGTAGTCATCAGTCTAGCTGGTCCAAGCCATGCCCCGCTTGCACCTGCATCTAAACATGACACCAGTAGCATCTAATGGAAAGAAATAATGAACCATAATAATATGAATGTGATATAAAATAGGATAAGGTACAATAAAAGTACAACATCTATAATCATCAAAACACATAAAGAGAGAATATTGAAATGACAACTATGTTGTTTGGGTGCGGGTATGGGTACGGATACGGGGACGTCTCGGGTACACGAGTATGTCATTTTTCAAAAACCTTGATTTGGATACGTCGTGGGTACGTCTGTATATGTATGTATGTATGTATGTATATATATATATATATATATATATATATATATATATATTACTCATTTTTTTAGTAAAACACTTGAAACTACATAGTATGAAAATATTTGTCTATAAATGATAAAACACTTTAAAATATATAATATTCATTCATTCATTACTTCAAAGACAAGATGTACATTCAAATCTAGAATAAATCATCTCGATTGCCCACAAAATCATGAATGCCACTCCCATTATTTTTCAACTTTATCATTTACTGACACTTTCTCTCACAAGGGCTTATCGGTGCATTGAATCTCACGAGTGCATGCCTTAAGGGGTGCACAGGGAATGGGGTGGGATCGGCTTGTGGCACTTTGCGAGAGATATTCTCATACTATTCTATCACGCATACATCCCTTCATGCAGCCTTCATACCTCCTATGATGTCTCCTTGAAATCTTGAAACCCTAAAATATGGCTAAGTCTGAAACCCTGAAACCCTGGAATCTGACTAACTCTGAAATATGATAGGATCATCCAAAACCTAGAATTTGCATTATAGCTCCTAGTGGTCCAAAACCCCTCTCAAACACCCTGAAAGTATATAAATAAAATATAACTTAAAGTATAAGTTTACATTTAGATATGGACATCTAGACATCTAGTTTCCTATACTTAAATGTTTATTTTATTTATATACTGTTGGGTTCGGACTGGGTTTACATTTAGGGTTGCTTAGTTTTTAGGGGTTTTTTTTAAGGATTTTCTGAGTTTTTTTTTAAAAGTTTTTCGCCATTTTTCTGCTGGAATACCTCGGGCACGCTCGGAGATGTCTTGGGTACTCCTGGAGGCGGCCGTGGCCGTGCCGGATGTTTTCGGCACGGCCACGGACGCCTCCGGGAGTACCCGGGACGCCCCCGTGCCGGAGGCGTCTCCGAACAGGAGGCGCCGGGGGGGAGGGCGTACCTCTACAACGTAGAATGACAACCATTGCCTCATAATGTCATACTTCATCAATTTCATCAATATTATCCACAATAGTCACTACTAAAAAATAAACCAACATTATTACAATGTTTATTAGAAATCATCAAAATGTCTAAGCAAAGGAGAGGGTGGATATGATATATGATTGCCTTATGATTTATGATAAGCACTATGTATGACCCTCCTTCGAGAAATCATCCTACTATTTTCCTTTATGCTTCCCAAGGAGATAAATTGAAGAGAGCAGAAACCCCTATTAATATCTTTTCTTGCATATTACCTTGACATAACATTGTTTCAGTTACACTTATCTCATAGAAAACAAGAGAAAGATGCCATATATAACAAAATACAATTTTAGTTCCCGTCCTCTCATTAAATACTTTCACCATTTCCTATATGTTCAAGGGACAGAGGGTCATCAAAGGACAAGCTGCCTTGTAATGTTTCCATTCATAAGTTTTTCCCAAGATGATTCTAAGCCTTCTTAATTTAGTTCATGAGATCACTTTGGATGTATGTCCTCAGGTTATCTAGAGATTGGATTTACTAGATTATAATGAAAACACATACATCTTAGTATCTTATCCAGGATCAATGGACTCAAATACAAAAGACTTAGGTCACTGATATTGAAGTTAGAAGAGAAGACTCATCATGCTAGTTTCGATTAGATTGATCCAACCATATCTGAAAGTTTTCTTCTTCAACATATTGTTTAAGAATAAGAGTAATACTGCATCAGTTATAAGTTCTACCACAATGACTAATGCCACAACTGCAAGCTGGCTATAAACAGTAATTTTATTCCCTTTTTCTATTCATGCAACCAGCCAGAGTCCAAATTGATCCTGCAGACTATTGGCTTGTCTGTCACATATTTTTAAAACCATTGGACTTATTAAGGATAACATTCAAAACTTCTTTCAAGTTAGAACAGGGCAGGATAGAACATCGTGGTGTTTGCACCTATGCAGGAGCATGAGATCTAAGATAAGACCTAAATTTATTCCTCATTAAGTATGAAACAGTTATCAATACCCCTTCAAGCTTCAGATTTCAACATAGTTCACATCCAGCATTACACACACATCCAGGGTTCTAGGAGTACAAATGACCTGACTAAGATAATAGACCAGTTCTCCATCCATGTTGACTAATTCCAATGTAAAACATCCTCTTATAGAGTCAAGAAAAATAATGACTTTGTGCATCGTACAAGTTTTAGACCTAATAAGACCAATACAGCTCTTCGTATCCCTCTTACTAATTGCAATATTAACACAAGATTTAAAACTACTTTTGTCCTGTTAATCTATACAATGCACTTGGATCAGATTACTAGATTCCAAGCCACCTCATTTACAACTCCTTTTAGGTGATTGCAAGAGACAAAGCACAAGGATATATGAAGATAAACATCTAACAATATAATGCTCTACCTTGGAGAAAGAGATCACACTGAATCACAACCAACATGCTAGCACATAATGCCATAGCAAGATTAAGAACATTATTATCCATGACTGATTGGTATCCATGACTGATTGGTATAAAGATGATTAAATCAGAGGAGACAACTGAATAATTTCTCTAACAAGCTAGCACAACTGGGTCCTGTCAACTTATCCTCAAGGGGATGACAACTCAATTCTTTTGGGACTGCGATGACCTCCATTTGAGGTTAACCCAAGACCCCAAAGGTTTACACAACACTCACATACATCCAAAACTAACCTTCTAATGACACTCTCTGAGTTGAAACTTGCAACAGTAATCTAAATCCTAAATGTTCAACTACACTGTGCAGGTAATCCATTTATTAATTTTCTCAGAAGGAAAACTGGAGACTATACTGCAGGAATATGATGCCATCCAGTTACATTAAAGTCTTATGGTTCCATAACTTGATTTTTCCATGACTCAACCCTGGATACTAGTCTTATTCAATAGAAAACAATTCATTTATCCACATCTCCATGAATGGCTAGCAGATGACTACAAGGAAGAGACATAGTGACTGAAATTACAATAGTCAATTTCATACATATTATCACAATAAAGCCTCAATGCTGATCTTTATGACATACATAAATGTCGTGCATTTAAGGTGTCCTATCAAATTTGCTTTTCAATGTAATTTATGCTCACTTGCCAAGACTCAACCATACGATATTTACTTTCTTATTCATTCAAAGGATCTTAGGAACATTAAATCAAGTATCCATTCCATGTGTTGTATGTATAGACTAAGTAGCAGTAGCAGAAGCGTAAGTGAAAAAACACTTATCCTTTTAGCAATATTCTCATTCATTATCTTCCTTCTCAAGTAGCACTTGTAGTCATTCAAGACTAGTTTTCAAACTGATGTAGGAGCATTTGGGTTTATGAACAATCTTTTGCCAACCAAAAACATGGGATCAGGTTCTTGTGTGCATTTGTGCGTGTTTGTTTGTGTTGTGCGATTTGTCATCTTTTGCGACAATGTTTTGCACATGAAAGAAGATCAACAACAAGCTGGAAAACATCATCAAAAGTTTGACATGTCATAAAATGGATGAAGAGACAGTTTCAGTCATCTCTTAGAGGTCAAATGATCCCTTTTTGGGACGGTGAGAGAACTGTCGCTTAATGCATATAGTGGTTTCAAAACTACCAATTTGCATTAACCAGCAATTATGCAACTGTCGTCATAACCACTAGTCTGCCATAGCCGGTGATTTTACCCGTGATGAAGGCATGGGTAAAGTAACCTCCCAAAACAAGAAAACATGACATGTTGACCGTTTTCCAAAATAGAGGGAGCTTGAAGAGTCCTACAAGATGTCAGTGTTAGGTAGACAAGATTCAGATCAGTTTTGGAGAAGAGTTGGGAGTTAGTTGAGATCAATCAAGGAAATTGGAAGAGGAGAGTTCCAACTCCAAAGAAGAGTAGAGTTGGGAGAGACCTGAGTTTAGCTCAGAGAGAAAGAGAAGCAAAGCCAAGGGCTTGCTAGAGTGATGTATGTTCATGTCAACCAGTCATTGGACTAAGTGTGTATCTTCTTCATAGTCAATAGGGGGAAGGAATGTGCATGTGTGTGAGAATCTTTGTATCACTACTGACTCATTCAATAAACAGAGTATTTGGTTTCCATTTCTGAGTTCTTGTGTTTGTGTGTCCTTTAGAGAGAGTGAGTGTAATACCTGTTGAGGAGTAAGACAACCATTCACTTGGCCCCCTCATTCTCGTATGCATCACAAATGCACAAATCAACAATCTTAGATAATGCAAAGATTAATCAATCATTCAAGTTGATTCTCTCAATGTCAAGTCTCTAGTGAAATGGTGGTACATAAAAAATATGGATTAGTTTATAGCAGTACAAATACAAGTATGTGGTTTTCCCTATCGCCTTCTTCATAAATGTATAATAACATAACCCCACAATTGGGTATTCTCACTTGCATCTTAGTAATATAATGCAAGAAAGTTATGGAATTACCAAATCAAAATACATTGCAACATGTACACAACTGCATTTTAGACTTTCAAAAGAACAAAGAAATATCCTTTATAAGATAGTCTAAGTCCCATTTCCCAATACTAATCGTTGACTCAGTTCCCATGTGTGGGATTTCAAACAAGTAGTGATTACAACTTTTACTCAAGAGTTACAACAGAAAACACATAACAGGAAAATATAAGATCCACACATGTTAGATGCCAGGTCTCAATGCCATGAGCGGGATATAATCTTGCCATAACCAGTATTTCCTTCTAACTGAAGAGCTCATTACACTGAGTTTTCTCATGTGTTGTGGTGGGGAATGGTGGACTATGATCTCTCCATGGTGGCCCATTGTACACCATCCATAAGTCCGCACCTAAACACGTAGCATCACAATAGGTCACAGTGCCAAATACCATGCCAACTAGGTCTAGAAAACTATGTCCAAAAGATAGTACTATACACTTTGCTTCAAGTTATCTATTTTTTGAATCAAAGGTCAGTGTAAGAATGTCGATGTAAAGAGGTCTTTGTGAAGGAAGGTGGTCTGCTACAAACCAAGTTAGACATGTAGGTAAGCCCCCTTCAAGATACCCATGTCTCATGCAGTACTCAAGCCCTGAAAACACAACCAACACTTGTCTCAAGGTTGTAAAATATGACTAGTTATAAGACATATTTTAGGAGCAAGAGCCATGAGGGTACTTTCAGATTCCCCGTACCTTGTCCTTTAAAATAAATGAGTCTCTCATCGTTGCAACAATCATTCAAATCTACATGGAAGTTATCCTACCTTCACTTTTTTGTCTATAGTCTCCAAGGCATTTGAGATCTAGGTTTTAAGTGATTCAGCGCAGGTAGAGTTTACATCAATAGTTTCTATTGTTTTAAAGCAAACCCCAATAATAGTGCCTTTTTAAAAACCTGACATTGGCATACAACAGCAGGTATAAGTAAGCAAAAGTACCTCTAAAACCTTCCTTCAATATACAAACAGTCACACACTGCTTTTCCCTTAAGTATGCATATTCAGTCAAAATAAGTACTTACAATTTTCTCTATTTGAAATCCCTTGAACTTCCTTTATGTCCATCCTTTTCACTCCTTTATGTCTCCTCCTCCTCCATCCTGACACTCGTCCTTCTTTTCCCATTTTATTATAACCCTTGAAACCTAGATTTCCTCCGTCTCTTCTTCATCCCTATCCCCTCTCCTCAATTCACTCTATTGTAATTATTCCAACAGGATGCATGAGTAGTTCAGGGCATCAAGTGCTGAAAAGACCAAGTCAAAGCCCTCATGGGGCATATGAAACCTCCACGAACTCATCACCACTTCACTTCACTGGTGCTTCATAATTGATGCCAAGCACAAGTTTAGAACTATTATATGGCTAGCTTTATTACAAAATTCTAATACAAGACATAAAACGAGAACACACAACTTTCCAAGTTGACAATTTTTTTTCTAGTCATGTGTCCATGTGATCTAATGTATAGGACAAGAACAAGTGATAACGTCAATGTGTCTAATGAATGGGTCAAACTAGGTCTAGGTGTGTCATCTAGCTCTAGGAGTCATGGTGTTGGCAAGGTTCCCTATTGCGCCACTACCGGTATACGTGTCAACCTAGCTAGTCTAAACCATTCCCTACTTGTACCTCCATCTACAAAGGATGTCTATAGCATCTAATGGACAAATAAAATAGTAATGCATAGGAAATAACAATGCGACGATAAAGAAGGTATAACGAAAGTACAACATTCTTAATAATATGCACATGTTATCATCACAAATATTCATGAACATTCTTACGAGTATGAAGATTCGATAATGAATTAAAATGTCATTGTTTAATAAAGTAGATATCATCACAAATATCCATAACGGTCATGAAAACAAACAATAAGCAATAATCCAAACATTATTGCATTTGTATTAGGTACCTTAAGGCTTTAACAAGCAATTTTAATCATATTGTTGATTTTTGTGGGATTTTTACTAGTATGTTTTAGTCATCTCAAGATGACCTCCATGAGCAGTCATTACCTTAATGACATTTCTTTTCTCATGCATTTTTAGGTGAGAAGCCCAAAGCACTTGATTCAATTCACTATTCCTCCTACTAGCAAATGCTTACAGTAATTGTGTGCTAAGTGGGTCCCCTTGCCTTTTGATTGTTACCAAAAATATGAAGAAAGAAATGTCATTGCGGTAATGACTACTTACAGAGGTCATCTTGATATGAAGAAAGAAATGTCATTGGGCTAATGACTACTTGCAAAGGTCATCTTGAGATGACTAAAACACAGGTAAAAATCCAACAAAATTCAACAACATTATCACATTGTTTCTCAAAACTATCAAATCAAAGGAAAAGGTGGATATGACATGATATTCTAGCCTAACCCTTAAGCCTCACATCTCTTACATTGATTTCCTTCATCCAAATGGCATGCCTGGTCTCTGTAAAAATATCTACTTGCTTTCCACATGTTCTGGCATTAAATATCTCTACTAAAATTACTTCTCCTATCTTCTAACGATATATTTTTGTAAATGCAAGGATTGTTCAGCCTTTGATAGATTGGAGATTGCAGTAGAGAAAATTAGAAAGCAGCAATATAGGCCTTCACTGAGTTTGTGGAATTCAAACGATAGAAATTAGCTGTCTGTATCTGTTGAAATGATAGGTTCCTTAGTCTCAAACCTTTTTGATAGATAGTATGTGACGCCGCCAAGGATAACAAAAATCCTAAGCTTTGTCTTGCAGCATCGTACTCGAGTTACAGACGGTTGTGCACATCACCAAAGCATGTTGTTTGTTAGTGTTGTTTGTACATTTTCCTCAACCCATCAATGTATCTGAAACTTGTTTCTATTTTAGAATTTTATCCAGCCAATAATACTGTTGTTCCAAATTCATAGCTGGTATACTGTCCATTCTAGAGGGAAATATGTGACTCAATTGTGTTCATGGACAGAAATAGATTACTTTTTAGCCTTGATGAATGAACAAAGATTTTGGGTTTTAAGCACAAATCATATGCAATTATATCCAGAAATCACTACCAAAATGCAGCACTGTGAACAAAACCTTGCATCCTTTAAAAGTAATGAAGTTGTGTATGTTTGATGTCATTTTTGTAGGTACGAGTGAGCGATTCGTATGGATTAAAATTTCCTCGGGAATTTGCACTTCTTATGAAGCAGCTTCTATACTTTGATCGCTATACACGCTTGCTGGCTCCAAACCTGAATATGTTACGAGATGATCGAATTGCACTAGGGTCTAAACGGAGAGATTATGGCACCAGTATGGATACAGTTTATGAGTTGTGAAATTGTACCATTATCCATCTTGTATATTCCTTGTAAAATTCTCCACATAAGAGGCTGTATTCCAATTTTTCAAGATCAATCGATTCCAGATAACATTTTAAAAAATGAGAAATAAATTAAAGGGCAACATCAGGGTTGATTGTTTTTCCAGAAGACATTCAAATATTAGAATATTGTCTATAACCTGAAAAGTGTAGAATAATATTATAAATATGAGGTACAACTTAACTCTATTCTTGTTTGAATACATGTGTTCAGTTCCTATCGATTCAATAACCCCTCAAGTGATGTTTTAGGGTAAATATTTAATTGTTGGACCACATCAAACATGGAGAGGATTGCAAGAATTGGGAAAGATTGGCATTGAACATTTTAGGGGCAGAGCCAAGGCCATACATTTTTATTAGACGTTTTTTGAAAAGCTAGTGGGACTGTTATATAATTATTTACTCATCGTGTGATAATGTTCAAATATACATGAAAGTCGCATAAAGTTACAGTGAAATGTAAAAGGGGCTAAAAATAAAATAGAAAAAGATATATGTAAATCCATGAGAGTGCGGGTGGATATTATTAAAATGTAATGATATAAATAAAATAAATAATGAAAAGGTGTTTTGGTTATAATGACTTTAGAGTGTTTAAAATATTGATTTGAATTCTTGGAAAAGAAAGAATATATATAAGAAATTCAAGGTGAGAAACGGAAAGCAAGGAGACTGGGGGCATCAAGATGGGGCACACAGGTCGTGTTCAACTGGGGGTACAAGGTACACCCCTGATGATCAAAGCCAGGGTTGAGTTATGTGAAATTTGATGAAGTTTCCTCCTCGTGCCACCGGTGCTGCCTGTGCTTCCAAATCTACCTTGAGAGAACTGCCTTCCAAAGAGTCCAACCAATATATGTATTCAAACTCTTATTTAATGAGATAGAATCGCTCTGTGAACTATTTATTTGTATCAATAAAGCATTATGTTAGTTTTATGAATTGTACTGTACTAATTGAAATAGCAAATTCTATGAGAATACTTTAATTTTTATGAGAATTGTAAGTCTGGAAAAAATAATACATTACATTTTGGTATCAGACCCTGTGATCTTGAATACCCTGGAAGATTGGGTGAATAGTAGAAGCATTTGGATTGCATATGGTTGGGATTGAATAAACAAATATGAGCACATGGATAGAAGCAATATTATGTGGTTAAGTATTTTTTGAGAAGCTTCTTCGGTAGTGTGTGGTTCATAATACTGCTGTAAATTGTTAAATATATTTCATTAATGCCCATGTTGAGTGGTTGATCTGTATAGAGCTGATTAAGTCTGTGTGTTTCCAAAATTTTGTATTGATATACAATAGAATGATGTAGTTCAAAATGAGTGGGTAATTATAGCTTGACACAGTAGGTTCAATATGTAGTTCACTGAACCTAACATCTAAATTAAATTTACATTGCAAAATATATACTTGAATCTTGCCAAGGAACATCCACACTGTACAAATAACAAGTCCATTCGACGGGAAGTCAATGTATTTCGTGCCACAATAATTGTGCAAGCCCCGTGCTAAAATGCATGAAAATAGATAAGAGACAAGAAGGGATCTGGTTTCCCGTAAAGAGGTACAGAGACATGGTAAGCAAAGGATACAATACCAATCTGCATCATCATAATAGAACTTGCAACCTCACAGTAAACACGATATTCTTTTCTGCTCTAACTAGCCTGAAATAACTGAACCCTGAATAATTCTATCCGTTGCATGAATATTCTCTTTCTGAGAGGACAGATTACAACAAACAAGATAATATTCTGAAATGCTCTTCAAAAAAGATGTCTTTTAAATCCACTAAGCATTTAACTGGCTAGAAAAAATTCACAATAAAATCCAATGATCAAGCATTTGAAACCAAACTAACAATCAGATAATCCATTACTAATTAATGGTAGATTTGAATTGGTTGGTATTTTAAACTACAAGTCAACAAAATTGCACAATTTGAATTGTTCTAAGTAGTAGCACTATGTTCAAAAAAAAACATGAAAGTCCACAGACTCCAAAGTAAACTAAGAACTAAATAACTTAACTGCATGTAAGATGAAATAGAAATGCTAGCAGGATACGCAGCATTCATACCTTCTGGCCCAGGGGTAACTCTTCCTTCTGTCTGAAAAGCCTTTGCAAATGCAACGCAAGTAGTAGCTTCAAGGAAACAATTCCTAACCTCCCTTTCATGTCAAGACTAGCAACGTGATAATGCTATAAATCTACTGCTCAAATAGCAAGCTGATAAACCTTGAAAAAATCTGTGATCAGCGGCAGAGTAAAGGAAAAATGAAATTTCCTAAATGTCGTAGATGACATAACAAGGAAACCTACTATTTAGTAAGTTGACAGGAGACCATTGAAGCAGACGTTGAAGAAGTAAACTCATGACTAGGAAACAATAAACAAGAATTGAACTTGATATGTCTTCAGAATAGGCTCGTGTTACATAAAGAGGAACCACTACTAACAAATGTTTAGAGTGTTTGTGTATGGGTTTCCTTTTCTTCTGATTATTATAAAAATCTTATAAAAATTAATAATATAATAAAACGCGTCAATAATTTTATAAAAAACAATGTGAAAAGCCAAAACTCAGAAGGGAATTAGCATCATTTTTTTTTTGAAATGCTACTACACTTGGGAAAGACCCTTTGGACAAAACACTTGTACTTTGTGAAGAAGTGAACATCAATATCATGGGGGCAAGCCTTAGGTAGCATGCCAAAAAAAAAATTAACAGAGAATTTTGGCAAGAGAAAATAAATACTGTTAGATAAAATTTTCTCTAACCACCATGCGGCACTTGGCAGATGTCCAAAAGATGGGTGAGCATTCCTTTAAGTGGAATGTTAAGAAATTTGTACCACATGAATTTTCTACAGTGGATGTTCTTCATTATATATGTTCATTTAAATTTTCTTTGAATGAAAGCAAACCTTTGTGAATAAATATTTAAGGAAGAAAGTGTTCGTTTAAGTGTTATTAAATTTTTGGCATATATTCATATATAGATGCACAAATATTCTAAAGAAGAATGAATTAGATGTTAATATTACAAACTATTAATTTGTGAGAAATTTAGTGAAGAACGTTTTAGTGAAGAATTAATTCATAATTATATATAATGGTTAAGTTGGATATTCAACAAACTATAAACGAGGGTAAATATGACTATAATATTAGTTATTGATAATAATTTAGTTATATTGGTAGTACATTATGGAATGTTGTGTTAATTAATAAAGTTATTATTAGAATTCAATGATATGATGCTTTTAGCTTGAACATAACTTGGAGCCGTGTTCGTTGAGCGTAGTCTCTCGTATATAGTCTTAAGATAGAGTAGATGTTGGGTAGAACATTTTTCACTTGCATATATATTTATCATACCTCTACTTTGTATGGAGCCACCATACCTCTATTCTAGATGGAGTGGGACAACAGAAGGGGGCTTAGTGGCCCTCCCCTCTCGTCCTCCTACTTGCTTCCCCTATCTAGTCTAGAACCCCATCCGGTCCTCGTTATTCGTTGTGTCCATGAAGAGATGAGAGAAACCGAGTTGAGGAACATAGCGCCCTGATGCAAACATAGGTTCAATTGAACCCCTATCTATTTATCAAACCCGACACCTATCTAGCCTATCTATATAACCCGACGAGTCGATAAATAGTGCTCGCTAGTGATGTGGTTGGTTAATTAAACTATATACAATGATTCGATTAGAGGCGGGACAATATCCCTAGGTCACTATGTTCGCTCACACCCATCGTACTATATTCATCTATATATAGAGGGTTGCCCCAAAAAAACTATGTACAATTGATTTGATTTGTATTCTTCTTACAAAATAACATGAAATAGGTTAATAGGAGTTTTTATTTATTTTTTAATAAATATTATGATATGTAAGAAACTCTCCCAAAATCATTAGTTGTGCAAAAAAAAGTCTTCAAATATTTTTAGCTTGCATTAAACTCTCTATTATGATTTACTTTGAAAAATGTTGGTATGTGTTTTCACATGAATATGGTTAGTTTATTTGGTAGTACAATGAAAATTTCAGATATTTACTCTGAAAAATGTTGGTATGTGTTTTCACATGAATATGATTAGTTTATTTGGTAGTACAATGAAGATTTCAGATATTAAAAATGTAATGTTTGAAGATTTGATTGGTGGATTAATGGTTATAATTATATCATAAGAAGATAAGATGTGGCAAAAGTTTTGAGCAAACTTTAAATTAAACATATAATAATTATTATGATATATATATAAATTTTGGTTTTTATTTAAATAATAATTAAATAAATAAAAATGTTGTAACAACTTTGGATGAGCAACCAAAATAAGAAATTTAAAAAAAAATAATGAAAAAAGAAATATTAGAATCAAAATATTATAAAGAATGATAATCAAGTTCAAATTTTTAATAAATAAATTGTGAAATATTATCACTATTCATAAAGAGTTTTGACAAGGTGAGTTTAAAGGAGAAACACATGGTAACAAGAGAGTCAACATATTTATGAATGGGAAAAATATGGTGGAGGTTTTAGGTTAGTTTGATTTTTCTTGTTTTTTTTTTTTTTTTTTAACTACGTGAATTTCATCTAATAATAGTGTCAAAAAATTTTAATGCATGATTTATAAATATGCATTTCATATGCCTTTTCTTGAATTTTCATAAATTTTAATTTATAAAATATACATTTCATATACTTTGTTTTGAAATCTTATAAATTTTAATTTATAGAAAATGCATTTTATATGTCGAATTTTTAGTTAAACAACTATAATACAAAAGGTTTTTTCATGATTCTATTTTAGGTGGATATGATGTTATAATAGGAATGAGTTGGTTAGAAAAACTATGCATCGATTGAATGTGTAAACAAACAAAATGTTTGTAGGAAATCAAATTTTATGAAAAATAACAAGAATAATAATTCCTATGAAGTATCATATCTAAGTCACATAGTATCTAATTAAAGGTATTTAGCTTGGCCCTACTAAGATCATATTTATTCAAGAATGGTCAAACCGTAACAAAAAATCAAGTAGAAAAAGATGATATGTAAATCACTGAGAATGTGAGTGGATATTATTAAAATGTAATTATGTAAATAAAATAAGTTATGAAAAGGTATTTTGGTTATAAGGACCCTTTGAATGTTTCAAATATTGATTAGAATTCCTAGAAAAGAAAGAAAGAAAAATAGAGAGATAAGAAACTCAAGGTAAGAAGCAGAAGGCAATGAGATTATGGGCATTGAGATGGAGCACACAAGGTGTGTCCAACATGGGGTACAGGGTAACTCCTGATGATCCTAGTAGGGGTTAAGTTATGTGAATTTTGATATTGCTCCACCAGTGATGCCTCTGCTTCTAAATATACCATGAGAGATTTGCCTTCCAAAGAGCATAACTAAGATATGAATTCGAACTCTTATTTAGTGAAATAGAATTGTTCCATGAACTATGTATTTATTGAATAATCATTAAAATGCTGTGTTATTTTTATGAATTGTATTAATTGAGACAACAAATTCTATGAGAATGCTTTATTTATATGAGAATTTAAGTTTGGGAAAAATAATACATTACAAGGATGGTGCTTATTTCAAGCAGTTGTTCTCACATGGAGCATCTGGTATACCCAACATACCCACTATTCTTTCAAAATTAGCCTATAGCCCTATCTTGAAAGTCCTCTAAAAAGAAAGGCCTTATGTATTGCGTTAATTTTGTTTTTCGTTAGACATATGAACATACCTTTTTGTCCTTTTTGCGCTAACCTACTAATGAATTTTGAAAGTTGTGTATAGGCAGGTTTCGGCTCATTTTGTTCAGCAAAATGCCTTGGCATAACTACTTACCACAAAAAGGTCTTTGGTGATTTTGTTCGGAACTTTCGTTCAGCAAACTTTCCAACATACTTTGGGTCTTCAAGGATTTTGCTTGACAAATTCCTCCGACACATCAAGGTCTTCAGCACTTCACATATGTATGTATCTTTGTCATTAACTCTTTGGCATTTTCCTTCGGGAGATTGGTTTGGAATATCTATTCAGGATTTCGATGTGTGGAACTCTAAAGCTATATTCACCATGTATTAGAACACTTTGCCATTTACTCTTCAACCATTGTTCTTCTGGAACCCGATTTTTGAAGTTTTACACTTTGGTTTATCTGGGTCTTCGGAGGATTTCTTCAACAAAGACCCTCTGACGAAATCACTCAACACAAAAGGGGTCTTCAGCGAAAGGGTTTGGCAGTTTCATTCAAGGCATTCCTTTGACATATTTTACTCTTTGGTGGTTTCATTCGGCGAAAAAGCTCAACACATCAAGGTCTTCAGCAAACTCATTCGAGGTTTTCCTCTAACTCATTTAGGTCTTCGGCAAAAGTGTTTAGAACTAATGCTCATGACACTTGTCTGCCTTGCGCACACTGTTATATCCCAACTCCCAACCATCGACTACCAAAAGCCTCGTTGCTCGGTAAACTAAAGTCAAAGAAGTGACGAAATGACACTTGTCAAAGGGCAATGATGTGGCACTCCTAAACATCAATGATGCCTACATGGCATACCTGTCAAATAAAGTGGCAAAGTTTGAATTGAACAAACAAATCAAAGTTATAGACGTTGGATATTAATGGTGCATGAATTGGAAATCAATGCCAAAGTTGTATCAAGGCAGTTCAAACAACGACGTGCCCTTTCGATCTCAAACTAACTTGTGAACTCACTTACTCTCTTGTGATAGAGCCCTAGCCACCAGTGTCTTCAACTTAACTGGATACTTAGGAGAGTGGAGTGATTGAATTGTAAACCGGACCAGTATCAACTCAATTAAATAACAATGGCATCCTCATCCAAATCATTCCAAGGAACTCTCCCCCTTCAAAATTTTCCATCAAAGACTCCACGAAGCACCTGGATACGCTCTTCGAGCCTGCAATATTCAAAAACAATTGTAGGTTATTCCCCAAGTTGATGCACATACACATGAGGAGAATTTGACTCCAAGTCAATGCCAATTGGCCACAGACCTCCTCCCGCTCAAGTGTCAAGGGTTACACTTCATCGTCATGAAGTCAGAAGTTATGCCTTGTATTGACCTCATCCAAGATTTATTCAAGATATATGGAGGAGTGTTCTTGCATCCTGTCGAGCATAAAATGATCGTGGTATCTTTGGATACGTGTTTCAAAGGTACCTCTCCCTTCCTGCTGCAGATGCCACTTATGATTTACATAGAGCAGTGGCATGGAAGAAATAAAAATCGATTGAGAAGACACTAAGCAGTTGGATGCTCCTTGGAGAGACAATCAATTTGAAATATAACCAGCCCACACTAGTGACTAAATTCAAAATGGGAATTCAGATAGGGATGGCCCTATTGAACAGGGTATTTGGCTACCTAAGCATCAAATTCCTCCACCTGGAATGTATTTTGTTGCTTGATTTATTGAGGACATCAGAGTTAACATTTGCTCTAGGTGAAGTGATTGGAGCAAGGTTATGAGAGCAGATATTGCATAAGGACAAGATGCCTCCAGGAGGTCATTTCTATATGATGTCTTACTTATTTAATGCAGTCCTTGGGACAGTTTACATTCACAATGATTCACTCTAGAGCCCTCCTCTAGACTGTATAAAGAATCAGATATGTGATTCTTACTCCTTTATGCATATATAGACGTACACTCGCAACATTATGTGCATCTCCGAGGACATTTACCCCCTGGTATGGATGTCCATCCATGAGTCCCCTTGCCTAGGATATCAAAGAACATTGTAGATACATTATTGATTAAGGGAGACTACTTGTTGTACCCTGATTACATGATCATCATGGTTATAGGCTATAATGTTATGCCTATGTGCCTCCCCAAGTATGTCCCAATGTTGGACCCCAAAATTTGGCTAAGTATTTTGGTAATGGCATGAAACAAGCATGGTGCAGAACAAGCATGGCATGGAAGACCATGGTATACCCAGTCATAGGGGATAAATAATAAACGGAAAACCTAAGAATGGAGGACTCAGTATATCAATGAAATACTTAGGGAACACGAAGGAAGTGGGAAATGGTTGAGTGATTCTCAAGGATAGAATAGACGTCAATCACACACGAGTTTGGCACCGGCTCACATGAAGGTGGCCACTTGGAAACAAGGATCCAACATCGAATGGGAATATAGGGGTGCAATGGCCCGGGTCCATAGGAAAAACAAGTAAACAACTGCCACAACTCTCAGTTCACTAGAGATCGTTGGCTAGTCAATAGAAATGTCATAATTAATGTAACAACTTGGTCAAGGATAACCAAGTACAAATACCCTTGTGTAGATATTTGTTTTGTTGTTGAACATTGGTATTGTATTACGATTGAGTGTGGTAACTAGCATAATCACGAAAATCATTGTTATCTTGATATTGCACTACAGTTGATAGTTAAGTTGTATCATTAAGTTACCAATACATCTATTATGTAACTTTTGGTTTGTATTTAGATATAATGAATAGAATCTATATTATCTGAACATGTGCAATACATACATTGAATCTCATGGCAATTATCTTCATAATTGTGTTTATTTACGTAATTGAAACTAGGTCCACCACTTTGTATTTCTTTTTTTGTTTAGTTATTGATTAAGGTATATGATCAAGCACCAATATGACAAGTATATTACTGCACAACACAACCCACGAGAACTGGTTCTTGTTACATGCTTCGAGTGAGCATGCAAGAGCTCAATCTTACATGAAATGCCAACGCGCTCGCTTGTTGGGAACTAGTTGCTTCAATGCTCCTAGGGAAAGGTCTAAATAGAAAATAAAACCCAACATTTTGGTTTCGTTGACAAGACCCGTAGCGCTTGTTGTGTAGTGATGGAAAATGCTCGAGAAGTTCTCTCGACAATATTAAACAATGGCTTACCAGAGTCAAAGATAACTTTATAGTTCCATATCTTAAACTAGGAGTTTTTGCACGTGCATGGGTTGAACATCTCTATAGCTCTTTATATGAAAGTTTATTTGTAGAAGTCCCTGCTCATTTGCATGCTTGGATCTCAACCTATGCTCAAGACCGGTCAAGAAATTTTGGATGAAGGACAACTTGGATGATAGAGTGTCAGAGGACTTTAGCACACTTGGGAGCATCGTGGATATGAGTTGTTAATATCTGGTGGAGAGGGGTGTTGATTAGTTGCATCTTAGAGTATGTCGTAACTACTTACTCTTGTCTAGAAGAAGCAAAGTTCCAGTTTCTCTGAGAACCATGTGGTCGGTATATTAGGCATTTCCCATTAGAAGTGAAGAAGTTGTTTATTGACTCTGGACTTGAAATTTTGCCCATGGAGGGAAAAACTCATCCTTGCATGCGTTGCATGGTTGGGAGGGGAATGCAGGGGTGTTTGTGAAGGATTGTTGGTTTGGGATGGTAGCTAGTCAATGGGAGTTGTGAAAGCATAAATATGATGAAGCTTGACAAAGGGTTATAGATGGAAGCAGGGTAGGAAGGGGACAAAGAGACTCAGGAAGTGTTGTTAGGATCTGCAAGGAAGCATAAGAGCACAAGGAACACTTACCAACTTTTGAACCATAACCAATGCCAACTTTATTATATGCGAGAGAAACTAGCCAAGCAATGGAGACTAAATAACCTAAAATAAATCAACCCAGTTCCCCAACCATAGTGCAAGCTCGTGCTGTTGAGCTAGACAAATTAATTATGCATAACTGGGATACATATAGTGTAGATTTAGAGACTAACTCCATAAGATAACCTTTCATTGAGCAAGCTTTAGACCATAGCGAATTGATGCTTTATTTTACTCTTTAAGAAAGTTTCATGGCCCAAATTGGTATGCCTAGTGGATCCAGTATAAGTAGTGGGCAAAGTACTAGTCCAAGCATATTAAATCAACCTACTACTGCGCCCAATGTCTCAGGTGTTTTTGCTACTGCCAAAGGCATGGGAGGTGGACTAGGTGGTGGAACAAATAATGGACTAGGTGGAGCAAGAGGAAGTGGTGGGATTCCCCCCCCCACGAATAGGACCTGGAAGTTCTCAATAGCCACCATTCCAAGCACCTCAACCACCTATTGTGTACTATGAAATGATGCTTCATTTGCCAGAATATCAAGGCATGGAGAACATCATGGAGCATGTTCATAAGTGTGAACTCGTTTGGACAGTGCACGACATAACTTCCTCTGAGTGGAAAGCAACACAATTTGCAACCACAATTCTAGAAAGAGCACACAAGTGGTATAGGAAGTATGACCCTCAACAAGTAGTAGTTGATTATGACCAGCTCAGGATAACATTTCTTCGAGAGTTCAATATTCCAGAATTTGAGCAACAAAGTATTGTTACGTTGAAGGATAGAAAATAAGAGATAACTGAAAGTGTGCACAAATACGATACATGATTCAAGACACTCTTTTCTAAGATATGATTTGAGATCAATGCTGCTCAACATGCCCAGTAGTTTATGGGAGGTTTGTTTCTTCCCTTTAGATGAGCGTTGTCTCAAAGGACCTTTACCAACCCACACGAGGCCCGAGAAGTTGCCCTCCACACTGACGTTGTTGGTAGTATTAATACTAGAATCAACCCCTTTATGGAAGTTCAAATAGCTTCAATGGCATCACAGTTAGAAAAGTTGACTATAAACAATGCTCATGATGCTCATAGCAGTCTTTGGTGTAATGATTGTGAGTCTGAGGGTCATAACAAAAGTAATTGTCCTCAAAAGAACATTCACATTGTACTGAAGCAGTCTTGTGAAATTTTCCATGAAGATCACAATGTACACTCTTGTCCTTTATTACAAAGGGCCACACAATCTGAAGTGTCTAAGTACTGCAAGAGATATGATGCATGTACCCATGACACTAATGGTTATCATCTTATCAGTGATATGCATGAGGCATGCGCATGTGGTACACGTCAAACTTTTATTTCAAATAATCAAGATAATGATGGGTATCGTGGACGAGGTCGAGGACGGGGACGAAGAGGTAGACATTTTCCATTACGAATGTGATATAAATGTGGGTCTCCATATCATTACGAGTGAGACTGTCCAGTCTATCCAACATATGTTTTTTGTAAAAAAGAACACCAGTTGGAGGAATTCCCTGATTTGTACACAACCATCACAAAAGAAAGAAATGAAAAGGTTGCTAGTATGATATGCATTGAGAAACCACACTAGCGACCATGCTCTAGCACTCTGATGACCCAATAGGTTAATATCATAATACGCAGCGGTGGACAGTCCTAGTCTACGTCTATTACACCCATTGAGAAGGTACAATGCGAAAAGCCTCATGCAACTAGGTATCTTGATGCTCAACATCAAAAATAAGTGCTCTAAGATACTATGACCTTGGTACAAGAATTACAAGGGGAAATTCAATTCCTTAAGGACTGTGATGTCACCCAATGTGTTGATATATAGAAGGCCATTGAACATCAAAATGCGGTGTGAGATGAGTTCCAAGAACCTGCAAGTGCATGTTGGAAGAAGATATTGTTCCATAGTTAAGTAATTGGCTTAAACATCAGGGGCCAAGGCCAACTGAAGATCATCGATTAAACCATGCTAGATGACAAGATAATCCTATTCTTCTTAGCCCTTAAGAGGACAAGGAAATATTGGTGAATGTTGCCACCAATGGATGGGTGATCCAAGACATTTTAGTCAGCACTAGTGATGACGTCAATGTCCTCACAAAGGATGCATGGTGAAATATGGCTACCCCGACTTTACAACCATCACATCATGTATTGTTTATGGCCAATAAAACCACGCTCTACCAATTGGCATTCTTAAAAATGCATATGTAGATATCCTCGGGGTACCTTTTAAAGGTTGGATTTGAAGTTCTAGAATTGACTAAGGTTGATGACTTTCCATCCCTATTGGGTCATCCTCGATGCTATGATAAGAACGTTGATTTAAAATTTAAGAAGAGATATATCAACTTTGAAAATATTGATCAACATGTCATCATCCCATTGGACCAATCACATGGGCCCTATATGTAGAATCTCTTAGCGTAGATGAGGATATTAATCGCATCTACAACATCACAGCTCGAGGCAGTGAGCATCATGATCCTACTCTTGATGGCATCCTCTGATGGACGGACACACATTCCCTTTCTGATACTATGAGTAATGCTTGTGATTGTTGGGCCCAAGGTGACTACGACCTTACTGGGAGTGTGTGGTGCCATTGGCAGTTATGAAGACATTTTGCACTAGTACCACAAGCGCCATAGGTTTGTTCATCTTATCACTGGACAAGTCATGTAAGGACTAATTGTGGATACACTGCTTGAAAGGCTTGATGAAGCTCTATGATTTCACGGGCAAATGGAAGCCTGTGACTTTGTCCAGCACCTAGGGGTCATCTACGACTTTGATGTTGATCGTATGCACTCATGGGTTCACCTTCTTGATGGCATGGTAGCAAGGTGGTGGAAAACTCATCATGAGCATCTTCTTCATTAGGACCAAGTACATTCTGCCTTACATCACTAGTTCCATCATGATAACCATGTACGAAGCACAATCAGCTATAGTGGAGTCTGAGAACCAGAACCACATCTAGAATCCTGTGAGGCAATGTGGTTGTCTAATGAATCTTTCTTACTAGAATATATGTGGGTACATACATTTTAAGGCACCTTACACACCTTGGCCAGAGCATGGTATGTTCATGAGGAGCACCATTTAGGTACCCATTTCTGGCATTTATTAAAAAATAACATGGTCACAACATTATCTTATTCATCCCCAAGGATGGATTTGCACTCACACTGCAAGTAATGTGTCAAGTAGCTATTAGTGACCCTAGTCCCATCGAAAATTGGCTACGAAGTATACATGGTGTGACAGAAGGATTGGTCATTTTCAATGATCCAATTGAGCAATCTTCATCCACACCATAACCTGTCATCAACCATGCATAATGTCAATAAATTCAAAAAGGAAAGAAAAAACTTGTGTTCCATGTTGATGAAGGTGAAGAGTTTGAACTCCCTGACCCATTGATCAATCATTTGGATGTCCCCATGGACTATGGCGCTAGAACAATTTGTGACACTGTCCCTAATACACACCATCTATACTTAGAACCACTTCAAACCATACAACAAAACATTGGCATTGAGGACACACCAAAAAAGGCTACTGTAAGAAACTACTAGTCCGATACTGAGATTTCTAAAGTGTTTGAGCTGCTAAAGGAATACCAAGATGTTTTCCCTAAGAATTATAGTGAAATGAAGGGTGTTCACATATCTTTGGGTAAAATGCATATCAAACTAGTTGAAATTACTCACCCAATCAGGAAATGACCATATAGAGTGAATCCAAATTTACGTGCAAAGGTTAAAGAAGAAATTGATAGTATGTTGCATGATGGAGTTATCACTCCAATTGATGAGTTCGAGTGGGTTAGTCCCATGGTGATAAGCATAAATAAATATGGGTGCATTAGGATTTGTGTGGACTAAAGGATACTTAACATAGCTTGTGTTATTGATCCTTTCCCAACACCTTTCACCGAATAAATTCTTGAAGGTGTCATCGGGTGTGAAATTTACACCTTCACAGATGGGTTTTTTAGATACCATTAGGTCCAAATCATAGATGACGATAGACCTAAGACTACATTTACCACTAAGTGGGGCTATTTTGCATATATCGTCATGCCATTTGGGTTAAAGAACGTACCCACTATATTTTATAGAATATTCATTGAGGCTTTTTAAAGACCTCATCCATAAGTTTCTTTAGGTTTATTTAGATGATTAGACAATACACAACTTGGTGAAATACCATTGTTCTAATATCAGACTTATGCTTGAGCATTGCAAAATGCTTCAAATCTCTCTCAACTTAAAAAAATGTCTTTTTACTACTCCATTCGACGTTCCACTTGGTGACATTATACGTCAAGATGGACTTCTGGTGGACCCCGCTAAGGTTATCATCATCTTTCGTCTGTCAACACCAATAACCTAGTGAGAGGTTCATGCCTTTCTCAGTCATACTAGGTACTACTAGAGGAAATTGATCTGGGATTATGCAAGGATTACCACACCATTATAGGATCTCTTGAAACACAATGCACACTTCATTTAGACCCCTTTGTGCTACGAATATTGTATAGCCTTAAAAGGCAAGCTTGTCACTGCACCAATTCTTCAATTCCCAGATTGGACTAAACCCTTTCATGTCCATGTTGATGCTTCTGGTATGACAATTGGTACAATAATTGTGCATCCTGGAGAAGGTAATTTAGATCATCCTATATAATTTGCAGGTAGAAAGCTTACTCCGACTAAGAGGAACTATACTACCACAAAGCGTGAAGCACTCTCCATGGTTTATGCTCTACAAAAGTTTTGACAATATCTGTTGGCGACCCCTTTTGTGTTCTACATAGACTATGAAGCATTGAAGTATCATTTTACATGGTTGGATTTTTTGATAGATTTTGTTATTCTAAGAATTCTAACTCTCCATCATGGTCAAGCCAGGTAAGGCCAATTGCGGTCCTGACCATCTCTCAAGAATTTATTCTAGTGAGCCGGTGTGTGCCATCGAAGATGACCTACCTAACGTGTAGTTGTTTCACGTCTCACATGTTCTTGAGGAGTTAGAAGACATAACAACCTTGTTAACTACTAACACAACTTCAATTCATTTAAGTATGCAGGATAAAAAGCAGTTAGTTGTTCGCATTGCACCATTCCAACTCATTAGAAGCGACCTCTATAAACTTGATCGAGATGAAGTCCTTCGACATTCTATCATGAAACACAAGCACCCTGATGTGCTCTATGAATTCCACAAAGGTAATTCTGAAGGACATTATGTTGGTGAGGCTACTATATGCAAAGTTTTGTTAGCTGGTCTATGGTGGCCTACACTTTTCCAAGATGCATGCACATCAATGTGATATTTACCAGCGTGTGGGGAAACCAAATTGCCAGGATACAATGCGATTACATCCTATTATGTCATAGGAACCATTTGATAACTGGGCCATTGTCTTTGTTATCCCCATCAACCCAGCTAGATGGCGTACTAGTTCATGCTATGTCATTACAACAACTGATTATCTCACACGATGGGCTGAAGCTATGCTAACATGGGATTATACTGTAGCAACTGCAACACGCTTCATTTGAGAACATATAATCACAAGGTTTGGCTATCCACTAAGTTTTACTAGTGACTGAGGTACACACTTCCTCAATGAGACTATCTGAGTATTGTTAGCTGAATTTTTTATTGCCCATCACAAGACCACACCATATCATCCCCAGGAAATTTGCACTGTTGAGACGTTCAACAAAATTTTGGGCACAATCCTCACAAAAATTTGTAATATTGTACACACCGACTGGGACAATTAGGTTTATGTAGTTCTTTGGGCCTACCAGACAACTTAAAAGTTCCTCAATAATAGGACACTATTTAATATGGTGTTTGTCATAGAAACAGTTTTTCTAGTTGAGTTCTTGGTTTCTTCTCTTAGCATTGCACGTGTTGGACAACTAGATGATGAACCATCATTGAAATCATGTTTAGATGCCTTATTACAATTGAATGAATAATGTTTTCTTGCTCATTGGATTCAAGATGTGGAGAAACACAAACACAAGGCATGACATGATCGCCACCTCAAACATAAGACATTTACACCAGGAATGCAAGTCTTACTCTATGACTCCAATTTTGTGCGCCACTTAGAGAAACTCCATGTTCACTGGGATAGACCCTTTATTGTTCATAATATTTGTGCTACCAATGTGTGTCGTTTAAAAATATTGGATAGCCAATTTCTTCCTGGACATTACAATGGTAGTAGGTTGCAGTCGTATTTTTTATCTTGAGTTTTCTTTAATTGTACCAATAAGGCATATGCCATTAGTTTAAGATTTTTTGTTTTCAATAAAGTGCTACCTTAGTTGCACACCTCTTTTTTATTTTGTTTTTTTATAACTTGGTACTTATGTTCTCATGGATGATCACAAAGCATGAATAGTGTGGGGTAAGGGGTGTTACATATTCTAGGAAATGGTCCATAGGGATATGCGTGGATGTAGAGGCACACAAGTAAAGGTGTACAATGATAAAGACTACACAAAATGTAGCACGTAACCATAATATTGCTTCAGTCAATAATGATTCTCACCTATGGTGTGAATATTCTCTTGGTATGAATATTCAAATGTTCCCACAGCTATCATGCACTTTGAGAAAAGTGTGGGACAAGACATGCCATTAATATAAGGAGGTAGTGGTAATGGAAAGTGTGTCAACATCACATCATGTCAAATCAATCATTAATCGCATTTCTTATGAGAAATGATGGTCAAAGAGAGGGGGTAGTAAATGTAAATTAACCCCTTGAACCTATAAAGAGACATTGGGTGGTTCATTTTACATTTTACCTTTACTTTGAATGTGATTTTATAGAGTTGAAGAACGAACAACCAAATTAGGCAATTCCAAGACAAGTGCAGAGTATTGATTCCCAGTTGTTGATTGATCATTGAGAGTATGGTTTTGCCTAAACGAATAGCCAGAGTTAGCTAAAATGTAAGAACTCAAAGGAATTTTTGGATTGTAGGTTGTAGAGGTCAGCATCTGCCATTAACGAGCATCGAAGCAGGGGAGTTGAGACACCTTCAACAATAAAAATGTATTTATTTGGTAATATTGGATGGTCGTGCCTCAACCTTTGAGCTCCATGAAGGGTGATGCAGCCTAATAAAAAGGCCCAACAAAGCGAGCCACTAACAGTTATTCTAGAAGAAAAGGAGCTAATCGTTGGTGGGAAAATAATGATAATTAGGGAGGAAAAACCTGAAGAACAAGGTGAGCACACAAAAGGCAAAGGAACAGGGATGTCATGCCAAACTAAGAAGAAATCCCAAGTACACCCACCTCCACCTTTGTTAATCGAGGAGAAGCAATACCTAGAAATGGTGTTGCACGCGAAGAAATGGGTATCAAATCTGCCCACTTGTACTATATTCGACTATAACCACCGCCAAATTGGAAACGAGGTTGAGATTTAAAATGATTACAGAGTTGAGCACCTAAACACCAAGAGTGAATTGGTCTATGATTTGAAAATCTTCAATGCCTTGGAATTTACAAGGCTCTTCTATATCTTCAACCTCCCCTATTGTAGAAAACCTATAGAGACGGTCAAATTTATACTTTTGCGAGTACATGAGGATTATATTTACTTTGTTGGGTGCAAGATGAAAATCTTAGATAAAAGAATCAACAATGTATTAGGGTTGTAGTGATCCGATGTAGACCTTAAATTTGATTTAGAGGACTCGATAGAAATAGAAAAGACTGCCATAGTGTTAGAATACCAGAAATAGGGCCACACCATGCATATAAAGAACTTATAGGATCCTTTCTTCCAATTAGTTGTGTGCATCATCATGACAAAAGTTGGCAGCAATGACAGATGGAAGGAGGTGGACATGGCCCACATATATGTTGCTCACTAGGTAATTGAGGCTTTAAAGTATAACTGGGAAATGTATTTTGCCAATAAGATTATAATAGATGCGAAGAAGGCTCATCGAGCACCTAACTACAGGTTCTCATGGGGTTTATTCCTTTTTTTAATGGTATTCGATGAAATTTGTGTACGTGGTTACACCTCTAGAGAATTGAAGTGGTTATACCCACCTAAGAATAGGTCCCTACAAATTGGTACAAGGCATTGACATGCCCTAGCTATATTACTCTAAATTTTAAGCTCAAGATGAAGTCGTGGTATGATGGCATGAAAGAATCATTTGGGAACGAATGGTGCATTCCCAAGGACTTACATACCCAGGTTGGCAAACAAACCAAATTTGTTATCAAGCAACACTTTTCTCTTATGCGCATCAGGATGGCCTCATCTGGAGAGCTTTTTGCTTGGTTGAAGCTACCCTATGCTTTCACAACGTGGTACATTGTAAACTTTGTCAACTATATATATGATGTGGAACCGATAACCATTGAAGTGGAACGAATTGACTCAAAGATTCACACTCTCCGCAAAATGTATGGATATACTAGAAAGAAACCATATAGAGAAAAGTATGAGACGGACAGAACCGACATCAAGGTTCATCCAACCTTGATTGGTCATTCAATTCATAATCTCTTTTATTTGTTTAAACCTAAAAATAAATCTTTGAGAAGTGCAGAGCATGAGAAAAAGAAGCTTCCCCCAATGCCACCACTCGATAGAAAGAAACGTATTGGGCACAATGCCAGCACAAGTTCGTAGCTAGAACCACTAAAAAGGCAAAGGACTAGCCAGAAACCACCACTAAGGGCTTCACCATTCTGGGCTTCATCACCAAAGGCATCACCACCAAATGCTTCACTAAGAATAGATCCACCAACAAGTCAGGCTCAACACCATCAACTCAAATTGTTCCATTAGAACAAGTAGAAGAACCTAAGGATGGTGACAGGGAAGATCTGGGTGAATTACCAGGAGGGACCATGGGGACAACTGAAGAACAGGAAGAAACTGACTAAGATAAAACACTCTCCCTAGTGCAAGAAGAAGAGACCACCTTTGAAGAGGTGTTGTTGGACATTGAAGATCCATTTGGCGAAGAGAGGGATGGATTTAAAGCAAAAGAACTAAATGGCATGGACATTGACACCACTTCCTTGGAATAGTACATGGATGTTGAGATACTTGAGTGAGATCCCATCAAAGGGAAACAACCTGATGACATCATGGTCCAACCACCCAAGACCAATGCAGCTACCAACTTACGTGCCGAGTACCACAAAGGCATTCGCAACAACATGCTTTATTTGTATTCCCATTTTGATCCAAAAGATGCCTCTGTACACACCTGGTGTATAGATATGCCTCCTGATAGTCTGGTATTGGATTCTAAAGTAACAATACTACCCACACCTCTTTGGGTCGATCCTCGATAGCTCTCTCCTCTACAAGCTAGTGCAGCACTCTTGAAAAGGGCCTTTGAAGTAGCACAATAAAATGTGCTTACAGATTATGATGTTTTCCAAGTTGAACAAAAACATGGTAGGGTCATGTAAATGTATGATAAATAAGTCACCACCTAGGAAAAACTCGAAGAGGAAGCAGATGAGCTAAAACATTAGTTGGAAGTCACAACAACAACAAAGGTCAAAACATTGAATCTATGTAACGTTGTTCTAAGCCAGTACCCAGCACTAGCAAATGGGGTCCCTTTAGAGGGTGAGGCTAATGATAAGTTGGAGATCCTTGTGTATCTCTTATTGAAGTGATGTAAGGAGCAACCCGCACCAAGAGATGAAGCATTATGGGCAGTCGAACAATTTGTTGAAGCAGTGGAGGTCTACAGGTGCACCTTGCAACAAGTTGGGAAGGTGATTCCCATCCTAGATGGGATTTTTGAGAAGTTGGCATAACCTAGTAAAATTTTGGAAGCTCGATTCCAGGCAAAAGAGCTTTAGTGTCATAAATTGGCGGATGTCGCCCTGTTAATAAGAGACTACATCAAGCATGTTAAGGCATTTAAAGATGTTGAAACTATGGAAGAAACAATAAATGCACATTGATAGCAAATAAATTCCAACTTTGCAGTGCTCTGAGGATAGGTTGCGAATGAGGTCACCGCACTAAAAGAGGTTCAAAAGGATGCTTCCACATCCCTTGAATAATTGTTCAATAAGAGAGTGTTGTGATCAACCTGAAGAGACCAAAAAGTTGAAAGCGGCAATTAAGGAAATAACAACAAAGTTAATCGACACATTATCACATTGGGAAGGTATCAGAAAGTAGATCGAACAAATTGGTCCTAAGTTTTTGGTTGAGGTTGAGACCGATGCTTAGTTCAGGATGAACTAAGAGCGTAATGTGGGTGATGTTGGACCCCAAATTTTGTCTAAGTATTTTGGTAATGGTGTGAAACAAGCATGGCACAAAACAAGCATGGTGCAGAAGACTGTGGCATGGAAGACCATGGTACAAGAGCTCATAGTGTGAGAAGATCTAGTCATAGGGGATGCATAACAAATAGAAAACCCAAGAATGAAGGACTTGGTATTTAATCAAAAGATTTGGAGCCCACGAAGGAAGCAGGAAATGGTTGAGGGGTGATTCTCAAGGATAGAACATACTTCAATCACACATGAGTTTGGCACCAAATCACACGAAGGTGGACACTTGGCAACAAGGATCCAACAGCAAATGGGAATATAGGGGCACAAAGGCCCAAGTCTATAGGAAAAATAAGTAGATGACTACCACGACTCTCAGTTCACTAGAGATCATTGGCTAGTCACTAGAAGTGTCATAATTAATGTAACAACTTGGTCAGGGAGAACCAAGTATAAATACCCATGTGTAGATATTTGTAATGCTATTGAACATTAGTATTGTATTACGATTGAGTGTGGTAACTAGCAGAATCACGAAAATCATTGTAATCTTGATATTACACAACAATTGATAGTTAACTTGTATCATTAATTTACTAATACATCTATTATGTAACTTGTGGTTTGTATTTAGATATAATGATTAAAATTTATATTATGTGAACATGTGTAATACATACATTGAATCTCATGGCAATTATCTTCATAATCGTGTTTGTTTACGTAATTGAAATTAGGTCCACCACTTTGTATTTATTTTATGTTTTGTCATTGATTAAGGTATATGATCAAGCACCAATATATGACAAGTATATTATTGCAAAACACAACCCATGAGATGCATGCTTCAGGTGAGCGCATAAGAGCTCAATCTTGCATGAAATACTAGCATGCTAGCTTGTTGGGAACTAGTTGTTTCAACACCCCTAAGGAAAGGTCTAGATATATAAAAAAACCCAACACCCAAACAAGGCAGAACATGAAATATCCTACCAGTTATGGTGGAGTATCGATTAGAACATGCACAAGAGCAAGAAAGCTTACCTTCACAACTCTCACCTAATGATTGGAAGGATGTGTTATACCATTCAGAAGCACTTCTATGAGGTAGAAGAGTACATAGAATACTATTCTTTGGCTACATTACCACACATGTATAGGGATCCCCATAGACAGGTACAAAAACATATCAAGAGACTTGGCATCGAATATCAACATTAGCCCTATGACCATAATTTTTTGTTCCTCAATGTTCAAAATGATGACCAAGTCAAGGAGAGGGCACAATCAATTAACTTGAAAGAATACCTAAAAATTATTCAAGGGGAACCTTCCCTTTATATAAAGGAGATGTGGACTAGACTCCCACCAACTGGGGGACAGGATACATCAAACTTCTGGACTAGCAGAACTACTCAGCCAATAGGGGATGAAGGGCAACCCTCCCAGACACCCCCTATTACACTTAATGTAGTGAAGAAGGAACCAAGGGTGATAGATGCCTTACTTGGGGTAAATCAAGATGAGCCCATTTATCTTGATTCTTTAGATTCTAAGGGCCCTTCCCAAGGTGATGTCCCATCAATTCTAGAGGTCATTGTTGTGGTTACCTCAACCACACAATTGGCTCTTTCCACAGCTACCAAGATAAATATTTAGTATATAAGTAAGTTGATGACTCATCCCCCTCCACATACCCCAATCATGGAAGCACCATCAGTGGAGTTGGCCACACAGAGGCACTTGGAGGGGAGTTTACTAATGAGGAGGTAGAATTATAGCGAGCGAAAATATTGAGCCTCCAAGACTCAAAAGGCAAGGCACCATTGCATAGGCAACCATCAGGTGAGCCAACCCCCCTTCCAATTTTCATTACCCCTATTTTTTCTTATGTTTCTCTTTTTATTGTTAGTTCATTTGATCGTATTTCATTCACCTCTCCTAGCCACCCTTCTCTCTTAGTCCCCATGGTGCAAGTTGCTCGTATTCAACCCTTTGTTCAACCAACTTTGCTAGTTATAAAGGTAGAGTATCTCTCCTCAACCCTTGTACTTCCTACTTCCTTGGTATTCCTATGATTGCTTATTCTACATTCATTCCTACTATCCCTATTATTGTTCCTTCCACTACGGTTCCACCCCCCATAAGAATCAAGAAAAAAGCCACAAATAAAGTAAGGGAAGCAGTAGTAACTCCCCAATTATATGTTTCATCTACACAGTTAAGTCTACCAGTTCCCCCTCTTAATCCCTCTTAAAACACAACTATGATAACCACTAGGAACGCTGAGAAGAAGAAAAATCCAGTTTACATAGTCCATCCACCACCACAATATAGTGGAGTGGACTAGTCAAAAATCATCCACCCTTCACTCCAGGATCCCCTCCTAGAGAAAACTATAAGGCATACATCAAGAGAGATATTGGGTGAGACTACAAATTTGAACACTCAATCCATAGACGCAACTTATCTAGTCCTCCCACAGTGGGAAACAGACATGTAGTCAGAGGCTTCCAAAAGGCCTAATCTAGTAATTACCAAATTGCCCACTGTAAGCATAATATTTGAAAATTCTACAGGGAGTGTATAGAGGGTCAGAAAGAGGAAATTGGAAGATGAGACTAGAAGAGAAGTCATAGTAGAGGAAAGACAAGAAATGTTTACCTTATCCAAAAGGAAGGACAAAAAATTGGGGCAATCCCCATACATAGAGGATTTTAAATCCTATTTTGAAACACAGATGGATGCTCTAGTAGAGATACACAAATGAATTGAAATGGCGAGTAGAGAACTAGAGCAAGAATTATAACAACTAAGAGAACAACAAACTATCCATGTTCTAGCCCAAATATAGATGGATGTCTAGAGTGTTGCATCTAGATTGTATAATACTATTGAGGCTATTAGTGAAATGAAGGAAAATTTGGCACCCCATATAGTAGAGACTACCAAATTGTTTTATTATGTAAAAATAGATGAGAATAAACTAAAATTCTTTATTCTTTTACAACTGGAAAAACATATGCACACTTAAACCTGATGGCACCATTGGAGGCTACCAATGCCCTCAACTTGGTGGTCATTAGAACACAAGAGGCTAGAGAGTGTATTGATGTAGCTGAGGTAGTGATGCCTTAATACTTAGGATATGAAACTCTCACCCAGAAAATTTTGGATGAACTGAATCTTTCACAAGCCAAGGATTTTATAGGGAGACTTATCAGTAGGGCCAATTTTGACCAGATTTTATATCAATCTTTAGAAAACATCAAATAGGATATACAAGGGAAGACCCTAGAGGAAATAGAAGTCGAGTTCAATTTTTCTAGGAAGGTCACTGAAGTTGAAATTTTCAGATCTAACTTCAAGACTACAAAGGCTAAATATGCAAGGCTCCTGGAGCAGGTAAATAGGGTGCATAGGCCTTTGTTCCTTAACATGGACATAATCATATATTAGAATGACATCGAACATAAGCAACATCAAGATTTGGAAGCGAAGAAGAATGATAACACTTCAATTCTCAGTTTAACACAAGCATCCACTTCAGCGCCTCCAATAAGCTCACCTGCCATGCAAGCACCCAATCAACCTTGAGTTGAAGGCCAATTTTTTATGTGTACATGCAAATAATACTTACTTTTACACTTACAATTAACTTACACTTAGAGCATACATGTAAATTTACCTGAATTTTTTATAAGCATGCACATGTTGCATTGCCTTATACATGCCAATTAATTTTGACATAAATGTAATTAGCTATAAGCATGCAAAACATGCAATTTTAAGGCTAAAATTAGAACTGAGATTGCATCATGTCACCATGAGTTCATATGTACTTGGAGGATGAGGTGTCCCCCCCCCCCCAAAGTCTATATATTTATGTAATTTCATATTCCAAAGGGTTAGAAGATTTTATCAATACAAGAAAAAGTCAATTTTGATTGTCATGCAATTGCGTTGATGTTCTCTCATTTCATTCATGTGGTATTAAGGTTTTGCTTTTTTGGTTGTGATAATATAGTAATTTGAAGTGTGCAAAAGCTATGGATAAATTTTGATTGTTTTATCAATGTATGTTAATTGTAAATGGGCAAACGCTATTGAAAATTAGTAGATCTTATTGAGTAATTAGTTTAAATTGTGTTAATAGTCTTAGTGTGTAGAAGTGCTTTCTTTTGGTATAGTTTTCTAAGTGTGTGCAACAACTACCTTAGACGTCTTCTTGGTCTAAGATGTAACCTTCCAATTAAGGGTGTGCAAAAGAAACTCAAAAGAAAGCAATCTTCACTTGAGACCATCATGTTTCCTAGATCACTCCGTAGAGTTCATAATTGTGTTTCCCTATGAGTGTAACAACTACAAGAAGTAAGCATTAATTTTGAGAGCACTTATCCACTAAGAAATCAATCTAGGAAGTGACCCTTTGAGATCACATAACCTTATTTTCTACTATACCCTTCCCTCCTTTTAAAGTTTATTTGATTGATATCTACCCACTCTAGATTAGGTATCAACCATCCATCACACTCACTTAGGTTTGATTTATCTACCAGGATTCATTTCACTACAAAAAAACTCAGTTAACAACTTGCATGCTCTACTTGTTATTCCACCATAAGGTTGTTTAACTCATACCTATAGCTCATGCTCTGGAGTGGAATTTACTTAGATTGAGATCCTATAATGTTAGTTTTGACCAATTTTTGGTCCTACAAGCCAAAATTAGGCACCCCCCCTCCTTTTTCTTTGCAAAAGTCATCCAATCCATGTTTTGGCTAGATCATCCCTCTGTTGCCTTGTGCAAAATGTTCTCTGCTAGACCATTCTCATGAAAAATCCAAGTGTTTCCCTCATTCCACTTTTCCAAGTGCATTTTGGGTTTGTCAAGAGCAATTATTTCACCTACAGTAGTGCATTTCGAGTTTCCCAAATGAATTTACTTGTGAAATTTTCATAAGTCAAGTCTCTTGATAAACCCGATTTGGTCTTAGTGGTATAATTCAGACTTTGCAAATGTCTTTACTTATAAAGGTTTTGGTCTTAGTGGTATAATTCGGACTTTGCAAATGTCTTTACTTATAAAGGTTATAAGTAAAGTCACTTGCAAAACTTGATTTGGTCTTGACAGACCAAATCAAGTTTTCTAAGTGTCTTTACTTATTTGCTTTATCAGTTGAAGTTGATGTAAAACCCGAAGTAAAAGCTCTTGGGAAGTCTAAAATAGTCTATCTAGTGCAAATCGAGTTTGTGCAGGTGCATTACTTAAAGTAGAAGTGATTGGAGAACCCAAAATGGTCTAAGCAGTTCACAAAAGGCAATGGATTTCCTTTGGAGAGCATTTTGATGGCTTGAAGGATGTTTGCAGAATTCCTAAAGGGTATGTGCCCTTGCACAGGGCACTTAGGTAGTGCATAGGACCCTTACAATTCTTCTGAAAAGTAACTTTGGACTTAAAGTGTCCTTGCAAAGGACACCTTGGTCGGTGGCAGGACCAAATCAAAAGTTTTGAAAAGGCATTTCAAGGCACAAAGTGCCCTTGCGGAGGGCACCTTGAGAAAGTGAAGAACGAAGACAAAAGTCTCGAGGGGCATGTGCCCTTTGGAAAAAGAAGCAATCAAAAGAAATAATTCCTTCGAACATGTTATCCAAAGGAAAGTGTTGCAAAAAGCCCAAAACAAAGGAGTAGAGACCGCCGAGAACCCGAAGGCCTGATAAGTCAAAGACAAACCAAGAAGAAGTTAAGGCAAAGGAAAAGGCAAGGAAGAGACAAAACATGAGCAAAGTAAAGAGAAAAAAAGATAAAGCACGGAACAGTTGCAACAGCCAACAAGGTCAAAAGGTAGAATCAACGACCACTCAAACCAAGACAAGTGGCATAGACAACTCAACAAGGATAATTATTATGTTTGGTGAAATATATCTAACAAAAACTAATAAAATAGATTGGTTTTTGAACTATAAAAGAGAGCAGCCCATGTTTTCATGATTCACCATTAATGCACAACCAGTTGCACCCAACATTGAAGATAGCATGGTCCAACCACAACAACTTAGGGATGTCTTTGTTAGTTGCTAGGAGTATCCCATGCTTTTACAAGGCCAAGATAGCAAGGGCGGCGACTTGGACATCTACAGCATGGCTCTCCCATATGTAGTTTGAAGAATACGACAACAACATGGTCTGTTGGTCTCTGTAGAAGTGTTTAACTCAGCATGGGTTTCCATTCTTTGATTTGTCAACTATCTTGTTTCTAGTTCTCTATATATTTGTAACTTCTCATTTGAGAAAAGATATCTCAGCTTGTATGGTGAAGCCCTGAAGGAATTTACTTTGAAGTAGAAGAAACATTTTTACCTCCATTTGAGCTTGCACTTTTACATATGTCTATGGTTTTATTTTGTGTTAAGTCATTTTTTTCCATGCTTTTATAAGTTTATTCCAGTATATTTAGTGTATTATGAGTTCTTCTCTTGCAGGTCCACAAGAAGTGTCTAGCTCAAAGTATAGGCGCATGTGAACATGTTGTCCATAGTGTGTCTTAGAACACCTCTGGTAGTTCTTCCTCCTTGTATCTCCGTAGGACCCCCTGTTGAAACACTGATGCAGGAAAGGTTCTCATTTGAATGAGTGTATGCTTGTTTGTCTCTGGTGTAAATTATATATCAAAGCTGAGTAGACCAACCATTTTGATGCATCATCACTTTAGTTTAGGTTATGATTTCAGTATTTCTCTCCCTTTTCATTTGCCCATATTGTTAGCAGTAGGAAATCCAGGGCCTCAAGGTGCATCAATGGGAGCTAGACCCTAATCTAGAGATTCATCCCTCACATTTGTAACCCATAGCAAGAGGGATGTCTCCATTGTGCCACATGGAGGAAGAGAGTTGAGCCTCCCTTCAAAGGGTGTAATCCACTACGTCAACAGTTTTTGGCATGTCTGATGGGACAATTTTTGTGTCCTACAAGTTTCAAGATTAGTGTTGGTCTTGATATTGTTAAAAAAATTTAAAAGAATGAACTATATTTAGCATCTAGCGACTCCATTCAGGAACCAAGTCTCTAGTAAATGATCAACCTGGCATTCCATGCCAAAGTTCACTACAAGATCTTCTTCTAGGGGTGTCCCTTTTGAATTTGTTGAATTACCTTTGAACTCAACAAAAAGGTTGAGGTTTGAATAAACCCACCCTTATGTAGCAAACCATTTTTCTAAGCCAGCCATAAAATAGACCTACTCAAGGAGATCCTTGTTGAATCCTTTCACAGCCATGGTAGCCCTTAGGCCTTTCCCTTTTGTGGATTTCAATGGTCAAAGTCCCTTGAACCTTCAGTAGTATGACCCAATTCTAGGAACAGCTCTCAAAAGTGTTCCTCCCTTTAGTGGAGAGGGCCCAATCACTATTGTCAAGCATATTAGAAACATAGCAAACCTCTACAACATCCATAATATCACTGAAGAAAATGTAGCCATTAGATTTTTAGCCTTGTCCTTCAAAGGGAAAGTTCTGGACTGGTATGGGACCTTGCCTATGAACTCAATTGGCTCATGGAATGAGTTATGGACCCCCTTAACCAATAGGTTTGGAGAAAAAAGTGACCATTTGTCTCTAGTTGAGCAGTTAACCACCATGAAGAGAGCCCCACATGAGTTTATGCAATATTTTAACACTAGGTTCCAAAAGATTTGGGACAGGATCCCAATTCTTGTGAGACCAACCCCAAGCTATGCTTTTCTTTACTACTTGAAGACCCTGAATAGTGACATTGTTGTCATGATACAGTTCATGGGTGGAAACACTCTACCCACTACTTATGAGATAGCCATAGCTGTTGAAAATTGCCTTGTTCAAACAGGAAAGATAACTCCTAAACCTCCTATGCCACTCTTTCTTGTTTTACAGCCCTTAGTCCAGCATGCTTTGCCCACTCTAGCTCCTCTGCCTAATCAAGAGAAGTTGGTTGCTACCCCTGCAAATGACATCCATAAAGTTAAGATCCTGTTATAGAGTGTTACCAATGAGTTAGTTGCCCTCAAGAGACAACAAGCTTAGAGTTATAGGCCAAATCAAGGCTAAGAATAGTTTGGGCAAACAAATAGGCCTCCCTTCCAGAATTATAATCAAGGGCAAAGTCAAATTACACGTATCAAGCCTTATCAAAGCTATAATCTAAATGCCCCTTCATCTTCCAAGGCTTTTATCTCCACTCAAAATAATTTGATGCAGGAGCAACCCAACTATCCACTCTTGAAGCATGGGCAAGAACAAGTTGCTTATGCCAACGAGCTACCAAATCAAAGCATGACTGCACAAAGTGATCAGATGGCCCAATTCTCAAATTTTGAGATGTCAACACAACTTGGGATAGACAGCAGGCAGGCTTAATCTGATTCACTCTTATGAATTACTTGGAAGGAGAGTTCTACGCAGTCAATTATGTGGGGAACACAAGTAATCAAAATGTCGGTGTTACATCCAACACCAAATCCAAAATGAGAGCCATTGATGAAGCTCAAGCAACCACTCAAGAACCTATAATGTCTCCTTCACCCAATCAAGTAGGAAGTGTACCTAAAGCAACCCCAAGACCACAAGCAAATCAAAAGTTTCTCAATTACATGTCAACGGTTGCAGCTTTAGCTCCTCAGGTTAGGAATGTTCCCAATGAGAAGTCTAAAGGGGGCAATCCTTCAATCAATATAGTGTACGAAATGAATAAGTTGCACATGAACATCTCATTGTGGGATTTTTTAGCACTGCCAGGACAAAAAGATATACTCCAAAAAAAATTATATGGGTTGGGTGAGCAAGTTGTCCCAACAAGAAATGATAATGTGTTGGTAGTAAATGGGGATCCTCTCATGGCTGGTCAAGCAAAGAAAGATGAGAAGGTCTCTCCTTTCTATTTGTCCCTGATTATTGGTTATTTTTTGATCCATAATTGCATCATTGATAGTGGAGCAAGCACCTTAGTTATGCCCAAATGCATAGTTGATAAGCTAGGCCTCAAGTATGAGCAAATGACCAAAGGAGTTCTACAGTTGGATGGATCACCAGTTAAGACCTTGGGAGTGGCAAGAGGCTTGAATCTGATTCTCCATGCTTGTCCAACCTTCTCAATTCCCCATGATGTGGTAGTGGCAGATGTTCCTCCTTACTTCACTCTTTGCTTGTCAAGGGATTTCACATCCAATATAGGTGGATACTTGGCAGCCAACTGGTCTTACATGGTTTTCAGGACAAAATATGGAACTAAAGTGAATATTGAGTCAGATCCCATCCACAAGGATCACCTAGAGCCATACTCGCCCAAAGCGACGAATGTGAACTACGCAATCATTAATGACAAAGAGCTCCAGGTGGATCAATCTCCATCATCTTCCCTTGTAAGAGTCATTGACCTACTCCTAGATGAATGGGGAAATGACAACTTTGAGCATGATCCTTACAAGTTCATTGAAGAAGCTGGTCTTGGATTCTACTGCATGCATGAGAAAGATGCTTTCATGCCAAAATTTATGAAGATAGACCAAGAGGATTGTGGTTTGTGGCAACTGTTCTTTGATGGATCTAGAAGCAAGTTTGAAGCTAGTGGTGGCGCAATGTTGATTTCACCTTTAAAGGATAAATACTTCTCAAAATTCAGGTTTTAGTTCTCCTGCACCTGCAACGTAACAGATTATGAGGCCCTTATTCATGGCCTAGAATGGGCAAGGAAGAGAGGAATCAAATAATTGCAGGTGTTTGGAGACAGTGAGTTGATTGTGAACCAAGTGAGAGGTCAAAGCTTGACCAAGAACTCCTTACTCAAGTCTTACAAGCACAGAGTGTGGGACCTTGTAGAGAACTTTATTGCTTTCAACATCACTTCCATTCCAAGAGAGGAGAACAAGCATGTTGATAGACTAGCAATAGTTGGTGCTCAGTTTGACATCCTAAAGGGGATGAGACAAAGCAAGAATCATCATCATTTAAATGTGATTGTGAGGCCCTCCATACCAGATAATGTCACCAATTGGTAGGTGTTTGAAAGTGACTAGAAAATAGAACTTTTCTTGCAAGAAGAAGTTGAGTTTGCTTTCAAAAATCAGTCCAAGCTACAATAGTATGATAGTCAGATTGTTCAACTAAAGACCAACAGGCTTCCCAAAGGTTTGGTAACTCTTGAGAGCATTTTCAACGAAGATGACCAACTCAAAAGAGACAAAGCAAGCATGTCAACCAAGAAGAAAAATTATGGAATGGTTATGATATACAAGGATAAGTTACTTGCACTTGGGAAGGTGTGTACCAATGAGGAAAAGTGTTCTTTCATTATGTTATGTCAAGATTTTGTTGATGTCTTCACTTGGGAGTATGGTGATTTGAAGGGATTTGATCCAATCTTAGCCCAACACACCATTGAGCTAGAGGAAGGTGCCAAACCCATCAAACAAAAGCAAAGGCCAATCAATCCAAAGATCGAGCCTCTCATGAAGAAGGAGCTCACCAAACTGATCGAGTCTAAGATCATTTTCCCTATGAAACGCTCTTCTTGGCTGGCCAATTTGGTCCCTATTAGGAAGAAGAATGGAGAAGTCAGATAGTGTGTGGATTTCAAAGACCTGAATAGAGTCTCACTGAGAGATCACTATCCCCTTCCAAGTATGGAGCAAATTCTTCAGATAGTGATAGGGAGTGAAAAGTTCTCTCTCCTAGATGGGTACTACATGTACAATCAAATCTTGGTGCAAGAATGTGACCAATACAAGAAACCCTTCACCACCAAGTGTGGAACATATGCCTACAAAAAGATGCCATTCAGATTTCAAATGCTAGAGCTACCTTCCAACGTGCTATGGACATGGCTTTCCAAGGTTTGGTCAATGACATTATGTTGGTTTATCTTGATGATGTGTCAGTCTTCTCCAAGGAGGTAAGTGAACACTTGAATCCCCTGAGATAAATATTTGAAAGGTATAGAGATTTTGGCATCTCTCTCAACTTAAAAAATTGTGTGTTTACCATCCACGAAGGCAAGCTCTTGGGCCATGTCGTTTCGAAGGAAGGCCTATCCATTGATCTAGAGAGGGTGAGTGCCATCTTAGCATTGTCCTTACCTAAGCACAAAAAGGGCTTGCAAAGTTTTTTTGGTAAGATAAGTTTCATTAGGAGATTCGTTCCTAACTTTACTGAGCTTGTCAAGCCACTAACTTCCATGCTAAAGAAGGATGAGACGTTCACATGGACAGCAAGAAGAAGAGAAAGCTTTGAAGGCATCAAGCAAGCTATCACCCATGCTCCTACGTTGGCTAGTCCAAACTTCTCCAAGGACTTCAATCCATACACCTTTGGTAATGAAGAGGTAATCTCTGCTATGCTCACTCAAGCAAATGGTGAGAATTTAGAACAACCTCTTGCTTTTTTTAGCCAAGGTTTAAAAGGCTATGAGGTTAGATACGTGTATGTTAAAAAGTAGGTGCTTGCAGTCATACAAAGTCTGAATATGATTAGACATATATTGTTTAGCAACAAAATTCACATCATGGTGCCACATCCTAGTGTAAAAGACTTCTTGTTGAACCGAGACTTGAGTGAGAAAAGGGTAGGTTAGATCACCAAAGTAATAGAGTATGACGTAGAGATCAAGACCACCAAGCTAGTAAGAGGAAGAGGGCTATGTGAACACCTCACTACAGACTTGAAAGAGCCAAAGGAAGATGTTTTGGTACTCCATGATGAACCTACAGTAGTTGTACCTATAGTCATGAAGAGTTAGGCACAAGACATGGTTCAATTCCTTTGAACTGGTGAGTGTCTACAAGGTCTTGATAAAAATAATAAGAGGTATTTTAGACTCCAATATCTTCCTTATGTCCTAGTTGATGGAGTATTGTTGAGAAAAGACTTCTCAGGGGTGCTCTTAAGACGCATTGATTCAGACCAAGTCGATAAGTTACTGTCTGAGTTCTATGATGGACCAGCTGATGGCCACTTTGCTCACAAGGCCATAGCCTCAAGGATTATGAGGGATGGTTACTTTTGGCCCAGTTTATTTAAAGGCACTCATGCTTGGGTGAGGAAATGTCAAAAATGTGCCTTATTTGATGGGAAGTAACGGCTGGTTGCCATGCCTCTTCATCCTATTCAGGTGGAACAATCATTCATGCAATGAGGGTTAGACTTCATAAGGTTGATCAATCCTCCTAGTATTGGCCACAAGTGGGTTTTGACTACCACAAATTATTTCACAAGGTGGGTAGAGGTTGTAGCTTTGAAAGAGGCCAATGAGAGTGCAGTCCTAGATTACTATGAAGGCAGAGTGATAAGAATTGGGGTCCGAGCCACAATCATTTCAGACAATGCATTGGTTTTCTTGGGAACAAAGACAAGTGAGTGGGCATTGAAGTATGGCATCTATCTCAGCACTTCTTCTAACTACTATCCACAAGAAAATGGTTGGGTCGAGTCCATAAACAAGAATTTGATTAGGATCATAAAGAGGACAATGAAGGAAAATTAAAGGACTTGGCATGCCAAGTTGAAGACAACTCTTTGGGTAGATAGGATCACTCTAAAGAGGGCAATCAAGAATTCACCATACACACTTGTGTATAGAAGGGAAGCTATACTTCCTATCTCACATGAGTTATTAGCCTTGGATCTTGCCCATCAGCGACAATTGATGGAGAGTGATAGCCTGGAAGTCAGGTATTGTGAGCTATGGAGCTTCCAAAAATGAGAGACCAAGCCATGGATGCCATGACCAGCCACCAACAACAAACAAAGAAGCATTTTGACAAAAGGTCTACATCAAGGAGCTTCTCAGAAGGTGACATTGTCTTGAAGTGGGATGAGGACTGAGACAAGCCTGAAAGGCACATGAAGTTTGATGCTTTGTGGAGTGGCCCATATGTCATCACCCAATGCAAGAAACACAATGCTTTCTAACTCTCCAAGATGAATGGTGAAGAGCTACATATCTAAGTCAATGGGACATACCTTAAGCATTGTTACTAGGTTTATTTTGTCATGTACATAGTTTTCCTTGTTTTTTCTCATTTTCCCTAAGTGTTGTTACGTATGTGTGTAGTGTTTTTAGCCTTTACGTGTGTTTTTTCCTTGTTGTTTGGGGTAAAATCTTTGTTGGTTCATAGGTCCTTACAAGGCTATTGTTGATTTTTTCAAGATGCATCTTGACTCCATGCCCAATGGACTTTGTGGCTACTAGTCTTCCCAAGAATAACAGACATGCTTCCCCTATGAGTCGCCAATTGTGTTGACCAATTTTTGGTCCTACAAGCCAAAATTGGGCACCCCCCTCCTTTTTCTTTTCAAAAGTCATCCAATCCATGTTTTGCTAGATCATCCCTTTGCTACCTTGTGCAAAATGTTCTTTGCTAGACCTTTTTCATGAAAAATCTAGGTGTTTCCCTCATTCTGCTTTGCCAAGTGTATTTTGGGTTTGTTAAGAGCAATTACTTCACCTACAATAGTGCATTTTGGGTTTCCCAAATGACTTAACTTGTGAAATTTTCATAAGTCAAGTCACTTGATAAACCCAATTTGATCTTGGTGGTGTAATTCGGACTTTACAAATGTCTTTACTTATAAAGGTTATAATTAAAGTCACTTGCAAAACCCGATTTGGTTTTGACAGACCAAATCGGGTTTTCCAAGTGTCTCTACTTATTTGCCTTATTAGTTGAAATTGATGTAAAACCTGAAGTAAAAGCTCCTGGGAAGTCCGAAATGGTCTATCTAGTGCAAATCAGGTTTGTGAAGGTGCATTACTTGTCTACTTTTATAAGTACAAGCGATTGAAGAACCCAAAATGGTCTAAGCATTTCATAAAAGGCAATGAATTTCATTCGGAGGGCATTTTGACGGCTTGAAAGATGTTTGCAAAATTCTCGAAGGGTATGTGCCCTTGCGGAGGGAACTTAGGCAGCACACATGACCCTTACAATTCTTTTGAAAAGTAACTTTGGGCTCAAAGTGTCCTTGCGGAGGGCACCTTGGTCGGTGGCACGACCAAATCAAATGGTTTGAAGGGGCATTTTGAGGCACAAAGTGCCCTTGTAGAGGGCACCTTAAGAAAGTGAAGAATGAAGACAAAAGGCCTGAGGGCACGTGCCCGTCGAGAAAATAAGAAATCAAAAGAAAGAATTCCTTCAGACAAAAGGTCTGAAAAAATTCCTTCGGACATTTTGTCCAAAGGAAAGCATAGCAAAAAGCCTGAAACAAAGAGGAAGTAGAGACCGTCGAGAACCTTAAGGCCCGATATGTCAAAGACAAGCCAAGAAGAAGCCAAGGCAAAGGAGAAGGCAAGGAAGAGACAAAACATGGGCAAAGTAAAGAGTGAAAAAACACAAAGTGTAAAATAGTTCCAGTAGTCGACAAGGTCGAAAGGCAGAATCAATGACCACTTAGACCAAGACAAGTGGCATAGACAACTCAGCAAGGAGAATTAATACATTTGATAAAATATATCTATCAAAAACCAATAAAATAGATTGGTTTTTGAACTATAGAGGAGATCAACCTGTGTTTTCACGCTTCACCATTAATGCACAGCTAGTTGCTCCCAACATTGAAGAGAGCACGGTCCAGCCACAACAACTTGGGGATGGTTTTGTCAGTTTATAGGAGTATCCCATGCTTTTGTAGGCCTAGGACAGTAAGGGCGACAACTTGGACATCTAAGCATGGCTCTCCCATATGTAGTTTGAAGAAAACGATAGTAGCATGGTCTTTTGGTCTCTACAAAAGTGATTAACTCAGCATGGGTTTCCATTTCTTAATTTGTCAGTTATCTTGTTTCCAGTTCTCTATATATTTGTAACTTCTCATTTGAGAAAAGATATCTCAGCTTGTATGGCGAAGCCTTGAAGGAATTTACCTTGAATCAGAAGAAGCATTTTTACCTCCATTTGAGCTTGCACTTTTGCATATGTCTATGGTTTTATCTTGTGTTAAGTCATTTTCTTTCCATGCTTTCATAAGTTTATTCCAGCATATCTAGTGTCTTGTGAGTTATTCTCTTGTAGGTCAACAAGAAGTGTCCAACTTACAGTGCAGGCATATGTGAACAGGCTATCCATAGTGTGTCTTAGTGTAGACACCTAAATAGTGTCTAACCCTTGGTTACCTTCCCCCTTGATCCATTCCTAACCCATTCCTAAAACATGAAATTACTAATTTAAAATAATAAACTTATTTTGAATTAACCCCCCTCTTTGGACACATCACCCATGACACCTCGCCTAGGACACCTCGCCTTGGACTAATTCTCATCTTATGACTCACCCAAGACCTATTCTTACTTCTCTCTAACCGCCTAACCAACTCTCGTGCGTATTTAGCCCAACCTTCGACATTCTCCAACGGATAGTGCACTTGGCGAATGAAAAATGGGCTTGGTGGCTCTTTTTGCCCGTTCTAAACCCGTCGACGTCGATCAAATGTCGGCCGACATCGACGGAATCGTCGACGTCGGTTATACTTAACCAACTTTTCTGACCCTTTGACGACCCCAATCACAATCGGCTAATCTCTGAAGCTAATCACGACTCTCGAATCCTCTCGCGGCGAAACAAAGTTCTGGTGCTTTTGCTTTTCAGTGTTCTGGGCTTCTTGGTGTTCTTGCAGGGATCAACATTCTTGGCAGCACTTTCTAGGCACTACGGTCTTGCATCAGACATTTTGCACAGGGACTGCATCCATCATCAGTGACAACCGAAACATAGCTTTTGCACCTTTGCTAGTTCATATCACAGCTAAATATCTGTACTTTTTTCATTTTAATATCATTTCAAATATATATTAGTATTCTGTCTTCTATCTATTTCAAGCATCCTTGACCCAACCTTCCCTGTTCTTCTCGGAGAGGCTGAAAAGCCTTTTCTCACCCCTTTTTCCTGTTTCTCACTCTTTTTTCTGACAAAATTTTTAGTCCCTTAAATCCCAAACAGTCCCTCTAAATCCCTCATAGACCCTCAGACCCTCAGACGAGACCAAATCCATTCTGCAGACCAGAAATTAGACCTGTAACCCGTCCCTGACCAATTGCCCCCACCGACCTCGTGCACTTCCCCTACCGACGTCGGCAATCTAACCGTCGTCGGCGACATCCCTGACCGACGCTGGCAATATAACCGATGTCAGCGACTATGTTTACCAGATTGCAACTTATCAGGTACGCATTTGTTTTTAGTCTTTTCTTTTCACATCTTTCATTATTTCTCTTTTCTGTCTCTGTCATATTCTGTCTTAAACAGTGGATTGTCATCCTCCAAGAAGCCTTAGCGCTTTTAGGACCAAGCTTTTGCTTGGCAATCCACCCTCTTATCAACTAACATTCTTCGTGTTTTTAGTGTTTATCTCTTTCAGGTGTCATTTCTCCACAGTCAAAGAGGAGTACTCACAGCGTCTGGATTACGGTGCGCAGACTATATCCAGGTACATACAAGCCTTGACCATTTCTTAAGTTTTTCATTTTCTCTCTTTTGAATGTGAAAGCAAAATTAGAATAGAAACATTCTGGCACGCCGAGTGGGACCCTTAGGGCCTTCCTTGGGTTCCTTTCCCTCTTTGTTCATTTAGGTGCATTAGGTTTCTCCCTCTTCACCTCTTTTTTCTTTTCTAAAGACATCATAAGCAGGAATAAAAAGAACTTTTTCTTTCTTTTCTTGCATTTCTAGACTAGTCAAAAAATCATTTTCTTCAACCCTTTCTCAAACTTGTTTTCATTCCAACTTAACATTTCGATTTGGGGCTTTAAAATATACTGCATTCCATTTCTTGTTTTCTTGCATTTCTAAGTCCACACTTAGTAATTAGTAAACCGCATATTGAATAAATCGTAGATCACTTGATGTTACACAACCAGACCACGTGCACTCAATTAAACATCAAACTCACTTGAGACAAGGCTCGACTGAGATTTCATCACCCAGCGGATACCTTACCCATCCCGGCGATCCTACTTGAATTTCACCACCAAGGGGAAAGCCCACTCTATTCTCTGGCAGAGTCTAAACTATAGGAAAATTATATTTTGGCTAAGCGAAACCAGCTAACCACTGAAATTGTGAAGTGAGGGGAACTTGCTCCTTAGCACCAGGCCATGTACGGAACCTAACACAGACTTTTGAGCGCCTAAACATACCTGAAACCATCTTTAGATTACCTATTTTAGGACCCTTCTAACAGCCAACCTCCTCAAACATCACATTAAGGCATAAGCCACACGATCTTAATAAAATTGTTTCTAGGAATTTAACGCTAGGATCTGCATGTTTTCATCTGATTTTTTTGTTTTTATCTATTTTTTTTGAGCTGGTAAGGACGTCTTCTTCATTTCCAAAAACTTTTTTTCTGAGTTTCTGGAAAACACTGTAACCGACATCGGTCCTGTAACCGACGTCGGCAACTTTTCTATATCGGCATCGGTCATCTGACCGACATCGGTAGTATTATTCATCGACATCAATTTTTATACCGACGTCGGTCACTGTCCATTTTCTTTTTTCCAAAAATAGCAAGCTTAAAATCCAACTTTCTGGCTATCTAAACATCTATTCTGGTTTTTTGAGACTGAAAAAACACAGTTTTCTAAAACCTGACCCTTTCTTGCCTTGAATGGTTTTGACACGCAGTCAAACCAAGGCTCTCCTTGACCACGCTAGTCAACAACCGCTTCCACCTTCACCATCAATACCCAGTCCTATAATGGAGTTCCACTCGGAGACTGAAAGAACTCCTACTCGTCCAACCCCACCTCAGACTCCTATTGTCTCAGAAGGGGACCAAAATTTTGCACGATTCTTGGACCTTAACGTCAAAGCCTTACAACACTATCTCATGCATAGCCAAACGCGAGACTCTCTAGGCAACCCAATCTATGAGGTGCCGACTTTCTTAGTCGAGACAAGAATCACATCAACCTCACCTACAATTCAGCCACTAGACAACACCTCCACCAATAACCCAACTGTGTCTTACCTTCAAAACGTAGCTACTCCATCTAAACCTACCTCCATGGGGGTTCCGGTACTCCCCCAACCTCAAAGTACTCAACCAAACCCCACATCTTTTCAAAACCTACTAGTCTTTATCCCCCCTTCTCTTGCACCTATCAACACAAGAGTAACCGTTTACCCGTCAACAAGCGTGGCTACCCCTCAACCATCCTTGACGGCCCCTATCCAACTTGTGCCTACCAACCCCATAACACAAGTACCCTTGGCTTCAACTTTCGCTCCAATAACCAGCTACCCATATGTTGCGTCTACGCAACCAACCACGTCATACGCCCCTCCTAATATCTTTCAAGCGCCTTATAATCTAGGGGGCGCTCCACCCGCCAATCCACCAGCAGATATCATCAAAATGCTGATGGATAAGATGTCTAGCTTAGAGACCTCCATTTTCGGTTCACACAATGCTCTCTCATATGAGCAGATTTGCAATGAGCCCATTCATCCTTCCGTTCCAATTAGACCATACCCCAACCAGTGGGAACTTCTCAAATTTTCTCGCTTTCAAAGCAAGGAAGACCCACAACAGCACTTACGGGCATTCAGACATGCCTGTTACCTTATTGCCCATGACGATGCATTACTCTTGCACACATTTCCTATGTCCCTTTCTAGCTTTGCGCTTGACTGATACAGCGCTATTACCAGCCATTCCCTCTTCACATTTACACAACTGGCCCAGCTCTTTCTTGATCACTTCTCCATTAACATCACCAAGAAGGTCTCAATCACAGACCTCTACACTATCTGCCAATTCGAGGATGAATCAATAGCTGACTTCGTTGCTCGCTGGAGAGGCCTCATCAATCAACTCTCATTTTCCTTACCTCAACCTGAACTTATTGAACTATTCTCCCGAGCTTGCGCCAAACATATTTCTTCCACCTTAAGGGTTCAGACCTTCTGCACCTTCGACAAAGCCTTCACGATGGCCCGTAAACTTGAATTACGTGTCATCGAAGAGAATAAAGTCAAGTTGCGGAGCAAGAATCCCAATTCTAAGACCAATGACTCTTCTTCTTCTAAACCTTCATCATCCAATCCTAAGTCTAAAGCTTCAGCTAACGCTGTGGTCGTTAGACCTTCGTCCTCTTCAACCAATCAGCCTGAGCCATCCACATCTCAGAGCACCACCCGTCAATTCCAGTAGAGATACGTACAACGACAGTATACTCCTCTTGGAGAATCATACGCATCTATACTGGAAAAACTTGTTAAACAAGGGATTCTCAACCTCCCCCAAATTCGACCACCGCCACAATTTGATCCCTCACGCGCCATCCCTGCGTGGTATAGGGAAAATGACTTCTGCAATTACCACCGTGTCAAAGGTCATGACACGGAAAGCTGTAAAAATTTTAAAAACATAATCTAAGACATGCTTGAAAAGGGTGAGCTCGTTCTAGATAATCTCAATGCACCTCCAAATCAGGACATCGACATCTTCAAGTAACCATTCCCCAATCATCCACCAACCCAAAATAATATCCAGACTTTGATTGACAACACTCATGAACACGACATTCGAACGGTTAATACGGTCTCGCCTTTCATCCCTAACCAATCTCAAGAGGTTAACCCATCTACCAGTCCATCACGTGTAGATGAACCTCTTTCTCCGGTTAGTTCTCCGTCAACTTTTATCATCATGGAGGACGCCTCAACCTTACCGGCACCACCGATCTCACCATCCTTCTTTCTTCTGCCTATGGAGGACCTGACCTTACCTACTCCTCGACCGCAAGTGGAGGGCACCATAATCCCTGTCCTTTACCCGCTTGAGGAGTCACACTCTCTAGTTCCTTCTCCACCAAGAGAAGAACCTGACTCTCCATCATCTTTGATCAACGACAATCCAGTTATAACTCTCACACACCTTGGGTCCGAAACTACTGCCACACCTAACACACCTTCTCAAGAATCCAAACCTCATCCAACATCCTCTCAACCATTTTCTCGACTAGTGGAGAAATTAGAACTTCTCCCTTCAAGGAAAATGGAGCATCAAGGATTGTGGGAGCGTCTTAAAGCTCTTCAACATTCTCGTGCCCTCTCGTCTCATGCTGCCAATCCTCCCAAAACAGAATCTCTCAAAACTCTCAACAAAGACCAGACTCCCACTTCTAAACCTGCATCTACCCAATCTAAACCGATCAAGTCACTTGACATTCGTCTTGTTTCTACCCTCACTCACCCGCAAGTGAAGGTGGACTTAGACCAGACCTAGACCAAAAATAGTTTTCCAACGAAGTCAAAGAAGACTGCCAGACCACAGAAGCGAACCCCTCCTCCACCGTCAACTTTGCCCTCCATTTTAGGTCCTCATCCTTCTACCTTAATCGGCGTGCTTCCTACTCCGACCCTTAACCAAAACAAATTGCCTCCATTACTTCTTTTGCCAACCACAAGTCAACCCCCTCTCAAAAATTTGGCACCTCTCACGAAGAAAGTGCCGTCTTCACCTGTCACCGCACCACCAACCCAAAAGGTGGTATGAAAACCTTCTTCAACATCCCCTAAGCAAAAGTCACTAGCGCGTCATGCATCAACAAGCATGGACCTCTTAGTAGGTTCATATGCTTTGATATTACGCCAACTTTTACAGACTTCTAGCATTACCCTTCCTTCTATCAAGCCATTCCAACCCCTTGGGTCAAAACCTTCTTGGTTTGATGATACGAAGATTTGTTTATACCATCGTACGTCAGGACATGATATCGAGGCTTGTTGTGCCCTCAAGGCAGTCGTTCATCGCTATATGGAGAAAGACACTCTTCTCTTTGAGGACACTCTTGACCGACCCTCGACACCTTCCCATCCAACCTCTTCAACCACATCAACATCTCACCAACAGGCCATGACCCCTTCTTCACCTCCTATCTTTGAAATCAATGCTATCCATATAACCACTAGGTCACAAAAAGACAAGGCAAAAAAAAAGCTGCTATTCCTTGGACCTATCCTTTTGTCCAGGCACCTCAACCACCGAAACCCAAGATTTTCATCTTAGGTGCATCTCAACCCCCTTTTTCAAAGGCAATCAAAGACTCTATGATAAAACAACTTCACCAAACGCCTGTGAAGATGACCCTATATGACCTTATCCAAAGCTCCCCCCAGCATCGCCAGGCTCTAATCAAAGCCCTACAGGCAGCGAAAGTCCAACCTGAAGACCCTCAACCACTAGCTACTCTAGTCCATTCTTTATCCCCTGTCGCCTCTATCACTTTCAGTGATTCTGAAATTCCTACCTCTACCTTGGAAGATCAGGACGCTGCCCTTTTCATCACAACCTACGTTGATCAAACCCGTATTAAACGAGTTATGATCGACGGGGGCGCCAGCATTAATATCATTTCCACCCACGCCTTTGATCAATTGGCTCTTCCCAAGAATTGCATATCGAAAATCGACGCAATCCTTAGATCCTTTAATGACACCACCGCTAACACTATTGGCACTGTTGTCCTCCATATCCACGTTGGTCCATGCACAATCTCGGAGCTTTTCTACATCATTGAGGGAGAATTCCAATATAACATGCTATTAGGGCGACCCTGGATCCGCGCTATGGCTTGCGTCCCTTCAACACTTCACCGTTGTGTCAAATTTGAACATGACAAACAAGTCCATGTCATTTCTACTGACCCATCCCCTTTTAAGACTTGTAACACAACCTATCAACCCAACGACGTTCTTATCCCGCTCAAGGCATCAACCCAAACATCGTCTCCATTCGCAGAAGCGTCAACTAGTACACAAACAGCGGTTGCCACCACATCATCTTCTCAATTAACAACCAAGGACCCCATGGACGATATCTTCTAAAGACTTTCACTGGGAGAATATCACCTACTTACTCTAGACATGTTCCAGACTCCTCAAGAGTATGGACAGCTTCATCAAAACCCAAGCTATAACTGTCAGATCGGAATGGTCATTCCGTACGGTCTTCCTAGCCTTCGAACGAATCTCGTCTATGGGGGGCTGGATCAAGCTCCTACTGAATCAAATCCTTCCTCCTCACCTCAAATATTCACATCTGATTTCTCTTTTTTTAGCAACTCCACCTTTGCACATACCTACCTTTATAGGTGTGCATGGAAGGGTTTTGGCTTTGGACGTTACGAACAAGGCTCCCATCGGCCTATCGAACCACCCAATGACGATAATACCAAGAAACGGTATGGACTGGGTTTCCAAGAACCCAATGAGGCTTCCACAAACCTTTGCCCTGAACCAACCATCGACCAAACTCTTCCAGACTCGCCTATTCTTCCATCCTCACCTACGGAGTCGGTGGTTTCCATCCCTCCTAGTTTTTTTTTTTGCATAAACACCATCCGCTTTGAACCCCTAATCTATCAGCTCAACGGGGTTCCCAAGTCTCTCCCTCTCGTTTATCCTAACATGATAGACGATGAATCGGCAACCATCAACACAGTCCACTGCATAGACGACAACGCCATTCTTACCTATATGGGTGCCGACGATTCTTTCATTCAGCGCTCCCTCCCTTCTGAAACACAGGTTATGTTAAATGAATCAACCATTGACATTAACCTTTCATCTTCTGATGTTTCTCATGTCTTAAATATTGGTCGGTCTTTAGACACCCAGGAGTAGATCGACTATACCACATTTCTCTCAAATAATCGTAAAGCCTTTGCCTGGACCTACGCTGACATGCCTGGCATCGACCCTAACATTGCCACTCATAACATTGTCACAAACCCAGAGGCTAAATCTGTTAGGCAAAAGCTTCGCAAAATGCATCCTCGTGTTGCACTTCTTGTCAAAGAAGAGCTTCAACGCCTTCTTTCAGTCTCCTTCATCCAACCCATCGATTATCCGCAGTGGGTCTCTAACATCGTTCTTGTCACCAAGGCGACTGGGGGGATCCGGATCTGCACAGACTATCATGACCTTAACCTAGCTTGTCTCAAGGACGACTTTCCTCTTCCAAATATTGACCAACTTATTGATCTTACAGCTAGCCATGAGATGTTATCACTCATGGACGGATTTTCAGGATATAACCAAATCTTGATTGCACCAAAAGATTAGCACAAAACCATCTTCATTACACCATGGAGAACTTTCTGCTATCGAGTCATGCCTTTTGGTTTGAAAAACGCAGGCGCCACATATCAGCGTGCCATGACTTACATCTTTCACGATCTCCTCCATAAAATCATGGAGGACTATGTAGATGACCTGCTTGGCAAGTCTAAGCTTCGTCACGACCATTTGACTATCCTCAAAATCATCTTCTCTCACCTTCTTCAGTACCAGGTCCGTCTTAACCCCAAGAAATGCGTCTTTGGGGTCCTCTCTGAAAAGCTCTTGGGATTCATTGTCTCTTTTCGTGGCATCGAGATAGATCTTGCCAAAATTTGCGCTATCCTTGAAATGCCACCTCCAACTAATCTCAAGCAACTTCGCAGTCTACAAGGAAAGCTCCAATCCATCCGCCGCTTCATTTCGTAGCTTTCTGACCGTTGCCAACCCTTTCATCACCTCTTCAAGAAGGACGTCTCCTTTAAATGGGATAAAGATTGCCAAGAGGTTTTTAAAGCCCTCAAATGCTATTTGGTCTCTCTACTAGTCCTTATTCCACCAAAAGACGACCAACCCTTCTACCTCTACATCTCAGCAACCAATCATTCGTTAGGTGCCATGATCACGCATCGAGACGAGCAACACTGTGAGCAAGCAGTCTATTACATAAGCCGAACACTTGTCGACTATGAAACTCGGTATACTCATACCGAGAAACTCTGTTTGACATTAGTCTTTGCCACTACCAAGCTCCGTCACTATCTTCTCAATCACAAAACCTTTGTCGTCACCCACACTGATCCCCTTAAATACATGCATTCCAAACCATATCAAAACCAGCGTATGGCTCGTTGGCTCATGCTTCTTGCTGAACTTGACTTAGAATTTGTCCAGCAAAAATTTATAAAAGGGCAAACAATCGCTGACCAACTAGCGGATGCCCCTCTTCCCGACAATCAACCTTCTCAATGCGAGTTTCCTGATGAATCTATCGCTACTCTCTCGACTGATGACACATTCTACCAAATGATGATGTTTTTCGATGGCTCTAAATGTCAACTCGGTGGGGGTGCGGGGGTCATCCTCATTCCCTATGAAGGTGAACCCATGCCCTTGTCTTTTAAACTCGATTTTGAATGTACCAATAATATGGCCGAATACGAAGCCTTAATTTTGAGACTTCAAACTACCCTTTCTTTAAACATCAAGACCATCAACATCTTCGGTGACTCACAACTTGTCGTCAATCAAATCAATGGTTCATATCTTTGTAAAAATGAAATTTTACAAAGGTACAAGCACCGTGTTGACACTCTTCTAGCATCTTTCGACCATCACTTATTGCAGACTGTTCCTCGATCGACGAATAAGTTTGCTGACACCATGGCTTCCCTCGCCTCACATATTCCTTCTTCTTCATCATCCTCATCAAGAATTTATGTCATGGTACATCGTGTGCCATTGCCTTCATACATTTCCACTGACATCAATCTCGTCCACACCATAGACTCTAGTTCACAAGATGTATGGTATAAACAACTTGAGGACTACTTGGCTCATTCTATCATTCCTCCCAACCTCTCTAGCAATCCACGGCGGGCTTTCATCAAGCGCACCGCTCGCTATACCATGCTAGGGGGGCTTCTCTATAAAAAAGGTTTTGACGGCCTTTTTTTTCGCTATTTAAACTCTACTGAAGCTTCTCATGCTGTTAAACAAGCCCATGACGGGATTTGTGGCAGACACTTCAGTGGTAACTTGGTTGCCAAGCGCATCCTTCGCCTAGGTTATTATTGGCCCACTCTTCATCAAGACTGTAGCGATTATGTTCGGCATTGCATCAAATGTCAGCAGCATGCTAACTTGCTTCATCTCCCCAGTCATGCCTTACAAGTCGCTCAAGATTTCTGGCCTTTTTCACAATGGGGCTTAGATCTCATCGACGAGATTAATCCTCATTCGTCTCTTCGTCATCAATCCATCATCACTGCCACCGAGTATTTCACTAAGTGGGTGGAAGCTATTCCTCTTGTCTCCACAAAAGCCGACAAGATTGTCGACTTCATCAACACCCACATCATCTGTCGTTTCGGTGTCCCTCACAAAATCATCACCGACAATGGCAAATCCTTTAAAAACAAGACCGTCCAAAAACTCTGCGACTCATTTGGCATCAAACTCAGCTTTTTTTCGCCTTACTACCCACAAGCAAATGGGCAGGCCGAGGCTTCTAACAAAATCTTAACTAAAATTCTCATGAAGGTGGTCAACGACACTGGAAGGGATTGGCACGTTCAAATACCCTTCGCTTTGTGGGCCTACCGCACTAGCATCCGAACCTCTACAAGTGCTACCCCTTTCTCTCTAGTGTACGAAACAGAGGCTGTCTTATCTCTCGAAGTACAGATCCCGTCACTTCGCATTTCACTCCATGATATTCTTTCTAATGATGACTTTCGTCAAGATCGATTAGCTCAACTTGAGTTACTCGACGAGTGTCGTCTCGCTGCCCTCAATCATCTCCATGTCTATCAAAATCGCATCAAATGCGCTTATAATAAAACTCTGAGAGAACGAGATTTCAATATCGGAGACCTCGTCCTCAAAGAGAATCAACATGTGACCAATATGAAACGGAGTAAACGAGGCAAATTTGCTCCTAATTGGCTCAGACCTTATATCATCACGCACAAGTATAGATCAGGGACTTATCGTCTGTCTTCTCTTGAAGGCCGACCAGAACTTGAGCCCCTTAATGCTTTGCATCTACGACCATTTTACTGTTAGTCGAGTACTCATCCACTTGACATTTAACTTGAGCTCGTCCCTTGAGCAACCCTTGTCCTTTTAATTCTCAAACCATTCCACCCTTTTTTCCTTAACAAAATTCTCTACAACCCTTTTATGACATATGGATGCTTCGTCCTAATAAAAGGGAGCCCTTAATCTTCTATAAGTCTTGTCCATGACTCAATATTTTGTCAAAACTAAATCAAGATGTCAAAATATCCAAAGTCACAAAATCAAATCAAAACGCAGACTGCTCCCTCGAAAGACAGCTGTAATATCATTGCTGTAGTTAATAGACTGCTCCCTCGAAAGATAGCTATTCAAAAGCCCTTAAATCTATAAAGCAAAGTATAGACCACTCCCTCAAAGGATGGCTATGACTAAATCTTGCTACAAATAGCACTTTCTTAGAAGCTTCCCACATCGATCAGCTTCACAAATGACCACCAAACAAATGACATCTTTATGTGGACTTCCCGCATTGATCAGTCCGCTCTAAAAAAAAAAAAAAACTGGGCCATGGACTTGACTTGTAGTTGTCTCAAAGTCTCTTATAAAAAGGGACAAAGTTATCCATACTCTAAAACGGGTTACCCTTTTCCTCTTATCATATCACCTACTCAAGGGACTTCGAGCTCACTTTAATGACAAAAGTGATTCGATTACCGCTCTAACATAACTCATGGTCAACGATGCAACGCATGAATGGGGCTCTTCGTTCTAAACAACCCCTATCTATGCTGTCATTTTGGTCATTGTCAATAAAAAGGCGCTTATGCCTTTTACTTTCTGCCTACACTTTGGTCACATTCAACCACATCATTTGTCAAAATGATTCAATTCGACTCTTTTCAAACCACTCACATAGCCTAATCACTCTGGTTTCCATAGACATCAATACATATGGAAATTATCAACCACACAATTTATGTCAAGCATAAACCATTACTTGCTGAAACATAAATCGACCTGCAATTCATTTTTAGCAAATATCCATCATGAATATGGATAGTTGCTAGGGATAAAAAAACCCCGACCAATGTTACAGCGTACACCATTTGGAAAAGGCTGTAGCATCATCTCCTCGTCATTTCAAGCATGTACCCTCGGACATATGAGAAATGCTATATCCTTATCATGACCAAAATCAACCACTTTGATCTTTTTCTTCCCTTTTTGGGAGAACTACATTGGCCTGAGGCCCTAACGACAGGGGCTATGTAGGCAGCACTCAGTTGACATGGGGTCTTCTGGGGTTAGCTCGGCCATTCTCTTCGTCACTTTCTTCCATCTCCTTCTCTCGTCACCTGCCAATCACATCACAAACAAGCATATATTTTCATAATCTTTAGCATAATCATTTTCATCATTTACATCATAATCATTAATCACAACCATATTATCATCATCACACACTTAAGCATTCACATCATATAATCCGCAAGTCATAACATAAAATATCACTATCACATAATCCTTACGCATCATCATCTAATCTAAAAGTCATGACCATTCTCATTATTAGCATTATCACAACGCATCATTATATTAAACATCATCATTATAATCATTTACCATAACATTGTCATCATCACATTTAATCATCATAACATTATAATCATAAACATAATATCAAAACATACATCATTATCATAATAAAAAATGCTCAATATATTAAACATTAAACAACATCTATAACACATCAATGATCCAAAACCATCATCATATATATATCAAAATAGTTTTTACAATCGCACAAATCTGTGCCTCTATCTCTCTCTCATACATCTCGCATCATCGGCTCGCAGGCCGGTATATACATCAAAAATAAATCTCAAGGTCTGCCCTCAAGGCTGTGGCTGTGGTGGCGTGGCGATGGCCGGGAAGATGCTGTATCCTCTCCCCCCTCTGATCTGTGCCATCTGCGAGACCCAGAAGCCGTCGCTCGAGACATAGACCTCTGTCGGCTCTGCTCTGCCCTCATCTCGGAGTATCGATGTATCTGAGGGAACCCCCTGATGGCCCTCTCATAATAAGCAATCTCGTCCAGCGCATCACTGTATCTAACTAGAGATACAGTCTGCGGTGGACCCATCTGCCCTGCTGCTGTGCCCTGTAATGACCCATGTGGCAGTGGCTGACCGAGCTGCACCGATGCCGACTGTCCTGGCCCCTGTGAAAATGTCGGCTGTTGTGATGGCTGCTGCATCGAACCCTGACCTCTCAAAACCTGTCTTGCCGCTGCCTGTGCCTGGGCTACGACGATCTGTCCCTGTAACAGGTTGCCCTACCCTGTCAACGCTGCCACCCGACCTGTTATCTCTGTCACCTGTCCTGTCACCCCCGCCAGCTGCCCTTGCAAAGCCGTGACCTGTCCCTGCAAAATGGTCACCTGAGCCTGTGCCACGTCCCTCTCTTATCGCATTGTGTCCCTCTCCTCGCGGGTTGTATCCCGCTCCCTCATGATAGCCTGCAGATCTGGCTGGGGACCCACCTGTATGCCTGTGTACTGCCCTGCCCACCGTGCTGTGTAGGCCTCTGTACAACCTGGGTTAGCCACCCCAGGTCCTGTCGGTAACTCCTCAAAATTTGGCTCCTCTGTCTCCTCTGGCAGTGGGAGCGGCGCCTCTATATCATCCCGCCTGTACTGTGAGAATGCGAGAGGTACATCCTGTAGCAGCCCATACTGGTGCCGCACTCTCTCTGTTGGGATCCTCTCAAGCTCACCGGCTCGCCTACCTCTGACCCATCGCATGCTCTGAGTCCCGACCATCTGGTCACCCTGATCTCTGAATGCTGGATACACCAAGTATGGTCTCCAGACGATATCTGCTGGAATCAGGGCCTCCAGTACCCCTCGATAGTGATCAATATCCCTGACCACTCCATCCACCCACATCTGTGCCATCACCTCGCACCATCGCCTGAATTCGACCCTGAACCCAGCCTAGATCGCCACTGGGAGGCCGAGAGGTCGGATAACCACAATATGCTCGTATGCCCAACAGTGCAGAAGGTGGCCTACACAGACTGTACCGTTGCCGCTGACTGATGCTCCATAGCTCTCTGTATACCTGGGCCAAAAAGACGGGCGCCCAGGCAAACACTATTCGCTGCTCCAACATGTCCATCAAAACTCTGATCATGGCCACCGAGAACCTGCCGCCCTCCGCATCGGACAACGCATAGACTGTGATGCCGATCATCATCAGAACTGCCAGTTGATGTGCGCCTTCATCCACCGCATACAAAGGCTCATAAGCAAAACTCGCTGAATGGTAGCTCGTCTCTGTGATGTGCTCCCCAAATAGCATAATCATGTGAATGTCGTGCGCCTCTCTCGAGCATGCATACAGGTCTGCTCCGTGTACTGGCAGCCATAAAATTCGGTACACATCCTCGACTGTGACCGTCATCTCGCCCGTGGGCAGGTGGAAGGTGTTGGTGGCATGGTCCCACCGCTCGATCAACGCCACCATGAGGCTCACATCTCTCGCCACTCTACAGTAGCGTCTCAGACCGCCTAGCCCCACTGCGCTCATCTGTGCCCACTCCTCGACAATCACACCTCCGCGCATCTGCGTCAGCAAGGTCGAGAGGCGATCTCGCCGCATCAGAGTCTGTCTCGCCTGCATCCATCCACAGTCAATCTCATGTTAAAACTGTTTCTACTCTTCCTATTTTGACCAACCATTTTGACCATCTATGCCTAACCCGACACCCATAAAGCCCTTGGCGTAGCTTTGACCTTTCGACTTGACCATTTTTCACCACCCTTTCTGACCAGGCAACCACTGACATCAGTTAGCGTGCCGGTGATGGCACTCACCTAACCGACGTCGGCAATTGGTTCGGCCTTAGGGCCGAATGGGACGAGCCCTAAAAATTAGGGCTTCCCCATTTTAAACCCCTACACCCTCCTAAACCCTCCTAAATCACTCTTAACCTATCCTAAACCCTTTACCCACCTTCCTAGCTACCCTCCCCCCTCAATTTATGCCTAACTAAACCAAATATTTCAGAAAATAAATCAAGACAAAAATCAATCAAATAGGGTTCAGAGACCCTCCTACCTCGTCCCAGCATCGTCGACGTGGTGGCACGATGGGTGCCGCTGGTGGTGGACCTCCCGCAGGTCCTCTACTCCCCTCTGCCATCTCTTTTGTGTCAATGACTCTGCACGTTCCTTCTGGCCCACACACGTCCTTACAGCGTCCAATCGACCCCCTCTCTTCACGAACGTTGCTCTGACCCGTCACACTGCACCTCGATCAATCTAGTGTCCCTTTCACTCACTTGGCTCCAGAGCTCTTTTCTCTCAGTCAACCAAATCACAAATGACTTTTGGTGGGCTGCCAATCTGGTTTTGTCAGATTTGGCAGGCCACCGACATCGGCATCGGCATGCCCTAATCCGCCGACGTCGGTCATTTTTTGATACTGATGTCAGTTTCTCCCACCGACGTCGGCATCCTTCCAACCTTCTTTTTTCTTCGTTGCCCCAAAATCATGCCCCCAATCAGTCAGTCCTCCAGACCACACCATTTTAGCCCTTTGGGGCCCACTTGAGCTCACTTTTGCCTCCATCCATCGACCATCAGACATTAGAGCTCATGACCATCTCCTTTAACCGTGACTACTTCCAAAGCGATTCTGCCTTGGTTATTTTTGCATATATGCTACCTCATGATTGGCTAGCAAAATTGTGCGCACACTTTTGACCTTCACAAGTATAGGATCGCAAGCCAGTTGATCCGCACTACTTGTGATTTTTTCGTGTTTTCGAGAGCACTTCATAAGCCTGGGATACCTGGAACACGACGACCATTGGAGCTTCAGCTTAGATTGAATAACCCAATCAACAGATGACTAAATGGTGGGGATCGATTATTTCAATTTTGGCACTCCTTGACCCTCGACCTGTGACAATTTGACCTGACCATCCTCGTGAAGTGGTGTACACACAATCATAACTTTTTGCAGCGTTCTCACTCTATCTTCACCCTTTTCATCCACTCTCTGTCAAATCAGCACCTGATTCCAGGTTCCCTTCTCTCGTCTCCTACTTTGAGGGGGGATACCTCATCCATAATCGGGGCAACCAACCCTCGCCTATTTTTGTCTTGCAGTTCACTTGAACAACCAACATGACGAAATTAACCTCTTTCCCATACCTGGGGCAACCGACTCTTGTTTTTGTCTTGCAGTTCGTTTAGAGCAACCAACAAGACAAAAAGGGGCAAATGTAGACACCTAAATAGTGTCTAACCCTTGGTTACCTTCCCCCTTGGTCCATTCCTAACCCATTCTTAAAACATGAAATTACTAATTTAAAATAATAAACTTATTTTGAATTAACCCCCCTCTTTGGACACATCACCCATGACACCTCGCCTAGGACACCTCGCCTTGGACTAATTCCCATCCTATGACTCACCCAAGACCTATTCTTACTTCTCTCTAACCGCCTAACCAACTCTCGTGCGTATTTAGACCAACCTTCGACATTCTCTAACGGATAGTGCACTTGGCGGATGAAAAACGGGCTTGATGGCTCTTTTTGCCCATTCTAAACCCGTCGACGTCGGTCAAATGTCGACCGACGCCGGCGGAATCGCCGACGTTGGTTATACTTAACCAACTTTTCTGACCCTTTGATGACCCCAATCACAATCGGCTAATCTCTGAAGCTAATCACGACTCTCGAATCCTCTCGCGGCGAAACAAAGTTCTAGTGCTTTTGCTTTTTAGTGTTCTGGGCTTCTTGGTGTTCTTGCAGGGATCAGCATTCTTGGCAGCACTTTCTAGGCACTACGGTCTTGCATCAAACATTTTGCACAGGGACTGCATCCATCATCAGCGACAACCAAAACACAGCTTCTGCACCTTTGCTAGTTCATATCACAGCTAAGTATCTGTACTTTTTTTATTTTAATATCATTTCAAATATATATTAGTATTCTGTCTTCTGTCTATTTCAAGCATCCTTGACCTAACCTTTCCTGTTCTTCTCGGAGAGGCTGAAAAACCTTCTCTCACCCCTTTTTCCTATTTTTCACTCTTTTTTCTGACAAGATTTTCAGTCCCTTAAATCCCAAACAGTCCCTCTGAATCCCTCATAGACCCTCAGACGAGACCAAATCTATTCTGCAAATCAGAAACTAGACCTGTAACCCGTCCCTGACCAATTGCCCCCACCGACCTCGTCCACTTCCCCTACCGACGTCGGCAGTCTAACCGTCGTCGGCGACATCCCTGACCGACACCGGCAATATAACCGATGTCGGCGACTGTGTTTATCAGATTGCAGCTTATTAGGTACGCATTTATTTTTAGTCTTTTCTTTTCACATCTTTCATTATTTCTCTTTTCTGTCTCTGTCATATTCTGTCTTAAACAGTGGATTGTCATCCTCCAAGAAGCCTTAGCGCTTTTAGGACCAAGCTTTTGCTTGGCAATCCACCCTCTTATCAACTAACATTCTTCGTGTTTTTAGTGTTTATCTCTTTCAGGTGTCATTCCTCCACAACCAAAGAAGAGTACTCACAGAGTCTGGATTACGGTGCGCAGACTATATCCAGGTACATACAAGCCTTGACCATTTCTTAAGTTTCTCATTTTCTCTCCTTTGAATGTGAAAGCAAAATTAGAATAGAAACACTTAGAACACCTCTAGTAGTTCTTCCTCCCTGTATCTCCATAGGACCCCCTATTGAAACACTGATGCAGAAAAGGTTATCATTTGAATGAAGTGTATGCTTGCTTGTCTCTAGTGTAAAGTGTATGTCAAAGCTAAGTAGACCAACCATTTTGGTGCATCACCACTTTAGTTTATGTTTTGATTTCAATATTTCTCTCCCTTTTCATCCCATCAATTGTTAGTAGTAGGAAATCTAGGGCCTCAAGGTGCATCAAGGGGAGCTAGCCCTTAATCTAGATATTCATCCCTCACGTTTGCAACCCACAGCAAGTGGGATGTATCCATTGTGCCACATGGAGGAAGAGAGTTGAGCCTTCCTTCAGAGGGTGCAATCCACTACGTCAATAGTTAGAGGTTACCTCATTTAAATTTTGGTTGGTGCACAAGATCCACATCAACAGAAGAAATTTTGGCGCTAAAAGGGTCGCTTGTGTTCCTTCTCTGGTGAGAGGTTACCCCCTATGTTGAGTTGCACTAGAGACACCCAAAAGAGTTACCAGGTCTAGGGCCCATACTAGTCTTTTGGTTTCTCCATTATCAGCACATCGAAGGCCTAGATCTACACCAGTTGTTCCCAATATACCAAGGGCTAGAACATTATCTCTAACCATAAATGTCCATCCCATTAATCATCTTATGGCCCAAAAACATCCTTGGTTGGTTGGATATGCCATTGCCATCCTACGAGACATGCATAAATTGCTCAGAAACCTAGAGAAATATCTGCCTTCTTTCTCCCCTTTAGGAGGAAGGACTGCAAAGGAGCACATTAAGTATTTTAAGGTTGTATTAAGATTAATGAATGATACTGATGAATATTTTGCATGTAGGCTTTCCCTGTTTACCTTGAAGGATGTTGCCTATGACTGGTATCTCAACCTTCAAGATAACTTGATCACTTCTTGGAATGCATGTCAGAGCACATTTCTTACCCAATTTGGACAAGTTACTAGCCCAAGACTAGTGTATCAACATTTTATCAACATGAAAAGGTAGCCTAATGAGCCAATTTGAGCTTTCAATGCTAGATTCTAAAAGATGTACACTTGGGTTAACCTAGAGTATAGGCCAGATGGACTATTGGAATTAGAGGTGTATAGAAACACTCTAGACCCAATCACTATGGTGTTCCTATAAATATTTGTTACTACCACCACTCTAGATTTAGCATACGAAGAGGCTATCAAAATTGATAGACAACTGAACCCTCAAATACCTGGCACTCCAAATATCAATGTTGGTTTTCTAGCTATGAATCTAGTTGTTCACATCAATCAAAATATCCCTACTTTTAATCAAAATCAAATATATGCAATGCCTTCTCTAATGCAACGAATACCGAATCTAAACTATGTTTATATGAATAACTAAATATAGATGAATAATCATCAATAGAATCAACATTCAATGCCCGCTAATGTTACAGTTGTATAAGGAACTGATTCTACCAAAGTGGAACTAGATTCTATCCAAAGAATGGTCCATAAACTAAGCAATGACTTCCTAAATATGCAAAGGAATATGGGCAACACCACTAGTCAAAATGATAACCAGAATTCTAGGTTTCAAAAATACAACATGCCCTTCAATAGGCCTACTAATAATGTGGAACAACACCCCAACAAGTTGTCAGAGATCAACATAGCAGAAATGACTCTACCCAATTGGTGTAAAGTCCATAATACATCATAGCATGGTGAATACTTATGTGCAACATTTGAGATCTTATAGAGGGAGTGGTAAGGCAACACTTGATGAATAATCCGCCAGAGTTCCATCTAGAAGATGGCTCTTCAAACACAACAATGGTATTTGAAACACATGAATCTTTCTTCCCAGATGAAGATGACAATGAACTAGAGGATAACTCTAATGAAGTGCAGGCTTTCCAGCAATACTAGAAGGGTAATTATAACCTGAGGAATAAGCAACCCTTTATAATGTCTACTCCCTCGAACAAGATTACTTTTCCAGTGAATATAAGAGCTGACAATAATTCACCTCCCCTTAAATGAAATGAACAGCTCTAAAATAAAGAGAAGCAATACAAAGGGGGGTACAACATTGTTGAAGACATGAAGATTAAAGCCAACATTACTCTTCATTAATTACCCCAAATTACAGAACAAAAGGAACTCGTATGGAAGTCTATCACAGGGAAAGCGACTACCAGAAATACAAAGGTTTCTCACACCAATGTCATATACAAATGTAAACCTAAATTTACACCTTTCTTATTGACTATCAGAGCATTTGGAAAAAACATCCATAATTATTTAGTCATTTTTAAAGCTTTAACCACGGCGATGCCTACTTCAATTTTCCATAAGCTAGGTTTAAATCCATCCAAGAGAACGGTTTCACAATTGGATGAGATTGTGGTCCCTATAATAAGAGAGCTTAACAATGTACGGATCCAAGTAGCATCTAAACCATGAGTAAAAATTATGATTGACATATTGGTATTAGATATTCTAGAAGGATACAAACTCCTCCTTAGTAGAGGCTAGTCTAACACATGGAACGGATATGTGGCAATATATTTCTCTCACATTTGGTTATCATGGAGTGGTATTCCAAACCATATTTGAATTGATCAAGAGCTAAGAATGAAACACCTAATTACTGAATACAATACAAAGAATTAAGAAGTTATAAATTCCTAACCTTGGGATTTATACCTTCACTACAAAGCATGAAGTGTGAGAACCAAAAGTCCATGGACCTTCTTAGTTGTTGGCCCTCCACTTTGACGGTGGATGATCCAAGCAAGGATCAGGTGTCGGCATTGAATTGGTGGACCCAAAAGGCAATAAATACCTAGCAACATACAAACTACAGTTCCCTTGTACCAATAATATAGTGGAATATGAGGCACCAATATTGGGATTGCATTTTTATCTCAAAAATAATGTCAAATAGCTATTGGTTTATGGAGATTCAGAACTAATAGTATATCAAGTCATAAATAGATATCAGTGCAAGTTGTCATACCTGAAAAGGTACAAACATAGAGCATGGGATTTGATTGAGTATTTTGAGGTTTTTAACATAATAGTTGTAACTAAACAACAACATCAAGTTGTTAATTTATTAACTGCCTCAACTACCAAGTTAGCACCCCTACAAGAGTCCAAGATACAAATATTATCCATTGAGCCAGTACATTGTCCATCAATTCCAAACAACGTGGAAAATTTCTAAGTTTTTGATGATGACCAGCAGATTGTCTAATTCTTGACTAATTCAGGATAATTTGAGTCTCAAATCATTGATGACAAGGAAATTAGTTACTTATGCAAAGAGGAATTAGAGGGAGAAAGAGATATTCAGCTAAGGGAAAAATGCCTCCCATTGGGAATGGTTTCCTTGGGAAGGACATTTGATTTGGATCCTCAAGCTTAACAGCAAAGGCAACCAAAAGTAAATGAATCTGAATTCAAAAGGGAAAATCTAGGAGATGAGTGTAGCCCATGCTACGTCAACATTGGTCTCAGTTGTACTCTAGATGAAAGGCATAGAATGAAGAGTTTACTCACTCAAGACAAGGATGTGATTGCATGGACATATGAAGACCTGAAGGTTTTCAACCCAAGGGTCATCACCCATACAATTTCATTAAAGTTGGACCACAAACCATTCAAGCAGAGACAAAGACCAATAAATCTTATCTTGGAACCCCTTATTCAAAAAGAAGTGAAGAAGTTGCTGCGTGCAAAAATAGTTTTTCCTATCAGACATTCTACTTGGGTGGCTAATTTAGTCCTAGTCATAAATAACAGTGGAGAGATTAGGCTCTGTGTGGATTTTATAAACTTGAATAAATCCTTTGAGAAAGATAATTATCCAATAACTTCTTTGGATGAAGTCATCCAGATAGTGAGTGGTTCAGGAATGATGTCTTTTTTTGGATGGATTTTTAAGGTATAACCAGGTGCTAGTAGAATCAGAGGATAGAATGAAGATAGTGTTCAACATGAAGTGGGGTACTTATGCATATAAGAGGATGCCATTTGGCCTAATTAATGTAGGTGCCATGTTTTAGAGAGCCATAAACCATGCCTTTTAGGGGTTGATAGGCAAATGTATAATTATTTACATGGATGACCTCACAGTTTTCTCAAAAGCAAGGACTGATCACGTAGGACACCTACAATAAATCTTCGAAAGATGTAAAAAGTTTGGCATTTTGAAGAACCCCAAAAAGAGTATATTTAATATCAAAGAAGGCAAGTTCTTAGGTCATATCATCACCAAATATGGGATTATGATTGACCCAGATATAATTCAATGGATATCAAAATTTGCTTTCTCAAATAGCAAGAAGGAACTCAAATCCTTATTTGGGAAGATAAACTTTGTGAGAAAGTTTATATCAGGGTTTGCAAAAATCATTAGACCTTTGAATGTAATGCTCAAGTAGGATGTTAAAGTGGAATGGACAATAGAGGATTGAAAGTCTTTTCAAGACATTGAAGATACAATATTCCAGGCTCCTGTACTGATAAGTCCAAACTTCACCCAAGACTTCTTGGATTCATTCACCTCAGAACATACTATTGTTTTCGTGCTCACCAATAAGAAAGAGGAGAACGAACATCCTATCACGTTCATGAGTACAAACTTGAAAGAAGCAGAACTTAGGTATCCATAATAGATAAAAAAATCTTTGCCCTTGGCAAAGTGGTGAAGAAATTTTGACATTACATCTTAAGGAACAAGACAATTTCCATTATACCAGATCCTGTTGTTAAGCTTGCTTTATCACAAAATGAATTGGGAGAACGTAGAGAAAAATAGATGGCAAAATTAGAAGAGGAATTTGACATGAAAATTAAGCTTGCCAAGATTGTTAGAGGTCAAGGCATCATTCAGCTCATGATTGAGCCTGACCCATGCATCACTATTGAGAAGGTTTGTGAAAACTAAGTATCTAAAGGGGACTGATATATTGACATTATTCAATATTTGCTCATAGGGGCCTACTCCTTAGAGCTCAAAAGAGAATAATGGAGAGCGTTGAGATTCAAAGTAGCTCATTACAAGATCAGAAAAGGGATCTTATATAGAAGGAATTACAAAGGAATCTACTTGAGATGCGTATCATGAGAGGAAACTCAAAAAATTCTAGAAAAATTGCACCAGAAGATAAGTAGTGGTCATCCCTTTGGAAACACCATTGCTTATAAAATCTTCAAAATGGGTTATTACTAGCCAACAATCTTCAAGGATGCACATGTTCACGTATGAACGTCCATGAATGCCAAGTCTTGGCAAAAAGGGAAGTACGGGTAGACATGTCTCTACAACCAATGATTGAATGAAGTGTTGACCATTTTGGTCCTACAGGGCAAAAATCGGTCTCCTTTCCCTGTTGTCCTGAGCCGTCAGCATTGGAAGTATCCCCCTTACTACAAATGTTCTATTTCCCTTTTGCAATAGCCTGTTCTTATAAAAAATTGAAAGATCTAAGCCCTGTAGGTTCTTGGCTTGATATGGGGATTATTTCGCTTTGGGAAATTGCCTTGGACAAGCCTTTTGACAAAGAGATGGGCTATTTCAAAGAATGCAAGTCTTTTTACAAGCTCCAAAGACAAAGTGCCCTTGCAGAGGGCAGGTAGGCGACCAATTCGACCTTTCAGTAGGCTTCGAAGGGCAACTTGGGGCCCAAAGTACCCTTGCAGAGGGCAGGGAACACTTACGAAGGGATTAAAGAGAAGGCCGAAAGGTAAGTTTTCCTTTGGAGAAATCCAAAGGAAAAGACAAGGAAATCCAAAGGGAGAATCAATGGATGAATTGCTTCGGACATTTTGTTCGAAGAAATTCACAAGCAAGGAACCAAGGCAACGGACAAAGATTTCCTTCAGACTTTCTATCTGAAGGAAATCCAAAGGAAAAGACCAAAGAAAGAAAAGAGCGAGACATGAAAACAAGTTTTTCCTTTGGGCAAAATGTCCGAAGGAATTGAGAAGACAAGGGAGCCTGAAGGAGCCCGAAGGGCAAATGCCCTTGCGGGGAACTCTCAACTGTTGAAAAAGGACCTTTTTCACATTTCTAAAGGGACACCTTCCCTTCTAGAAGGTTCATTTTCAAGAAAGTCAAAGGAATTACCAAAGTAATGACAGGCCTGAGCACGTCAATTTCAACATGGTGAACTAGCCATTGGAGGTTCAAACATCCAGTGATGGATGTGAAAACGTCAAATTCAAGGCAATGAAATAGCCATTGGTTTTTAAATAGTGACGATCCCATAGACATCAATTTTGATGGGATGCGTCAGCCGAGAAAGGAGCCCAAAGAGCCAAGAGGAGACAAAAGATAGCCTAAGACCTCAAAATTGCCAAAAAGAGACAAGAAATAGCAAAGAAAGAGGGAACAAAATAGAGAATCCAAAACATGACCATGCACACATACGACAACATTTGGAATGTTCCAAAAGATGCACCCAACCAAGCACATACATGACTCAGATCAGCCCAGGTGGCAAAGAAGGTGTCGACAAGAGAAGTTATTATCACAGATGAAACAATCTCCACCAAGTGGTCATCAAAGAGTGAAAATAGTGAGAGCACAACCTATTTTCCTAAATTTTACATTAATGAGCAAATAATGGTGTGAACTTAATTTAAGAAGTGACCTTGTTATTCAAACAGATAAAGTGACCCATGCTCTTGTAGTGACATTTAATACAGGTTGAGCACCAAAGTCAAGACTTGCGGCACCTACAACATGATTATTTCAGGGCTTTCTAGAAGGATGAGACTAGCATGATCAAATTCCTCCTCCCTAGGTGTTCAGCGTAGTATGGGTTGCTTATTCTGGAAAGTGCCATAGTCTTCTTTTTCATGCTATATATTGTAACCTCTCAAGTTGAGAAGGATATCTCTCATTTTGTAAGGCGAAGTCCTGCCAAAATTCACCTTTGATCAATAAGAATGTGGTTTACCTTTATCTAAATGGTTATGCTTTTGAGTGTGTCTGTGTATCAATTCTGTGTTCAGTCATTTTAGCTTGATGCTTTCACAAATTGACACCAACACACCTAGTGTAGACAAAGCACCATTTCTGCAGGTTAACAGTAAGTGTTGCATCTGGAGCGCAAAGACAAAAAAGGGTTATCATATAGTGTATCTTCTACAGTGCCTGTGGTAAGTTCATTTTCTATGTGTCTTCATTAAGCCCATTGTTAAAGCTCCCTACAGTTTCATATTTTCATCAGATAAAGTGTATGTCCACCCTCTTCTGGTCTGAAGTGTGAATAATTGAGTAGATCAAAAAAGCATTTGGTGCATCACCACTTAGATTAGTTTCTGTTTTGGTTGTATCCTTCTCTTTTTTCACCCCCCCATTGTCAGCAGTAGTAGTAAAAGACTTCAGAGATGCATCAAAGGGAGCTAGACCTTATCTAGAGATTCTCCCCTCAATTTTGCCAAACCCACAGCAAGAGGGGAGTCTCCATTATGCCGCATGAAAGAGAGAAGCTCAGCCTTCTTTTAAGGGTGCAATCCACAGCATCAACAATTTTTGGCATGCCCGATGGGACCAATTTTAATGCTCATAAAAGTTTTAAGATTGATGATGTTCCTATTACAGCAAGAATGAACCACTAATCCAGCATCTGGCGACTCCATTTTCAAGAACATCAATCTCTAGGTAGAGATCAGTCTGACATTCCATGCCTAAGGTCACCACAAGATCTTCTGCTAAGGGTGTCCCTTTCAAATTCGTTGAGCTCCCATTAAACTGAGCAAGGTGACTGAGGTTTGCAAGAACTCATCCCTATACAATAAGTCATTTTCCCAGACCTGCTATAAAATATACTTACACAAAAAGACCCCAACAGAACCCTGTTATCACCACGACGTTAACTTTCATAGCCTTCCATGGTCAAATCCCGTTAAACCTTCTGCATTATGACCCAATCCTAGGGACAACCCTTAATAATGTTCCTCCTTTTAATGGGGAGGGGCCTATTACTGCCATTGAGCACATCAAAAATATTACCAACCTCTGTAATATTCACAATGTCACTGAAAAGAACATTGCTATCAGGTTGTTGGCATTGTCTTTTAAGGGTAAGGTTCTAGACTGGTATGGGACTTTGCCTATGAATTCAGTCGACACATGGAAAAAATTAGGCACTCTCTTAACAAACAAATTCGGGGAGAAGAGTGATCACCTCTCTTTTGCTGAGCAACTAACTACCATGAAAAGAGCTCCACATGAGTTCATGCAGGATTTCAATACCAGATTTCAAAAAACCTGGGACATAATCTCTATTTTAGTGAGATTGACCCCAAGCTATGCCTTCCTCTATTATTTAAAAGCTCTGAACAATGACATTATTGTCATGATATAGTCCATGGGAGGACAAGTACTACCAATTGCCTATGAGAGATGGTTACTTCTGGCCCACTTTATTTGGAAACACTCATGCCTGGGTATGAAAGTGTCAAAAATGCACGCTCCTTGATGGAAAATAATGGCTGGTTGCAATGCCTCTATAGCCTATTCAAGTGGAACAACCATTCATGCAATGGGGCATAGACTTCATAGGGATGATCAACCCTCCCTCTAGTCTTGGCCACAAATGGGTCTTGACCGCTACAAACTACTTCACGAGATGGGTAGAAGTTGTTGCTTTGAAGGAGGCCAACGAAAGTGCAGTCTTGGATTTTTACGAAGGCTTGGTGACAAGGTTTGGAGTCCCAGCTACCATCATCTCAGACAATGTATTGGCTTTCTTGGAAATCAAAATGAGCGAATGGGCGTTAGGATACGACATCTATCTTAGCACTTCTTCCAACTACTACCCATAAGGGAATGGGCTGGCTGAGTCCACCAACAAGAATCTGATCAGAATTATTAGAAGGATAATGGAGAAGAATCAGAGAACTTGGCATGCCAAGTTGAAAATAGCCCTGTGGGTAGACAGGGTTACTCTAAAGAAGGCAGTTGGGAATTCACCATACATGCTTGTGTATGGAAGGGAAGCTAGACTTCCTATTTCACCTGAATTGCCAACTTTGGATCTTACTCACTAGCTGCAATTGGAAGAAGGCAACATCATGGAGGTCAGGTTGTGTGAATTGATAGAACTTCAGGAGACAAGGGACCAAGCCATGGTTTCTATGACCAATCGTCAGCAACAAATGAAGAAGCACTTTACCAAGAAATCCTCATCAAAAGGCTTCTCTAAAGGTGACATTGTCTTAAAGTGGGATGAGGACCGAGTTAAGCCTGGAAAACACACAAAGTTTGATGCCCTATGGAGTGGTCTGTATGTCATCACTTAGTGCAAGTAGCACAATGCATTCAAACTCTCCAAGTTAGATGGTGAAGAACTGCATATCCCAGTTAATGGGATATACCTTAAGCACTGTCACTAAGTCTTCTCTCATCATGTATATATTTCCTTATTTTTTCTTGTTTTCCCTAAGTGCTCTTGCACACATTTGTAGTTTTTTTATCCTTGTGTGTGTTTTATTTACTGTTTGGGGTGAATGCTTCATGATTGATTCTTGAATCTCTCAAGGTTATTGTTAACCTTTCAGGTTGTGTTTTGACTCCATGCCCAACAGACTTGTAAGCTACTGGTTTTCCTAAGCATGGCAGGCATGCTTCCCCTGGGAATCACCATATTTGTTGACCATTTTGATCTTACAAGCCAAAAATTGGTCTCCTTTCCCTATTGTCCTGAGCCGTCAGCATTGGATGTATCCCCCTTACTACAAATACTCTATTTCCCTTTTGCAATAGCTTGTTCTTATAAAAAATTGAAAGATCTAAGCCCTGTAGGTTCTCAACTTGATATGGGGTTTATTTCACTTTGGGCAATTGCCTTGGACAAGCCTTTTGACAAAGAGATGGGCCAGTTCAAAGAATGCAAGTCTTTTTACAAGCTCCAAAGACAAAGTGCCCTTGTGGAGGGCATGTAGGTGACAAGTTCGACCTTTTAGCAAGCTTCGAAGGGCAACTTGGGGCCCAAAGTGCCCTTGTGGAGGGCAGGGAACACTTGCGGAGGGATTAAAGAGAAGGCCAAAAGGTAAGTTTTCCTTCAGAGAAATCCAAAGGAAAAGACAAGGAAATCCAAAGGGAGAATCAATGGATGAATTCCTTCGGACAAAATGCCCGAATGAATTCCTTCGGACATTTTGTCCGAAGAAATTCACAAGCAAGGAACCAAGGCAAAGGACAAAGATTTCCTTCAAACTTTCTATCCGAAGGAAATCCAAAGGAAAAGACGGAAGAAAAAAAAGGGTGAGACATGAAAACAAGTTTTTCCTTTGGGCAAAATGTCTGAAGGAATTCCTTCAGACATTTTGTCCGAGGGAATTGAGAATACAAGGGAGCCCGAAGGACAAGTGCCCTTGCGGGGGACTCTCGACTGCCAAAAAGGGACATTTTCCACTTTTCCAAAGGGACACCTTTTCTTCGAGAAGATTCATTTTCAAGAAAGCCGAAGGAATTACCAAAGTAATGACGGGCCTGAGCACGTCAATTTCAACATGGTGAACTAGTCGTTGGAGGTTCAAACATCTGGTGACATGCGCGTGAATGTCAAATTTAAGGTGGTGAAATAGTCGTTGGTTTTTGAATAGTGATGGGCTCGCAGACATCAATTTTGATGGGATGCATCGGCCAAGAAAGGAGCCCAAAGAGCCAGGAGGAGACAAAAGATAGCTCGAGAGCTCAAAATTACCAGAAAGAGACAAGAAATAACAAGGAAAGAGGGAACAAAATAGAGAATCTAGAACATGGCCACACACACATACGACAACATTTGGAATGTTCCTAAAGACGCACCCAGCCAAGCACAGACATGAATCAGATCAACCTAGGTGGTAAAAGAAGGTGTCAGCAGGAGAAGTTATTATCACGGATGAAACAGTCTCCACCAAGTGGTCATCAAAGAGTGCAAACAGTGAGAGCGCATCCTATTTTCTTCAATTTTACATTAATGAGCAGATAATGGAATGAAATTCATTTAAGAAGCAGCCTTGTTATTCAAACAGACAAAGTGACCCATGCTCTTGCAGTGACATTTAATACAGGTTGAGTGCCAAAGTCAAGACTTTTGGCACCTACAACATGGTTATTTTAGGGCTTTCTAGAAGGATGACACTAGCATGATTAAATTCCTCCCCCTAGGTGTTCAATGTAGCATGCGCTGCTTATTCTGGAAAGCACCATAGTCTTCTTTTTTATGCTATTTATTGTAACCTCTCAAGTTGAAAAGGATATCTTTCATTTTGTAAGGCAAAGCCCTACCAGAATTCACCTTTGATCAATAAGAATGTGTTTTACCTCTATTTGATTGGTTATGCTTTTGAGTGTGTCTGTGTATCAATTTTGTGTTCAGTCATTTTAGCTTGATGCTTTCACAAATTGACACCAACACACCTAGTGTAGACAAAGCACCATTTCTACAGGTTAAGAGGAAGTGTTGCATCTAGAGCATAGAGACAGAAAAGGGTTATCAGACAGTGTGTTTTCTACAACGCCTGTGGTAAGTTCATTTTTTGTGTGTCTTCATTAAGCCCATTGTTAAAGCTCCCTATAGTCTGGTCTTTTCATCAAATAAAGTGTATGTCTGCCCTCTTCTATTCTGAAGTGTGAATAACTGAGTAGATCAAAAAAGCATTTGGTGCATCACCACTTAGATTAGTTTCTATTTTAGTTGTATCCTTCTCCTTTTTCACCCCCCCCATTGTTAGCAGTAGTAGTAAAAGACTTTAGAGATGCATCAAAGGGAGCTATCCCTTATCTAGAAATTCTCTCCTCAGTTTTGCCAAACTCACAGCAAGAGGGGAGTCTCCATTGTGCCGCGTGGAAGAGAGAAGATCAGCCTTCTTTCAAGGGTGCAATCCACAACGTCAACATGAAGACCATTTGCCCAATGGGGCTTGGACTTCATTGGGGTCATTAATCCTAATTCTTCATCTGGCCATAAGTTTATACTCACTGCTATAGACTATTGCATGCAATGGACTGAAGTTATAGCTATAAAGCATTCAAGAGCACAAGATGTGATCAAATTTCTAGAAGAAAATATCACAACTAGATTTGGTACTCCTATCTCTCTAGTGTGTGACAACGGCCCAACATTCTATTCAGCTGAATTTACTGAATAGGCCCACAACAATTGAATCACCATCAGGTCATCAACCAACCATTATCCAAAAGGAAATGAGTTGGCTAAATCAACAAACAAGACCTGATTGATGCCATTAAGAAGTTTGCAACAGACAAACCTAGAGATTAACACAATATACTAAAGTATGCATTATGGATTGATCAAACAAGATATAAGTAGACACTCAAAGCCTCACATTATTTGCTGGTCTATGGGAGACAATCTATTTTCTCAATCATGCTTAAGTTGTCAGCTTAATAGTTTATGCAAGAATACATGAAACCAAGTGAGAAGGTGGAGTCTCAATTGTTAGACATAATATAAATGCAAGACTCAAGGACTAAGCCCTTACATAACTTCAATAAACATCAAGATATAGTGAAAATATGGTTTGACAAAAGAGCAAAATTCAAAACATTCAGAATATCTGACTTGGTGCTTCTATGGGACAAAGCCCATGAAAAGAAAGGAAAATATAATAAGTTTACCCCATTATGGATTGGACCTTATCAGAATTTCATAAATCTTAGGTAACAATGCTTTTTATCTAAGTGACCTCCAAGGCAATGAGATGACATATCCAGTCAATGGATAGTTTTTGAAACATTACTTTATGATTGTACCATCTGGAAATGTTTTTGAATATCAAAAAAGGTGATGGTAAGAGTAGGATTAGGGTAGATTTACTATTTTATTAGAATAGATTTTATGGCTTTCATAGAATAGTTTCCCCACTTCCTAAATTAGCTTTCTCAGTTTTTTATAGTTCATTTTATATAGTTTTCTGTTTTCTAGATCAGACGTTTCATTTTATCATATGGCAATCTGATTGACTTTCCATAGTATGCTCAAAGCAAGTATCTAACCTATTGATACTTCCTTAGATAGTTTCAAAATCCAAAGGATCAGCTTGTGGAAAAACATGCCAATAATAAGTACATTAATTTATTTATTTGTAGGATTTCACACCCATACATTTCAGATTTTTAGAATTCAAGTGTACAACAAGAATCATGAACAAGCTAGCACTAAAATACTTTAATAATACATGTGAAGGTTTCTCTCATTACTACATGTAAAATTTAAGAAGTTTTTTTTTTTTCAATTTCCCTGGATCAAATGCTCTCATTACTACATACAAAATTTAGAAAGTTTTTTTTTCACTTTCCCTGGATTATATGTACTTATCATACTAATACTTGTTTGAGGAAATAACCATTGATATGGGTATAGCTAATAGGGATAGTTTGATAAACTTATGCTTTCATAAATACCAGATCATTGTGATTTCTACTCTCCCTCTCCTAGAAATGTTCTTCAAAAGAAAATATAGCAAACATAAGGATCAAAACATCCTCAAAAGAGTGATCAAACAAGTCTAAAAATAAAAATATAAAGGTGATCAAAAAGCTTAAAATGATGAAATAAGGCCAATGTACCATGCATCATGAAAGAATATAGGAGAAGGAAAGAGAAGGAATTCATGGTACCTCTGTCAGGGCTATCGATGCATGTCTCATAGCAGAGCAATGCCAGAGCTTCCCCAATTTTTTTAATCTTTTTTCCTAAAAAAACAAAGTGAAACCTATAATTGTCCCGCTTCTTTGCTAAATTCCTCATAACAATGATAACATGAAATCACTTCCTCACACACAGATCCTGGATAAATGAAATGGCAAGTATGTTGTATGTGGTTGATGTGAGTCTCTTTTATATATCTAATTTGATTATCCTATCTATGATGATTCATGTTTGATTTAAGAGTTGTTAATCAAATGTTCTAGATTCTCAAATACTCAAGAGTATTTCCCTTGTGAGTTGTCATTTATTGTACCCAACATACCCCTATTCCTTTTTTTATAATAGGGACCCACTATTCTTTCAAAATTGACTTATAGCCCTATCTTGAAATTTCTCTAAAAAGAAAGGTCTTATGTATTATGTTAATTCTATTTTTCAGTAAACATATGAACATACATTTTGCCTTTTTTGGACTAACCTACTAATGATTTTAATAAGTTGTGTATGTGTAAGCTTCAGCTCATTTTGTTTAGCAAAATGCATCGGTGGAACTACTTAGCACAAAAGGGTATTCGATGATTTGGTTCATAACTTTCATTCACCAAACTCTTCCAACATACTTTAAGTCTTCGATAAATTTGCTCGATGAATTCCTCTGACACATCAAGGTCTTTGGCACTTCAACTTTTATGTACCTTTGCCATTTATTCTTTGACATTTTCTTTTACAGGATTGGTTCAAAACATATATTCGATATTTTGATGTGCAAAACTCCGAAGCTATATTTTCCATGTATTAGAACACTTTATCATTTACTCTTCATCCATTGTTCTTTAGGAACCTGGTTTCTGAAGTTTTACACTTTAGTTTATATGGGTCTTCAAAAGATTTCTTCGGCAAAGACCCTTTGATGAAATTACTCAACACAAAAAGTGTCTTCGATGAAAGGTTTTGGTCATTTCATTCAGGGAATTAATCTGACATATTTTATTCTTCGACAGTTTTGTTCGGTGAAAAAGCTCAACACATCAAGGTCTTTAGCAAACTCATTCAGGGCTTTCCTCCAACTCATTTAGGTCTTTGTAAAAAAATTTCAAAACTTTTACTTGGGACACTCATCCATCTCGTGAACACTTTTATATCCCTAATCCCGACAGTCAAGTACCGAAAACCTCATTGCTCGATAAACTAAATTTAAAGAAGCAATAAAATGACACTTGGCAAAGGGTAATGATGTGTCACTCCTACTAAATGTCAACAGTGTTTATGTGGCATACCCACCAAATAAAGTGGCAAAAACTGAATTGAATAAACAAATCAAAGTTATAGATGTTGGATATTAATGGTGCACGAACTAGAAATCAATGCCAAAGTTATATCAAAGCAATTCAAATGATGATGTGCCCATTCAATCTCAAGCTAACTTGTAAACTCACTCTCTTGCGATAGAGCCCTAGCCACCAGTGTCTCCAACTTAACAACATACTCAAGAGAGCCCAGTGATTGAATTGCAAACCTAACTAATATCAACTCAATTGAATAATAATAGCATCCTCATCTAAATCATTCCAAAGAACTCTCCTCCATTTAATATTTTCCATCAAAGACTCCACTGACTAAATGGATACGCTCTTCGAACCTATAATATTCAACAATCATTATACCAACTACTCGGTGTTGTGGAAGGCCATTCACCAAGTTGATGCACATACGCATGAGGAGAATTTGACTCCAACTCAACACCAATTGGCCATAAACCTCCTCCCACTCAAGCATCAAGGTTTACAATCTATCGCAATGAAACCATAAGTCATGCCTTGTATTGACCTCCTACGATATTTATTCTTCATTGGGAAGATATGTAGAGGAGCGTTCTTGCATCATGTCGAGCATAAAATGGTCATGGTGTATATATCTAGTGATGTGTTTCAAAAGTACCTATCCCTTCCTATTGCAAATTCCACTTATGATTTACATAGAGTAGTGGCATGAGAGAAATACAGATCAATTGAGAAGACACTTAGTAGTTGGATTCTTCCTAGAGAGATAATAAATTTGAAAGATAAGCAACCCACACTAGTGACTAGAATTAGAATGGAAATTCGGATTGGGATGGCCTTATTGAACATACTATTTGGCTACCCAAGCATCGAATTTGTCCACATGGAATGGGTTTCATTGCTTGATTTGACAAGGACATCAAGTTGACCTTTGCTCTGGGTGAAGTGATTGGAGCAAGGTTACGAGACCAGATATTGCATAAGGACAAGAGACCTCCATGAGGTCATTTCTATATGATGTCTTACTAACTTGATGTAGTCCTTGGAATAATTTACATTCATAATGGCTAACTTTGGAACCCCCTCTAGACTACATAAATAATCAGATATATGATTCTTACTCCTTATGCACATAGATGCGTACACTCACAACATTATGCACATCTCCAAGGACATCTACCCCAACATATGGATGGCCATCCATGAGTCCCCTCTACCTAAGATATTATAGAACATTGCAAATACATTATTGATCAAGGAAGACTACTGTTTATACTTGATTACATGGTCATCATGGTTATAATCCATAAGGTCACACCTTTTCGCCTCCCCAAGTATGTCCCAAACAAATTGGTAAAGCAAGAAATAGCCTACCAGTTATGGTGGAATATCGATGAGAACATGCACAAGAGTAAGAAATCTTAGCTTCATGACTCTCACCTAATGATTGGAAGTATGTGCTACACCATTTAAAAGCACTTCTATGAGGTAGAAAAGTATAGAAAATACTATTCCTTAGATACATTACCACACAGGGACTATTTTCCCTATAGATAGGTATAAAAACATATAAAGGGACTTGGCATCGAATATCAACAACAACCCTATGATCATGATTTTTTGTTCCTCAATGCTCAAAATGATGACTAAGTTAGGGAGAGGGCACAATCAATTAACTTGAAAGAAGACCTTTTAAAAATTATTTAAGGGGAATCTTCCCTTTCTATAAAGGAGGTGCAAACTAGACTCTCACTAGATAGGGGATGGAATACATCAAACATTTGGATTAGCAAACCTGCACAACTAGAAGGGGATCAAGGGTAACCCTCCTAGACATCCCCTATGACACTTAAGGTAATGAAGAAGGAACCAGGGGTGCTAGATACCTCACTTCGAGTAAAATAAGATGAGCCTATTTGTCTTGATTATTTAGCTTCTAAGGGCCCTTCCTAAGGTGATGTTCCATCAGTTCTATAGGTCGTTGTTGTGGTTACCTCAACCACACAATTAGATCTTTCCACATCTACGAAAATAACTATTTGTTATACAAAGAAGCGAAGGGATCGACCCCTTCCACAAAGCCCAATCATGGAAGCACCATCAATGGAACTGGCAATACAAGAGGCAGTTGGAGGGGAGTCCATTGATTAGGAGGCAAAATTGTAGAGAGCAAAAAACTTGAGCCTTCAAGACTCAAAAGGCAAGGCACCATTGCATAGGAAACCATCAGGTGAGCCAACCCCCCTCCAATTTCCATTACCCATGTTATTTCTTATGTTTATCTTTCTATTATTAGTTCATTTGATACTATTTATTTCACCCCTCATAATCTCCCTCTCTTGGTCCCCAAGGTGGAGGTTTCTCCTATTCAACCCATTGTTCAACCAACTCTACTAGTTCCAAATGTAGAGGATCTCTCCTCTACCCTTGCAATTCCTACTTCCTTGATTGGTATTCCTTTGATTGCGTATTCTACATTTGTTCCTACTATCCCTATTGTTGTTCCTTCCACTACTGTTCCACCCCCCACAAGAGCCAAGAAAAAGGCCACAAAGAAAGCAAGGAGAGCAATACCAACTCCCCAGTTACATGTTTCATCTGCATAGTTAAGTCTACTTGTTCCCCCTCCTAGTCCCTCTCAAAAAAAAACTGTGATAACCACCTGAAAGGCTAAGAAGAAGGAAAATCCACTTTACACAATCCATCCACTACCACAATATGGTGGAGTGGATTGGTCTAAAATCATCTGGTGTTCACTCCATGATCCCCTCCTAGAGGAAACTCTGAGGCATACATCAAGAGAGATATTGGGTGAGACTACAGCTTTGGACACTCAACCCATAGACACAACCCAACTATTCCTTCATAGTGGGCAATAGGACTGCAGTTAGAGGCTTCTAAAATGCCTAATATAGTAATAAGCAAATTACCTACTATATGTACAGTATTTGAAAAATCTATAGGGAATGTACAGAGGGTCAGAAAGAGGAAGTTAGAAGACGAGATTGGAAGAACAATCATAGTAGAGGAAAGGCAAGAAATGTTTACCTTATTCAAAAGGAAGGACAATAAATTAGGGCAATCCCCATATATAGAATATTTTAAATCCTATTTTGAAACATAGAAGGATGCTCTAGTAGAGATACATGAAGGAACTGAAATGGCGAGGAAAGAACTGAAAAAACTAAGAGAACATCACCAAATTGTCCATGTTCCAACCCAAATATAAATGGACGTCCAGAGTGTTGCATCCATATTGTATAATATTATTGAGGTTATTAATGTAATAAGGGTAGAATTGGCACCCCATATAATACAGACTACCAAATTCTTTAATTTTTTAAAAATATATGAGAATAAACTGAAATTCTTTATTCTTTTTACAACTAGAAAAACATATGCACACTTAAACTCGATGGCACCATTGGAGACTACCAATGCCCTGAACTTGGTGGTCATTAGAACATAAGAGGCCACGGAGTGGATTGATGCAACTGAGGCAGTGATGCCAAAATACTTAGAACATGAAACTCTCATCTGGTAAATTTTAGATTAATTGAAGCTTTCATAGGCCAAGGATTCTACAGGGAGACTTATTAGCAGGGCTAATTTTGACTAGCTCTTATAGTAAGCTTTAGAAAATATCAAACATGATATACAAGGGAAGACCCTATAGGAAATAGAAGTTGAGCTCAATTTCTCTAAGAGGAAAGCCATTGAAGTTGAGATTTTTAGATCTAACATCAAGACTACAAAGGCCAAGCATACAAGGTTCCTGGATTAGGTAAATAGGGTGCATAGGCATTTGCTCTTTAACTTGGACATAATCAGACACCAATATGACATCAGGCATAAGCACTATTAAGCTTTGGAAGTGAAGAAGAATGCTAGCACTTCAATTCCCAGTTCAACATAGGCATCCACTTTAGTGCCTCCAACAACCTCACCTTCCATGCAAGCACCCAATCAACCTTGAGTTAAAGGCCAATTTTGTATGTATACATGCATATAATACTTGATCTTGCACTTACAATTTACTTATACGTAGAGAATACATGTAAATTTTCCTGAATTATTTTTAAACATTCACACATTGCATTGCCTTACACAAGCCAACTAATTTTGACATAAATGTAATTAGCTATAAGCATGCAAAATATGCAATTTTAAGGCTAAAATTATAACTGATGTTCTAACTACATCATGTAACCATGAATTCACATACACTTGGAGGATGAGGTGTGCTGCCCCTCCCCCCCTCCCCCAAGTATATATATTTATGTAATTTCACATTCCAAAGGGTTGAAATATTTTATCAATACAAGAAGAAGTCGATTTTGATTGACATGTAATTGCGTTAGTGTTCTCTCCTTCCATTCATGTGATATTAAGGTTTTGCTTTTTTGGTTGTAATAATACAATAATTAGAAGTGTGCCAAGACTATAAGTAAATTCTGATTTTTATATGCATGAATGCTAACTTTAGATGTGCAAACACTATTGAAAGTTAGTAGATTTTATTGAGCAATTAGTTTAAACTGTGTTAATATTCTTAGTTGTATAAGTGTTTTCTTTTGGTATAGTTTTCTAAGTGTGTGCAACAATTGCCTTAGATGCCTTCTTGGTCTGGGCTATAACCTTTCAATTAAGGGTGTGCAAAATCAACTCAAAAGTAAGAAACCTTTAGATGAGAACATCAAGTTTCCTATATCACTCCTCCTCAGACTTCATAAATGTGTTTACTTGTGAGTGTGCAACAGTTGCAAGTGGTAATCACTAGTTTTGAGATCACTTATCTACTAAGAAATCAACCTAATAAGTGACCCTTTGAGATCACAGAACCTTCTTTTCTACTCTACCCTTCCCTCCTTTTGAAGTTTATTTGATTGATATCTGTCCACTCTAGATTAGGCATCACCCATCCATCCCACTCACTTAGGTTTGATTTCTCTACTAGGATTCATTTCACTAAAATCAAACCCAATTAATATCTTGCATGCTCTACTTGATATTCCACCACAAGGTTGTTTAACCCATGCCTGAAATATGTGCCCTAGAGTGGAGTTTACCTCCATTGAGATCCTAAAACGTTAAAGGCTACCTCATTTAAATTTTAATTGGTGCACAAGACCCACATCAACAATATCTTTATTACTAATTTTGGTCCCACAAACCACTTGATCTCATCGACATTATTAAAATATTTCATTCATTCATATAAGAACATGATCAATAGGTTCAAATACATCCTAAACAGGGCAAAATAATAACTTGTACAAGATAATCATGTTTTCCATTTAAAAACATTGCAATAGACTATGAGAGCAAATTTGGAATCTTGAACTATGAAACACCTATATCCAATTAGTTGGACTTTTCTAGATATAAATAGATTTATCTCCTTGTAGGATTTGAACTTTGGACCTCCCTTTCAAAATCACCAGTTCTTCACTATTAGGCTAACTATCAAGTAAACTATAAAGAGTATTTTAGGTTCAAGTAAAACACCAATTTGGTGTATACGACCTTTGTTTGTGGGAATCACATAAGGGGATTATTTTTCATCTACTTTATTTATTCTTCAATAAGGTTTACAACTCTATCCCTCCAATATGAACCTATAACCTTCTCTATGAAGTACACATGTTTTCTCTATATAATAATTTTATGGTACTATAAATTTTGAATTGTTAACACTTATTTTAAGATATTCTATTTTTGTAAGATTTTTTATTGCATGGAATATTTTCATGTTCAAGGCATTGTCCCTTTATGATTATTTACCAATGTGTATAAGTTTAAAAGGTCATAAAGAAATAACAATAAAAAGTTGGCATCATTGTAATAACTAGAGTATAAATATGGTTTATATAATGGAAAATATCGTTAAAATAAAATATCTTAATAATATTACATTGCATAAGTCCTCATTACATACAAAACCTTTTAAAATAAAATAAAATGTTTGGATATAATTTTTTCCAAAAAAAATTATTGATGAAAATTTAAAATTAAAGTTAATGTGGGCATAATAGCTTGAAGATATTCAAAACTTATTTTATATTTTTTTCAAAAAATATGACATTAGTGAGTAAGATACCACTTTATTCCTAAAAATATTGTGTTGAAAAATTAGAACTTTTGTCAAATAGGATGAACTTAAGTGAATTTACTAAAAGCAAGCCTTTGAGATAAGATAAAATATTGAAATTAGATTAAAACATCATAGTTGGATGTGGTGTATTTCAATAGACAATGTGGTTGTAAGTCTTGAGTGAATTTAACATAAGAGATATTTTCTCAATTGTATCATTTAAAAAAAGGTCAATTTACAAAAGAAATATACCATATTATTATTATAATAAAAAGCATTAATTGATTAGGAAGATCAGACACCTTGATCAACTTGTGGTATAATGGCATCACTCCTCTCTATAATCTACCTACACCATTTGCTTATAGTCAATGTCATACACAATTATACTATGAAGGCCTAACACTCCTCTAATTATGTTGCATAGTTCCAATAATTTCATCCATGTTCTATGCGATTGTATTGCAACTTTTCTAGAAAATAACATACGGAGAATTTGAAGTCACATGATAAGCTATTACATTTTTTGTATCATAAAAACCATCTCTTCATCTTCCACACTTTATACACACTTATATAATAATGAATTCTACTTATTCTTTATAACAAGTAGGATAATACCCCAATGATATATGTCCGATCTTTGAAATCATTACACATAACATTACATAATACAATCTTGCATTTATGTTTCTATGGTGTCTTATTGCGCTTATATTTTTCTTTTCTATATGCACTTTGATATATATAGCCTTTTATAATTCTCATATGTTTTATGCATTTTATAATACATTTAAATATGTTTTGGTGTGTTTCCCCCTATGTCTCTTTTAACACCTTAGTTTAGTGGTATCAATGCATACATTCCATATCAATTCCTCTTATATTTAATTTTCTATCTAAATCCTTCTCTAAATTTTGTGTCCCTGCTCTCACAAGGTCTAAGTAATGGAAGCTTAGTCTATAAGAGTTTAAAATATATAAATTTCAATAACTTTTCCTCTCAAGAATTATCATCCACATTTCGATTTCATAGGATCCCACTCAAAAATATTCCCTTATCATAATAGACCATGGAGTAACCTCTTTTCTACATGTTGGCACTCATTGTGCCCTTGGGACAATGTTACATTAAGCCACATTGTGGTGTTCATCAAATTTTGGGAAACATACTTTAATGATGATGGTTTCTCAATTTTTCTCTTGATGTAATGCAAAATGTTGTAATATATTTCTCCCTTTGTATTTAAAACTTTGTTCCTTGTTATTATGGGTCGAGTACTATATTACAACATCGTTATCTAAGATTTTATCATTTTGATGTTATTACTGAATGATATGAATTCTAACCACAAATCAATATTCATTTTTTATTGTGCTTGGATGTGATATGGAACTTACGTTTGATGTTTTGTTATTTCAGAGAGTATTCGGCACTAAGGCAAATCCAATAACGATACGACAATGGTAAAGGATATGTATTGTTTACCATGAATGAAATTTTATAGGGATCATAAGAAGTTGTGAATCAAGGTTTGGGAATCATGGTGCAATAGTAACTAGACATGTGAATCATGTTTTTCTCCAAGAGTTCCATGAAAATGATTTAGGCATATAGTGGCAGAAACACAGAGATATATCCCACATTCATGAAACTTGTGTTTTGTTTCATTTATATGTTTTTACATTCACGTTATATATGTTTTTTCATTTAATATTGTTTGGCCCATCAAGGATATCAATTTTTCATAAGGATGTAATCTAAGTAGTCCATCGACATTTCAGAGGTAGAGTCCTTGATCAAGGAAACTAAGTCCAAAACATCACCTTCTTTTGACCCTGTTAAAGTAAATCTCAATTATCTATCGGTGATTCGATGTCCATATGATGTGAATAGATGTTGAGCCTCAAAATAATGCAAACTATTGATTTAGTGAGATCAAATCTTAACCCTTCATCAAGATTTCAGAATTCTAGTCTATATTGCAATAAGCTCTTTTATGTGAAAAAACTATAATGATCCTATTGAGATCAGAATTGTAAACATGACGGTTATGTAATTGTTCATTCACAACTATTGAAATTTTATTGATGGTAATATGCTTAGAAAATTTATAAATTTTAGTATCATTTAAGAAGTCATCCATTCACATTTTCTATGATTGTAGAAGTTGTGTTTATCATCTTAATAATGGTATAATAATTGATGAATAAAGCAGTTAATAGAAAAAATGAAATTTGTAATTTTAGTTTTTTCTTTACATTGGTTTCAGATAAAAGGTTTGAATTCTATGGATCCTATGGATGCCATTGTAATTAGGTTATAGATGGTAAGACGCGTAGATATAATAGCCTTGAATGGGGAGGAGGTGAGAGCAATTGGCCAGGAAGAGATGAAACTCTGCCCCAACTCTCTCAAAACCTTGAGGAACTATAGGAAGAAATGAATGTGATGCAGGCTTGAATTGCATCCCAATACTAGCTAATAGTGGATATGTTGAAGGAAAATAACAAGAACAAAATCACACTGCACTAAACTCAATATCAAGGGAAACTATGGACTCGAACCATGTTTCTACTTTTGGGCATCTGTCTCAAAGTCCATCTCCAGGTAGTTACCCTAGAAGGCACCAAATTAACCCTCTAATAAAGGAAATAAAGAAAATTCAACCTACTTGGTTTGATAGGAAAGGTGGTGATGATTGAGTTGAGACCGAATTATTAGGCATGGAAAAGTATTTCAGCCAGTTCGACATGAAATCTAACAGTAATCCCATAATATGTATCAACTGGATGGAGAGTCTTCCCTATAGTGGAACTACCTTAAGCAAAGTAAGCAAAATAATATGTTATATATCACTTGGGAGAATTTTGTGAAGAGATTCCACAAGGAAAATCTATTAGCACAACAAAAAGACCCAAATATGACTGAATTTCACTTTTTGCAACACTAATTAATGAGCTCACTGCACTATATTCAATACATGAAGGAAGAAGATGACATGGTTAATAAGTTAATTGTGGGAGTGAACAAAATGTTGGTGTTTGTTATTAAGCTTGACACAAGCAGTAGAGGTTGTCATTGTAGCATAAGAGAAGAGAAAGAGCAAGGCTGAACAGAAAGAAAGGATTTCTATAAGGGCATAAAAAGAGATTTTGGAGGAGCTTGAAGGATCCCATAAACAAGACTTTAAATATTATCATACTCTATAAGAGTTCCATGATGTATTTTTTGAAAGAGTTTCAAGGATGCCATCCGAAAGGAAGTTAGATTTCTCCATTGATCTTGTGCCTTGAGCATAGCCTATTTCAAAGAAGCCTTAGAGGACAAATGTCATAGAGTTTCAAAAGCTAAAAAGGCAACTCCAAGGATTGTTAGAAAAAGGGGTTATTCATCCTAGTGTGTCACTATGGGGTGCACTAGTAATATTCATCAAGGAGGACAGAACCCTATCCTAGTATATTTATTATAGAATGCTTAACAAATTCATTATCCGAAATAGGTATCCATTGCCTAGGATATATGATTTTTTTAACCAAATGCAAATTAAAATGGTATTCTCCAAAATTGAACTCAAATCTAGCTATCATAAGCTTAGAATTAAGGAAGAAGACATGCCTAAAAAAAATCTTAGGAAAAGATATGGGCACTATGAGTTCATAGTCATACCTTTTTGTTTGACAAATTCCCCTTCAGTATTCATGAGCCTCATGAATCATGGCTTTCACAACTTCCTAGTTTAGTTTGTGTTAGTATTTTTAGATGATATTTTGATCTATTTGAGGAATCATAAAGAGCATGAAGAACATTTAAGGATAGTGCTTCAGTAGTTAAAAGAGCATAAGTTATATGGGAATGCATCCGCATGCTCTCTTTTTTCAGCCTAGGATCCACTATTTGGGAGGACATATAGTTTCAACAAAAGGCATAATGAGGGATCCCACTAAGATTCAAGGTATTTTAGAATGTTTGAATCCTAAGAATATGAGTGAAGGAAGGAGTTTTATGGGTTTTTCATGATATTATCAATGTTTTGTGGAGAATTTATCCAAGATATCCAACCCTATCACTTCTCTGAAACAAAAGGAAAAAATGTTTGAGTGGTCACAAAATTATGAAGCATCTTTTCAACATCTTAAGAAGTCATTGACACCTACTCCAATCCTTCAACTACTAGATCCCAAGAATGAATTCACGATTTGGATGAGTGTTTCAATAATTAGGTTTGTCAATGTTCTAATTTAGGATGGGAGAGTAATTGCTTGTGTCACAAAAATTTAAGGATCATGAGCTTTACTATCCGACTCATGAGCTTGTAACTCTACTGCATGCCCTAAAACTATGGTGCAACTTCCTCATCGGAAGTTAATTCAAGATTAAGTCTGATCACAAAGGACTAGGATTCATATTTAGTCAATCTAATTTGCATGTTAGCTAAAGCATGTGGTTACTATCGTATGCATAAAAAACATACACGAGTCAAGGGGAAAATAGGGATTTTTTTATTTTGATTGAGTCACGCACAAGGGTTAAGCCATGTTAAGGAAAAAATATCACTAGGGTGACATAAGTGGCTATATTTTAAAAGGGTCAATGACTAGTTAAAATGATCAGTCAAGGTGATGTAGTCACGGTTATGAGTCTCAATGAAGAGATGCCTTATGTTGTGCAACCCATAAAATATTAACGTGATGGAATAATAACAACAAATATTTATTAATAAAAATTTGAAAGATTTCACATCTAGCCAAATCTGGCTTACAACACATGTAAACACATAAATATTACTTGTAAGCTTACAAAACACTACAATTTTAACCCTAGTCCTTGTAGGGACATGATTCAACCGTTCAACCCTTCCCCCAAATCTACACAGAGATATCTGCTAGCTACTCTCACTAACAAAAACACTCTAGACTTTTACCTCATGAGTCTTAAATCCCTTCTCACAAGTGTAGGGATTTGTTTTTATAGTCATAGGATCCAACTAATTACATTAATTACTCTCACATACCCATTAATGCCATAAATATTAAATGTTGATAACACATCAAGATGCACTACAATCATTAAATACACAATATAGTTCCAATGACCTATAATACATCACCATGTGATGTAGTATTAGCTTTGTTATTTCTAATGTCAACCATATTAAATAAAAATGGTTAGGTGGTTGAGATAGATCTTGTTAGTTAACCTCTAGTTGTGTGGTTTCATCTAACAAGTACTCACTCCTTTGGTAGATCTCTTACTTCGCTGCAATCCTTAGATTTGACTCTACTCTTAAAACAAACTACTGCCAAATTCTCAATGATTTGTGTAAAGCTTTATAAATTACAGAAGAAAAATATTAAAAACTAAAGTCCATAATCAAGTTTGTTGATGCTACACCATAAGTTGAAGTCAATACAAAGTTACAAGCTCAATGTATATTATTGCCATGCTTGTGTCATGAGAAATGATGAGAAAACAACTTCACAAGAAGCACATTCATCCTTATACAACTAAGAAATAGAATCAAAACTTGTGGTATCATATAATAGTAACTTGATGCTTGGAAACACAACACAAACCATAAAAAGATTACAAGGATTCATTGCTACTTATTGCTAAAAACCTATTGATGTTTTTGGTTGATGCAAGATTACTTGTGGACCAAAATGCTCCAACATCACAAGGAAACTAAGGAGACTTGGCATGCTAATGACACAAATGACCCCACATAACTCAATGGTTGATCGATCAATGACGAAAAACCTAGATTACCAAAGACAAAGTTAAATGACCCTAGGATAAAATTTGACTTGGAAATATCTTTAACAAAGTTGAAAATTTGTTGTACGCCATTATAGAAGCATGGGTAAGGCTCAAGCAATGCTAACAAGGGTTTGCTAAATAATTAATACATAATTAAACTAATACAAAGTATAACGAATGGTCTAAAGGGTATTTAAGTTCTCTAAAATGTAATTTGATGTTAACAATGCACTTTATTAACTACTTAGGTCACTTTCTAATTTATGACTTAAATAATTTAATACATTTGTGTGTTATAGATTTTTCCCAGCTCCATGTGATGATGCGATGGAACCAGACACGTGCATCCACATGTTTCACATGACCACAAATCCATGTGCCTATGAGATCGTGTGTTGGCTACCTCTACTAGATATGAATTTATGAATGTGAAGTTGCACCATCATGCCCGTGCATTATGCCCATACACGATCATTCAATTATCTTTCCAACATGTGCACATGCTTTCTTCCTCCTCTGTTATGTGGTGATAGACAATAACATTCATAAAAAAGGGTCATTTTGAGGGTGATGTCATGCTCACATCAATCAAAGTGAGAGGGGGGAGAGCACCCAAATTTGGTCTTAGCCCCTTGTCATATGGGGGTTAATCCCTTGGTCACAACCAACCCAAAAAATTTTAACTTTTACTCCAAGGGGGTATAAGTTCTTTTATGGGAAATTTGCCACCGAAATATTTCAACACTCTTGCACACCCAAAAAAAATTCAATTAATGTAAAGTGGAGATTTTCCTTGCCATCTAGAATTTCAAACGTGCGTAACTTCGGCCTACTACTCCTTTTAAGGTTCCTTTTTTTTGAAAGTGTGAGTTTTTTGAGCTCTACAGATTGGTAATATTCTCGTGCCTTATAAATTTAAACTTTCGTAAATTCAAGGGGGTGTAATATTACCAGTCTATAGTACACGTAGTTCACCACATACTTCCTTTATATACCATGGATATCAGTTCTATTTTAATTCTTACACCATTCAACTATCAAGAAAGAAAGCATTATCTCAATAAACACCATTGATTCAAATAATGGCTTATTAACCTGAGATTGTTTAATCGATACTGGAGCAAATATGAGTATTGCAAAGCATGGAGCTATCCCATAGTACTGTGGTAAGATGCTTCATTAGATTTTGTTGTTGTCAATGGGTCAAGGACTACTATAAATAAAGTTGCTCCTAGGGTACTACTAGAAGCAAATGGCATTAAGGCATATATAAAATTATGAATGTTCGATAAGATGTTGACAGATATTATTTTAGGAATGAACTTTCGGAATTAATGTATGCCTTGTACTGTTCATAGAAAATACTTGTCTTTGAGCTTCTTTGGTAATGAACACCAAATTCCTAGAAAAACCCATGCAACTGTAAGAATTGCCACAAGACCTCATGAAGAAGAAGACAAAAAACTACAGATGAAGATTTACAGGACAGTACAAGATTTTGAAAAGAGAAAAGATATCTTTAATACTGTCATAACAAAGATCAAAGGATTTTGTGATAATGATCCTAGAAGGTTTTGGGATAAGTGTAAATATATTGTTTCTCTTGATCTAAAACCTGGCATTGATCATACCCGAGGTATCAAATCTAACACTATCCCTTTCTCCCCTACTCAAGTTAAAATGAGAGAAGAAGAGATCAAAGAATTATTGCAGAAGGATTTGATATAGAAAAGCCATAGTGAATGGGCTTCTCCTGCATTCTATGTGAATAAACACTCAGAACAAAAAAGAGAGAAAATGAGACTGATAATAAATTATAAAAAGCTCAATGATTGGCTTATACCTGTTAGACATCCAATTCCTAACAAGACTTTTCTTATCAACAAGTTGAAGGAATGTTGTGTTTTTTCTAAGCTTGATTTGAAAAGTGGATTTTGGCAAATTACAGTAGAACCTAAAGATACTTATAAAACAACATTTGTCTTACCAGATTTAGATAGGCATTATGAGTGGAAGGTTATGCCTTTCGGCCTAAAAAATGCTCCCTTTGAATTTCAAAAAAGGATGGATGGAATCTTTGGCCATGCTAAGCATTTTGCTATCTATATTGATGATAGATTAGTTCTTTCAAAAGATTTAAATAGTCATCTTATATATTTGAAAGATTTTTTTGATCTTTGTAACCAGAATGGGTTGGTTTTAAGTGATAAGAAAATGGAGATAGGCAAAACAGAGACTGAATTTCTTGGATTAAATATATGTCAAAATAAGATTGCATTACAACCCCATATTTTCCAGTCTTTAGAAAGATTTCTAGATGAAATAAAAAACAAAACCAAATTACAGAGATTCCTTGGATCTCTAAATTGCTGCTCTCCATTCTCTAAAGATCAGGCCAAATATAGGAAAATACTACAGAAAATGTTAAGAAAAGACTCAAGCCCATGGACTACTGAAATGACATAGGCAATCAAAAAAATCAAGGAAAAAGTCAAAGGACTACAAAATCTCAAACTACCAAGAGAAGGTTTAATAATTTTGTAAATAGATGCTTCAGATGAAGCATATGGCATAATACTTTTGGAAGAAACTAAAGATGGTAGAGAAGAAGTATGTTATTATTGTAGTAGAACATGGAACCCAACTCAAAAGAATTACCATTCCACTAAGAAAGAACCATTAGCAGCCAAACTATGCATGTTCAAACTAAGGATTTTTTTTGCTCTCAAATAAATTCCTCTTAAGGACAGATCTGTTATAGTTTGAATCTATCATTAGAAAACCCCACACCCAGCAAGTTGGAAACTAGATAATGACTAGATGGGTAATATGGTTTTCTAACTTTGAGTTTGATTTTCAATACAAGAAAGGAATTGCTAATTGTTTAACTGATTTGATGTCTAATGAAGGATTGAAATAGTATTCTCATAAGTTTTGTACTAATCATGTTTTGATGTTTCAGGGTAATGAAAGATCTGATAATTTTGATTATGATATTGTTCCAAAAAATCTTACTTAGCAAGAAAAAGAAAGAATAAAAGAATGACTTCTTATCCCTACAAAGACCCGAATCAAATAACTTCTTAAGCTTGCTATTGAAAAGATTTTATCAAAATATTTCTTACTTAATACCTACAGGGACTTTCCTAATGCTGACAGAAGAAATTGGACTAGATTCTGTGACATGGATCATAGAAATATCAGGATACTTGGAGGACAACTGTCACTTGCAGAGTTTCAGCTGATCAAAGCAAAGGCAATTTTCTATGGATAAGTCTATATCTGTATGAGCACCAATCTGCTTACAAGGAGCTTTCATGATAGACCAACTGATGTACCATATGATCAATGGGAAAGTTAACTTGGGATAAATGGCTTGAAGAATATGTACCAACCACTTTAAGCCCTTGGTTCAAGATTCTTGTCATTCATGAAGAATAAAGTGTTTATGATATTAATATGTTGTTCAAATTTATCGGAGATCACTTGTATGATGAAATAGAATTTAACTTATATTTCAAAGATTGTATATATATAAGTATGAGAACAAAAAAATCAAATATATATTTCAAATAAAATTTTGTGAACTTCTAGAAGATGTTGATACCATATTAAGCAATGAATTTCTTGCGGCAAATCCTAGGCACCCTAATAAAATTGAAATATTAATCCCTGATCTTCATGAATCACATGCATACTCGTGGGATGACTATGTCCATGACACTTATCATAGGTATGAAGATTTGGATGACATAAGCATTGACATGTCTATTGAAAGCCCTTATGGGAGTCCCTAGCAAGAAACATGGATGGGCCCTTTCAAGGTTTGTTCATTGTCCCTTTAATACAGTGATGTAGATGATTTAACTGTGAAAGCAAATCTTGGAGTGTGATCCAACTATATCACACCATGTGACCCATGGTAAGGTCTTGTCTTGGCTACTAGAGTGGGCCTATCCTCTATCGTTTACAGCTACGAGATGTTGTTTTCTTTTTATAAAGGTTTGGATATGAGAGGAGCATGTGCTCGTATTACTCCATGATTCGAGTAGGAAATCCCAATAAAGTAGAAAGTAGTACATGTGGTGGGGGTGCCTTGTCAGCCTCTTAGCTTTTTATTAGATGCTCCCTGGGTAGTACACCTTTTAGCGTGACACAACCAAAACATCTTTGTTTTTGTCACTTTGCCTAGTTGGATGGGGTTGTCATCCAACAAACCTAAGTTTTTGGTTGTTTCTAACTGGTTACTCCTTCAACCGGTGGAAAATCTCTCTCAATTCTTTATTTAAGAAGAGTTTGGGGTTCATTCATTACCATCAAGTGCCAGGAGTAGAAAGGAGAGAGCTCTGCAAGTCTTTAAGCTCTGCAAGTCTTAGGATATGTCCATTAAGTATTGGTTTAGACAACTACCTGGCTCAGGGTCGAATAGTTTTTAAACTATTTGGCCTTCTACGTTGTGCATAGCCTATGAAACCAATGTATGTTAGTTTCTGATTGTTGATCCTGAAGAGTCAACATGATTATGACTATGTATGGTTAGAATCTTGTTGGACTTCACCGATTATGTAATGTTGTTCTATGTTATATAAATATATTTTATTCAATCGGTCTTGCTGGTATTAGACCCTGGTTTGCCTATTCAATATATATTGTTGTTCATCTTGTCATATTTAATTCTTTGTTCTAGCCTATAGGGAAATCATACCACTCTTTTGATAATTTGTTTAAAGTTGATTGGAATACTAGTTTTACTTGTTCATAAGCTCAAGGAACCTACTGTGTCTGACATTCCTTGAGATTTCTTTAGCCCAACAATCTATCAGATCTAGTTCTTGAATGTATGCGGGATACCTAGAGTTGAGGAATTGAGACAAGGTGTTGTTAAGCCATTTTTCATAATAACCCTTGTTTGAAAAATTGTCTATTGGAGAAGGCCTTGGAAGTTACCAATCGAACGAGCACTAGGCGGTAGCAAGGATAAGTTCTCCCGAGAAGAGTTGTGCCTTCTAACTGTTATGGACCAAGTAAGTGAAAGTTTTGTTCCTTTTTCAGATTTAATGGAGAAATCAGAAGTTAGAAATAGACAAGAGGATGAACATGATCTAAGCCAATATATTTCTCCTGAATCCATAAATGCAAACTGGGAAGTACCTAGATTACATTTGTATGAAGTCTATACGATGAATTTCTTCAAACAAAAGTATTAAACTGAAGTCTCTTTCAAAAAAAAAACTCTTAAAGGTTTGATGTTAGGAAATATTGAGGGTAATTGGTTAATATATTGGCTAAGGAACATTTTAAGACATTTTATAAAAAAGCCTACCATTTTGTACACATCGACCAGTTAGAATGGACAATAGTACCTCTTTTCAGGCAAGGCATGGATGTTCCTATTTTGGTTGTTCTTGTTGACAGTAGGCTACAAAACATTTCCCAAGCTATGCTTGGAGCAATCAATGATAATGTCCATGATGACAAAATTACTTGTTGGGTTTATCCTAATTTTATGGCTGACCTAGAGGATCCTATTGTTCTCAAAATGCTTAAATGTAATTTACAATTTAAGAACCTTGACATGGATCCTAGATCTATTCCCTTTAGTATAGTTACCTGATGGGTCTTTCAATATTGTATCTTTTGGTACCCTCCAATTATACTAAAAAAGCCTCATCCAACATGGGGATGATACCTGAAACAAAGACCACAAAGGACCAGGTCAATATCAGTCAGATAAACTTCGAGGCAATCTCCTTACCCAAAGAATGGGTGACTAGCTATAGCAAGTGTATCTATAGACCACCTAAGAAAAAAACCAAGTACACACCTAGGCTAACTTCTCTTCCTACAAAAGAAGATTTTGGAAGATATAAAATCTCCCTTGTGGAAGAAGAAAAACAAGGAGAATGCCCTAAAGAGAGAAAAATCAAAAGGTCTCTGTCTATGAAGAAATCCTCTATAACTAATTTAGAGACCCTCAAAACCATAAGATTCCCAAGCCAAAAATCTGAGGCTTTTGAATCAAATTGGTTAGAATACCATAATTTGCCTGATGAACACAATTCTTATGTAAACCTAGCTGAAAATCATTTTGAAAACCATCTTGATTGTGATGCCTGTATAATTTATACCCATAGAATATAGAATGTTATGCATATTAATATGTTTAGAGGAGAGCCAACTAAAGAAAGAAAATCTCTTCCAAGAGAAGATGAGTTGAAAATCTCAACTACTTTAGAAAAAGAAGCAAATGGGGTAGATGTCAAATACAGTGTTCTAGAAAACATGGAAAGATTTCCCCTAAGGCAATTCTATGTAAAATTCACATTTGATGGCCAATTTGTTATGCAACATGACCCAATAGAAGTAGTAAGTAGGGGATAACATAACTCTACTACAGGAAGGCAACTAAACTGGTGTAATTCAGCTTTAACTGAGTTGAAAAAAACTATTGATGAACTTTACGTGGAAAATCTTCAAATGAGAAGCTTTTTAGATCAAAATGTAGGAAAAATGATTAAGAAACCATTGGCCCAAACACAGGACCTAGCTCCACTAGTCAATACTAGTGACATGATTCAAGGTGAGATAAATGTAGCCAAAGCTGGCCTGGTTGAGTTAAATAAAGGTCAAGATAAACAAATAGTAATGTTAGATGAAGCCACTAGCATAATAAAACATCTAGAAGAAGTCCTTTCGGAGCAAAAGTTAGACCTCTCTCTTGAGGCTACAAAGCTTGAAGAAATAAAAGAATATCTAAAGAAGATGATTATGACAAATACGCAAGGCTATGATATGCTTAAAGTAATCCACATAGGGATGGTGGACCTTTTAAGTGTTAATATTAGTACAAATTTGCAAACTATAAAAATGGACATTAGCCTTGAATAAATAGAAAAAGTTGTCATAAAAATAAATGACCAACAAAGTGTTAGAGCAGAGGAAACTGAAAAGAAAATTCAAGAACTTCATGAAAATGTTGATACCTTGGTAGGATCATCCTTACTTATTTTGTCTCAGATACATGAATTGTAGGAAAATATGAAAAGGTCTTATAAAACAAACCCTCTGAGTATGGTAAAAATAGGAGAAGGCACCCCTTATAAGATCATCCCATTAAGACAACTTAATATAGAGCAAGTGTCTGATCATGCTAAACAAATCAGACAATTAAGATCCTTTATAAACATTGAGTCATTAAGCATAAGTGATTTTCTGAATTTTTTTGATGATACCTACAAAAGGCTTGAAAGGCTTAATAAAAATACTAAAATTTTCAAAGAACTGGTCAAGCTGTCTGAAGATATAAACCAAAAAAATAACATTGACGAAAATCTCACTGCCACCTACCTATATTTCAATGAACTTAGTGAATTAAATTAGAACCCTGATAATCCAGAAGTCTTAGATCCCTTGGATGCTTCGCAAGATTGTACTGAGTCCCTGCTCGCCAGCTCGAAAGGTGTGCAAAAGAAAAAGGTTGCACTTACTGGTACACCCAGATGGTTGGAAGAAGTATACTCCCCCAACACTGAGTCATCCAGCTTGTCTATGGTCACACCTAGGATTAGAGATACATTTCTCCAAGGAAATTTTGGTAGTGTTGAAGCCCTTGATCAGGATATCCAACGAAATCAAGGAAGATAGCTAGATGATCTGACTTAGGTTGCTATACTTCCATTTTCACTCAATATTGATGGTTGGTGTGGAGTAGGTAATGATATAAGATATAAAATCTAGAATATAACTAAAAGGCTCCACGGATAAGCAGAAACTCAACAACTTGTATTTGGGAAGACTAAGGAAGAAGGAATGGACCTTATAATTGCTAACCTAGATGGTAGCATAAAAGGATGGTGGTTATCCCTTATAGAAGACCAAAGGGTTGTGGCAAGATCCACGGTAGTTGACTTTGTTGAAGCAGTTATTCGTGAGTATGTTGGAGACATGGTAAATGTTGATGCTATTGAATACACTAAATTATTTAGGATGAAGCTTTATAACATGAAATACTAGGATAGATTCAAGTGTGATTTTGCTCTTTTGGCAAGAAAAACAAAACAAAGCCAAAAGATTGAAACTAAACACATGTTTATTAATGCACTTCCTAGCAAAATATTAGATGGAGTATTGGCCTACATAGCAACCAAAAAGGAAGCCATGATTGAAGAAATAGCCACCATTGGAAAAATGACCTTAGGTCAAATTATCTAGTCTATAGAATAATATCTTTACAATCAATGTAAGGATAAAATTGTGGCCAAATTGCTTAAAAAACAAATGAAAACCATTGATAATAGTATCTGCAAAAATAGTGGATATAGTGCACCAGGCTACTATGGTTCTGAGAATTCTCATTGTAAATGCCACAAAGAAAAGAGTAGAGCCCAAAAATGGAAAACTGGAGACAAGCCCAAGTATAAGAGGAGGTTCTCTAAAAGAAAAACTTATGTTAAGCCAAAAAGAACCATCTCAGGAAAATGACCTATAAAATGTTACATATGTGGTCAAGAAGGTCATATAGCTCCTAAGTTCCCAAATAAGAAAAGGTATCCTAAAAAGATGAAAAAGATTAGAGCTATACTTCCTAATGAAGAAATGCAAGTTATTTATGAATTTAGCTCAGATGATGGTGTCTATTCAATACCCACTGAAAATGATATTTATTTTAGTGAAAATAAAAATCAAGTAAATCAATTTGAAGAACTATCTTCTTCTAATAACTCTGAGACTAAATTTTGCTATTGTAATATGATGTCTGGATTTGATCATGAAGCCTGAATGCAACATCTAGAATATCTACTTCAAAATCGTAAGCTTCCTCTCCATCTCATCCCTATCTATCAAGATGAGCTTACCCATTTACGCAGCACGCATGGTGACCCTAAGGGAAAAACACTACAACAAGTTGACTTTCATGACAACCCCATGTTATATGCACAACAAGAATGGAATAGAAAACAAAAAGCTAAGCCTAAGAATTTAAGCACAAAAATCCTAAAAAAATACTAAAAGCCTCCTGTTGAAATCCTCAGAGCTATAAGATCAAAAATAGAATCTGATTCTCAAGATATTAATGAATTAATAAAATGTTTTGAAGATTCTATAGAAGAAAATATCCCTGAAGAAGTTTCTCCTAACCAAGGATGTTTCTATGTCGGAGAACAAAAAAAATCATTATCTCAGTAAACATCATTAATTCAAACAACGGCTTATTAACCCAAGATTGTATAATCAATACTGGATCAAATATGAGTATTGCAAAGCATGGAGCTATCCCAAAGTACCTATGGAAAGATGCTTCATTATATTTTGTTGTTGTCAATGGGTCAAGGACTACTATAAATAAAATTGCTCCTAGGGTACTACTTGAAGCAAATTGCATTAAGGCATATGTAAAATTATGGATGTTTGATAAGATGTCGACATATATTATTTTAGGAATGAACTTCTTGAATCAATTTATGCCTTATACTATTCATAGTAAATACTTGTCTTTGAGCTTCTTTGGAAATGAACACCAAATTCCTAGAAAAACCCATGCAACTGTAAGAATTGCCACAAGACCCCATGAAGAAGAAGACATAAAAATGTAGATGAAGATTTAATGATAGTACAAGATTTTGTAAAGAGAAAAGATATCTTTAATACTGTCATAACAAAGACCAAAGGATTTTGTGATAATGATCCCAGAAGGTTTTGGGATAAGTGTAAATATACTATTTCTCTTGATCTAAAACCTGACATTGCTCATACTTGAGGTATCAAATCTAACACTATCCCTTTCTCCCCTTCTCAAGTTAAAATGGTAGAAGAAGATATCAAATAATTATTACAGAAGGATTTGATATAGAAAAGCCATAGTGAATGGGCTTCTCCTGCATTCTATGTGAATAAACACTCATAACAAAAAAGAGGGAAAATGAAATTGGTAATAAATTATAAAAAGCTTAATGATTGGCTTATACCTGTCAGACATCCAATTCCTAACACGACTGTTCTTATCAACAAGTTGAAGGAATGTTGTGTTTTTTCTAAGTTTGATTTGAAAAGTGGATTTTGGCAAATTACAGTAGAACCTAAAGATACTTACAAAACTGCATTTGTCTTACTAGTCTTAGATAGGCATTATGAGTGGAAGGTTATGCCTTTCGACTTGAAAAATGCTCCTTTTGAATTTCAAAAAAGGATGGATGGAATCTTTGGCCATGCTAAGCATTTTGCTATCTATATTGATGATATATTAGTTCTTTCAAAAGATTTAAATAGTCATCTTATACATTTGAAAGAATTTGCTATTTTTTGTACCCAGAATGGGTTGGTTTTAAGTGATAAGAAAATGGAGATAAGCAAACAGAGATTGAATTTCTTAGGTTAAATATATGTCAAAATAAGATTGCATTACAACCCCATATTCTCTAGTCTTTAGAAAGATTCCCAGATGAAATAAAAGACAAAACCCAATTATAGAGATTCTTTGGATCTTTGAATTACTGCTCTCTGTTCTATAAAGATCAGGTTAAAGATAGAAAAATAATATAGAAAAGGTTAAGAAAAGACTCAAGTCCATGGACTACTGAAATGACACAAGCAATCAAAAGAATCAAGTAAAAAGTCAAAGGACTACAAGATCTCAAACTGCCAGGAGAAGGTTTAATGATTTCGTAAACAAATGCTTCAGATGAAAGATATGGCAGAATACTTTTGGAAAAAACTAAATATGGTAGAGAAGAAGTCTGCTATTATTGTAGTGGAACATGGAACCTAGCTTAAAAGAATTATCATTCCACTAAGAAAGAACTATTAGCAGCCAAACTATGCATGTTCAAACTAAGGATCTTTTTGCTCCCAAAGAAATTCCTCTTAAGGATAGATCTGTTACAATTTGTATCTATCATTAGAAAACCCCATACCCAACAAGTTGGAAACCAGATAATGACTAGATGGGTAATATGGTTTTCTAACTTTGAGTTTGATGTTCAGTACAAGAAAGGAACTGCTAATTGTTTAGTTGATTTGATGTCCAAAGAAGGATCAAAATGGTATTCTTATAAGTTTTGTACTAATCATGTTTTGATGTTTCAAGGTAATGAAGTATCTGATAATTTTGATTACGATATTGTTCCAAAAAATCTTACTTAGCAAGAAAAAGAAAGAATGAAAGAATGACTTATTATCCCTACAGAGACCCGAATCAAAGAACTTCTTGAGCTTGCTATTGAAAAGATTTTATCAAAATATTTCTTACTTAATACCTACAGGGACTTTCCTAATGCTGATAGAAGAAATTGGACTAGATTCTGTGACATGGATCACAAAAATATCAAGATACTTGGAGGACAATTGTCACTTGCAGAGTTTCGGCTGATCAAAGCAAAGGCAATTTTCTATGGAGAAGTCTATATCCATATGAGCACCAATCTGCTTACAAGGAGTTTTCATGATAGACCAGTTGATGTACCATATGATCAATGGGAAAAGTTAACTTGGGAAAAATGGCTCGAAGAATATACACCAACCACTTTAAGCCCCTAGTTTAAGATTCTTGTCATTCATGAAGAATTAGGTGTTTATGATATTAATATGTTGTTCAAATTTACCGGAGATCACTTGTATGATGAAATAGAATTTAAGCTATGTTTCAAAGATTGTATATATAACCACGAGAACAAGAAAATCAGATATACATTTCAAAGAAAGTTTTGTGAACTTCTAGAAGATGTTGATACCATATTAAGTAATGAATTTCTTGCGGCAAATCCTAGGCACCCTAATAAAACTGAAAGATTAATCCCTGATCTTCATGAATCACATGCATACTCATGGGATGACTATGTCCATAACACTTATCATAGGTATGAATATTTAGATGACATAAGCATTGACATGTCTATTGAAAGCCCTTATGGGAGTCCCTAGCAAGAAGCATGGATGGGCCCTTTCAAGGTTTGTTCATTGTCCCTTTAATATGGCAATGCAGATGATTTAATTGTGAAAGCAAATCCTGGAGTGTGATCCAGCTATATCACACCATGTGACCCATGGTAAGGTCTTGTCTTGGCTAGTAGAGTGGGCCTGTCCTTTACTATTTACAGTTGTGAGATGTTTTTTTAATAAAGGTTTTGATCTGATAGGAGCATGTGCTCGTATTATTCCATGATTTGAGTAGGGAATCCCAATAAAGCAGGAAGTAACACATGTGATGGGGGTGGCCTGTCGGCCTCTTAGCTTTTATTAGATGCTCCCAGGGTAGTATGCCTTTTGGCATGACACAACCAAAGCATCTTTGCTTTTATCAATTTGCCTAGTTAGATGGGGTTGTCATCCAACAAACCTAGGTTTCTGGTTGTTTCTAACCGGTTACTCCTTGAACCAATGGAAAAGCTCTGTCAATTCTTTATTTAAGAAAAGTTTGGGTTCATTCACTAGCATCGAGTGCCAGGAGTAGAAAGGAGAGAGCTCTGCAAGTCTTAAGATAGGTTTGTTAAGTATTAGTTCAGACAACTACCCGGCTCAGGGTTGAATAGTTTTCAAACTGTTTGGCCTGCTCACGAAAATATTTATCTCTTGAATGTGATTCATGTTGGATTTGGAAATGTGATCACGTAAAAAATTATCTTTTATAGCATTTCCATGATCATGAGCATCAAGATTCCTGAGATTCATTAAAAAGGTAAATGTTGCTCTTGAGAATTGTCACTAAATCTAATACTTTTTTGAATTTGTGAGTCAGAATGATAGGTTCCATAATACCTTTCTCATCTTAACCTAAGCCTTGACCTTTATATCCCATTTTTTATACATGTTTCAATCCAAATCCATATATTCTAATATAGTTTAAACCAAACCACAAGGTGTTTTTGTTTTATTAGTATTGTAACAAGGGTCCACCATAGGCCCTTTTCCTTTATCATTATAGGATGGAGTATTAATAGACACATATGATTGAATATGTCTACCATTATCTTGTAGGGTAAGATAAAGTTGACCAATGTCAAAGGTACTCACATCATTTCTATATTCCTTGGGATCGATTGGAGTCAATTTAAATATGATAACACTTTGTCTATGCCATCAGTTTGAGTAGCATTATCCTCTTATGTTTTGTTACTTTCACCCTATTCATACATAGTTAAGTGTTCCATTCGAATGACTCATTAGGGTGTCGTAACATATGGTTGTGGTGTATTATGATTCTATCTATGAGTTCTACCATCTTGAAAAATGAGAAAGAAAAATCATTTGCATGACAAGTATATATGAACCCCTCATGAACAAATTTAAACATCTATATAATGTAAAGGAAACTACATACATAACATGAATCTATAACCTATTGAGTAAAATATTATAACTCACATAATTAAATATCATTTGACATTATGTAACTATAATTTATAATCTAATAATAATATTCATTCATATGTCCATATTATATATAAATAAATATTTTTTAAAACAATATTAGAGATGTAAAAGGCATCTAAATAAATTATTCGATTATAAAACTCTCTACATAAGTTAAGAGTGATTTAGATTATATATCTCTTCAGTCATAATATTAAAATTGGTGGAAACAAATTACATAACAAATATGATCTCAAATGTGTAGTATGTCCTTAAAAAAATTAAAAGACTTTGATAACAAAACTTGCACAACTTATGTTGAGTTAAATATTTTAATATTATAGTTTATATTATCATTAATTTAGAATGTGTAATAAAATATCTAAATATTGCATAAGCATGCATGATATGGAATAATCAAACGACTATTCAAGCAAGCGTGTCCAAAGTAAAACATTTTACACCAAGTGATACAAATGCTAGTATATTATCTTGTTCCTATTCATCAATTTTCAATGTAATTTTTGTTGAAAAATATACACAGTTCCTTAACAATTGGTGAGAATTTTATACTCAGTGATGCAACCATTAATATATTCTCTCTTTTTAATTCAACAATTTCTTACCATCTCTATAATAATTGGAAAGCTTGATTTGTGGCAACATAAAAATTTAATTCCATAATAGTTGGAAGATTTAATATGTGGTAACATATAAATCTAAGATATCATGATTCTTATATCAATTGGAATGATGATATAATGGGAGTGGCTTTCCTATTAACATAATGATTGAATGAAGGGATAAAAGATTTTAATAATGTTCACAAGGTCAAGTAGTCTATAGGACCAAGAATTACAACAAAACTGTTTGATGCTGACACAACACTTAACACAAGGGTTGCTTAATGGAATGAAATAGTTTTAATTATGTCCACGAGACCAAACAGCCTATGGGACCACTGATTGCACCAATTGTTCCATCCATTTAAAGACTCATAGAGTCAATTACGTCCTTTGGAAGGCTCCTCCTTTTGTTGATTTGAGTTAACATCTCCCCAACTTTTTTATTATGTTTTCTTCAAATAGTTCTACCATGGATTTAACTCTTAATGTTTTCATAGATTTGGCTTGAATGTGTGCGTACCTCAGATATTCAAAGATGAAATGCTCATTTGTTTTGATTGCCCCTGTAGTGCATAAAACACAAACCCTCTCATCCCACTATTCCTTTGGTGACATCCAGCGTTCTATTTCACATTTGAGCCTATAGGAGCTAACCTTTAATTGAGTAATGAGGATCTTCTCCCTCCATTTAATTTCAACGCATATATAAGTTTTTTCACAATTCTCATAATCGTGTTGAACTTTGTAATATAGTGTTGTTGTTTCTTGCTACTTTTCTTTCTCCACATCACTGTTCTGAACTTTTCATTCACATATTTTTTTATGGCTTTGTTAAGGTTTGGGAATTTGTTTAGGCTAATGCCCCATCTACTGATCCATTTGAAGTTTTGTTTCATCATGGACATGTATTTTTTCATTTGTGTAACTTTTCATCTCTTACGACATTCGACCATGTGTCGGTCCTCATATTTTTTTCCCAAGGAACAAAGTAATTTGGTCATACCCGTTAACTACCTTTGATGGGAAAGTTCCTATTTCCGCAATGATGATTTCATAGGGAATTGAAACCTTATTTTTTAAATTGTTTGTGATCAGCTGCTTTTGGATCCTTTATGCTTGTCTACATTTCAAACTTGCCTTTCGGCTAGCCCATACCTCACAACCATACAACACTACCAACATAATAAGTAACCTAAATAGGACCATGATGGTCTTCCAATCCCATGACTCGACGTTCTTGCCCATATTTTGTAGCACATAGAGAGCTTTCCAACCTCCTTTAAACCTTTTATTCTTTTCATCCTACATATGTCCCAGCTGAGCTTGTTATGACAGTCGACGCTGAGATATTTGTATTCTAACACCACTTCTAGATACTCTCTTTCAAATTGAAAGTTGAGATGTTGCTTCTTCCTTTTTACGAATAAAATATAATAATTTTGGTTTTACCGATATTCTCCTACATCCTCACTTCTTTACAAAAGAGTTCTAAGGTTCAAAGATGTTCTCTTAGATCTTAGGTTGTCTTTGCCATTAGAATTAGGTCACCGACATAAAATATGAGTTTCATCACATAATTGGTTAAGTGGACCCCTTCCCATATAAAATTATTGATCCAATCTTCTAATTTGTTAATGCATAACACGAATGAAGTCAAGGATAGAGGGCAACTTTGTTTGACACCTATATCACTCTCGAAACATTAAGACAACTCTATCTGCATTTTGATTTTACCTTTGACTTGCTCATATAATCTATGAATAGTTGCTCAGTAATGCAGAGACCCTTAGCTCCTCCATTTTACTCCATAATTTTCTCCTCATCAGTTTGTTAAATGTATTTTTGAAGTCTACAAAGCAATAATATGCATCCTCTTTCTAATCCCAAACTTTTTCAACTAGGTATCTAAGCGTGATACAATAATCGATAGTTGAGTGTTTGGCTCTAAGTCTCCTTGCCCCTTGCTCTCTTTCTCTTTCCTTCCACCCGATTTCTAATCCTACACTTTATCATACTCCCCAACAACATTGCAAAAAGAAGATTGACCAGGATAGTTTGATAATTTGAGAGATTATTTACATCTAGACTTTTAAAGAAGGGTATGGTTATGTTGGTTGTCCGCTCTGTTGTCATTGTTTTGGAGATTTTTACTTTGGATAATGACCACCATTGATTTGCAGACAATGATTGATCATTGTTTGCTTGCTTAACTTCTCCTCTACAAAACAGAGGAAATAAGATACTGTAACCTAGTGCGGACACAATGCAGTTGACATTTGCAGTACAGCCGCCTACTGGCTCATGGTCATGGTCATGGTCACGGTTCCACCTTCCCGCCGCTACAAAGGGACGGACACAAATCGTGATGATGGGCGGGGGGCCTCGGACTTATCCAGGCGGGGTCAGCAAATGGCAGTGGAAGAAAATGCAGGACAAGAAAGCCAAGCAACTTCTCAAAGCCCGCCTTGTCCGAGAGCGCCAGCTCTACGAAATGCGGAAGCGCGCCGAGCTCAAATCCGTCGACCTCGAGAAACCCTGGGAAAAGACCGCCACTGCTCCCACTCTCTTCGCCGTCACAGCCGACGATCAGCTTCAGGCCATGGCGGACAGGTTTGTCAGGCGCGGCGCCATCGATCTCTGGACCGAGCAAGATGGACCCAATTCTCAATTCATCACGGTGGACGGAAAGCCCTCCTCTAGGGTTTTCCCCAGGGACGTCCTCCATAGCACACAACCCTACACCATCACCAAATCCCCTCAGGACCATCCTCTCTTGCGCGGAAGTAACAGGTACACTTCTTCACCTCCTACTCCTCCTCCTCCTCCTACTCAACAACAACAATCAAGCGAAAATTCCAAGCCCAGGAGAGGGAAATCACAATCGCATTCTTGCTCTAATAATCTAGAGATCAAGACTCGTGGCCCTTCCATGGCTGCCCGCTCAGGGCAGTGTAATTATAATTATACTCCCAAAACAAAGGCAAATCACAGACTGAATGATTATGTTAGAGAACCAGTTTATGCTGACGGAGATGACCATTCTCACAAAACAAAAGTACATGTTCCCAAGAGTGGAATCCAAACTTTTGCAGGTTTTAATTTATCAAAACGTTCAGGGCAAAGACTCACAGAATCTCCTCATAAATCTAAGATGGACGCCCACTCACGACTGAAGTAAATTCCACAGCACTTGCTGCATAACGGCCAAAGAAAGTTGAGCTTCTTCATACAGTAGTATAACTACAGCACCTGGTTCCAATTTGCAGTGGTAGGGTAACATAAATCCAATTACTATTATAATATTTGGCAGTTGAGGTTCTCAAGGGCAATGGATTACTACAAACGTGTAGTTAAGCAGTCAGTGAAAGCAGCATTTGTAAATTAACTATTTGACATTATAATCCTGATTGTTTTCAGTAAAAAAGTTAAATAAATAAATACTATGCCTTTGATCTGTAAGATTTGAAAAGCAAAGAGAAGAGATGGGTGTGACTCCTAAAAATCTCCTTTACCTTTTAACTTTTATTAGATGATTGCAATTTACTTGCTAGGTAGTAGAAACATTGTGCTTAGAATGTAGTCTACTCATTTCAAACTTGTGTCATGGTGATATTATCTGTATCTTATTGCTTATAATGTGGTGAAATACTTGCATTGCTTCTACAGTTTTACCTGCTGTCTTACACAATCAACACATTCCATGTGATCAATCTTGGCTCTACATTTCCAAATTGCATTTGATTGAAGAGTTTTGGTAACTATGATTAACACATAACCCTTGCAAAGCCTGCATAAGAGTAAGTTCACTTGGCATACGAATATTTTGTTAAAGGAATCAAGTCCCGAATTTCTGAGTAGTTGTAGCTATAACTCCACGTCATAGCATTACCTTAAAATGGTTAACTCACATCGGGGTCAAGAAATGTTACACCGCAATCCAGACCCCTTTCTGAATGAAGTGGACCAGGTCTAGTGGTTTTTTTCTCAAGGGAAATATATTTTTTATTGTACACAGATATGACACATAAGTAATGCTCCATTTGGAAGTTACAATGTCTTATACATCCGTTAAACCTAGCTCACTTGTAAGAGACATCCGAAGTACCGTCTTTTGTTATAAGGTCATTACAAATTACATAATTGGATTCCATTTTTTGAAGATTCTGAATAGTATGAGAGAGAAAGTCAAGGAATATGGATAAACAACTTGTCTTGTATTTTCAAATCACAATATATAATGACTATAATGGATTTTATGTCTTTTATTGTGCAGTCCAAACTAATATCAGAAAAACATTTTACTATCACAAACCATATGGAACTCATTTTACAACAAAGGAAAGTAATAGCAATCCTTTTAACCAAATAAGATGGAACCTATAACTTATAAAGCATATTGTTATGCCCACTCTTATTTCTTAAAGGTATAATCTCATTCAATAGTAATGAACCACCTACAAGGATCAATTGAGAGTAGATATATCATAGCATAGCCAATGTACAAAGCCCATTAGAGAGTCACTGATTAGTATAATGGGAGACTAAATTTTACAAATGCTTTTCTCCTGAGTCAAAAATTCATGACCATTTGTGATTTAAATGTTTCCACAAAAATATATCCAGATGTAATATCTCCATTACAAGTACATAAAGTTCATCATGAGACCATCATTGCAACAACTGGTAATAATTTAACATGAATAAGGAATGTTACACTGTCTTAGTAGCTATGAATCACTGGTAGAAATCCTACCACAAAATAGGAAAAGAGAAAGAGAGCATCACGGGAGTGCTTTGCCCCCAACCATGGAGCTGATGGACTCCCCCACATGCCATCCATACACCTGGATGTGGCTCTACCCTTGACAAGTATATCAGGAATATGAGCTGACAACAGAACTGAATAACAAATGACAATCCTCTTATGTATACGACAAACAAGCATACAGCCAGGCAGCCAACATGATTAATAAAGAACAACAACAATAATTTGTTAAATGCTTTCGCCAAGACTTTAACGAAGCCCATCAATCAATATTCTCGAACCCCTATAATTTCTGCACTTTATTTTAGAGCTTCGAGAAGTATAAGTACACCCTTAACTCCTCTTGTTCTTTTTCATATTCACTGAAAGGTAGATCATAAGTCATAAAGGAATGCCAACAATTTCATACACAGGGCAATTCTTTCAAAGGTTATTTTTCTTTGACTAGATGTTCTAAGCACTCATTGCAATAACATACAAGCACATTTAACAACATACAAGCACATTTAACATATGTGTCAAAGAACAGGGGTTATACCACCCGCTTGCCTTCATATTTACACAAACAAGCACTCAAGATTCATAGAATTGACACATACGGGTAAACAATCACCTCAGGGTTTAAAAAGATTTATTTTACACCTAGCACAACAACAAGTGTACCTCTACATAGCATTCTAAACATTCTAAACAGTTGTAGCACTACGCAGTTGATCGCATAAAATCTTGACAACATTCTAAACATTGACTCGATTTGAGCGGCCAACGAGTCATATTCACAAGGCAATACCACTTGCAATTTTATGGTTTGTAACAATTCAAGAAGAGTCAAACAAGTAAAAAAACTTTCTAGCAAGCAATAGAGAAGGAGGCATGTCATTACACTACCTAACTTTGCTCTCTCTAAGAGAATAAGATGCCCTGAGTACGGTGATTTTTCTTTTCTATATCATGGAATAGATCTATCAATAACCACTATCCACATCACAACCTAAAGATTCATTATCATTCTTAGTTCGAGAAGGCTCCCACTTAACTACAGTGTTCCAACTACCACTGACATCATATCAACATTTGCTAGTCACCACATGGCTAAACAAATAAGCATATCACACCCAATCACTTGCTGCCAAGAAGGCCTCATTTCATTTTCCCTGCTGAGACACTAAAGTTTGGTTGGGTATAATAGCCAAAACTCAAATGGGGTACAAACACTCTCTACAGTATTATTGTAGAGAGAAAACATCCTATGAGTGGACAACTCGCTATAGTAGTACTGCAGAGTGGTCCCTGCACCACTGGAAAACTAACAAAATTAAACAAACATGGCTTGATTCAAGCCTCTTTCAAGCTTAAACATTTTTAATCTCCCCTGCTTCATAGGAGCTAATATAAGATAAAAGAACATATGGCTTATAAGCCGAATCTCAATAGGAACACAATAATACTGGTCATAATGTCATCAAAACAATAATGAAAGGAAGGGAGAGGTTGTGCCTCAAAACCCTTGTTTAATACAACTAAACCTGCTCATACAGTCCAGGTAGGTCTGCGTCTTTTAGGGACTTCATAGTAAATTTGAAGAGCAACATATTTTTAATCAGCATACTGCACTAAGTTTCAAGGCTTACCCCTTCATATATATCTATCACATAATGCTTCTTCATTTTAACTAAGTGCATGCCATAGTATTCAACACTTTTGTGTGCAAACATAGCAAGATAATGTTGTCATCCATTCTAGGTCATCAAAACAGTGAATAAGATTAGGTATTAGGTGTTGTCATAAGGATGGTAAGGGCAGGTTCCTATATCAAGTCTGCCAACTAGTATTTCACCTTGATGGAAAAGCCCACACTCATATTGCCGATGGGTATTTTGCCATCGAAAGGGCAGAGTCCTATACTCATTTTAATGATCATTCATAAGCAGAGTAAAAGCAGAGCCCATTCATGACTTTACATTCCACACGGGAGTAAATCCCACAAATAAATAAAACAAACAAGATTCAAGTGCATTAAGCAGTTCTAGCATACAAGTTTTCATGCTTTAACATGAATAAAAAAAGGACAAGGCAGTAATACATTGTCTTGACATGTTTATAGCTAACAAGAAGCAAAAGAAAGCATGACCCGAGCCTGAGCTTCCAGCCCCCCTAGTGCTCCCTACAGCAAAGTCTCAGGGTCATCACATACACAAATGTTGTTTCCTCTACCGTCTACCCTTCACAGTTCTCTCAACATACACCTAAAAGCCCCTTTGAAAAAGCTTCAAAATGTTGACCATTTGGCCACTACCCCATTCCCAGGTCGTTAAGGCTATTGCAGATAACAACCATCTTCATTATGCTTGGGTCAGCCATGACTGGCCTCCCTTAAGCTTATCCACTCCTCTCTCCTCTGCCATTATGTTCTCAACTGCCCTCCACTCCCATTGAAAGTCTAGGAAGAAGGTAACAACACTACTTTAGAAACACAATCAAGAAGAGTGATAAGTCAATCCCCAAAGAATAATAATAACAACAGTGTGGCATAAAACATCCATAATGTAGTCACATCTGCCCTAGAAGAGCATGAAATATTTTAATCATAGCCATATCATAGCATCAACCCAAGGGTAAGGCATAATTAGTAATCACTAATCGAGAGTACATATGCTCTTTTCAGAAGGCTTTTAGAGTCCTTTAGCATAATAAGCCCAAAACCCAAAGGAAAAACAATAACAAATTAGGCAGATAACAAATGTCAAACAGCTCCTAACGAAAATCAATTAAAACTTATATGGAGGAAAACCATCCGTCAAACGCATCACTGCACTGAATGGTAACCTAAGATCAACACCTTCCAAATGGAAGTCAAGTGTTCGCGTTGAAATAAAACATAAGGCACAATGGGTCGTAAAAGAGAGTGTGTGACAAAACCAACGATCTACTAAATCACACAATGGTCAATGCACAGTTTAAACAAAAGATAAAAGGTTACACAATTAAGATGACACTCACACATACGACTAACTACTCATGCCAAGCAAAAAATCAATTTGGAGAAGGAGAATGAGATGATCAAGAAAAATAATTGGTATGCTGGTTTGTTATAGTAAAGCGGCTGTGCAAAATTGTTTGGCGAGCATGGATGAACCCAGGGAATTTCTTAAGAGGAGGCAAGAGGATGGGGGTCCGAGCAGGCCATGTAAGAAAGCTAAGGGAGCGTCGAAGGGTAAAGATGGGGATCCAGAAATGCAAGGGTTGGAACACATGGAAACAATCTTGAAGAATATGGTGGACACTTGGGATGAGGCCTTCGGTGGACTGATGAATTAACCTGTTCTATTGCTTAGCTGGTTCTTGCTTGTTTGGTTCGCGGTTTCGGTGTTGCGTAGTTGTTGTTTGTTGGCTGTTTTGTAGCTATTTGTTGGTGGTGGTTAGTTTTTGTGGGCAGACTATTATGTTTCTTTCTAGTTTTGTTGGCCTGTCTGCTTGGATCTTCTAAAAGGGTTGGGTTCCTGTTAAAAAAAAAACTCCTTTACCAATAATTAAGAAAAAACAAAATATGACCAGCTTCATTCACACAAGTGATGCGGTCAAGAAGGGAGGGTTAAACAATGATTGTCCGATCTTGCAACCTGATCAATCCTTTGCTTCAACTACGCATACATTCAATGTCAATCTCACAAATCAAAATACACGCTGCAATCTTTCAATGAAGTAAATTAATAACAAAGAGACCCATGATGCTTTGAATCAACTTGCGATCAATAAAAGTTTGTTAAACGACCATGAATGGTCATGTTTAGCTTATATGACATACACTTGAAATCACTAAGTGTTTGTTGGAAATCTGGGACTGCTTTATCCATTCCAATGCATACAAAGAGGTTCAAAATGATACCAAAAACTTCTTGATCAGATTTAGGCGTCATCCACTAATGTCCTCTAGGCACAAGGGCTTGCAAACAACGTATAAAAACCTTTACAACTCTTGATTGGGCTTATTACAATACCAAATACCAAATTGGCATTTTTACAAACAGTTAGGCGTATTTTTGGGCATTAAAATCTTCTATGAAACAATTCACTGTTCTAAAATTGAAGATGGATTTTTCAATAAAATGAAAAATAGAGAAGGAATATGCCGTCAATTTTCGTTGTAAACTTTCCAAATACCGCATCCTTCAACTCACCCAAAATCCTCTATTTTTCTAAAATAGACCTGCACACATAGGAGGATATTTGAACCTCAAAATTGGCTATGGATTCACCATTTCCAAGCCGAGACCTTTCTTTTGGTACCTTGGGCGCACTCTTAAACTTTCTCAAACTCTCCAACCTTCACACCCCTACTCCCAAGCCAAGAAAGTGTCTTTTCCTCCTCCCTTTCTGTTGTGTTTTTCATCCTGCTTTTATCAACAATCAAATCAGATTTGCTGAGTGTTCACCTTTAATCTTCCCGATGGTTATGTGTATTGGTATGCCATTTTTTGAAAAATAGGAAAAATAGGAAACGTGGGTATGGGGAAACGACAATATATACATTTATTATTTATATTTAATAAATGCTATGAAACACTATACACGCACCAAAAAAAAACAAACATTAATAACATTATAAAAAAATATCATTCACAATATGAATGAACATTAGAAAAAAAAATAACATTAAAAATAATTTAAAACAATTTAAAAAAGCATTAAAAACAATTTAAAAAAAACTTTTAAAACATTTTTTTATTATTAACTACAAACGTTTAAAAAAAAAACAATAAAGTTATCAACATAAAAAAAAGAGCCAGTGTCGTTCACAACATTCTGTGGCATTATTGCGAACAGTAGTGCCCTGCACTGTGGCGAACAACAATGTCATGAGGACATTGTTGTTCGCGGGAGCGCAAGGCATTGTCGTTCACAACAGTGCTAGGGAGTGCTGTGAATGACATTGTTTGCCATTGTAAAAAGACTTAAAAATGTTTGTGCCATCATTCATTCTTTTAAGCCGAAAAATGTTTGACGTGGGACGTGATATTTTAACACGGGATGGGGTGAAAAATGCAGGGGGACGTCTCGAGGCACGGATGACATCTATGTACCCATCTCCCATACCTGAAATGCATCCCAATACCCAAGAAACATCCTAGGGGGTGGGGGACATGTCTCCATGCAACATTGGGTAATAGTGTGTTATTGAATAATTCTTTTGCAATCCATTTGAGATTTGGAAAATATTCTTGTAATCCTCCAGTACTTGGTTCAACTGATGTTTTTCTACTAAAGGATTTGGAGTGTCAACGCGTACCCCTAGGATGTTTTTCTTGTGTTTATGTCCAACCATTAAGAGCACAATTTTTTACAACTTACCAACTTCTTGCATTGCTTGGCACTAATGAGTGAAAGTTTATGGAGTACTTTCATAATGTGGTGTCTATTATCCCCAACATCTATGACAACACTTCTAGGATTTGCTTCGTGGATTCCATGCTGTTGGTAAAAATATGAATTCCCAAGTAAAACTTTGCATACCTCTAATAACACAATGTCACAAAGGATGACTTGAAAAGGCTTGATTTTTATACACTAAGTGACATTGATGAGTGTTCATTCTCTAAAGTGATTAAGGCGAAATAAGGTTCTTTTGACCCCTGTTGTGAACAACTAAGTTACAAGGTTCACTGATTTTTTACCTAAAAATTTGGAATTTGCCGATTTCATTTCTAAACCCAAAAATTCAGTCAAATTTGTGGTATTCGATACGAAAAAAACCAAGAAGGAAAAAATATGTCACTTGGTGTCCAATAGGGTCTTCATGTTGTGGAGGAGGTGATTGTTGAGTGCTATGTGATTGTCGTCCCTTGCTTTAGCGCATTGTGGAGGAGTTGAGTTCATGATTGTGTGGTTGTTGTTTGGGAAACGAAAGTGGTGCTATTGTGTAGGATGTGGTTGTTGGTGTTGTCATTGTTGTTGTGTAGGATGTCGTTGTTGGTGTTGGGACATGGCTTCAACTTGTTGGTGCTCGGGCCGTAGCTTGGACCAAGGGCGCATGGTGACACAATACAAGTAGGGTTTTATTTTTCATTTGACTTTTTTTTTAAATGCCATAAACTTTGTTTTTAGTTTTTTTTCCCTACTTATTTTGAATTCGACTTTTGATTTTGATTTTTTATATTTATATTTTGTTTTTTACTTATTTTTATTTTATTTTATTTTTCAAAAAGTACGTTTAATATTTGGATTCGACTTACTTCTATATGCTTTTATGTTTTCTTATGGTTCAAACTTAATGGCGATTTTCTTTTGAACTTTATCCACTGGTGAACTTGAACCGAATTTTATCCTCATCAAACTCGAACTTGAACTCGAATCTTGTGACTTAGGTGAATGATGAAGTGTACCAATTGTCCATTGACCTGCATCTAAGATTGAAACAATCTTTCTAATTCTGGATCTTAATTGGAAGATGATGCTACTTGTGCAGTTGTTGACATGGTGCTAGGCTCAAAGTCCATGATTTGTTCTCCTTTGTCTAGTGTCGCTGCATAGAATATCATGCTTTCATTTGTTCAAGTGAGATTTTTCAAGTGCAACATTCCTTGTTAGAGTGACCACTAGAATTTTATGTATGTTGCACCACTTATCGGTCATCAGTCTTGGATTACTTCTTTTGTTCTTTAAGTGGTGTGTTATTCTTTTAGAAGTGATGTGATGGTCCTTTTCCTTGTTTGGAATTTTACATCATTCTAGACTTGGAATGCTTGTTTAAAGATTGTTCTATAGACTTATTAAATGAATAGAAACATCGTTCTTAGATAATATTTAGATTTTGCTTCAAGTTTTCATGCATACCTATAGGCTTCTCCTAAGGAAGAGATGTGAATTAAAACTTTGTTGGTTTGAATATATGGTCATAGGCTTAATCTATAATTTGAAATTACATTTTTTTTTGTAGCTTGGATGTGAAGCTTGGAAGCCAAGGTATGAAGAGTGTTAGTATATTCGTGGAGAGAATGATCATGAGCTTGATGAAATTAAGAAAACTTAATGTATTGATCATCATAATTTCCAATAGGATAATAGGTTTCTTCAAGACATAATCAAAACCAGACCAAATTTCTACCAGAGTAATATCATTCACAATAGTTTTCCCACCTTTTTTCATAGACAAGGAAACTCTCAAAAGGGTGCCTATAATTCTTTTCAAGCCAGAAAAGGAATCCATGGAAAACTGAGAGTCTAATGGATTAACCAGTTACCTAAAGCATCAACATCTATCTTGCCTTCAAAGATTGGAATATCTAGATTTACTTGTCCTTGATATAGTGTTTAGCCTTTGAACAACTTCTTGTTTGATGGAAATGTTAGGTTGAGAAGAGTACACTTGCATGGTGTTGTTCCAAATCATCCTTTTGTCATTGTAAATCACCTTGTATCATCTTGTGGTACCAAATCGTGCCCAACATCTTCGGTGTTGATTTGTTTGCCATCTATTGGTGTTGTATTAAATAACTAGGAAGATAAGATGAAGGATCATATGTGTCAAGACCAAACTTTTATGACCAAACCTTGTGTAAGTGGCCATACAAATGCAAAGTGTGATTGAGATGAGAAATGCAAGGATCTTGTACCACTAATCTAGCATCTTGGGGTGATTTGGTAGATAAAAAATTAAAATGAGGTTCCATGTGTAATGAGTGGAAATGGTTTGTAAAACTTAGAGGAAAACAACAACAATCAAAGTGGTTTAACAAAGAGGATGGGAGAACAATACAACACCATGCTAGAATTGTAACGTGAGCTTTTATAAACTTAGAATCGACAAGATTTGTACAATGATCTTAGAGATCAAATGTATCAACCAAAACTAAGCTAACTAGTGCACACTATTCAATGAATATCTATTTTACATTGATATGCGAAGGAGGCAATGAAGGCAAGGCTTGGTAATTACAAAAAAAGCTAATGCTTTCCTTTCACTAGTTCATATTATCCATTCTATCTTTTTTTTAAGACACTGCAAAACAAGTGTGCAGGGCGGGGATGGCACTGTCGGAGTTAAGTGGTATAAAATACAATGAATTTGGTTTTACAATTTTGATTGTGTGCACTTGAGATGATGATGAAGCCAGTGGTGAAGAAGAAACTAGATTTGGAGCACCTGCATGATACTGCGAGCTGATCAACGTTTTATATCCTCTTGTATCCACTGAAGAAGTTGAACAAAAGCAATGGATTGAATCTAGAAAATTAAAGAAAAGAAAGAAAGAAATTTTATCAATGTCCACGAGTAACCAAAAACAGGGTAGTGGGACTTCCAAATACGTCCAAGTATGATAGACAAATGTCAGAAACATAAGTTCCTTATGTTAGAGGCGGGAACCCAATGTCAATATGCCCAAGAACCTAAAAATGAAGATAGCTATGTGTAGTAGAGAGAAACCCATCAGAGAAAGAAAAATTCGTTGAATAACTGAGATATAAATTGGTGTATTTAAGAGACCACCTTTGTCACTCATCAGAATCAATGCATGAATATAAGGAAGATCTTCCATCATCAATCACCCCAAATGGGGTCAATACAAGATCTAATGATCTCCATAGGAGAGTGCCTTGGTATAGGACGGCAAGCGGTAGAGTCTTAGGAGAATGTAGGATACCTCGTCTATAGTCTCTACTAACATCTAAGGCTAAGGAATCACTTGAAGAAGGGAGGTAGCTAACTATATGAACCTACCTTTGATCCTTGTGATGTCAGTTTGAATGACTAGAAGGCTCTTGAGGGTGAGAAGAGGTAGAAGTGCAAATCCTACTGTGGGCAATACGAATGAACTACCTCCCTTGCCTACACGAATAAGATGAACAATCACTAACAGTACTACCTACGAAGAACTTCCATCTCATAGATATACTATATTTTATTTATGTTACAAATATAAATGGATTTTTTGAATCTAGTCTAAACTTCAACACATTTTTTTTGTCAGTAATGTCTAGTTATATATCTTACTACTCAAGGACTCACAAATCTCAGACTTATACTATGTTTTATTTATGTTACCAAATACTGTCATCACTTTGTAATTATATTGTTCTATATTTGACAACAAAAGAAATTGTTTTTCATATTTTGTAATTTTATTTCTTTTAACAAATACTTGTTTGGTGGATATTCTTTCTCTGTTTCAAAACCCCTATTATGGCACAGCGGAGAGCACACTTTCAAAAGTGAATTGATCTGCTAGTTGTGTTTGGTGAAACAACACTCATTATATAGGATAAAATATGCAAAGTTATGATTTCTTGTGACCTATATGTCTTTAAAACTAATAACCGATGCTACCATCACTCATATCTTGTATTTTGTTGTGTTAAAATTGTTGGGTGAATATTTTGTCACCAACTAACTGATGGGCAAAATAGGTTGCTTCAACCACATCATAAGGAGATTGATCGGCCAAATGTGCAGGTTTACCACATCAAAAGGGGACAAATCTCTCCTCTCATCAAGGGGAGGTTCTCTATAACTATAAGGCACTATATACTATATATATAAGCTGAAAATATCACTCAAGGGTAGGACAACACCATCCATCTCTCTTTTTTTAGAGATGATGTTCACAGACATGGGAGAAATCTTGGTGAAAACACTGAAAACACTTCTCTTCTTTCGGAAGTGGTCTGCAACAAACAACATGAATTCTTTCTGATAGGTAACAAGTAAATGTGACAGGACGCAATAACTAGTAGAATGAGGTGTAGCACAAAGTCTTCACCTCAACTGCCAAAGAGTGAAATATATGAAAGACAATGAGGGCACAGAGTCGTCCCAAGATCCTTTAAACAAAAACAAAAAATAAATACACTAAAGACAATTGTGGCAGCACAAAGTCTCTCCACAATCGGCTTCAGAACACCTTTCTGGTTACTTCCACTAGTTCTACTTATTTAATTAAATGGACAAGAACGCATTCAGGAAACAAACATAAGAACAATTTCCTCAACAACGCAAGCTATTCCAGCACAAAGTCTGAAAGGTCACTTGCTTTCTCATTCAAATAACGAAATATGATTAACAATTTGAGCTCTAAGTCTCAATAATGCCTTTCAATTTGGGCAGAGTTTTGCTTCTGATAACAAAAAGATCTCTCTTGCATAAAATAAGAGATTACAATATATAGCACTCTAAAAAAGACTTGGACGCTTTGTTTCACGAAATGGCCCATGCTGCATTGAATGCCTTCAATATCTATGGAAGGGCCATGCTGGAACAGGTCATTACCCTTGACTTTGGTGTAAAAAAACATCTCGAATGTCTTCTCCTCAGCATGGGTCGTCTGGGCTGTGTCTAGATATGTATGCGGCTGTCCACTCACTTTTATTCAAAGGGAGGAAAAACAGGCCGCGCCTTTTAATGTTTGCGCATTCAGATGTCTACTTGGTGGACTGTTCCACCTACTGGAATAACTCTCATGTAGATATTTTAGTATCCCCTGTAGCTTTCCCTCTTTCCTATTGCAATTTGAGATCTCAGGCTATCTTCTTACCTTCAGCAGGGTCTTTTGGCTTCTTTCTTCCGCTGTTCATTGAATTTTGTTCTTCAGGCTCTGCGCCATATTTAAAAATAAACGGGTATTTTATTACCTTGAATTTGACGTCTGCGGGGACATCACTGGTTGCTAGTTGCTTGAACCACATTGAGCCTTGAACCTTTGAACCATGAGAGTTCATTGGTTCAATTGTTCAACGGTTTGGGCGGTCCTTTCGGCTCCTTGGTTCAATTGCTTCTTTCCTTTTGGCCTTAAGCCTTTGAATTCCTTCGGGTTTCTGTCTTTGGAACCCTCCGAAGGGAAGGTGTCCCTTCGGGCCTTGAGAATGGTCCATTTCGTGGTCGCCAAGAGTCCCCCACAAGGGTACTTGCCCTTCGGGGTCCTTCGAGCGGCCTTGTTCTTCAAATCCTTCGGACAAAATGTCCGAAGAAAATCCTTCAGACATTTTGTCCGAAGAAAATATTTCTTCTGCCTTTGCCGCTTTCTGTCGGGCCTTTCAACATTCCTTCAGACAAAATGTCCGAAGGAATTCCTTCGGACATTTTGTCTGAAGGAATGTTGAAAGGCCCGACAGAAAGCGGCAAAGGCAGAAGAAATATTTTCTTCGGACAAAATGTCTGAAGGATTTTCTTCGGACATTTTGTCCGAAGGATTTGAAGAACAAGGCCGCTCGAAGGACCCCGAAGGGCAAGTACCCTTGTGGGGGACTCTTGGCGACCACGAAATGGACCATTCTCAAGGCCCGAAGGGACACCTTCCCTTCGGAGGGTTCCAAAGACAGAAACCCGAAGGAATTCAAAGGCTTAAGGCCAAAAGGAAAGAAGCAATTGAACCAAGGAGCCGAAAGGACCGCCCAAACCGTTGAACAATTGAACCAATTCCTTCGGACATTTTGTCCGAAGGATTTCTCTTGTGAAATTTTGCCACGAAAAATCTTTTCGAAAGATATCCTTTTGTTCCTTGACTTGGCAATTTCTTTGGACAAAATGTTCGAATGAATTCCTTCAGACATTTTGTCCGAAGAAATTCATCCTTTGCTTTTTTGAAGAAAACCTTACCCTTTTGGCCTTCTCTTTGATCCTTTCACAAATGTTCCATGCCCTCCGCAAGGGCACTTGTCCTTCGGGCTTTGGGAGACTCCTTTGAACCGTTCGATTGAACCAACCGACTGAACCAATTCTTTGAACTTGTCTCTGGAATCTTCCACTTCCTTCCTTCACTCGGAGCTTTCTTGAACTTTTGAACCATTTTGGTTCAAGGTTCAACGGTTCAATCTTTCTTCTTCGGAGTCTTCTTTTCGTTAAGTCTTTCGAAGCCGTTTGATCTTTTTGAAGCGATTGAACTTTGAACTCGCCGAAGCGCTTAACTCTTTAAGTCCATCGACGTCGTTGAACCTTTGAACTCGTTGAAGGCGGGGTTCAATGGTTCAATGGTTCATTCCATTTGTTTGAAGCTTGTCGATGAACCCTTTGGTTGAACCTCGACGTTGAACCAACCTTGAAATTGCCTAAGTGTTTAGAACTTGTTTCTTTGTGAGAGCTCACCTATTGAAGTTGTTGAACTTGTTGAACTTGCGAGTCCCTTAGCTGAAAAAGCTTGAATAATTGGAGAATTGGAGTGCTCAGAACATTTTTTGAGAAGGGTAGAGAGAATTTTGGCCTGCAGGTATAAAATAGTTGATATGTTGTCCCCAAAAATGAGTGACAAATTTTGGAAACAACAACTGGCTCCAGTTGGGGAACTTTCATCGATTGTAAAAATAATTGAAGGGAGTAGAATCCAGCACCTCCAGTGCCTTTAAGTATGCCATTAGGCTATGGAGTCATACTACCCAAAATGAAAGGCGCAAAAAAGAAACAAAAATGAACAACACAAAACAAGCTAAAGACTACAAAAATTATACATATGTACAAATGATCTTATCTGATACTTTAAGAATTGAAGTGCTTCAGATGCTGCCCATTGTGAGGCAGAGAAAAGGGCGTGCTATCTTGATACTTCAGTAAAAAACTATTTTCACCATTGCGCAGATGAATAACAAACGGGCCTCTCCATAGGGAATCGAATTTTCCATGCATTCCCTTTGGTTCTCTTCTCTTGTCCCATAACAGGGCTTGGTCTCCAATCTAAAAATCACAGGTTTTTGTTTTCTGGTCAAAGAGCTTCTTCACCAGACTTTGATGCGTAATGATTCGGTCTACTACCATAGTTCGCTGCTCATCCAGCTTAGTCAGGCACATGATTTTTTTATCGATGGAGCTTTCATATGTCTAATCTTCAATCACCTTTGCCAATTTTAGTGCTGGCAATTTCAGGGTGATTGGTATCTCTGCATTGAGACCATACAAAAGTTGGAATGGTGACATACATATCGCCCTCTTGGGTGTAATTCTGTCTGCCCATAAAGCATTAACCAATGCTTTATGCCAAGTTCGTTGGTTGTCATCCATCAGCTTCTTGATGATGCTCACCATTTTCTTGTTGCTTGATTCTGCTTGGACATTCCCTTGTGAAAAATAATCAGAGGAGTGGGAGAGGGTAATCTCATAATAAAAATAAAACTGAGTAATCTCATGAGAAGAGAAACAGGGTGCAAAAAAATGTCTTTCACAACCCAGATTATGGAAGGACTCCAAAAGTTGGTTTTGCTGCTCTTTATCCATGCAGCGAAGGAACACTCCATCGAGGTTCTTTTTATACAAGCCGTTGTCTCATAAGACAAAATTGGCAGTTTTTAACTTGATAGTCCTATTTTCTTTACGAGACAGGTGAGCAGGACACTCACCATAAGTAAGGAAATGAGCAATACTCAAATACCACTCATTCGTGGTGGAAACAAAGATGACTATTGGCGTGTCTTCAATTTTTGCTTCTTCATGCTCTGTTTCTTCTGGTCTATTGTCAACAATCAATTGGTAGAGGCCCCTTCCCTGCACAATCTTTGTTGGTTTGATAACCAGATCAAACTCCTGAATTTTAGTAATCTAATTATCCCTTTTGGTTCCAAACTCCAGCTGAGTTAATATGGATTTGACTGTGGTATCAGGAACGAGGGTAATAACGTGTGAATTTAGGATGTAAAAATAGAAGTGTTTTACTGCCTTTACTATTGCATAAGCATGCTTCTCCAGATTTGACTATTTTAATTCATGAGCTTTGAAAAGACAGTGCATGAAAGATATGGGAGATTCCACACATTCTTTGTTCTGTTGAACTAGAATTACTGAAAGTGTGTGCTCGAAAGCATAACTGTACATTATGAAATCTTTGGTATAATCTAGACAAACCAAAATTGGGGCATGGGCGATAGCTGTCTTGATGTCTCGAAATGCCAATTTACCTTCTTTAGTTCAGTTGAAAGTGGCATTTCCCTTCATCATGTCCACAATGTGGCGAGTCTTCTCGGCAAACTCAGGAATGAACCTTCGTAAAAAATTCACCTTTTCGAAGAAATAGTGAACTGCAGTCTTACTTGTGGGCAGAGTAAGCTCCTGGATGGATTTGACTCTTTCTAAGTCAATCTTTATGCCTTCTCGGGATACAATGTGTCTGAAAAGTTTTCCTTCTGTTACCCAAAAAATAGACTTTTTAAGATTTAGAGAAATGTCATTCTAGCGACATCGTTCCAGCACTTATTGCAAATGGTGCACATGATCAGGACGATGCTTGGAAAAGATTGTTAAATCATCAAGATACACCACAATGAACTTACCCATTTCGTCTTTGAAATCAAGGTCCATTGCTCCCTAAAAAATGGGGCCAACATTTATCAGGGCAAATGGCATTCTTCGATATGCAAAGGTGCCCCAAGGTGTGGTGAAGGCAGTCTTATGTTGGTTTGCTTCACCAACTTCTACTTGATTGTACTCTGAGAAGCCATCCAACATTGATAACATCTCTGAACCAGTCACCGTCTGAAGGACTTGATCCATGATGGGCAGAGGGTAATTATCCTTTAGGGAGGGTTGATTCAAATTCTTAAAACCATGCAGAGGTGAATTTCGCCATTCTTTTTTTCACAGGAACTATGTTTGCAATCCATGTGGAATGATGGATTAAGAAAATTATCCTAGCGTTCAACATTTTCTGTATTTCAGACAGAATAGTACCTGATATCTTTGGATTATACTGCCGAGATTTTTGCTTGAAAGGCACTGAATCACTCTTGAGAGGAATTTCATGGCAAATTTCTTCAACCCTGAGCAACTTCAGATCATCATAGGAGTACGCCAAAACATTCATGTAATGGCGAAGCAGGTCAGTAAATTTGAGTTTCTCCTCTAGAGTGCAACACTTCTCAATGTTCACCATCTTGGGATTTTCCTTGGTACCCAAATTTATCTAATCAAACTCTTGGGAGGAGCTTGAATCCATTTGTTACTGTTTGATGAACCTGTCGTACTTGTCAAACAATTTCTCAAGGAAAATCAATCATTTAGGAATTTTATTCCGTTTTAGCTGTAGGAATTTTTATTTGCATCTGAACTTGTTTCAGGCTCTGATTCAAGTTTCTAAGGCTCACTGCCTTCGAAGTGAAGCTATTCAAAGCTATCTTTTTATTCTAAAAAGGCGAAGATTTGGTTGTTACCATTAAACACTTGTCAATGATTGGCATTGTTAGGCACACTTGGTCAAAAAATCAGTTCGATAGTGTACACGTCTCCCCTAAAATCTTAGTGAGAAACTAAAAGAGTTGCAGAAATAGTCAATGCATCAGCTCGATCATTGAATTTTTTAGGTACTGCAGAGATACTGAAAGTATCAAAGCTTTCAATTTGATCCCAAACTAGATTACGGTAATGGCGCAATCTCTCATTTTTAGTTTGGTAAAAGTTCCTGACTTGACAAACCACCAACGCAGCGTCTCCTTTGGCGTGAAGGAGTTTGACGCCCCTGTCTTGAGTAGCCTTTAATCCAAGCAGCAATGATTCATATTCAGTAGTATTGTTAGTGTTGCTGAACTGCAATTTATAAGAATAAGAGAAAATATCTCCTTGATGAGATATTAACACAATCCCAGCTCTTGCACTGGTAGAAGAACAACTGCCATCGAATTCGAGAATCCATACACTATCAAAAACTGATTTTTTTTTATATTTTTCTTCGTTTGGAGGAGAGGATTCTTTTGGGCTTGCACTATGCTCTATTAATTCCTTTGTTGTTCTATTTGAACTAATTTTTAGATTGTCATCTTCAGAAGTTTTAACAGTTAGGACATGAACACCCTCTGTAGTCAGGAAGTAATTACTCACGCCTGAAGACTCAAACATAATTTGAGCTTCAGGTACTGATATTTGAGTGATAACGTATTTTGTCTCTTTCTCATGGAGCAATCTCTGCATGACGCCTTTAACCGAGATCTTTGCTTCAGACAAATCCATACTTAACTCGCCACCAACATCTTTACAGAAATTTCGTCCAAGAAGAATGTTGTATGAGGCTGGGACATTGGCCACCAGGACTGTCATCTTAATTCTCTTGTCTGAAAATACTGCAAACGCAAATTGGGTGTCCTTGATTTGTCCTAGCACCACTTGTTTGTTCTCCATAGAGAAACATCTCCCAATGGTCTTGGTTAGCGTGAGTCCAAGAGACTGCCACTTTGGCAAGCATGACATTGTCAGATGCACCTGAGTCTATGATGTAATTGTTCAACTGGTGTCCATTTATTAGCAGGGAGACATAAAATGGTTTTGTCCTTCCGAGAGTAATAGGAGGAGTAATGACAAAGTTATTTCGAGTGGACGTGGGAGTTACTTTTGGAATAGTTGGTCATGCAGGGATGATTTTATTATTTACACACTGAACCAACTTATCCAACTGCTCAGGGTTGGATTGCAGGAATTCAAACTCAGACATTTAAATTTTGGTTTTCTTGATATGGTCGACTATATCAAATGTCTGAAATGAATTAGGAACAGGGGAAGGCAGTTCATCCTTTTGATTTTTAAGGGGAGTGGTATTGGTCTGCAAATTTGAAGTAGAAGGTGTAGGAATGCTTGATGTACTTAACCTTTTTAGCAATCATTGAGTCATTTCGCTGGAAAAGCAGAGAAGTTTCTCGTTTGGCAATTAAAATTGCTGATTGAGATCGCTCCTCTATTTTTTTATCAGCGTGCAGGGCTGACTGGTTCTGGGACCGGGTGAATACAGCATATGATCCATCAAACGCCTCACCTTTACTTCTGGGTTCATCCTGGTACTTCAAGAAACTAATGGTGGAGTTGCCAGCTAATTTTTCTTCTCCCTATATGAAGAGATTAGTGTCATCTTCTGGTTCAATTTAGGCTGGAAGAAAAACTCAGATTCTATTTCAAAATATTCAACAACTGAATTGGTTGGAGGTGCTTCAATGGCAAGTTTCCCCTGTGGGGGAGGAAGGCAATTTGGCTGCCCTTGATTCCTGGCAGCATTGCCTTGGTACGACTGATTGGAAAAAGTTATCCTTGGTATATCTCTGTACTAAAGAGCAGAAGACATCCCTTGCGCCATTTGCTTTTTGAGAGCTAGCAACTCATTTGCCAACTTCTGCACCATAGGATCAGTGATGCCTGTAGACGAATATTCAAAAGATGAAGATTTACCTCTGTTAGGATCTCTTATTATCTTTTCTGCCAAGATAAGGTCATCTTCAACCTCAGTGGCTAAATCTTGAGCAGTAGCAAGGTCTATGTGGCCAACACGTTTCAGCAAAAAACTCGCTTTAGGCAGCTGAGAGTTGATGAATAAGCATTTGAGATTCTCAGCTGTTGGTTGAGCAATGGTAGGACTCATGTTCCTCAGCTTGTCAAATTTGGCAATGAAGTCCCTTATAGGTTTATGGGCTCTTTCTTCATTTGTGTGAGTTGGGCCAGCAGGGCATGCGCATCTTCTGCAGGTTTGAACTTGGGTTCAAATTTGACTTTGAGAGTGTTCCAGTCAATCACTGACTGAGCCTACAGATGGTATAACTAGTTTGCATCAGCACCTTGTAATGTCTCCACAAACAACCTGACTGCTACGTCCTCATACTCCACACCTATCATGCCACAAGCTATGATGAAAACTACAATATGTTCATCAGGATGAACTCTCCCATCACCAAAGAATTTAGAAAAATTCTTCCTTGAACTGCGTGGTAGCTCATGTAGAGGTGGGGTTAAATTGAGTGGGCCAAAAGAGTTACCATAGGGGCCTTGAACTGCCATGATATGTCGATTAAATGGAGGGATAACAAATATGGGTGGAGTATGTATAGGCAAAGCTCTGCTAACAGAGGAAAAAGAAGCTCTGTTTTGTATTGGTGACCTGGTGTTGGTAATAGGAAGACTCATAGTTCGCTGAAGGTGAAGTTGTAGAGGAAACAAATCAAAATTGCTCTGCTACACCAACTCAAAAACAGGGTCAACAACACCTTGAGCTTTTTGGCTTCTTGTATAGCGTGGAGTTCCTAGATTGTAAAACTTGAAATGGATAAGGATAGGGACTACTTCAATTTGAAACTTGATGCTTCAAACTGCACAAAACATTCCCCAGCGGAGTCGCCAAAAACTGTAGGCGTGGAGCTAGAAGAAAGTGAAAAAGAAGTGAAACGTTTGATCCCCAGCGGCTCTGGTTTCACAGACCAGAGTATATAATGGAAATAGACAAGGCTATAATGATAATGGATAAGGCACATGGGATGCTTCAATCTGAAGCTTGAGGCTTCAAATTGCACAAAATTACTGTGTCCCCAACAGAGTCACCAAAAACTGTTGGCGTGAAGCTGGCAGTGTTCTTTCCTACTTTACGTCGTTCCCCAGCGATATGAAATGCTTCAATTTGAATAGACTAGAAAATGACTGGAAATGCTCGTCGATCTCCAGCGGAGTCGCCAAAAGCTGTTGGGTAAATATTTTGTCACCAGCTAACTGATGGGTAAAATAGGTTGCTTCAACCACAACATGAGGAGATTGATCGGTCAAATGTGCAAGTTTACCACATCAAAAAGGGACAAATCTCTCCTCTCATCAAGGGGAGGTTCCCTATAACTATAAGGCACTATATACTATATATATAAGCTAAAAATAACACTCGGGTAGGACAACACCATCTATCTCTCTTTTTTCAGAGATAATGTTCATAGACATGGGAGAAATCTTGGTGAAAACACTGAAGGCACTTCTCTTCTTTCGAAAGTAGTCTACAGCAAATAGTAATAATTCTTTCTGATAGGTAACAAGTAAATGTGACAGGGTGCAATAACCAACAGAATGAGGTGAGCACAAAGTCTTCACCTCAACTGCCAAAGAGTGAAATATACGAAAGACAATAGAGGCACAAAGTCGTCCCAAGATCCTTTAAACAAAAACAGAAAATAAACACACTAAAGACAATTGTGGCAGCACAAAGTCTCTCCACAGTCGGCTCAGGACACCTTGGTTATTTCCACTAGTTCTACTTATTTAATTAAATGGACAAGAATGCATTCAGAAAACAGACATAAGAACAATTTCCTCAACAACACAAGCTATTCCAGCACAAAGTCTAAAAGGTCACTTGCTTTCTCATTCAAATAACGAAATATGATTAACAATCTGAGCTCAAAGTCTCAGTAATGTCTTTCAATTTGGGCAGAGTTTTGCTTTTGATAACAAAAAGATCTCCCTTGCATAAAATAAGAGATTACAATATATAGCGTTCCAAGAAAGACTTGGGCGCTTTATTTCACGAAATGGCCCATGCTGCATTGAATGCCTTCAATATCAGTGGAAGGGCCATGCTAGAATAGGTCATCACCCTTGACTTTGGTGTACAGAAACATCTCAAATGTCTTCTCCTCAGCATGATTCGTTTGGTCTGTCTCCAGATATGTACGCGACTGTCCACTTGCTTTTATTCAAAGGGAGAAAAAATAGGGTGTGCTTTTTAATGTTTACGCGCTCAGATGTCTACTTGGTGGACTGTTCCACCTAGTGGAATAACTCCCCTGTAGATATTTTAGTATTTCTTGTAGCTTTCCCTCTTTCTTGTTGCAATTTGAGCTCTCGGGCTATCTTCTTACCTTCAACAGGCTCTTTCGGCTTCTTTCTTCAGTTGTTCACTAAGTTTTGTTCTTCAGGTTCCGCGCCATATTTGAAAATAAACAGGCATTTTATTACATTGAATTTGACGTATGCGGGGACGTCACTGGTTGCTGGTCGCTTGAACCACATTGAACCTTGAACCTTTGAACCATGAGAGTTCATTGGTTCAATGGTTCAACGGTTCGGGCGGTCCTATTGGCTCCTTGGTTCAATCGCTTCTTTCCTTTTGGCCTTAAGCCTTTGAATTCCTTCAGATTTCTGTCTTTGGAATCCCCCAAAGGGAAGATGTCCCTTCGGACCTTGAGAATGGTCCATTTCGTGGTCGCCGAGAGTCCCCCGCAAGGGTACTTGCCCTTCAGGGTCCTTCGAGCGGCCTTGTTCTTCAAATCCTTCGGACAAAATGTCCAAAGGAAATCTTTCCTCTGCGTTTGCCGCTTTCTGTCGGGCCTTTCAACATTCCTTCGGACATTTTGTCAGAAGGATTTCTCTTGTAAACTTTTGCTACAAAAAATCTTTTCGAAAGATATCCTTTTGTTCCTTGACTTGGCAATTTCTTCGAACAAAATGTCCGAAGGAATTCCTTCGGACATTTTGTTCGAAGAAATTCATCTTTTGCTTTTTTGAAGAAAACCTTACCCTTTCGGCCTTCTCTTTGATCCTTTCGCAAATGTTCCTTGCCCTCCGCAAGGGCACTTGTCCTTCGAGCTTTGGGAGACTCCTTTGAACCGTTCGATTGAACCAATCGATTGAACCAATTCTTCGAACTTGTCTCTAGAATCTTCCGCTTCCTTCCTTCACTTAGAGCTTTCTTGAACCTTTGAACCATTTTGGTTCAAGGTTCAACGGTTCAACAATTCAATCTTTCTTCTTCGGAGTCTTCTTTTCGTTAAGTCTTTCGAAGCCGTTTGATCTTTCCGAAGTGGTTGAACTTTGAACTTGCTGAAGTGCTTAACTCTTTAAGTCCGTCGATGTCATTGAACCTTTGAACCCGTTGAAGGTGGGGTTCAATGGTTCAATGGTTTATTCCATTTGTTTGAAGCCTGCCGATGAACCCTTTGGTTGAACCTGGACGTTGAATCAACTTTGAAATTGCCTAAGTGTTTGGAACTTGTTCCTTTGTGAGAGCTCGCCTATTGAAGTTGTTGAACCTGTTAAACCTGCGAGTCCCTTAGCTGAAAAAGCTTGAATAATTATAGAATTGGAGTGCTCAAAACATTTTTTGAGAAGGGATGAGAGAATTTTGGCTTGTAGGACCAAAATAGTTGATATGTTATCCCCAAAAATGAGTGACGGATTTTGGGAACAACAAAAATTATATTTTAATAATCTATATTGATCAATTGTCATTTTTTATTTTTGTTTACCATTAAATAAATGTTTACCTCTAGTTTCAGTTCATAAACTTGTTTCAAAGCTGGATTTTGTCATACTAACTGTTAAAAAATTTACCTTCACTTATTTCATCTTATTACTTTGATTTCAACAACACAAAGACCAAATGCAATATACAATTTGACACAAAGGTAGAGACTAACCACCATACCACCATTGTTTATTAGATAGGTAGTTAGTAATTGATGTAGTTAATTAATAATTGATTATTATGTATATAGCTTTTTAAAGTTATTTAGTAATATTTATTTTGATATTTTTGAGTATTTGTTTTTTATTTTGAAAATTAAAATAAAATAAAATAATTCAAATATTTTTCTCAGTTTGTATAGGTTAGCGAATTTGTTTTAAATTTTTTCCTTGTCTAATATAAACATAAACTTCAACCTTGAAATGGGATTGGGGATACTTCTGGGTTAAAAAAAAAAAATGTTATAATGATTTCCTTATCTCTTTTGAATCATTGTAAGGGTTCAATAAAATTTTAGTAATATCATGTGTATCATTTACTTGTAATTGGACCACAATACTTTAAACACACACACACACACACAATTGAATTCAAATAGGACTTTATTAGTGTGCAAAATCAACATCCAATGGTTAAAAGTGAAAAAGATGGGACAAAGCAGATAAGTGCACTTTTGTAATGTCCCCATTTTCATGAGCATGAGTTCGTAGAGGGTTTAGCCTATTCCTGGGTCTTGTAGGCTAAGGCGAGATGGATAGAGGGTCCAGTCGGCAGTTATCCAGTTTTTGGTGGGCTCTACATGATCGTTTTGAAGTGTTCCCCTTGGGTTTATGGAAAGCTTCGACACCTAGAGGGTGTAACTTTATAATTTAGTGTTATAAAGTTACTTTATGAAGTTATAACTTTATTTTTAAAATAAAGTAATTTTATAAAAGGGGAATATAAAATAAATTAAAACATAATTCTAGAAGCTTCTTGGAGAGGTTAAAGAAAAAGGTATAAATAAGACCCTTGGGCAAGCTTCTAATCATCTTATGTTGAGTATTGATCATTGTGTGATTGTGGAGCCTAGGGTTTTTGCAGAATTTCATTGGAGACGAACAACTCCATTGAAGGCATAATTGAGGGTGTGAAATATCACCTGAAGGGTTGCAATAAAGGAAGGAGTACTCAGCGCCTTCATTTGGACTTCATTGCTAGGGTTTGAAGAATTGATTTTTGAAGAAATAATATTGCAAGTTACATGGCAGCCATGAAAGAATTCGACTTGCTTTGATGAAGCCATATTTCCAACATCCAACCATTTGAGGAGTAGTGGCTGGGATAGAGGAAGATATTAAGGGCAGTTTGGGGGTCTATATCATTGCAATTGATTTATATTTCATCCTACAACAAAGCTCAGGTCTGCAACTTAGTGAGGGGTCGATTTTGGTCTTAGAGGCTTCCAAAAAATATCATACACACCCCAAAAAGAGCGGCCAGCCTCAAGGAACCTTCCCATTCAGTTTGGTGGCATTTGGTGCATGATTTGTGACAATATTAGGGTCTGATCTGATCTCTGCAAGTCTAAAGACAACTCAGAAATTTACATCATTTGGAGGCATTCATCATTCCGTGTTGAGGGGGACTCATCTACACCATTTGTAATCAGGTTCCTCTTATCTTATTGCTTGTATGTGATCATTTTGCCCTTTATTGCAAGTCTGAAGCACATTTATATCACACTGATTTGTACTCAGAAAATTGAATTAAAAGGCATTGAGTTGGCTACAATTTGCATTGTTTATTATTGCTATATTGTCTACCTTGTTTGTTTATCAATCTATTGTTCAAGACTAGTAAAAATCTCTGCAAAACACATTGAAAATCAATTAGACTAGCAAACTGAAAATACAGACCAACAAGTGTTTGACAAAATTCCCAAGCATCAAACTCAGAAAAATCTGACAAATTTCAGTCACTATTAGTTGGGGATTTTACAGTGGTATCAGAGCGGTTTCCTGCCAACCTCTTGGGTAAGTTTCAACTGCAGATTGAAAGTTCAGTTGAACAGCATGACTATTTTCATGAAGCAGTCAAATGCTATGATGAAAGAATTGGAGAAGCTTAGACAAAGTCAGGAAAGGATGGGTGAATTGCTTTCACACCCTACAACCATAGACAAATTAGCACGGTATATGACATCCCTTTTTAAAGGGGCTACATTACAAAACAAAAAGGAGAAACAAGAGGTCTCTACAGGGGAAGTATCTAGAAATCTTTACAATGAATCATCTAGTGACCAGCATATCGTTGATCCTATGGAAAGCAAAAATCAGACTTTTAAGAAAGATATTGGGCACAAGACACTTCATGATGACTTCAAGATCGGAGAAGAGCAAGTGATCTTTGAAGATAAAGATAAGGTTTCTTGTGATGCTTCATTAGGTGAGCCTAGCATTGCTTCATCCTATCATGGTAAAGAATCAAATGGTGTGTCGATGAATGCTATTCATACATCTGAAAGTCTATTGGAGGCTCGAGATAGAAAGGTGAATGTGAAAGTTAATCATTTACTTAGTGGAGCAGCCACTAGTGTTTTGACTACACATGATGGAGACATTTTACAACATCATGATGTCATTACTGATTTGTTTGAGGACAGCAGCATTATGTCCCATGGTTCTCATGAGATAGGAGCTTGTGATATGATATCAACCATTGATGGCAGCCCTACACCAATTGTTAGACATGTTGATTTGACTCAAGAGGATATGAGGGCAGCCATGGGGAATGAGTTGTCTATATCATCTTTGTAAGAAGCTTCACTTGAGACTTCTACATTGGAGGCCAGCATAGAGCATGCTAATGATATGGGTAATAAGGGTATGGATTCTTTGGATGATCATAGTGCTACTTCACCTTCACATCATGAAAAATCAGACTATGGCAGCCAATGACAGTTGGAACAAAAGGCTTTGGTTTGGGAAGATTTGCAAGTGCAAATGGTGGTGAAGGAAGATGGAATAACTCATGCTTTGTCAAGAATGGACATCACTCACAAACACCTAGAAGACCTTATTTGGATAGCTCAAAGAGAGGAAAGACAAAAGGGATTGGGACATGGCATTTCTCATACACATTTGCATCCCTTCAAAGATGCTTTGGAATTGATAAAAGAAGACTACCTACAATTGGTTAGAGATAGGGACAAGGTTGTCCAATTGGTGAAAGATCAAGATAGAGAGATTGCTGACCTTTGTCTACTTTTGAGCGGGCATAATCACTCCTCTCATAATTCAGAAAATCGGTTCTTTATGGCAGCTAGGAGACAAGATGAGACACATCAAAACTTGATGGTGTTTGATGACTACAATGAAGAAGAAGATTCCAAAGATTTGAATTGGGACAACGATGTTCTTCCTCGTTCTTATGAGATAACTACTCTTACGCATGGGAGAATTTGTGAAGATGAGTCTACAAGTGTTGGTTCACAAAGTGTAAGTGTTGGGCATGAAGACTCCAATTAAAATGCACTTGTAAAGCTTGAAGAATATGATAGGTCTGCTGATGACAGCAGCCACATTTCTTCACCTTAGCATGAGAAAATACTTCTACAACATGAGAATTACGATACCTTGGAATCATCTATAAATGGTACCCAAGAATTGGGGGCCAAAAATGGATTTTATGGGATGAATACAAGTCATGAGCATTCTGATTTTTTATATCAAACTTGGAAGGATTGGGAAAGGACACAAAATTTATGTGATATGTGGTCACCAAGGGCCAAGGATGCTAGATTAGTGGTTGTCAAGGCGAGACAGCATCTTCAAAACATAAAAGGAAAGGTCAATCTCTCCAACATGGAAAGGCGAAAGGGGATAGATCACATTAGGAGACTCCTCATCCAAATGAGGGATGAATCTAAAAATACTCGAAAGGTTGCCAAAAACCTTGATTATTGGATAAAACAGAGTGATAGTTCTGATAATCACGTGGATGTGCTTATTCCTGAAGTGATCCAGTCATCAAAAAAGGTTCTTGTCTTGGAATACATGGATGGGGTACGATTAAATGATAAAGCAGCCATTGAAGCTTTAGGTGTAGACAAGCAAATTCTTGCAGAGTGGATTACACGTACTTATGCACATCAAATATATATTGATGTTTTTTTTAATGGGGATCCTCATCCTGGGAATTTCCTTGTGAGCAAGCAACCCCCTTTTCGACCCATTCTACTAGATTTTGGACTGACCAAATCGATCTCAAGTAATATGAAGCAAGCATTAGCGAAAATGTTGCTGGCCAATGCTGAGGCGGATTATTCAGCGTTGCTATCAGCCTTCTCTGAGATGGGCCTACGATTACGCTTGGACATGCCAGAAGAAGCTATGACAGTTACTAATGTATTTTTCCCTAATTCAACTCCAGCAAAAGAACCCCTTGAAAATATGAAAAGTTTGGCTAAGAATAGGGAGGAGAACATGAAGAAAATTCAAGAAAAGATGCTGAAGCAAAAAAAAAGATGCTCCTCGTAATCCAATTGATACATTTCTAAGTGATGCTGTCATATTCATGAGGGTCTTGAATCTTCTTCGAGGACTTGGTGCATTATTGGATGTGCGCATTGTTTATCTTGATATTATGAGGCCATTTGCTGAGTCTACTCTAATGGTGGGAAACCTAAGAAGTGAATTGGCAGATAATAGCAGATGGATACTTGACACATCCATTCATTCAGAAGTGGAGACTAAGTTGAGACAACTTTTACTTGAATTGGGCCGACAACAATATATCATTGGAATCCAGGTATGTGCATACAAGGATGGGAAAGTTATCATAGATACCGTTGCAGGAACGCTTGGGAAATATGATCCCCAGCATGTTTAGCCTGATAGTCTCTTCTCTATTTTTTTGGCAACCAAGGGTGTGACTGCAGGGCTTGTTCATTGGATGGCAGATAAAGGGAAGCTAAGTCTTGTTGACAGTGTGTCAAGCCTGTGGCCTGAATTTGCTATAAATGGAAAAGAAGGATGCAAGTTTGCTCATGTCCTTAACCATACAGTAGGACTTCAAAGTGCCATGGTTGATGTCATCAAGGAAGATCCTTTCCTTATGTGCGATTGGGAAAAGTCTTTAAATAGAGTTGCCACTGCTGTACTTGAGTCTGATCCTGGCCTTGAGCAGAAGTATCATACACTGTCTTTTGGTTGGCTCTGTAGGGGAATCATAGAGCATGCATCCAAAAAAAAATTCAGGAGGTGCTTGAGGAGGCATTTATTCGCCCTCTTGACATTAATGGGGAACTTTACATTGGTATTCCATCGGGTGTGGAATCTCGTCTTGCTTCACTTTCTCTGGATATGAAGGATGTCCAGAAAGCTGCTGCCATGTATTCTCCTACAATTTCAAAAGAAATAAATGGCTTGATAAGTTATCACATCCAAGAGGATTTGGTAGATGAATGTGAGTACAGATTATATTGGGATACAGGGATCATTTTGTATGATATATTGTTTTTCGTCATGATAGTGGTTCACAACAGTGCTGAGCATGATTCAGTATCTTTTCGGGCACTCTACAGAGTCATTTGGGATCCAGGTGGAGTAGAGTTTTCTTGGCAGTTGAGATTGCTTGGGGACAAGCAATTTTAGGGAGGGCGGACTGTAATGTCCCCATTTTCATGAGCATCAGTTCGTAGAGGGTTTAGCCTATTCCTGGCTCTCGTAGGCTAAGGCGAGATGGATAAAGGGTCCAGTCGGCAGTTATCCATTTTTTGGTGGGCTCTACATGATCGTTTTGAAGTGTTCCCCTTGGGTTTATGGAAGCTTCGACACCTAGAGGGTGTAACTTTATAATTTAGTGTTATAAAGTTACTTTATGAAGTTATAACTTTATTTTTAAAATAAAGTAATTTTATAAAAGGGGAATATAAAATAAATTAAAACATAATTCTAGAAGCTTCTTGGAGAGGTTAAAGAAAAAAGTATAAATAAGACCCTTGGGCAAGCTTCTAATCATCTTATGTTGAGTATTTGATCATTGTGTGATTGTGGAGCCTAGGGTTTCTACAGAATTTCATTGGAGACGAACAACTCCATTGAAGGCATAACTAAGGGTGTGAAATATCACCTTAAGGGTTGCAATAGAGGAATGAGTACTCAGCTCCTTCATTTGGACTTCATTGCTAGGGTTTGGAGAATTGGTTTTTGAAGAAATAATATTGCAAGTTACATGGCAGCCATGAAAGAATTTGATTTGCTTTGATGAAGCCATATTTCCAACATCCAACCATTTGAGGAGGAGCCGCTGGGATAGAGGAAGATATTAAGGGCAGTTTGGGGGTCTATATCATTGCAATTGATTTATATTTCATCCTCCAACAAAGTTCAGGTCTGCAACTTAGTGAGGGGTCGATTTTGGTCTTAGAGGCTTCCAAAAAATATCATACACACCCCAAAAGGAGCGGCCAGCCTCAAGGAACCTTCCCATTTAGTTTGGTGGAATTTGGTGCATGATTTGTGACAATATTAGGGTCTGATCTGATCTCTGCAAGTCTGAAGACAACTCAGAAATTTACATCATTTGGAGGCATTCATCATTCTGTGTTGAGGGGGACTCATCTACACCATTTGTAATCAGGTTCCTCTTATCTTATTGCTTGTATGTGATCATTTTGCCCTTTATTGTAAGTCTGAAGCACATTTATATCACACTGATTTGTACTCAGAAAATTGAATTAAAAGGCATTGAGTTGGCTACAATTTGCATTGTTTATTATTGCTATATTGTCTACCTTGTTTGTTTATCAATCTATTGTTCAAGACTAGTAAAAATCTCTGCAAAACACATTGAAAATCAATTAGACCAGCAAACTGAAAATACAGACCAACAAGTGTTTGACAAAATTCCCAAGCATCAAACTCAGAAAAATTTGACAAATTTCAGTCACTATTAGTTGGGGATTTTACAACTTTGACTTAGTAGAGACCATGAAAAATACCTAGGAGCATTAGGGATGCTCTGCACAGGGGTTAGATGTGTTGATACTTCTGGCACAAAGCATGTTAGACATGTTGATAGTTCTAGCATAATGCTCGAGACATGATAGAGAAAGAAGGAAAGAAAGAGGGAGAGTTGAACATCTAAGAAGAATAGAGCGCATTGTTGAAAGTCAACAAACATGCCACTAATGCATCATTAAGACCAATTATCGAGTGCATAAAAATATATAAAAAAATACTTATACTTGTTAAGCCCATTTTAGGTGTCTACAATTATTATGTTTATTATGTGAAAAGGCATAACTACAATGATAGATAAGAGGATTGGGAGGATTGAACATAATGGTATGAGATGTCAAAAAATTGTAGAATTTAAATTTGATTTCTATTTAACTATTACAGGGTGTTTTTCTTCTTTCTTAATGAAAGAGTTTTAAAAATTGTGATATCTTAAACATATAATAATATTTAGATTTAATATGTAATGAGTTCATCTTTTATTTTTTATATTTTAATTTTAATTATTAACTTTTATTTTTTATTTTTTAAATTTAATTACTCGCTTACATATTATATATAAGTTTTAGTTTTATTTATTTTTTTATTTTTCACAATTAGTCATAAGCATCTAAAATTAATTTCTATTTAATATGTAATTAATTTTTTTTAAATGTTAGTTACGTTTATTTTTTTGATTTTTACTTTTTTTAATTTGATTTTAGAGTTGGAGGGATCTTGCCAGATAAAAAGAAAAGAAAATAGTTAATTTGATTTGAGAAATAATTTCAAAAAAGCATATGGCCATATAGGATCTAAAAAACATTAAATATCACAACTAGAATATTATTGTATTTAATATTGTTCAAGATTACAAAAAAACCCTTAACTATTTAACAATCATCCCCATAACAAAAAACTAGTTGACAGACATTAACAAAGACATATAAGCCCTGATCCATACATTAATCTGAGATGTTCACCACCTCTGGGATTATCCCACCCCAGCTACAACATACCACCTCGCTATCCAATAAGCCCTGAATTCCCGATTGAGGAGATGCCCCCACTTCGCCAATCAACTGCCACAAACCTACAACTGCTGGTATCACCACTGACTCCTCCTTCATCTTATAGCTGATGGCCTGAAGCTTACGCTGTGCCACGTTTGAATGGCCTTATTTTGTTGGGGGGCCCTCCCCCTGTGACACTTGAAACACCCAACGTAGGGGGGAAACTAACTTCTAAAGAAGCCTCAAGCCAAAAAATTTATGGTTGCCACCCGTTTCTTAGACCTACAAGCATTCCACCAAACTAGGAAGCCTAACAGAGGAGCCTTGAGAGTTTCAATATTTGTCATAACCACCCCCTTAGCTAACCCCTTATCATTCATCCTGACCGACTCTAGTTCTTCAACCAAACATAAAAGGGCTATGAAATGATTCTCTAGCTCTCGAAAAAACACCAAAGGGATGAAACCCAAGCCGTCCTTACCAGAGAAGGGGAGAGGAGCAAAAGACCCACCTAGAAAATCTGCTAGTCTCACCAACAAATCCACCCGATAATTTAGGGCCACAAAAAACTCAACCATTTTCATCACTTACTCTTTATCAGAAATGAGCATCATAAGATTCGTGGTAAATAGGAAAGCCACCTTTGAAATACCCTGCCATCTTTGGCTCTTTTCTAGCACCTCACCACTCAGAACTTCCATAATAGCTTGAGCTACTTCCAAGGTGGGAGCCCAAAAAATATGATTCAACCGTGCCATCGAGACAAGGCCCACAAAACCCATTTCTCTCTTTGCCCCATGCCCAAAAATCACAGGTAAAGCCAAAGACTCCGCACAACTCTACTCCATCCTACCAGCACCCCAACCCTTCACTCTGAAGAAACAAGGTAAAAGAGTAAAAACCAATGCAATAAAAATCATTGCCGACTTGCATCAATTGAAATGATTATCAATCGAACATTCCACATGAACCAAATGAAAGAAACTAAAGGGCAACTCATCAATGCTTGACACTCGACCAATCTCCACATGCATTGACAAGCTACTGATGTCTTTCAAAAATTAAAATTAGCCACCTCGCTAAAATCTTCTTAGGCTTCCCTTATGTTATCCACTCCCCTGACTTCATTTTGCTCTATCCCAGCGTTAGCCAAAAAAATCGGCTACTTGGTTGGTCTCCCTATAGCAATGTGAACACTTCCAATTTTGAAATTTAGAAACATCACCCCAAACTTTCTCAAGGATATTATTCAAATTCCATGATTTAGCCCCTTATTTAGACAAGGCTTAAATGATGACTTGAGAGTCACTTTCAATTTCCAAATTAAATACCCCACACTCAAGTATTAGATCAATACCAACCACCAAGGCTTGGGCTTCAGCCTCATTGTTAGTCTCATCCATCAATTTGATAGACGTAACTCTAATAAGTGAACCACTATAATACCTGATCACACACGCCGCCCCAAAGACCCCTGGGTTCCCCCAAAAAGCTCTGTCAAAATTGAGTTTGAACCACCACGATGGTAGAACTTACCAAGCAATACCAACCCATTAATGAAATAATTTTTTTACTTTTTATTTTTATATTTTAAATTTTATTTATACATAATAATTAGAATTTAGTATTTATTTAGTAGTTAGTTAGTAATTGATGTAGTTAGTATGTGGTTAGTTACTAATTAATTATTATGTATATAATTTTTATATTTATTTAGTAATATTTATTTTGGCATTTGAGTGTATTTATTTTTTATTTAAAAAATAAAATTATAAATTTACATTATTTGAATTTAATCAAGAATATATTTCATAAATTCTTTTATAACGATTTTTTTAAATTTTTATTCTCATCAACAAACATAACCCAAACCTTGTAACTTAAATTATAAACAAAACAAATGTTTTAATAATTTTTTGATTTCTTTTGAATCGTTATAAAAGTTCAATAATATTTTAATAATTTCATGTGTATTTTTTAATTACAATTAGACTGTAATATTTATTTATAATTAAATTTAAATCAAAATTTTATTAATATACAAAATCCATATTTAAAATTAAAAATGAAAAAGACGAAACAAAAAAGATAATTACACTTTAAAAACCATTTTATATATATATATATATATATATAGGATACTACTTAAAAAAGAATTACATTTTATTTTAGAGAATTTTATATTTGAGATTTATTTATAACTTTGGATTAAAATTATATTTTCAAAAAGGCTATTTTGGAAGTTTTTATAATCAAATTGTTTTTATTGATTTGTTTGGTTTTTATAGCAATGCCAATTTTTTTATATAATATATTAAATTTTATAAAAAAATATATTCTATTTAATTTAATTTAATTTATATTTATTTATTTGGTTTTTATTGTAATATATATATTTTATAATATATTAAATTTTATCAAAAAAATGTATTTAATTCATTTTAATTTATATATTAATATTCATCGAAGGTTAAGAATGGTTCATGAAATTGTAAAAGATATAATGTAAAGAAGATAAGGGGAATCTAATAACACATTCTAATGAATATACAATAGAAAATTAAATTTAAAAAAAAAAGTGTTTGGAAAGCATCAATCCATCAAAATAAAGTATCATCAAGAAGGGAAAGTGCACAAAGTTGAGGGACAAAAAGGAGTTACCCGTAAACATGGTTTTCTTGAAATTTCAGAAAATTGAACTTGTGTAGATAATTTGAAATAGTTACACTCAAAATTTGAAGATGTTATAAGAATATAAATTTTAACACTTCAAAAGTCTAGTTTCCAAAACACTATTTAAAAAAAAAAAATGATTAAGTATAACTAAGTCAAACATCTAACATTTGAATAAGAACTGCTATTTTTTTCAAGAAAATAGAGTGGATAGACGACTGTGTGGCCCACCATTTTTTGAGCATCATTTAATATTGTTTGAAACCTTTTGGTGAATATTTAGATAAGATTTTCTAGTTTATAACCTATTTTTTTTATATTTTATCAATAAATATATTTTTTATTAATTTTGTAAGTAAATAGATTCTGAAATCTTATAAAAAATGAATAGCTAGCCCTGTGCCCCCTAACTACCTAAAAAAAATGTTTTTAAAAAAAAAAATGTATGTAAAATTAGGCCTAATTTGTGACCATGTAATTTATTTTATACCTGGATGAACGAAAAACAAATTACATTAACATGTATAAGCATGCATATTTGTGGCATTTGATGACCTAAACAACCTATAGTTAGATATCAGCGTAGTTTGTAACCTTAAAATAGTCCAAAAAGTATAAAAATCATATATTTGAAAAGAGGAGAGCATGCTTGTCATCATGGCAAACTTTTTTAAAATTTTGTTGTTGAATTTCCTAGTGTATTTATTTGGTAATGAAAATGAAAATTTGTTGTTTTCTATCAAACTCTCAGACTTGGTTGTAGATTGACAGGGCCAAGCCTTTGGATTGGGAATCCATGCCATTTTTGAACCAAAAGGCTTGGATTTTGAATTCAAATATTGTGTACACGTTATGTAACACATACACATTATACCCCACATACATTCTTTGCACACTTCTGCAATACTTACAAGTTAAGAACAAGAGCTATCAAGTGATTTTTTGGACCCTACCTTTAAAAAGCTATCAATTGTTCAATAGGTGATAGATCACGTTTGAGAAAGAGAAAGAAGTTGAAGAATGAAACACTTGAGCAAATACAAGAGGTGAGAGAAAAAAATAAGGTATGAATGCAAGCATTCATTTAAAACAAGATACAAAAATCATTTCTGATGAGCCAAATATCGTAGACAATGATACAATTGATAATAATGAATTTAATAATTATCCAATTGAAACTAATCAATTCAATAATGATGGAATTGACAATATTAAATTGAATAATGTTAAAATTATCAATAATGAATTAGATAATGTTGGAAGCTCACTTTCAAAGTATAGTGTTTTTTATTTTGTTGATGATGAGTGTATGCATGATGCCTTACCCCTTAGCAATGAAGAAATTTTCATGGAAAGAAATAATGATGAAATTAGCAATGAAGAAAATTTCATGAAAGCATATAATGAAAAAAGAAATAATGAAGAAAATATCATCCCACCATTAATCAACGAGAGTAATGATGATTTTGAAACACCCTCTCAACAAGTTCCATCACTAACAACATCTCCAAGAATTATGCGTAGAAAAGGTAAGTACTTAATTGAAGTCGATGAAAATATTTTGAAACCAATGCCTAACAAAATGTTTGACCCCCATTCAAAAAGACTGGCTCAGAAAACTTGAGATAGTTTCTTTCAAAAATTGGTTTATGATACTAAAAGATGTTAATTTTTTATTTCATTGATGAAATTGATTAAGATGAGACCTACCATGTACACATTATGGCTAAGAACATCTAATATGGATGGTGAAAAGACAAAAATTGTTGATAACTTACAAGATGTATATCATATTCTAGATCCTAAATTATGCAACAAAGATTGTAATGTTGCTCGATGTATAATCACAACTTGTGTAATAGGTAGTCAAATAGGAAAAAAATGATTGATTTCAAAAATAAGTCGAACACTTGATATAAATATAAAATATTAATAAAAATAATTTCAATACGTAAAAGACTTAATGAACCCAATACCAATGAGCTCTGGACATTCTCTGGTTGACTTTTACGAAAGGACAAGGCTATAGCCTATACTCTGAAAGAGTTAATTGTACAATTTTTTAAGAATAATACTGGAGTTTCATCCAATGCAAGAGATGTAGTCAAAAGAAGAGTTGGTTCTCGTAAACATGAACCACATCTGAAATATTTCTTGGATATGACTCAAACACAGTTGTACTCCAAATTTTTGGAAAAATATAATATTCTTAATCAGAATATTATATGGTAATTTAGATTCCCTAGAATTACTTTTAAAATAATATTTCATAAATATAGACTTTGCACTTGAAATAATAATTTAAATAATAAAATGAAATTGTATTAATTGTGTAATTCAGAGTTTCAAATTTTAAATAATAGAATGTAAATCTTCAAAGGGTTTCATCCTTGAGTTAGTGATATGACAAGGGTTTACATCCTTGAAATCTGGTTATACAATTAAAAGATTTCATCCTTAAGAGCAATGTAAAAGTTGATACTTGTACATGGTTATAAAGTTGAATGAATGGGTGGTGATTCCCTTCCTACCAATTGCTAATAATTAATACCCTCATAGCCTTCCATCAAAAGATATGTCTCCTCCAATAGTGGCAACCTTCCTTCTAATTAATGTAATCTAGTAATTAATTAACTAATGATGTGTATGCTCCTTAAGTGTGGCGCTCCTCTTTAAATGAGACGATTTTTCCTTTTTTATTTCTCCTTGAGTGTGGTGATTTATTTATTACTAGTTTTTAATTCAAGCTCTGAGTTGTGTTTGAGGATATTACAGACCTCCCTTCCTTAAATTTCTTGTCCTCAAACAATTGTCAATTGGGATAATTAAGAATTCCTGCTCCGTCCCACGTGGCATCTTCTATTGTCAAATTTTTTCAACTAATTAAATATTCTTTGATACTTTTATTTATTAACTTCTTTTCACAAATATTAAGAGTAGTCTCTGGTACTAGAATCAATTTACCTTCCTCATTAATTGGGGTAATTCCATAAAACAAATAACATTTTTTTCAAGTGTTTTTTTTAGGCAAGACACATGGAAGACATTATGCATGAGACAATGTCCTCGTAAATCCAATTCATATGCTACCTCTCCCATTCTTCTTATACTCTGGTATGGCCTGTAAAATTGAGGCTTGAGTTTTTCAACACCACTTTTTTTAAGGGAAGATTATCTATAAGGTTGTAACCTTAGATACACCATATTTCCAACTTCAAAGGTCCATTATATTCTATGTTGATCGCATATAATTTTTGATGATTTTGGGTGTGTTGAAGATTATCCTTGAGAGCTATTAAGATGTCTTGATGTTGTTGTATTAGATCCTTGGCATGCCTCTCGATGATATGTTGGATATGTTTTTCTTGTATGGAGCTGATCAAACATTATATTGCCCATGCTATATGCCCTTTATTAAATTTTATTTACATTATTTTTTTTGTTACTATATGAGGGTTACCATTGTCCATGCTTTTCAAAACTATTTCCCTTCCATCTAGTTTGAACTTAATTTTCATTGTCTAATAGTTTTGGGTAAACTCACCTAATGAATGCAACCATTGAACTCCTAAGACCAAATCTATTTCACCAATATTAATGACATAGAAGTCATCATTTATGTCATGTCCTCCTAAAAATAGATTTGATTGAGGAATTCTCTTTGTACGTGGAAGAGTAAATCCATCAGCAACCATTAACAAAAATCCCATTAATTCTTCTATTTTCAAACCAATGTTTTTAGCCAATTTTTCATCAATAAATTTATGGATAGCCCCACTATCGACTAAGACTGTAATTCTTTGCCTTCATAATGTTCCTCTTACTCAGAATGGATGATATCGAGGTGCTCTTGAGAGAGTGGTAAATGTTCCTTTTGTGGTCTCCTTTGCCATTATTTGTGATTGGTTTCCATTTTTTAATTTTATTTCTTCTTCTTCTGTATCACTTTCTGGGCCAACCTCAATGTAGTGAACTTGCCCTTTGCCCAATCAATAGTGCCCTGGAATCCATGTGTCTTTACAAGCAAAACATAAATTTTTCCTCAATTCAATCCTTGTTTCCAATTCCTTATTTAAATTTAGTGTCTCACAAGGATGAGATCCATTAACATCCCCACTGGGATCTACTTATAAACTTGTGATTTTTTTTTAAAATTTTTACAACACATTCCTTCAGTGGTCTTTACCATGAAAATATAATTAGTGATTCAGATAAAATATTTTAAATATGCCAAATATAAAATAAACATGTAACATCTACTTGCTACAGATCACTAGCATCATAAGAAACAAAATATAGCTAAATCTAGAAAGTAATTACAAATGTTCAGCCATGGCTGGTACAAACATTCAACTACTATAATTAATGTACAATGAGTAAATATTTATATCTCATCAGGGATAATGTTTCAATAATAATAAATATAATACAATGTACAAGATACAAAGCTCTACAGAGCATGAGTTCCATGAACTCCAATATCTATGACAATCTCAAGTGTCATCTCCAAATAAGTATTGTTGTGGGGAGGAAGAGCATCATCCAAATTTTTTTCCATACCAACCACAAACCATCAATTCCCCGCACAATCTCCCATTATGGAATGACCCTCCCTTCACAAATGAGTAGATAGTGACAGTGTGGGAATCTAGAAAGACAAGCTAGTTCCCATATGTTTTATGGTTTTTTAAGAATATGAAGTGTACCATAAAAAAATTTATTCTAACATGATATCACACAAACATGTAAATTATACATATAAAATTACAATGTATAATTAACATTACTTTGATAAAAAAAATTAATAGTTATTGATCTCTATGATCAATCAAATTCATACACACCACTTGATCATATTACCTTCATTTGGCATTGGTGATGCTAGTAAACTAATGAAGTTCATCTCACTATTTACTTAGTACCAACAATGCGAGATTTAATCAAAATGCATACATTTAGTCTATCAAATGTATGAATGAATATCTACCATATAATTTATCACATAAATAATAAACATAACAAATATAGTTTATATCAACCAAACATAATCTATGTTTAGACTACATAATCTAATTTTTGTAAGTAGATTTAAATACATAGTATATTCCATGATCAAGCAATAATATCACAGTACCCATCATTTTCATGTACACACTACTCAATTTCAATAGCCAATCATAATAGAGAAAGTCATAATTTTTACATAGAAATATAATCTTTCATTTAAACAACATATTATATTTGAAGGATGGTATGCATATATAGATGGTGTCCTATCCTTCAAGAATCTAGGACTTATTATTATTTATAACATATATAGGCATACCTTTATATGGTGTATACACATATGAGTATAATTAGAAAGTCATAATGTGACTAGATATAGTTTTATAATATATATTCACTACAATATCGACTACAATATTCATTATATAATGGTGAACCCATATTCCATTAATTATTATTCCATTTGCATGATGTGATCTTCTATAGACATTGTGAACGGATTTAATATTCCAGAATATTCCTCTATTATATACTTACATTTATAACATCCAATTATTCTAATATTAGAATCCTTTATTTGCATATTTCCATTAATCTAATATTTATTCTATTATCACGTGTTCATATGTATTAATCTTAAGAATATCAAGATTTTAACCTCCCAATATGATATCTTTGCTCGGTTTGATCCATGTATAAAAAGATCACATAAACATATAGATCATATAATAAAAACAATATACCAAGTATATAGTATAATAAATATTAATAAGTACTATATATTGCCACCAATATTATAGATTAGTATATACTCATAAACTCAAGTACTATAACTATCTACCCATGATGGTATACCAATATAATAGTACATATACGGGGGATCAATTGTCTCATCTAATTATAGCTATGAAATATCTTATATGAGTATATAGTGTGCACTAATATAACTATCTGCATATCGTTACATAGGTCACCAAGAAGGGTACAACTATTCAGATATAGCCACATATTTGCATATAGGTGCATATCTATAAATATACCTGGATCACGTATTGCTTATAGTAAATATATTTCGATTTATATCAAATATACTAGATTTATAACATTCACTATCATAGGATATATATAAAATTTATGAAATTATTAAGATGTATATATATTGCTAAATTAGATATCCTAATATATATGCGCAAAGTAATAATCAATGATATGCATATATCATCAGATAACTGACATATTTAGAATAATAAATATCTTATCATTATGCATATGTGATAAGTTATATTTGGATGTGATAAGTTATTTGATCTTTAATGATATCATTATGTATGGAATATACTATTTAACGTGATTAGATCAAATCACTTAATATATTGCTATTCACTATATGCTTACTACATATAAGTCATTGTATGTATATTTGTTTTTTGTTATTATGAAAATATAGATCACACTCTCAATGATTTAGATTAGGAACTATTAGTCACATAACATCTCTAAATAGTTTTGATTGGATTAAGAAATAAACCATTGTTCATAATAGTTCAGACTGCATTATTCAGATCGCTATTAATTCTTTGAAAGTTTGGTACATAATACAAGTAAATTTTCCATAAAATCATAGTTTGAGCGATCTGATAAAAGCGATATGAGAACAATTTCTAATCTAAATAATTTTGATATATAGTTTGATGTTATTTTCTAGTTGCATATGATTACTATCTATATAAATACACCAAATAGATCACTATATAACTTTCTCATTCGCTAAATACATATACAGTTCATACAGACTCTTGATAAATTCTAAATAATAATTTTAATTACTTCCCCTACCTATCAAAAACATCCTGCTACTCCTCTTCAACCGCTACATTCTCTTCTCCATTTCGTACCCTTCTCTTTGCCAATTCACACCCTCTCTTCTTCTCTTAATCCCTTATCTTTGCTCCTATGTTGCACCCCCCTCCCCTTTTTTTGTAAAAATAAGGTCTTTATTTAAAGCTACCTTTTTTCTTTTTATGTTTTCATGCCAAAGCTTTACTCTTTATTTTTTTATTAAATAACTCTCTCTCTCTCTCTCTCTCTTTAAAGCTTTTGTTTTATTTTAATTATATATTTTTCTCACTCAGTCTTGGTATTTATTTATTTTATCCCCTTTATGATATTTTCTCCCACTTTTCCTATTTTTATTTTTCTAATTACTTATCAATAATATGACTTACTGATAAATAGTCACTTAATATAAATAAATAATCATAATGACTTAATAGCAACATGACTATTATAAAGTCAATAATATTATTTTCAATAGTAATTAGTATTCCCAACATATCATAAAGACAACTAACTAATGTTCTCAACCACTACTAAGACAAGTTGGTTAGTCTACATATGGTAGTACCAACACAATTCACGTAAATTTATATTTTTGAAAATATAAACAATCATGAATATAATGACATGTCGTAAATGCACAATAATATTCTTAATACAATCACACAAGATTAATTCACCTAAGTATAAATATGAACTAACACATACATATGTAATTATTTAAATGCAGATAACATAAAGAATGTATTAATGCTAACAATTCAAATAATGCATATAATATGTACTATCTAATGTGGTATGTGCAGGGTTTCTAGTCATTCTTCTGACATCCCCCAACACCTCCATCTACATCACCCTCTTTGATGATGCTCTCCTTTCGTCTCTACATCCAACTCACGACAAGAAAGTAGGGTAAGTGAATGGAGTTAGGGGACAATTATGTGGACATTACCCATAATGTGATTATGTTATTTTATTAACATGATCATGTTATTTAAATCTAGGCTCAAGATTTTTGAGTTATAATGTGATCGCATTATTATATAACTCAATTGGATTATTATATAACATGATCGCATTATATTGAACAATAATGTGATCACGTTACTAATGTGATCATGTTATTAACATTAACAATAATGTGATCATGTTAATAATGAGATTGTGTTAACTTGTGTAAAAAAAATAAAAAGGGAAATCAGAACACAAAAATATTCATTTTACATTTGAGTTCCCTAGGTCTCCCCTTGCTTTCGTGACCGTGTTTCACTTTGAAGACTCTAGAGAGTGCTAGAAAACTAATACATTCATCCCATAGACCTACTGATCAATGATACCACCGTGTAGGAGAGGTAAGTGATCAAAATATTCCCTATTTAATCTTAATTTTTCATAATTTTCATTGTTTAACCCTAATTTTTTATTATAATTTGTTTTTTAATAGCCTATCCTGTTAACCTTCCAAACCCTCCACATATGCCTCTGGTTGCTCTTCCTCCTAACCCTCCATAAAACCTTGTTGTTCCTCCTATCCCTCCACCTAACCCTCTTACAGTTCCCTAAAACCCCCTAGCAGTCAAGAGGTTTTGATTGACAATATTATAGGAAACAAACTTGAAATTAAAGAGTTAATTGATATAATAAGAGATCCCAGTTCGACCAACCCCCACCGTACCTAGCTAGTTGATTTCCTACAGACCTTATTAGGTCAAATTGACTTCATAACGAGTCAAATAGATTGATGAACCTCATATAGGGATACTTGTAGAGCATATTATGCTAACAAGTTATCATCTCTTTGGGTCAAAAATTTAGATATTTCAAAATCCAACATTTGTGCCCTATTCGTCAACTTAGCCATCAATGCCCCATTTCCCATAACTGCTAAATGTTTTCATATCCATCCCTATGTACATAACATTATCACAACCAAATTTTGAGATTGATGGTGGATGGTCTTTGAATATCCACCATGTAACAACCATGAGGTCCTGTTATATTTTTTGAGGAAACTCTACTATGAGTTTGCCCTGAACCAAATTCCTAATTATTTTGATTTTAATGAGTTTTAAGGTTGAGGAAAAGGCTCTACACAGGATCAACCAAGTACACATCATGCACCTAATCAACTTGTGCAGATCCATATCCAAAAGCCTCTTGAACCTAAGATCCCCTATGTGGTTCAGAAGGTAATGGAGATTGACACTCTCTATGCTCTTAGTTCACTCACCGATACTATTTAGCATACGAGTAGGATTTCACATAGTGATGTTATAAATAGGCCACATGATACCCAACCTCAACCCTACCCTTGCAGTACATGTGAAGCTATGTGCATTGGACTTTATGATGATGACGACATTAGTGGTTCAGATGGCTCAAATCATATTATTATGAGTGATGAGTTTTTGGCACACACATTTGGTGTGCAAAAATCAATCACCACATAGATTCAAGTATATTTTATATAAATGTCATGTTAAATTTAAGTTATATTTTCAAATTTAATTTTTAAGCTAACAATTAATTCACATAGAAATTTAATATAATATATATGTCAGTTTTTATGATGTAAGAGGTGATGGTTCCTTCATCATTGCAACTGACATTTACAGCATTCAATTTATCAGAGTCATTGTTTTCATATTTGGATCCAGCTATTGGCCCATCCATGACTACATCTACCTCTGTCTATAGAGGTAAAAATTATTTACATATATGTTTTTCTCTTTGCATCTAATTTGTAACTTCTCTTCTCAAGAATTAATGCAAAAATAACACAACTAAAAACATAAAAGTCATGAATGGTCTTATGTTGGACCATGCTTCCTTGGGAGTAACATCCTAAAATGCTCTTACAATAGTTTATTATGTTCAAAATTATGTACCTATTTCCCAATGAAAACCAAAACTATTCTAAGATATAAACTGCATTTCATTGGCTCATCTTGTATGTATCCCATGTACTAAAGTAAGGTTAAAAAACATGCGTTATATTCCTTTTTAGTATTGGCATTATTATAGAGGTTATGGAATGCATTTACTCTATCATTTAAGTAGATATCCAACAAATAGTGTTGTCTTTCCTTGAACATCACCCAAGTGACTGTGGGCCTATCTAAATTCACAATTATTTATTGATAATCCCAACACAAGGCTGCTTCATCTAAAAATTGTAAAGTAAATAGCATGTCCAGACTATTTATTGAAAAATATATTTTCTCAAAGTACCTTTTCATACCTATTAGCCAAGCATTAACTTCCCTAACAAAGATTCATCCATTGAATTTAAGACCCTTTTCACTTTATTTAGTTTGCGGGTAATTCCATCCAAAATTTGATGTGTGTCACCATTGTCATAAGATCCCCCAGGTGATGATATTCACATATAATATATTGGTATCTCTCTCTTGCTGAACATTATGTTTATAGTCACAATCATGGAATGATTTTATCCTATTACATAAAATAGATACAATGGTGTGACCCTAAGGTCCTATTGGAGGCAGTTGTCCCCATCTAGAGGTTGTGCCTAGGGATACTACTCCTACTCCTATGATAATGTCCTAATGTTGATGAGTGACACATTGGATATGATTTCTCTAATTTTATGTCTCTTGCTTATACCTATGTGGGTAATGTACCTCCCACTATTTTTGGCTAGATAGAGCCTAACCTCCCCTAGCCCTAACAATCTCAAAGATAGTCTTCACCTGAGACTCTAAACCAGCCATATTTTCCTCTAGGCCAACTATCTCTCTCTTATTATGAGGGAAATCCACATATATATGATAAGTAGGGAGAAAAACATATGTATGTTTGCTTATTCGCACATGAAGAACCACATCCACCAAAATATTACAGAGGCTCAAATAATCCTTACCTAAAAAATCCAAACCAAAGTTTTTTTGATCATGATACACCACTAAGTGATTCACTTTAAAACCATAGACCAAGAGAAGATATTAGTTCTCCAGTCACATAAATAAATAATGAGCAATAAATTAGAAAGTAACGTAAAAAGTGACTAAAAATAAACCAACTTACTTCTTTACTTGGGTAACTTCATATTAGTCTAGGTATAATTCCTAATTGGACCTCATCTTAGCATTTTCATCCTATCTTTTTGGTTCCTCTCTAATAAGTGCATGCTTGCCCTTGTTTCCCCCTAAACTTCATCTCCTCACCCTCTATTCTTTGCTTGTTTCTACATCTAAGTATCTACATATTATGGTGGTGGTTGTACTTAAGGTTAACATCCTAACATAATTGCAACCTACACAGGATATTTTTCTAAATGTACTCCTCTAATTAGTACTCTCCCAATTTTTCCTGTGATGCTAGTAGAGTGTCCACCTCATTCACAAACTATCCTAAAATACCCTAATATAGTAGACCTACCATATATATCATTGTTAGTGTTTCCACCACTCATGAAAAGTCTTTTAATACTTAAAATCTATGTTATGTACATCAACATCACCAAAGTATTACACCCAATTAATAGCTTTACCTTTATCACAATCCTTTATCAAGGCCACAACCCTTCCTTTAGCCAACAAGCCTAGTATCCTAATCATAACCTTGAAAGTAATAGTCCACTCTCAAGGGACTTGTGGGAAAATTAAATTGTTTTATGACACATCCTAGTTGGCGAATAGGTTGTAAAGGAATCTACTCAATGGGAAAATAGTCCCCACCTACACAATCCAGAGTATCCCTATTATATATAGTGTGGCCAAATCATTAGTCATTAATTTATTTATAATCCTAGGAAGCCAATCATACTTCATCACTCTACTCCATCAAATGTAGGCACATTTACAACATAATTTAAAATATCCTTAAATACTCTACTAATCTTGAAAATTCATCCAAAAGGAAGTAGTTATGAGGGTCCTACCTAAGTCAATCCCCTATTTTTAGACAAGTAATAAATCAACAACCAATATAGTCCAACATATAATATAGTATAAATTGAAGATCTTGACCCAAGTATATTTATATTTATCAATGACAAAAAAGAAACTAGTATATTACATATTCCCTTTCACTTTAATCTTAGAATTTTGGTTTTGGTACAAGGCTGCTACACTAACACTTCAATAGATGGCTTATCAATTCAGATCTAATTATATTTTCGCGTGCATGCTTGTATTCTTCTTTTCTATAATGTGTCATTACATTCATGCACTTATATAGACAAATCTTTTATATACAAGTGCTTCTATTGATCATTTTGGTTTCCATATATAAGATTTGATGTAATTTATATAAAACTAAGTGAGACCTTATTTACATGAACAATTGATGGCTGGACTAGACACTCCTCCCTCTCTACGAGCTAAGACAAACATAGGCATTGATACTCCAATGTCATCTACACAGGTACTAACAGAGGTATATATTAGTTCTTGTAATTTTGAATTGTAAAAATAGACTTGTTTTAATGATTTTAGTACTTGTACTTGGGGCAAATATAATTTATGTAACTTTATTATGTATGTAGGTTTGTCCTATGATAGTTGATAGTCCCAGTCAGATGGTGATTGGGGCAACTTATCATGTTCCTCTTGTATTTGAGATGCCTATTTGGACAACTAAGCCTGTCATTGACTTGATTGAGCCTGAAAATAGATTAAGAATGATTATGAGCTTGCAGTAAGTGCACATGTTTAAATGATTTTTATTGTAGTTTAAAATTACTTTCTTAACAATTTTTTGAATGTATTTGATGTTAATTTTGTAATAATTCTTGTATTTAAACAGGCTCAACTACAAGTTAGCTATGAGCATAGGACCCGCAGTTTGACCTTAGAGCAATCCAAGGCATTATAGGGGTCTCCATCTACTATTAGGGCATCCCAAGGAGAGTCTTCTTCGAGGAAGGCAAAGAGAGGGAGGCTATTTGATGAATAGGATGTCTTACACATGAGATGTACTTTTTTATATGCCTATATGGCAATTGATGCATTTTTGCCATTGTATGTGCGCATATAACATTCAACCAACATTAGATACTATGTTGGTAGATGTATTTTTTGTATGCCTATCATGGAAATATATGTATTATTGACATTGGACATGTATATGCCTATATTGTATGCCTATCATGGCAATCTATCTAATTTATATCCATTTTTTATTTCATTGTGTTATTGTACAATGTTGTTTTGATCTTCTAAATTATTATCTATTAGATCTTGTATTTAATGTTGTATGTGCACAAATGAGGATTTAAAAAATATTGTTTTCAATTCTATTAATCTTGGATCTTTTATATTTTGTTAAATTAAAGTTTTTATTTCATTGTGCGTAGTGGAAATGACTAATGACACTCTTGTCACTTAGGCTTAATGGTCTTCTTCTCTTTGTACCTGCTTCTTATACACTTTGGAGACACTTCTTAGTGTCATTAGATCTCTTACAAACCTCTCACATTCAATCTCTAACTCATTTCATATATTCCATCCACAAACATCCTCTCACTTTTTCACTATCTTCTCATTAAGCAATCCTCTTAGGTTTCAAATTTACCAAAACTCGATATAGGTCTCAAGGAGTCAGTATTCTATCATAGATGTTCTTAAATGGTCAAATCACACCTGCCTTAACCTATTATAATTACTCAAACACACTTCAACATTCAATTCCACATATAGGGCACAACAAGGCACCCTATAGGCCTGTGACAACAACATGGAATATTAATTCAATTTCAAATCTCTCATGCATCTTCTAAGAGCTGCAAAACCTCCTTTGTTAATGGGACCATCTTCCAAGTCCATATATATTCAGTGGCATACTTGACAAGATTAGGAAATAACTCTTACTTCCCTTTTCAATGTGACTGTTAACCCAAAATAGGGTATAGACAGGGTTCATTTCTTTTGTTAGAATGTATGTTGTTTCTTTGCCTTTATATGTTGTATAAACAAGAATTAACCTTCCACCTCAATGATCGTTCTCAATTTATATATCATTATCTACACCAAAGTCATACTCCCTTTGTGAGAAACAACCATTTACTTTCATATTGGACTGGACCATAGGCAAAATAGGGTATATGGGTATATGTCTTACTCATTTATCTATAGATATGTATAGGTTCAACACGATCAAAACTAATAGCATGATGACTCACAACTTACCAACCTGGTGGAATCATTCCAAGCTCCCTTCCTGATTGTGACTTATAGTCAGTTCTTGGTTACCACCTATAGTCATTCATCCACTTGCAACCTTACATAAATGATAACATATTCATGGCCTCAAGGAACTTCAAGGATAACATGAAAATAATGCAATCACATACACTTAATGGAGAATCCACAACAAGTCACTTTCTAGGTCAATAGGTCAATTACTCAACTCCACCTAATAGGTCAATAGCTCAATTACCACCTAATAGGTCAATATGTCAATAGGTCAATAGATCAAAGTTGTCAAAATTATCAAAGTTGTTGATAGGTTAATAGGTCGATAGGTTAATTACTCAATATCATGTAATAGGTCAATAGGTCAATTACCACATAATAGGTCAATATGTCAAAGTTGACAAAGTTGTCAAAATTGTCAAAATTATCAAAGTTGTCAAAGTTGTTAACATTGTTAAATTTGTCAAAGTTGTCAATAGGTCAATTACTCATTAAGTTTCTAGGTCTCTAGTTTACGTTGTCAAAGTTCAAGTTATGGTTGTAAAACTCTAGTTTTGATGTTTTTTGAGTGAAAAATGACACCATCAACACATCCGTGGGGGCGGGGGGGGTAACATATAGGACTAGGTTCTTGGCCTTCTATCAGGCTCGATCAACAAACCCACTACCCATTTTGACCTCAAGAACACCATTCCCAATACAATAAAAATGCAAGTTTTAGCCTAAGTTCAAACATGCATAAAATGAAAACTGTGAGTCATATCTATGAAAAGTTAGATCCCTCACATACCACCTTAATCTCTCTAATTTTACCTTAGAGCACTCAGGTGGAAGCTTCAAGATCAATATGTTATACAAGTTGCAATGGTGGGTCCAAAAATGCAAGTTTTTATTAGTGAACAAGTAACTTCTTGAGTTCCAACTAGCATTTCTACTTATAAGACATCCACCAATGAATATATCACTTTTACCACATATATATGTCCAAATTACATGTTATCACACTGCCATGGTGTTTGAATCCACTCCCAAGTGCAAAAACTCTGACAACAAATGTTATCAAAGTTCATGTTGTGGTTGTAGAACTTTGATTTCGATGATTATTGAGTGAAAAATTACATCACCAACAGTTTTGGGGGGAAAATAACATCTAGGACAAGTTTTTTGGCCTCCGATCAGGCCCGATCAATAAACCCACCACCCATTTTGACCTCAAGAACACCCATCCCAATACAACAGAAATGTAATTTTTTAGCCTACGTTCAAACATGCATAAAAAAATAGTAAGTCATATTTGAAACTAATTAGATCCATCACATACCTCCTTAATCCCTCTAATCACACCCTATATAACTCAGGTGGAAGCTTCAAGGTTAATCCATTAGAAAAGTTATAGTGATAGGTCCAAAAATGCAAATTTTTGTTAATGAACAAGCAACTTCTCAAGCTCCAACTGGCATTTATACTTTTGAGACCTACACCTATGAATATATCACTTTGACCATGTCCAAATAGGTAAATTACATGTTATCACACTATTATGATGGTCTAATTCACTCAAAAGTGCAAAAACACAACCATTCCAAAGAGCAGAAACACTAATAATAAATGTTGTCAAAGTTCAAGTTTTGGTTACAAAACTCTGATTCTGATGCTTCCTGAGTGAAAAATGACATTGCCAAAAAATCCATGGGTAGAATAAAATATATGACCATGTTATTCACCTCTTGATAGGCCCGATCGATAAACCCACCACCCATTTCGGCTTCAAGAACACCCTTCCTAATACAAAAAAATGTAATTTTTCAGCCTAAGTTCAGACACACATAAAACAAAAAATGTAAGTCATATTCATGAACCATCAAATCCCTCACGTACCTCCTTAAGCTCTATAATCATGCCCTATAACTCAGGTGGAAGCTTCAAGATCAATTCTTTAGACAAGTTGTAGTGACATGTCCAAAAATGCAAGTTTTTATCAGTGAACAAGCAACTTTTCAAGCTCCAATTGACATTTCTACCTCTGAGACCTCCACCTATGAATATATCTCTTTGATCATGTCTAGATAGGCAAATTACATGTTATCACATTGCCATGATTTTTAAATCCATTCAAAATTACAAAAACAATATCATTTTAGAGAGCAAAAACACTGAAAATAAATGTTATCAAAGTTCAAGTTGTGCTTGTAGAACTCTGATTTTGATGCTTTCTGAGTTAAAAATAACACTAAAAACATGTCTGAGGGGAACATCTAATGTCTATGACTAGGTTTTTGTCCTCCTTTTAGGCTTGATTGATAATCCCACCACCCATTCCGACCTTAAGAACACCCTTCCCAATACAAGAAAAATGCAATTTTTTAGCCTAAGTTCAAACATGCATAAAAAAAATTATAAGTCATTTTCATGAACTAAAAAATTCCTCAGGTACCTCCTTAATCCCTATAATTACACCCTAGAACAATTAGGTGGAATCTTAGATATCAATTTCTTAGACATATTACAGTGATGGGTCAAAAAATGCAAGTTTTTGTCAGTGAACAAGCAACTTCTCGAGCTCTGATTGGGATTTATACCTCTTGGACATCCACCTACTAATATATCAGTTTGATCTTGTCCAAATATTCAAATTACATGTTATCACACCACCACCATGTTTTAATCCACCCAGAAGTGTATTTTCACTACCATTTTAGAGAGCGAAAACACTGACAACAAATGTTGTCAAAGTTCAAGTTGTGGTTGCATAATTCTTATTCACATGCTTCTTGAGTGAAAAATAACACCTCAAACACATCCAAGGGGAGTGATAACATCTAGGACCAGGTTCTTGGCCTCTCGTTAGGCCTAATTAACAAACCCACTACCCATTTCGGCCTCAAGAACACCCTTTCCAATATAAGAAAAATGCATTTTTAAGCCTAAGTTCAAATACCCATAAAACCTAAGCTTCTCTTAGCTTCAAGAATATATAATTATTTACTGATAGTGCCAACCATGTGAATGTGGAAGCTTATCTGACACCACTAACCTACAAAAAATTATTCATAAGCAATTAAAAATGAAATTTATATATGTACTACCTAAAAAATAAAAAACATTTGGTAAAATTGATTACATCTAATTTTGAAAAATTAAAATAACTATGTATTTCAATCCAACAAACCACTAGGATCTACTCTAACCTTGATAGTATCAAGCATAGCTTCATGGTCAGACTCCTGAACTTTCCTTAGTTTTATGTTTAATGGCCTCTCATGATATTCTTGTAATTGAATATTCGTTGCAAGAATCAAATTTGAATAGTGCAATATCTTTTTGTGCATTTCAAACTCTTCAAATAACCATTGATCTAAATTTTTTTATAGGATATTACCGAAACCAAATTCCAATGACTACCACTGACCCAGTGGGATAGTCAATGTTTTCTCCATCTATAACTAGGGAAGTTAATTTTTTCTCTCTGCACACCGACACAAGTAGAAATCAGTGCCTCCTTCGTTATCTTCATGTTTAATAACTACAAAAACATGTTCTGTATCACAAAAAAATATATTTAGAGACAATATAAAGATATATTTAATGAGAATAAATTGCACATAATGAAAAATATTTTACTTGGTTGCACTATATTAGATACATGGTCAAAGTCATTTGATGATGTCATATTTTATAAGTTGCAATGTTGTTAGAACTCGATATGTGTTGATTAGAATTAAAAGTTTGAAACTTTAATCATCCACCCACTCTTGTGACTCACACTCATTCCAAATAGAGTCCACTCATGTAGAACATAAACATGCCAAGTGTCTCATATGAATAGTCCAAGAACTTGCATTTAAGCTACAACATGAGTGGAGGTCACTTGACCCTATTAGAGTCATACAATCCTCATACTTTTCTAAGTGTCCTTCCTCCATTAACCAAAAATGTCTACAAACATTAGAATTTAGTTGAGCACCATGACACATGTTCTCATCACACCATTCAACCATAGTTTTTGCATTTGTCAAATCAACACCCTCTTCAAATTTCAACTCCTCCCTTGCAATAGCTATTTTTATACATGTTCCATCACTGTCATGCTCCCCTTTTCCATGGCCAACCTCAGTGAAAATCCAAATGTGTTCTACACCAATGGTAACATGCATCCTTATTAACCAATAAACCATCCATGCATTTTGGATTTGTGATGTTCAATTATCTGACCAAATCTAATGTTGATTGAAAGTAATGTTCCTCTAACTCAACTATTCATAGAACTTCTGAAAACAACCTTGCACATACTCTAAACAATGTAATCTATCATTGCTGATATAAAAATGGCACTCCCTTAGTATTTTTTGTTGTTGTTCCTTACTATTAGGTGCATGCATGAATGCTATATGCATGAATATGGAAACTTGTGATGAGTTGTAATACTATGATTAAACTTCCATTTGGTGTTTGAATGTGTAATTCTATGCAAAACTAACTACTGAAGTAATGGAACCAAGTGGAAATGTATCCTTACATATCTTGAAATGTTCATCCAACCATCTATCCTTGTGTGTGTGCCTTATATAGTCATAAACAATCTTCTCGCTAAATTTGACCAAAAATTCATAAACAGGTATTTTTTTTGTAACAAACTCACACTTTTTAGATTCTTTGTCATATTTTACTTGATAAGTCATTTATATTTTATTAAACCAACTAATTCCTATCCAATTGTACTTATAATCTCCTTATGGATACATTTTTTTAAATTTGTCAATCCACCATAAATGCTACAATTTCCATTTAAATGTGATTTGTTGTAAAATAATTGCACGTCTCGTCTTTTGCGGAAGATAGTTGGAATAAATTCTTGGTTGATTTTGGTGGCAATTCAATGCCACATTCCTACAAAATGTTAGTATGCAAAGTAAAATGAATATGATGAAAAACATCATAGTGCATTGAAAATTGAACATATTACCTACAAAAACAAGTGGTGCGTGTGTGATTTATTTTAACATAAAAAGATTCTACCATCTCAACATATCTTTGACAAATAGAAATTTGTGAATATTTTTATAAAAATTTAGAGTAAAATTATGTTTGAGTCATATTTAATAAATGTTTTTGATGCAGTTCACTGTTACGAGAACCAACTCTTCTTTTCTCAACATGTCTTGCTTGGGCAAAACTCTTGTATTGTCTTTACAAAATTGAGCAAATAACTATTTGAGAGTATCAGATAGAGCCTTGTCCTTTCGTGGAAGTCTACCAGAGAATACCCAAAGCTCATTGGTATTAGGTTCATTAAGTCTTTCACATATTTCAATTGCTTTCATTATTATTTTTCTATTTATATTAAGTGTTCAACTTGTTTTTAAAACCATTTATTTTTTTCCTATTTTGTCACTTACTGCACAAGTTGTAAGTATACGCTGGGCAACATTACAATATTTGGTGCATGATTTTGGGCCTAAAGTATGATATGCATCATGTATATTTTCAACAATTCAATCGTTTTCATCATCCATGTTAGATGTTGTCAATCCTAATGTGTACATTATAGGTCTCATCGTAATCAATTTTATCAATGAAACAAATAATTGGCATCTTTGACTATCATACTCCAAATTATGAAAGAAAGTATCTTAAATTTATTGAGCCAATCTTTTTGAATAGCGATCAGACATTTTGTTATGCATTGGTTTTAAAATATTTTCATCGACTTCAATTAAGTACTTATATTTTCTATGCATAATTCTTTGAGGTGTTGGTAATGGTAGAATTTATTGAGAGGTTGCTTCAAAATCGTTATTACTTTCATTGTTTAGAGGTGGGATGACATTAAATTCTTCATTATATGTTTCCATGAAATTTTATTGATGGTTAATTTCATCATTATTTGTTCCCATCAAATTTTCTTCATTCATGGAGGGTGAAGCATCATACATAGACTCATCATCAACAAAATAAAAAACTTGGAACTTTGAATGTGAACTTCCAACATTAACTAATTCATTATTTTCAATTTCATTATTATTCATTTCTTTATGGTCAATTTCAACATTATTCAATTGATTATACTCAATTTCATCATTGCCTAATTCATTATCATCAATTTTCTCAATATCTATGGCCTTTGGTTCATTAGGATTAGGGTTTGTACCTTATTTACCATGAAGTTTTTGTATTTGTAACTTGTGTTTCTCTCTCGGATATTATAATTCCTATTGTGTTTTTTTCTTCAACAACTTCCTCTTCCTCTTCTAACATGATCCAAAACCCATCAGAATGGATAATTGACAACTTTTCAAAGGTGGGGTCAAGTACACAGATCTCACAGAAGTACACAGAGAATGTTTATGGGGATAAAAATCTTGATCTAGGCTAAAAAGAGTCATTGATAAGTGAGCTTAATCTAAAATAATAATAACAATATCACGTTATATTTTTTATAAGGTCCCAACCCATCCAACCCATTGAGAAGCTCATATCGACAATAACGTGCTCACATTATGTAATAACACAAACACGTTATTGTTGATATAAGGTCTGGGGTTGGCAATTGGTAATGAAGATTGAGTGTTGCCTATGTTAATAATAATGTGACTGTGTTATTAAATAATGTGATCATGTTATACTTAATATAGATAAGGGATTAGGGATTAAGGCATTAGTGCATAGGGTTTATGGATTACAATTTATGTTTTAGGGATTAGGGATTATAATTAAGGTCCAAAGTTAAGGTGCATGAATACTAAGACCTTTCCCCTAAAATGACTTGGATTTATAAATATTCGCATCGCTCTCTACGTTAAAGCCTGTGGTTTTGAATTGTTATTACGATGGAAGGGAAATGGATCCCCATAAATTGAAATGATGTGTGCATTTAATAAAATATAAGGTAGCATGATTTTATGACATACATGGCACAAAAATGTTTTTGAGCATGTTTCCCAAAGTGCATTAAATACCATATCACTTGCAGTTTCAATTTAAAAAGTGGTTAGCCAATATGTTTTCCAAAGTGCATTAAATGCCATATTACTTCTTAAGTCATTTTTTTCTTCCCCTAATACTTGGAGAAAGAATATCTAAGCATGTGGAAGTCCCAAAAAATAATAATAAGTCATTAATAATAAAATGGGTTTTTGGGTTGTCATTATACCCTATATGTCATCATGCAAATTGAGTGAATTAGTCAAATGGGGTGAGATCAATCATGTGATTTAGGCCAAACTGAGCCCTGTGAACTTAATTCTTAGTCTAGAAATGATGTTAATGTAGGCTAAAATGATTGGTTTAAGGTTTAAAGAGTTTATATTTGTGGTTTAGAGTTTATGGATTACAAACTTTAAGGATTAGGGCTTAGGGTATATTTATACAATTATATAGGCAATTGGAGCAAATTTGGGATCCTTGAACCTATATTTATGATTACAAAATGTGAATTTGGGATCAATTATCCCCCACATCATCACAAATTAAGCATATGAAGTTAATTGTGGTAATGAATGATGCAATTTTAACCAAGTTCATCCCTATGAACCTAATTCTCACTATATATATATAAAGGATGTTAATTGGGGATAAATTTATTGGTTTAGGGTTTAGGGTCTATAATTTAAAGGGTTTGGGGTTTAGGGCTTATGGCTTACGATTTAATATAAATGGTACAGGGTTTAGGGTTAAATTTAAATGATACATGGTAACTTAGGGTTTACGATATTGGATATAGGTTCCAATCATTAAGGTAATTAAAGAACATTTGAGTTGCTTATGACACCTATTTAAGACTTGATTACCTTCATGTTTGAATTTTTGATAAAATTAGGGTCAATTATGCCATGTACATGTTGCATACATGTTATACAATCGATTGAGCCATAAATTTAGTTGAGGGGCACACTTTTTCCTAAATCACATAGGGAATTGCACAAATTGACTAATTTGATCAATTCATGAAAGAAGATCAATCTTTTGATTTTTCCCCAAATCATATCTTACTATTGAAGGGGTTCAAATTGGCCTCAAATTCCTCCTCAATTAAAAGATTCAACTAGATCTTCCTCTTTGGTTAATTAGGTTGAAGGGGCTTAAAATAACCCTAATTTATTGAACATATGCACAACTATATTGGTACTCTAACAGCTTTAGCCATAGGTTTAAAAAGTGCAATTTATGACATATCATGATAAAATAAGCTATATTATAAGGCATGTATGTTTGTGGTATGTAGTGGGAATTAGGGCATAGGGATTACAATAAATATGTTTTAGGGATTAGGGTTTAGGTTTAAGGACATGTATATTAATGTCTAGTCACTAGATATGACATGTGTTCAAATTAGATTCTTACTACAAAGGATGTTAATTAGGACTAAATTGAAGTTGGCAAATAGGGAAAGTAAATGGTTTATAATTTAGGGTATAGTGTTTGAAGTTTATAGTTTACATCTTCTAGGTTTTAATGCATATACATGGTTTAGGGTACACATGGTCAATTTCAAAGATAATTGAGAAAAGTTTGAATCACTTGGACCCATTTGTGAATATAGAATGTGTTTTTGGGTTATAATTATGCCATGTATGTCATCATGCAGATTGATTGAATTAGTTAAATGGGGCAATCAGTCATGTGATTTAGGCCAAGCTGATCCCTGTGAACTTAATTCTTAGTCTAAATGATGTTAATTTGGCCTAAAATGATTGGTTCAAGGTTTAAAGAGTTAATCTTTATTGTTTAAAGTTTAGGGATTAGGATTTTCAAGGATTAGGGCTTAGGGTATAGGTTTTAGGGTATATAAGGTACAATCATGATGGTGATTGAGGAAAATTTGAGCTCCTTGAATGTAGATTTGTGAGTAAGGAATGCGAATTTTGGATCAATTAGCCCCCACATCATCATATATTGAGCCTACAAAGTCAATTATGGTAATGACTGATGCAATTTTAACCAATTTCATCCCTATAAACCTATTTCTTACTATATATAAAGGATGTTAATTGGGGCTAAATTGATCCCAGGGGCCTACTGAGCCTCAATGTAAGGAATTTCATCCATATGATATCAACTGGGGATCCAAGTGCTCACCATATTAAAAGATAAGTATTTTTTCAATTTGATATTCAATCCAGTCCAAAGGAGCCATGTGCAAGGAAGTACATTCATATATAATGGAAATTGGGGCTTACTTGGCCCAAATTGCATACCATATTGAACCAATTGAGTATTTTATTCTAGATGATACATAATTGGGGCCAATCAAGGCTTGCCCAACGAATTGTGTCAGCATAATTTTAATTAAGGCCCTAATTGCACACCTTATTCAAATAATTGAGTGTTTGATTGAATCTGATATAGAATCAAGACCATTTGAACCCTCTATAAGGAATTACATCCATCTAATAACAATTAGGATTTTGATTGTGCACCAAATTCAATTGAAAGAATATTTGGTTCAATATGATCTATGAAATTTAGTCCAAACAAGCCTTGTGTAAGAACTTTCATCCTTCTATTGTCAACAGGGGCTTTATTGGTCCCAAATACATAACATATTAAATCAACTAAGTACTTAGTTTATTTGAATATGCAATTATGGCCAACCAAGGCTCATGTAAGTAACTGAATACATCTAATGTTAATTACAACTTTGTTGGCCTTAATTGTAATATATATCTAGCTAATCATGTATTTTGTTTTATATTATACATAATTGGGGTAACTAAGCCCCATGAAAGTAATTTTGTCCATATAATGTTCCAATTGGGTTTCATTAGCCTCAATTGCACACCATATTGAACCAATTGAGTATTTAGGTTCAATACGATATGCAATTGGGGCTACTTAATCCCTAAGCAAGGAATTGCATCCATCTAATGTCATTTGGGGCTCTAATTACACCATGTTAAATCAATTGATATTTTTTCAATACTATACACAATTGAGGACATCCATGTCCTATGTAGTTAACTGCTTCCACCTAGAATATCAATTGAGGCATTTTTCACCCCATGCAACAAATTGTGTCCATCTAATGTCCACTATGAATATTTTTCCCTAATTACACATCATATTTAACCAATCAAGTATTTTCTTTAGTATAATCTGTAACTAAGAGTAATTGGCCCTATGTAAGGAATTCCTTCAATATAATGTCAATTAGGGCATTGATAGCACACCATGTTAAACTAATTAAATATTTACTTCAATTTAATACACAATCAAGGTTAAATGAAACCTGAGAAAGGAATTATGTCTATATGATGTCAATTGGGTCTCTAATTGCACACCATATTATAAAAAACCAAGTATTTAGTTTAGTTTGACATGTAATTGGGGCCAACCAAGCTCCATCCAAGGAAATATATCCATCTAATGTCAATTTGGGATCTATTGGCCCAATTGCACAACATCGTTGGATCAAAGGAATAATAAATTGATTTATAGGTTAATACATCTCCAATTATCATTCAATGCTATCAATTCTTGACAAGAACATTGGTCTCAAACAACAATCTTAATCTGAAACCAATATTTGATCTTAAGACTATTAGGCCTAATGGCTCCTATTCAGGTTTTAGAATGTTGAGAATATGTAACATGATCACGTTATTAACATGATTACATTATTAAATACCGCAATCATGTTAATGATGCAATCACATTATTAAAACAATCACAGTATGTGATTTTAAATTTAATTCCTATGCATTTTAGCTTGAAAATGGCTTGGATTCTCGATCTGAAGGCTAGGATTATTAATGTATAGTCGAGTTTTGAAACATACGAAAATAAATAAAAAATTTCAACTTTGATTGCCAAATACACTAAGAATTTTAATGTGAAAATTCAAAAACTTGATATCATCATGATGAGCACACTCTGCTTTTTCCAAAAATATGATTTTTATAATTTGTGGACTAATTTACGTTTCAAACTATATTTATTTCTAACTATGCATTTTTTAGGCCACTACATGTTGTAAACGTACATGCCTATACATGTTCATGTAATTTATCTTTCATTTATCCAAGTAAAAAACAAATTATATGATGGCGTAATAGGCCTAATTATACACACATTCAAGAAAAAATTGATTTTCATTTTTTTTTGAGGTAGATAGGTGTGTCACACGGACGATTATCCATTTATTTGTCAGTTTTTAGGATCGATTTACTTGTAAAATTCATTTAAAAAAAGTATACATTGAAAAAATACAAAAAAATATAGTTGACGTGCTAGAAGATTTTATCTAAAGTTTCCAAAAAAGGTTTCAAATAATATTAAACTCTTCTAAAAAAATGGTGCACATCACGGTCGTCTATCTACTATGTTTTCTGAAAAATAGGGGTTCTTCTTCAAATTTTAGATGTTTGACCTGGTTATACTTAACCATTTAAAAAAAATTTAGCGTTTTGGAAACTAGACTCAAAATTATACATTTTTTATTGCTACATCATCTTCATAAATGGAGTGTAGATATCTCAAATTATATATATAAGTTCAATTTTTTTAAATTTCAAAAAAATAATGTCCATAGGTAGGCCACTTTTTATCCTCCAACTTTGTGAACTTACGTAGTAGTTAGCCCATAACATTGTGACATATATATCATAAAATACTTCTAAAATTATAAATCAACATTATCACAATGTAAATAATATAGAATATAACTAACCCATAATAATACAATCATGAAATCAAAGCAACATACATCTGTCTCATAATAGCATATGACCCACAACGTAGTTAATAATAATCAAATAAAATTACCAACTATAAATATCCATGGATAATCAAGTAAGTTGCTTAATGAGGAAATTAGGATTTGACAATCTACTTATTTGTATTGGTCTCCTTTGTTCATAGGATTAATTTTTCAGTGGACCACTTCTAATTTCCCTAGGTTGAATGGGTGGCATATTTCTACCTTTTAAAGTTGAAGCTTCCAAATCTAAGACATTATTAATTACTTCTTGAAGTTTAGATGGATTAAAAGCTTTGATCAATCCTATCATAAGTTCCATTAATCCTTTTGTGAGTAATACTATGAGTCTCTTTCACCTATTTTGGGGTTTATATTCTGACCAAGATACACCTCCATTTTTTCTCATTGCCATTTAAGTTTGTAGGGGAATTTCCATTTGGATTCCCTTAAAAAGTCATTGATATGTTTCAAATCAAGTTATAATCTCATCATCAAATGATTTTGGAATTTCTTCATCTAGTTCTTCTCTTGAAATGAATGTAGATTGGCAATGCTGATATGATGATGTGGTGTTTGTTTTAAATTTGAGCTTAGAGATGGACAAACTAGTTTCTACCTTTTGTGTATTAGAATCCATCATCATTTTCATGGTAAAGGCCATTTGTGCCACTGTATTTGCCAATTATTCTTGGCCTTGGATAAGTTTATATACCCTTTCAATATCTCTTTCATTTACCATTTCTCCTTTTGGTTGGCTTGCCTCCTTAATTTTATTTCTCCTTTTGTAATACATAATATTCTTATTGTTATCTTGCATATAATTTTTATTCCATGGGATAGTAGGATGGAAAACTCTGATACCATTTTTATATTTCTAATCAGAATATTATACTAGAATTTAGATTTCCTAGAATTCTCTTTAAGATAATATTTCATAAATATAGAGTTTGCACTTGAAATAATAATTTAAATAATAAAAGGAAATTGTATTAATTGTTTAATTTAGAGTTTCATATTTCAAACAATAGAATGTAAATATTCAAGGGGTTCCATCCTTGAGTTAGTGAGATGACAAGGGTTTTCACCCTTGAATTCTGGTTATATAGTAAATGGGTTTCATCTTTAAAATTAATGTAAAAGTTGATTCTTGTACATGGTTATAAAGTTGAATAAATGAGTAATGATTCCCTTCCTATGAATTATTAATTATTAATACCTTCATAACCTTTCATCAAAAGATATGTTTCCTTCAAGGGTGGTGACCTTCCTTCTAATTAATGTTGTGTATGCTACTTAAGTGTGGTGCTTCTCTTTAAATGGGATGATCTCTCTTTTTTTAATTCTCTTTAAGTGTGTCAATTTCCTTATTGATAGTTTTTAATTCAAGGGCTAGGTTGTGTTTGAGGATATTATAAAAAAAATTCACAAATTTATACTAGTCAAAGATATTTTGAGATGGCCAAACCTTTTTATGTAAAAATAAATCACACATGCACCACTTGTTATTGTATGCAACATGTTCAGTTTGAAATGCACTATGATGTTTTATGCCATATTCATTGTACTTTGCATACTAATAATATTTTTTAGGAGCATGGCTTAGAATTTCTATGGATAGTTAACTGAGAGGAACATTCATTTCAATCTACATTTGGTTAGACAATTGCACATCATAATTCATTAATGCACAAAGGTTTTTTTGGTTGATCAGGATGCACGTTACCACTAGTGTAAAACATATTTGGAGTTTCACTGAGGCTGGCCATGAAAGAGGGAACATGATGGTGCTAGAGCATGTGTAAAAATATCCATTTCAAGGGAGGAGTTGAAATTTGATGAGGGTGCTCACTTGACTAATGCACAAAGCATGGTTGAATTGTGAAATGAAAACATGTTCCATGATGCTCAACCAAACTATACCATTCATAGATATTTTTGGTTAATAGAGGAAGAAAACTTGGTAAATTATGAGGATTGTATGACCATAATGGTTTCAAGTGAGCTCCAATCATTTTGTAGCTCAAATGTAGGCTCATGGACTATTCATATGAGACACTTGGCATGTTTATGTTCTACATGCATGGACTCTATTTGGAATGAGTGTGAGTCACAAGAGTGGGTGGACGACTGGACTTCCAGACCTCTAATTCCAATCAACACATATCAGGTTCCATGAGCATTTTAATTTATAGACATGGCACTATCACATGACTTTAACCATGTATTTGATATAGTGCAACCAAGTAGAATATTATTCATTGTGTATTATTTAATCCCATTATCTATCTTCATATAGTGTCATTAAAAAATATTTTCTGTTGCAATTATTGTAGATGAGGACAATAAAGAGGGGACAAATTACTACTTATGTTGGTGTGTAGAGGAAAATAAAAAAATGGCATCCACAGCCATAGATGGAGAAAAAATTGAATATCCTATTGGGTTTGTGGTAGTCACTAGAACTTGGCTTTGAAAATATCTAATAAAAAATTTAGATATATGGTTGTTTGAAGACTTTGAAATACACAAGAAGATAATTCACTATTCAAATCTAGTTCTCGTAAAGAATATTAATTGAAAAAATATCATGGGAGGACATTAAACGTGAATCTATGGAAAGTTCGTGAGTCAAACCATGAATTTATTATTACTAATATCAAGATTAGAGCATATCCTATTGGTTCGATAGACCGATATGTGAATATATGTTGAATTTTATAATGTAGATATAATCAATTTTACCAAATGTTTTTTATTTTGTAGGTAGTACATATAAATTTCATTTTCAATTATTTACTAATAATTTTTTGTAGGATAGTGGTGTCATATAAGCTTCCACCTTCATGCTGTTGGAACTGTTAGTAAATAATTTCATTTTCTTATACCTAAGAGAATCTTACTAAAATTACTTAACATTTTTCCTTGAAATGAGGTAGCATTGAATGAAGGTGTAGAACGAGCATCATGATTGTTTGAAGTATTTGATGTGGTTAAATGCCTTTATTATTTGACCTATATTTGGGGATGGTGGTCTCCTTGATTCTATTTTTATCTTAATTCACCATGTCTTTGCATTCAATTATTCACTTCTTCTTCAACCAACTTGTTTCCAACTCCCATGAAGTAGTTCCATTATTATAGGGTAGTTTGAAAGATCGTCAATGCTTCTTGGACTCCATCAAATGACTATTTGCTTGCTCAAAGCATAGGGGTATCATATTTGAAATTATTTAAAGTATATTTCCTAGGATATCATGGTCTATCTATCTCCCCATTTAACATTTAATACTTCATACCTGCATGTAACTAATTTTCAACTCCCAAGTTGCCACTCTCTCATTGAATTCACTAACATCTTCATGATATTACATGATTTTGAATGTAGGATCCACACTTATGGCCATTAATCCACATTTAAAATGGAAATCAAGTGTAACCATATTTTTAAGTCTTATTACATCTCAAAATCTGATAAAAACCTTAAATTAGAGACGTCTTTCCTTGGAGAGGCTAACTAGCTCCTCTTGATTCTTGACTACACCAATCCACCTCATTAGTGTAGCCAAGGTGGATAAGATATAGATAAATATTTATATGATAAACATGAGGTATTAAATATTAAAAACAAATATAATTCATATCTTGAATCGTGTGAACCTCTCACCTTGGGTCATTATCACTTTGCTTGTAAGAAGGCTCACCAAGCCACTAGCTTGTTAGGCCTACTTGGAGGTGGATGAAGAGTAAGATCCGAGGTATGAAATGAGAATCATATATAAATTTTTTAACACCGTTTAGGATCTATTTTACATCTTACATTTTCATTAGAATATCTAATACCTTCACAAAGTGATTACTTACTACTCAACCTAGCTCATTTAGGCCTAAAAACAAGGCCATGTTTATGAATAGTCATGTATAAATTAATTTTTAATGGATTTTAAGGTTATAAAACACATTAAAAATATGAAATACTTCATCAAGCACCTAAAAATAAAATTTTATAGCATTTGGATCAATAGAACTTGACTTATAGCACTTTTGGTCCTCTTTACGTCTGATTTTCCTTCATTTTTGCATGTGCAGGACTGTGTTTTTGAATTTTATCTCTCCTTAGATATAATAGAGAAATTAGGAAAATTTAAAAAGTTTTTAAATGTCAATTCAGACAGTCGATCCAAATTTTAAGTCATTTGCAGCTATAAAACCCAAGTTATGGCCCTTTTGTGCAAACTGCGATCTACATGGTAGCAAGCAAGCCGGTTTAGAAATAATTTTGTCTATTGAGGTATGTAGAATATAAATATCTCATTAATTTTTTATAGGTATTTACCAACCCCTTATAAAAAATCCAATCATTATATGGTCAAGTTCAAACAAGAAAAATCACCATAATCATACAATCTTAGGTTTGCAGACCCTCTTTGTGGTTGTGTGCATGCATTTGGGCTATGTAATTGACTTTGGAGGCCTAAATGACATGGTATAGATATTTTTATAGATATTATGCTTATTTTAGGAATTTAATATTACCTTTAAAAAGATATGAATCACCTTGGAGTGCTTCCAAATACTCAAGATCTCTAAGCATGAACAAACCTATTGACAAGTTTCACTTTTCCACCTTGTGTACAGGCCTGTGACTAATAATTTCAACTTTGTTCATATTTATCACTTATTTAAAGGATTATTTTTGACTATCCAGTATTCTAAGGACTTGAACATGCCTGGATCAATCATAAACACCCAAACTTATCTCTTTTCAACTGAATGTATCTCTTCATGTGAGCTCATATGCATGACAAACCATCTTATAGGCCATCCATGTAGGTGTTGACAATTTGATACATCTTAGGGCTTGGTAGGAAGCTCAAGAGAGGATATCCATTGTTTATTGATCATATTTGAGCTCTCCCAAGTGTGGTATGCTCTGGTATGAGTACTTTGTAATCTACACTAGAATGGGTGGTGGTTTGACGATCAAACATGACAAAAGGCCAAGAACGTAGTCCTATACATTATCCACCCATTCAAACATGTTGGTAGTGAATAAGCACTAAAAAAGGAGTTCTTGAATAACAAATCAAACTTTGAGAACATTTGTTGTTAGTGTTTTTACCCTCTTGAACAATAGTGAAAATGTATTTTTGGGTGGACTTGAATGTCATGGTCATGGAAACACATGTCATTCACCTATATAGATGTGTTCCAAGTGATATATTTTTACCTGAGGTCCTAGAGGTAAAAATGCATGCTGGAGCTCAAGAAGTTGTCTTTACATGACAAAAAATTACATTTTAGGACCTGTTACTATAATTTATGCCACAAATCACTCTCGAAGGTTTAGCCAAAGTGATCTATGTTGAAATAAGAGTTTTTAGACATGTAGAGGAAATATCTTAAATTTTTTTAAATGACTTATAGTTTTGTATGAATTTAAGCTAAAATTTTGCATTTTTCTTGTATTAGGAAGGGCATTCTTGACACCAGAATGGGTGGTGGGTTTGTCAATTGAGTGTGATAGGAGGCTAATAACATGGTACTAGACAATATACACCCATACAAATTAGTTATTAGTTTCATTTTTTAGTGAAGAAACACTAAAAATGAAGTTCTTGAACACTAGCTTGAACTTTGACAATATTTGTTGTCAGTGTTTCTGCCCTCTTGAACAATAGTGAAAAATGTATTTTTGGGTAGACTTGGACCTCAGAGTCATGAAAACAGGTATCATTTGCCTATATAGATGTGCTCCAAGTGATATATTTTCAATTAGGGGTCCCAGAGGTAAAAATGCTTGTTGGAGCTTGAGAAGTTCTCTTACATGCCAAAAAGTTATATTTTAGGACTCGTTACTACAACTTATGCCAGGAATTGCTATAGAAGGTTTGGATTAAGTGATCTAGGGTGTAAGAATATTTTTTTAGACATGCAAAAGATGGATCTTATGGCTCATATAAATGAATTATATTTTTTTTAATGCATAGTTGAAGTTAGGCTAAAATTTTAAATTTTCCTTGTATTTAGAAGGGCGTTCTTGAGGTCAAAATAGGTGGTGGGTTTATTGATCGAGCATGATAGTAAGAAAAGAATGTGGTCCTATATGTTATTCACCCATATAGACATTTTGGTAATGCCAGTTTGTAGCTAAAAAACACTAAAAATATAGTTCTTGAATAACAACTTGAACTTTGAGAACATTTATTATCAGTGTTTATGTCCTCTTGAACAGTAGTGAAAATGTATTTTCAGGTGGACTTGGATGTCAGGGTGATGGAAACATGTGTCATTCACCTATCTAGACATGCTCCAAGCAATAGATTTTCACTTGGGATCCCAAAGGTAAAAATGTCTATTAGAGCTCGAGAACTTATCTCTTCACTACCAAAAAGTTGCATTTTAGGACTCGTTACTGTAACTTATGCCATGAATTGCTCTTGAAGGTTAGGCTAAAGTGATATAGGATTCAAAAAAAAAAATTAGACACCCAAAGGAAGGATCTTATAGTTCATTGAAATGACATATAGTTTATTTTCTATGCATGTCTGAAGTTAGGCTAAAATTTTGCATTTTTCTTGTATTGGGAAGGGTGTTCTTTAGGCTAAAATGGGTGGTGGGTTTGTCAACCAAGCATGATGAGAGGAAAAAAATGTGGCCCTAGTTGTTATCCATGCATCTATATGTGTTTTTAATGCCAGTTTATAATGAAGAAGCATTGGAAATTGATTTATTGAACAATAACTCAAACTTTGACAACATTTATTATCAATATTTTTGCCCTCCTGAATAGTAGTGAAAATGTATTTTTGGGTGGAATTGGATGTTAGGGTCATGGAAACACTTGTCATTTTCCTATATAGATGTGCTCTATTGTCCATGAGAAGTGATTCTTCATTTTTCAGACAATATAGGACTATTTTGGTCTTGCATGACCAAAATTGTTTGTCCCCTTTCCAAAATTTGTTCTGCAACATTCAAATTCATCATTTTCTCAACTTTTTGGTAAAGGGATTGGCAGGTTCAACGGGTTCAAAGGCTTCTGTAGGTGAGTTTAATCAAAAGGGACTAGTTTCTTGCACTTGGACACTTTTGGGACAGGTTCAAAGCTTTGGTTCAACCGAAAAAGGGTCATCGACAATCTTCTGATCAAATGAACCGTCGAACCTTGAAACACTTTGGTTCAAGGTTCAATGGGTTTAAGGTTCAATATCGGTGGCAAGCTTCAAATGAGTCTCAAAAGCTTGAACCATTGAACCATTTTGGTTCATAGGTTCAACAGGTTCAACGTTCAGTCAGTTCGATGCACGGGTTCAAGAGTTCAAAGGTCGCCTTAGTTAAGGAAGGACGCACACAAAAGAAAGAGTCAGGCAGACGCTGCCACGTGTCCCTAAAGAAACTCGTTAAAAGCTGCCACATGTTTGAATATGTGCAAGTGCTAGAAATATTCATAATGTGCCACATGTCAGCATTGTAACTCAGAGAAACATGACACGTGTCAACATTCACTTCTCAAAAGTTCCTTATAAGCTGTGAAGTCCCTTTCGATAAAGCTTCTTCCTGAGTTTCATAGAGGGCAACAAGTGGAAACTATAAAAGGCCCCAATGTATTCATCTAAGAGTAGTGGAATGTGCCATGTGTCCCTTGTAGAGATCAGCGGACGCTGACAAGTGTCATCGACCACGAGAGCCTGACTGAGCCCCAAACATTTCTACGATGTCACAAAGGCTCAAGAAGGCAGATGCTACCAAGTGTCAATGGTGGAAGATGTCATGTGTCCCTGAAGAAATAGTGGATGCCACCATGTATCCTTCCCTGTTCTTGTGGAAGGTGCCATGTGTCAAAGGAAAGGGGCACTCGCAATGCAAAGGCACGCATAGAGCCAAGGAAAGGTTTCCTTCAGACAAATTATCCAAAGAAATTCCTTCAGACATTTTGTCTGAAGGAAATAAAAGGGATGACAGCCTGTCAAAGAATCAAAGCTCGAAGGCCACTTGGAAGACACTGAAGGGCATGTTCCCTTCAGAAAAGGTTTGAGCCTCAGAAGGCAGCGAAAGCTACCAAGTGTCACAAGCTAAGATAGTTTCAAATGAAGCCCCAAAGCATGGAACCCACCATGTGTCCTGACCCAGTGTAGCGAAAGCTGCCACGTGTCTGCATCTGTGCCCCCTTCATCCTCTAACAGTTTCAAAACTTATTTCAATAAGCTTATCTCGAAGCTACGGATCCCTCCACATGTCCTCACCTACATCACAAGTAGAAAGTGACCATGGTAAGCGAGAAAGACATGAGGAAGTTGCTGGGAAAAATGATGGGCCTACAAACATCAAATTTGTCTCAATGAAGTGTTTGTTGATTTTATCAGACTTAAAGCACATACCCAAATGTGTTTGAAAAAGCCTAAGGCCAGGATCAAGAGAAGGAAGAGACAGAGAGGGAAACTCAGTAGGAGTTACTGCCGGTAGGTGAAGCAGTTCAGTAGGTAGATATTTGGTGAGCTGGTAACATTGAAAGCACCATCTGCTTGTCCCCTTCGAGGTGAAGACAAAGTAGATAGTTTCACGGCTAAGAAAATGAACGAATGAGTGATTCGGGCGAAGGAGGAGGCACTAAGAGAGGAATCGACATGCCACATTTAAGGTGGCTGCCCTGCTCCAGCAAGGCCCTTCTTGGCAAAACTAAGAATGCATCCAAGGCATTAAGTGCGCCAAATGGGTCACTTTATTGGGAGAAAGTGCCAAGCCTCCCTTGGGCCTTTATATATTGTAATCTCTTGTGTTATTTTAGGGGGATCTTTTTGATTATCAGAAGCAAAACTCTGCCCAAATTGAAAGGCATTACTAAGACTTTGAGCTCAGATTGTAATTCATATTATTTTATCTGAATGAGAAAATAAGTTATAGACTTTGTGTTGTTATATCTTGCGCTATCTTAGGAGATTGTTCGTATGTCTATTTCCTAGGAGCTTTCTTGTCCATTCGATCTAACAAGTAGAACTAGTGGAGGTGATCAGGAAGGTGCCCTGAAGGCCAACTATGGGACAACGTTGTGCCCCCATAAGTACCTTCAGTGTGTTTGCATTTTCATTTCCTGTGTAAAGAGCCTTGGGATGATGTAGTGCCCCCATTATTTTTCATTTTTCTCTCTCAGGTTGCTGGTCACTCAGCACCCCCATTACCGGTTAATTGTTACCTGAAAGATTCTTATTGTTTGCTGAAGAACACTTTTGAAAGAAGAGAAGTGCCTTCTGTCATTGCACCAAGATTTCTACTATTTAGGAAAGAATATGGCTCTTGGCTGAAAGTTGCTTCTGAAAGAAGAGAAGTATCTTTACCAATAACCCGAGATTTCTTCCTTGTTTATCAGCATCATCTCTGAAAAAAGAGAGATGAATGGTTCATCCCACCCTTGTGTCTTACTTTCTACATATATATATTGTATATAGCTCTGCATATTTAATAGTGAACCTCCCCTTGATGAGAGGAGAGATTTTTCCCCTTGTGATGCAGTAAACCTACACATTCAGATGACCAATCTCCCTATGCTGTGGTGATAGGAACTATCTTGAACGCCAGTTAGTTGGTCAAAAAAATATTCACCCAACAATTTTTGGCAACTCCGTTGGGGACTTGAACAAGCAGTCCCTACCCTTATCCATTATAGAGTCTAGTGACTCTCATTTGGGTCTTACCCAGTATCATTATAGCCTTACCATCTTCCTCCATCTATGTTATATTATCTGGTCTGCAAAACCAGAGCTACTGGGAAAGAAAGTGCAGTTTGAAGCCTCAAGCTTTAATCTGAAGTAGGGCCAATTTCTTTTCCATTTTTGTCCTATAATCTAGAAACTCCACTCAGATGTGTTATCCCTATTTTTTATAATCCAATCATGACAGTTCGAGGCCCCTGAGGTAACTCATTTGGCCCACTTAATCTAACTCCACCCTTGCATGAGCTACCACTCAGTTCAAGGAAGAATTTCCCCAAATTCTTTGGTGATGGAAGAGTCCACCCTGATGAACACATTGCAACCTTCACCATAGCCTGTGGTGTGATAGGGGTAGAATTTAAAGACGTGGCAGTCAAGATTTTCATGGAGACACTACAAGGAGCTGTTGTAGACTAGTTTTACAATCTACAGACTAGATCAGTGACTGGCTGGGACAATATTAGAGACAAGTTTGAAGCAAGGTTCAAACCTGCATAAGATGCTCATGCTTTACTAGCCCAACTTACGCAGATGAAGAAGGAACCTCATGAGCCCATGAGGGATTTTATTGCAAAATTTGACAAGCTGAGAAATAGGACTCCTGCAGTTGTTCAACCCACACCCGAAAACCTCAAATGCTTCTTCATAAACTCACAACTACCTGAAGTGAGTTTCTTACTAAGACGTGTTGGCCACATAGATCTTGAAGCTACTCAAGACTTAGCCACTGAGTTAGAAGATGACCTTATCTTGGCTAGAAATATAAGAAGGGATTCAAATCGAGGTGCATCTTCCTCATCTTCTAATAACTCACCTGTAACCACCACTGATCCAATGGTACAGAAGCTAGCAAATGAAGTGCTGGCCCTCATAAGACAAATGGCACAAGGGATGTCATCTGCTCCTTCATACAGAGATGTACCAAGGAGGACATTCCCTAATTAGGCACATCAAGGGCAACCCAATCATCTTCCTCCCCCACAGAGGAACCTTGCCATTGAAGCACCTCCAACCAACTTAGCAGTTGGGTATTTGGAAACAGAGCATGATTTCTCTTTCCAACCTAAGTTTAATCAAGAAAATGACATTGGCCTCTTCACAGAGGATCAAGAAGAGTCAGCTAGCAACTCCCACATCAATTTCTTGGATTACCAAGATGAACCCAAAAGTAAAGGTGAAGCATCTGAGGGATCATATGCTATGGTCACCCAGTCCTAGAATCAGTCAGCCCAACAAGCTGATAAAGGAGAAGCAGAGGAGCGACTTCAACCTATAATTTTGATTGCTAATCGTGGGGCCACTCTACCTATCCAGTCGAAGGACCCAGTGATTGTTGAGAAAGTAAGTATCCCAAACATCTCTGCACCTTCTACTTTAACTTTGTAGATCAGTCCTCCCACCCCTCCCATAAACCAAAAGGAAGAACTCCCATTCCCTGTGCCTAGTCCAATCCAGCCATTTGACATAATTGATCATGTCAAATGTGCCGAGACCCAAATGGTGGCCCCTGCAGCCCAAATTTTGTTTGAGTCTTCAGGCAGGGATGAAATAGTAGAAGAATTGGTGGAGTGTAGCATAAGTGCAGAAGAACCCTCCCTTCCAAATGAAGAAGTATCTGAGATATCTGAGGGGGAAAATCAAGACATGTGCTGAGCTAAGCTATTAGAACAACAAATTATGGTACTAGAGCATGTTGCTACCCATCAAAATCAAGAAAAGAAACTCTTTGCCAGGAGAGCAAAGATTCATGGTTTTCAGACCAAAAGTCAAGTCTTGCTATGGGGCAAGAGAAGAAAACCAAGGGAAAGGCACCGAAAATGTGATTCTTGGTGGAGAGTTCCATTCACCCGTCACTGATTCTGGGGACAAAATGATTTCCTACTGGTTTATCGAGATGGGGACACCATTATCATTGTCTCACAATGGGCAGCATCTAAAGTGCTTCAAATCTTGAGGCATCAGATAAGTTCCCCTGTACATATGTATATTTGTATAGTTTCTATTTTTGCTTTGTGTTTTTCATTTTCATTTTTTAGAGCCTTTTTTTTGGGTAGCATGACTCCGTAGCCCAATAGCACACTTGAAGGCACTGGAGATTCTAGTTTCTACTCCCCTCAGCTATTTAGAGTTGTCATCTAAAGGAAGTTCCCCAACAGGAGCCAGCTATTGTCCCTGAGAAGTGATTCTTCATTTTTTAGACAACATAGGACTATTTTGGTCCTGCATGACCAGAAATGTTCATCCCCTTTCCAAAATTTGTATTGCAACATTCAAATTGATCATTTAATCAAATTTTTGGTAAAGGGATTGGCAGGTTCAACAGGTTCAAAGGCTTCTGTAGGTGAGTTCAATCAAAAGGGACTAGTTTCTCGCACTTGGACACTTTCGGGACATGTTCAAAGCTTTGGTTCAACCGAAAAAGGGTCATTGGCAATCTTCTGATCAAATGAACCATTGAACCTTGAAACACTTTGGTCCAAAGTTCAACGAGGTCAAGGTTCAATATCAGCAGCAAGCTTGAAATGAGTCTCAAAAGCTTGAACTGTTGGACCGTTGAACTATTTTGGTTCATAGGTTTAATGGGTTCAACATTCAGTCGGTTCGATGCACGGGTTCAAGAGTTCAAAGGTCACCTTAGTTAAGGAAGGATGTGCACAAAAAAAGAGTCAAGTGGATGTTGCCATGTGTCCCTAAAGAAATTCGTTGAAAGCTACCACATGTTTGCATTCACGTAAGTGCTATAAATATTTAGATTGTGCCACATGTTAGCGTTGTAACTTAGCAGAACACGACACGTGTCGGCATTTGCTTTTCAAAAGTTCCTTATAAGCTGTGAAGTCCCTTTCGATAAAGCTTCTTCCTAAGTTCCACAGAGGGTGACAAGTGGCAACTGCAGAAGGCCCCAATGTATTCATCTAAGAGTAGCAAAATGTGCCATGTGTCCCTTGCAGAGATCGACAGAGGCCGACAAGTGTCATCGACCGTGAGATCATGACTGAGCCCCAAACATTTCTACGATGTCACAAAGGCTTGAGAAGGTGGATGCTGCCAAGTGTCAATGACAAAAGATGCCATGTGTCCCTGAAGAAATAATGGATGCCACCATGTGTCTTCGCCTATTCTTGCAGAAGGTGCCATGTGTCAAAGGAAAGGGGCACTTGCAATGCAAAGGCACGCATAGAGCTAAGGGAATGTTTCCTTCAGACAAATTGTCTGAAGGAAATAAAAGGGATGATAGCCCGCTAAAGAATCAAAGCCTGAAGGCCACTTGGAAGACACCGAAGGGCATGTTCCCTTCAGAAAAGGTTTGAGCCTCAGAGGGCAGCGAAAGCTACCAAGTGTCACAAGTTGAGACACAGTTTCAAATGAAGCCCCAAAGCACGAAACCCACTGCATGTCTTAACCTAGTGTAGCAAAAGCTACCATGTGTCTACATCTGCACCCCTTCAGCCTCTAACAGTTTCAAAGCTTATTCCAATAAGCTTATCTCAAAGCTACAGATCCCTCCACGTGTCCTCACCCGCGTCACAAGCAGAAAGTGACCATGGCAAGCAAGAAAGACATGAGGAAGTTGTTGGGAAAAATGATGGGCCTGCAAATGTCAAATTTGTCTCAATGAAGTGTCTGTTGATTTTAACAGACTTAAAGCACGGACCTGAATGCATTTGAAAAAGCCTAAGCCCAGGATCAAGAGAAAGAAGAGACAGAGAGGGAAACTCAGTAGGAGGTACTGCCAGTAGGTGAAGCAGTTCACTGAGTAGATATTTGGTGAGTTGGTAACATTGAAAGCACTATCTGCTTGTCCCCTTGGAGGTGAAGACAGAGTAGACAGTTACGCGGCTAAGCAGATGAACAAATGAGTGATTCAGGCTAAAGAGGAGGCACTAAGAGAGGAATTGACATGCCACATTTAAGGCAGCTACCCTGCTCCAGTAGGGCCCTTCCTGACAAAACCAAGAATGCATCCAAGGCATTAAGTGAGCTGAATGGGTCACTTCATTGGGAGAAAGTGCCAAGCCTCCCTTGAGCCTCTATATATTGTAATCTCTTGTGCTATTTTAGGAAGACCTTTTTTATTATCAAAAGCAAAACTCTGCCCAAATTGAAAGGCATTACTAAGACTTTGAGCTCAGATTGTAATTCATATTATTTTATCTGAATGAGAAAACAAGTTACTTACAGACTTTGTGATGTTATAGCTTGTGCTATCTTAGGAGATTGTTCGTATGTCTATTTCCTAGGAGCTTTCTTGTCCATTTGATCTAACAAGCAAAACTAGTGGAGGTGATCAGGAAGGTGTCCTGAAGGCCAACTGTGGGACAACATTGTGCCCCCATAAGTACCTTTAGTGTGTTTGCATTTTCCTTTCTTGTGTAAAGAGCCTTGGGATGATGTAGTGCCCCCACAGTTCATTTTTCTCTCTCGGGTTGTTGGTCACTCAGCACCTCTGTTACCGATTACTTGTTACCTAAAAGATTCTTGCTGTCTGCTGAAGAACACTTCTGAAAGAAGAGAAGTGCCTTTTGTCATTGCACCAGGATTTCTACTATTTAGGAAAAAATCTGGCTCTTGGATGAAAGTTGCTTCTGAAAGAAGAGAAGTATCTTTACCAATAACAAAAGATTTCTTCCTTGTTTATCAGCATAGTCTCTAAAAAAAGAGAGATGGATGGTTCATCCCACCCTTGTGTCTTACTTTCTGCATATATATATATATATATATATATATATATATATATATATAGCTCTGTATATTTAATAGGGAACCTCCCCTTGATGAGAGGAGAGATTTGTCCCCTTGTGATGCAGTAAACCTGCAAATCTGGACGACCAATCTCCCTATGATGTGGTGATATGAACTATTTTGAACGCCAGTTATCTGGTCGACAAAATATTCACCCAACATGCTCAAAGTAATAGATTTTCACCTAGGGTCCTAGAGGTAAAAATCTCTATTAGAGCTCAAGAAGTTTTCTTCACTAACAAAAAGTTGCATTTTATGGCCTGTTATTGCAACTTATGTCATGAATTGCTCTCGAAGGTTAGACCAAAATTATCTAGGGCACAAAAATATTTTTTAGACACCCAAATGAGGGATCTTATGTTTATTTGAAATGACCTATATTTTTTGTTCTATGCATGTCTTAAGTTAGGCTAAAATTATACATTTTTCTTGTATTGGGAAGGGTGTTCTTGAGGTTAGAATGGGTGGTGGGTTTGTTGACCAGGCATGACGGGAGGCCAAGAACATGGTCCTAGACATTATCCACCCATTTTAACATGTTAAAAGTTTCAATTTATAGTGAAATGAAGTTATCAAACAATGGCTTGAACTTTGACAACATTTGTTATTAGTGTTTCCACCCTCTTAAACAGTAGTGAAAATGTATTTTTAGGTGGAGTTGAATGTCAAGATCATAGAAACATGTGTGATTTACCTATATAGACATTCTCCAAGTGATATATTTTCACCTAGGGTGCCTTTGGAGCATGATAAGTTATCTCTTCACTATCAAAATTTGTATTTTAGGACCCATTACTCAACTTATGCCATAAATTGCTCTGGAAGGTTCAACTAAAGTGATCTAGGGTGCAAGAAGAGTTTTCAAACACCTAAAGGAGGGATCTTATTGTTATTCAAAATAACTTATAATTTATGTTCTATGCATGTCTAAAGTTAGATTAAAATTCTACATTTTTCTTGTATTGGTAACGGCATTCTTGAGGCCAAAATTAATGGTGGGTTTGTCAACTGGGCATGACAGGAGGCCAATAACATGGTCCTAGACATTATTCACACATAAATTTGTGTTGCAAATGTCATTTTATAATGAAAAAGTATTGAAAATGGTGTTTTCAAACAACATCTCAAACTTTAACAACATTTGTTGTGAGTGTTTCTGCCCTCCTAAATAATAGTGAAAATATATTTCTGAGTGGACTTGGACATCAGGGTCATGGAAACATGTGTCATTCACTTATCATACACATGGGCATGATATGGTAAAGTCATACACAATCCATTAGAACTACATTTAAAGGTTTGTATGAGCCTGATTATACTATTGGTGAAGTGACAGAATGTTGTTTACCTTCCTCCAAAGGTGTTAGAAAGGTTAGATGGCCCTTAGCCTCTATGAACAACTTCTGATAAGATCTTGGGTCTCATGGAACTGTATAAACCCTAAGACAAACATAATGAAGATAAATTGACCTTAGAAGGAAAATGATTGAGAGATAAGGTCTAAAATTTGATATGTACTTTTTTTAAGACCCTATTCTTATGATCAAGTGGGTTCCATGTTTAAAATAACCTTTGTATGTCTAATTTGATAGTTTAAAGATTACAAACCTGTAGGGGTTAAGGTAATCAAGGCTTAGTATAAATAAAAAGGGTTGTCTCTATACATCTGAGCCTTATAAGTCCATTGAAACTCTATGTACGAGTATAAAGGAGTGTGATAGATGATTTAAGAAAGAGTAATAGTCTTGGTAAGCTAAAAGGATCCTGATATGACTCTTTGTGGTGAAGGAGGTCATGGAGATTTAAACTCTACATGCACTAAGTGCATTTATTGATACACTCATTTAGCATACAAGTAAGCTTTTAGCAATTGATGCTAGAGATATGCCACCTAGTGTGTATACCCGACCCTATCCTCATAGATATTATGGAGCTATATGTACTAGACCTTTCGATGATGATGTCACTGGTGGTTTAGAGGGGTTGGATGATATAGTATTGAATGAGGAGTTTTTGGCATGCACATTTGGTGTGTAGTCATCGGCCACTACATGGATGCAATTATCTTTTATATAAATTTCATGTCAAATTTAAACTATATTTGCAAACTTAAAGTCTAACAATTAATTTAAACACAAATTGAATAACATATATATATATATATATATATAAACCTTCATCATCATAGTCCACCTTTGTAGGATTTTATCTTACACATCCATTGTTTACGAATATGGAGCTAACTATTGATCCATCCATTACTACATCTTCCTGTATTAGCACGACATCTTTTACTTAGACATAGGTAAAATTTTGAGTTAATCTTACACTCTTGGTTAATAAAGGAGAAAAAATTGTCATATATCTTTGATACTTTATAAAAAACTAAGTGAGACATTGTTTATTCAGTTGATGTTTCGAATAGACATTCCTCCATCACTGCGAGCGGAGACAACTAATAGCCCATCCACTATTGCATATGCCTGTGTTAGCATGACAACTTTTACTTATACAGAGGTAAAATTTTGAGTTAATCTTACACTTTTGGTTTAATAAAGGAGAAAAAATTGCCATATCTATTTGATACTTTATAGAAAACTAAGTGAGATGTTGTTTGGCCAGTTGATGTCTTGAGTAGCCATTGCTATATAACTAGAATTGGAGACAGACATAAGCATTTTTGTAGCCTCACAAAGGTACATATTAACTTGTAATTTTAAATTGTAAAATTATTTTTTAAATAATTTTACTACATACTTTCCCAACAAATATAAATTATGTGAATGTATTATGTATGCAGGGTTGTCCCATGACATCTAATAGTCCCATTCAAATGATTAGTAGGGAAACTTCTCATATTTCTTCCTCATTTTAGATGATTGTTAGTATAACTCAACTTGCCACTGACCTAATCGAGCATCAAAATCAGATTGAGCAGGACCATGAGATTGCAATAAGTGCATGTTTAAATTTTTTTTTAATCAATTTTAAAATTAATTTCTTAATCTGGCATGTATTTTATATTAATTATCTAATAATACCTATATTTGAATATGTTCAACTACAAGCAAGCTATGAGCATAAAACTCGTAGTCAGACCTTAGAGCAATCCAAGGCATTCAAGGGATCTCCATCTACCTTCAGGGCATTCTAGGGAGGGTCTTCTTCGAAGAAGGCAAAGAGAGGGAGGTTATTTGATGATTAGCTCACATCTTACATGATGTACTTTTTTGTATGCCTATATGGCAATCCATTTATTATTGACATTGTACATGTGTATTTATGGCATTCACCTAATATTTTATTATGTTTTTATTTTGTAAGTCTTTATGACTTTTATTATTATATTGTAAAACTAATTTATGAGAAATAAGGTTTTTTTGACTTCCATTATCAACAATGAAGTGTAATGTTTGACCATTGATCCACATTTGATATAAAAATGGGATTAAAATTATTTATTCAAATATTACAATATGTACATTTGAACATGGGTCTGCTAATATGGAGCCATTAATACCAAAAGCATATTCCTTTGATTTTAATTCACCTTTAAATGCTCTATATTATTTTTATAAAAATGGAATTAAAATTATTTATTCAAATATCACAGTATATAAGTTTGAATATATGTGTTCACTAATATGGGACCATTAATGCTAAGCTATTAAGAGTAGCAATGAATCAATTGACATGTCATTATATTTTTTATGTTGAGCCATGTATGCGTGGATTCACCCCACTAACCATCATTTACTTAGAGAGTGATCAAGGTTTCTAAGCCCTTTCCCTAATCATCAATTTGAAAAGCATATCATTTTAGCTAAAATGAGGCCACTAACTACTCGATACTTGGTTGTAGGTGTTTTACCTTTTTTATTGTCATAGATTATTTATTTATTTATACATATATATTTTTATTACTCCTTACCTAGTATTTACAGTTACAGTAGACTTATATTACAAATTCCTAGATAAAATGAACTTTAAATAATTTTCACTATTAACATAAGTACTAATTGCTTTAAGTTTAATTTTTTTATTTTTGATCTTTATATTTAAATTTTTTTTATACATCATAATTAATATTTATTAGGTAAGTAAATAGTAATCATAGTTAATTAATAATTGATTATTGTGTATATAATTTTTAAAATTATCTAGTAATATTTATTTTGATATTTTTATATATTTAATTATTATTTTAAAAATAAAAATAAAATTACATTATTCAAATTAATTAAGAATATTTTTCCTAATTTTTATAGGTTAGGGAACTTGTTTTAATTTTTATCCTTGTTGAACACAAACATAAATTCAGTTCAATAGAATTTTAGTAATCTCATATTTACTATTTAATTATAATTGGACCATATCTATATATAAATTCAAATAAGATCTTATTGATGTGTAAAATCAATATCTAATGATTAAAAGTGAAAAAGACATAACAAAGTAGATAAGTGTATGTTGATTTTTTAAAGATTATAAAAAATGTCTAGGAGCATTATGGATGATCTACATAGAGATTAGATGTGTTGATACTTCTAGTATAAAGCTCAAGACATGATAGGGAAAGGAGGAAAAAAAGAGGGAGAGTTGAACAACTAAGAAGAGGAGAGGGCATTGTTGAAAGTCGACAAATATACCAATAACACATAATTATAAGTGCATTAAAACATATAAATAAATAATTAATATGCGTTAAGCCTTTTTTAAGTATTTACAATTAATAAAGAAGGGGATTGGGAGGATCAAATGTAATAATATAAAATATCAATATAAATTGTTGGCTGTAAATTTGATTTCCATTTAATCCTTACATCTAAATATTTTTCTTCTTTTTTAATGAAAAACATATTTTCTTGAAAATATTTATTTTGAGATCGATAAAATAATACAATAAGATTGAAATCATCTATCATCAATCAATAATAAATTTAAAATATATATATAATATTATCATTAATCAATATAGACACCTTTAAAAAAAAGAGGCAACAATTTTTTTACTTTTCTATGCCATCTTGTTGGCCCTGACTGATGTGGCCAAAAAGGAACTTGTTCATTTTCCTTTGCTGAACCTGGGTCCACAAAGCAAAGTAATAATAATGGAATGCATGTCTATTCTTGAAAATAAGCAAATTGTGTGAATCTTTTTTCTACCTGTCCTTTCAATCATTATTTGCATGCAACTCTAAATACTATCAACTTCCTTTTTACATGCATTATCATTTTTAATACACTCCAAATAAGTATATATTTAGGTGTATCTCTGGTTAAAATTTGATAATATAAAAATAATATTAAAAAATAAAATAATAATATTTAAAAAAAAAATTATATATTTTTAATTGTTTTTTGTTTATAGTGTTTCTTTTTAATAAGTTGGAAAGAGTCTTTGAATATTATTTTTTAAGTTTTTATTTATTTATTTTTTAATTGACAAGATTTTTATAATTATAATATTTTTAAATTTTTTATAAAATCATCAAATCTTTATTTTTTTATTTGTTAAATTTGTAATTTTTTAAAATTTTTATTTAAAATAATTTATTTATTTTTATAATTAATTGAATCTTTATATTATTACTTCTTATTTTACTTTCAAATCTTCTCTTTTTCTATAATTTATTCAGGTCCGTAAATCTTAGTTCTTAATTTTTTTTTAAATTCTTAATAAACACTGAAATCTTTAAATATTATTTTCTAATAAATTTTATTAGTTCATTATAAATTACTAATTTTTAAAAATATTAACAATTAATTTTGTTAAATATAATATTTCTTCCTTTCTATTATTAGTTAATATTTAAATATTATTATCTTTAATTTAGATTATTTATTTTTTTCTAATTATATGAGCATATTTTATTTAAGTACATGATTAATAATGTGATACGTTTTAGACTGAGCATTAAAAAATAATAAATGCTATAAAAAAGATAATAAAATTTAATATATATATATATATATATAAAATTATATATTATAATATATATTATATATTGTTCTTAAGTACAAGATATAAAAAATAAAATAATTTTACGTATCTACCTTTAAAATTTTTGTATGACATTATTTTTATATCAATCTTAAGTGTGTAAAACTTCTCTATTTAAATCAACTAAATTTGTAAAATAATTTTTTTGTATAAACAATTTTAAATTAAAAAAAAATAGATAAATTTTTAATTTGTACCTTTAAAAAATCATATATTATCAAATGGAAAATTAAGCTTGTTTATTTATTGCAACATAAAAGCTTTTCTTTAAAAAAAAGTGATTTGTGATGGTAAAAAAGAACCATAGAGCAAGGATACAATGGATTCCATATATCAACTAGATCTAGGAGGTTGAATAAAAGTGTCATAAAAGATAAAATATTAGTGGCTCGAAGGGCTATCTATTATCTTCGCTTCACATTAACACGTGATTATTGCTATCAATCTCGATCAAAGATAGCAACAAATGTTTAAAACAGTGATCAATATGCATATAGTCACTAGAACTAATATGTGAACTATTTAATTGAAACATAGAATATTATAATTTCCTACAATTTAATTGGTCTAAAACAAATACATGTTATGGGCGATTTCACATCATTCGAGGGAAAGGCAGACAAAATCAGAGGTTTTAATGCATGTCAGAATTACTTGCAATCATGATTTTTTAGGATTCTGAGCAGCGTGCATGTGTTGGATGGGTTATTGCCTGTTCCTGCATGCATTCTAGCATTCAAAAAATTAGTTGCAGAAGCATCAACAGAGCTAATAAACCCGCAGGTTGATGCAAAAAGCAAGGAAAAATGGCATAGATTTGGAGTCTTTTATCACTGCTAATTCTGGATCTATTTGCGTTAAATTTGGCAATGCTGGTGCCATGACTTACACTCAAAAACACAACCCATTGCTTACTCCCAGGCAAGCATTTTCTAGGCAAGATTCATTGTTTTTAATAAATCATTATTAGTGGTTTTATTTGACATATTTTGCAAGGCTTTTGCAGTCAGAGATGATATATTATGTTGTCTCATGGGGGCTTTTACAGACATACATTATCAATAGTACCATGGTTGTTTTTCTTAATGAGAGACTGCAGCCCAGGCAGAGGAAGGGTGTCACTAATACCTGTGATATATGTGAATGAAGCATTTTGGATACTCTATTCAGATATGGCAGTCATCTTTCTTTGTTAAATATTGTAGTTTCTCCCTTAAACATTTGAGATTCAGTGATGAAAATATTTTTCAAAATTTGTCTTGTTTTAAGTGTTTTCTAGTGCAAAATCAAACATCTAACATCTATTGTTAATAAAACAAACATAAACAGAGTTTGAATTTGTGTTACCTCTCAAAACATAAAAACCCTTTCTTATTGTATAGAAAACTAAAAATATATCTGGTAATTTTCAAAGGTGCATGAGGATTTAAAGAAATGTTTCTTGATCTAAACAGACCACCTATGCCTTTAGATGCAGAAAAATCATGGTCAAAATTCTATGATCAATCAAAATTCTTTATTCTTAAACATTTTCTAGATTTTTCTAACTGATATTAAATCTTTCCTTCCAAACCTATTGTGCACCTAATTTATTTTTGGGAGATCTATTTGTCTGGGTAAAAATACCTTGTACTGGTGTCTCATGGTGATTATCTTACGTTGTCTTGCCTTTGTCAAAATTAGGTCTATATGTTTTTCTCTCTTACACAGGAACCTAAATCCTAGGATTTGTCCTTGCCTTTGTTTAAATGGGCCACAATCAACAAGCTCTTGGCTTGGTGGCCAGGTATACTTTTGTACATCTCTCACCCTTCCAATTCACTCACAGGTATTATTCATAAAGTTCTTTTATTTTAAATATTTTAGAGTTAAATATTTATGCACAAAACTGTGTAAATAATTTTTAGTTTAAAGTTTGGGGTTTAAGGTTTGCAGCTCTATTTTGACATATATTCATGCTAATTTATGTCTTTAGAGACAGTGGCCCTGAAGACTTGATAATAAAGATGCTTTACTATGGCATTTACAACTCAGATCTATATGCCCCAAGGAATGATTGGGGAAACATGTGTATCCCATCATGCCAGGGTAAGATTCTCTCTAATATTCAGTTGTATGCTCATTCTTAGCACTTTGTTGCTATGCACATATGCCTAGGTGAGCTATGATTCTGAGAGTATAAAAATTAACCCTGGATTAGTTTATTTTGGCTTCTAATTTCCATATGGTAGTACCAACATGGATCTATGCTTGGTAGTAATTGCATTCTGTTTTGGTTGGTTCCTGATGGCTAGCACGCAGATGATGGTGTCTAGCAGGCTATGCATATTTTGTTTTTAAAGCTTTGAAACCAACTTTTGAAATATTTAGGTCTAAACTTATTTGAGTAGTTATTTTAATAATCATCCAAAAAAAAATTAGTCGGATATATAGTCTAAAATTTACTTTATCAATGGAACCTCCTTTGTTTAATGGATTGTTCCTCTATTCATTTTTTTAAACCTATTTATAATTGCAGAGGCCCGTAGGGGCTTGACACGTCGTTCCCTTTTTTATAACATGAGTTAGTGGGTGGGGGGGGGGGGGGGAACGGGGAAATTACTTTCATGGTGCTTCAATTAGTTACTTTGGTAGAAGAAAAAACTTTTGAGAAGTCTCAAGAACATAATAGAATGATTGCAAATGAGATAAGTGACTATTGAGTTATAAACTTGAATAAAAAAATGATAGTTTGATGATTGAGTTGTAAACTTGAATAAAAATTTTGATACAGAAAAAGGTCAAATTTTAATAAAAATTTGATGTAAAAAAAGGCCAAATTTTTGGAGATCATAATTTTTGATCTGTAGTTTTATTTGAGCTCATCTTTATGTCAAAATGATTGTCTCGAAATGTTCGATACAACCATAACTAGGCCTATCTGATTATGGATATTTTTAATATTTTTTGGAGGAAATACGTGACCATCTGAGGGTTCAAAATTACAGTTTAATATTATTTTTGGTATTTTGTTCTTATGCTTTAGCTTCAACTAAATTCACTCTTGGGTGATCCTGTTGCCTCCTTTCTTGATCTTAGTAGTGTGGATACTCAAATGCTCTATGACCTTCTTCTCCACATTTGTAACAAACATAAGACCTATGTTGATTTAGAAACCATCCTCTACCACCACCATAGCTTCATCCTCTCTGAAATCCTCTTCCTCTTTGTTGATATTAAAACCCTTATCTATTATCTTCTTGTCTTTTTGCACCACGTGATGATTCTCCTCTAATGGTATTAAACCCACCTCTATTTGTATTAAATCCACCTCATCCGCTTATTGGAGAGGATTGTCCTCTTCTTGGCTCAATAGATGTTCTTCTGAAATTCTATCTATTTTATTTTTCTTCTGCCTTCAAAACTAATTGGTAAGCTTCCTCCATACAAAGTATTATATGCATGCTTAATTCATCTTGAATAGAAAATTTAAAACCATTTACATACCTTGCGACTATTTGTTCTTATGTTTCATCATGATCCACTCGTATGGAAAGCTTGTAAAAATCATCTGTATACTCTTGTATATTGTGATCCTTCTACCTCAAATTTAAGAATCTTTTGTATAGGGTTTATGCATAATTCATAGGAAGAAATTTATCCCTCAACTTCTTCTCCATATTTTTCCATGAGTGGATCTTCTCTTTACCTTTTTTGTCTTTCTTTTTGTAGGTGATCCTACCAAATCATTGCATTGCCCTTCAATTTCATGCATGCACACTTTACCTTTTTGTCTTCTCTCATAGTTATCCATTCAAAAAACTTATCCATGATGTTTATCTAGTTTATCAACTCTTCTGGTTTTAAACTTCCTCCATAATCTAGAACGTTAACCTTGATTCATTCATTCCTTTTTGTTAAAGATCTAACCATCCTATCTTCCATTGATAGAAATTGTTCCTATTGCTCCTCTACTTATGTAATTTCCTCTTTACGATTAGTGTCATCATTGACATCATCTTCTATTCTCCTTTATCTTTGATTCATAATGATATCAATTATTTTTCCTACTTGCTTTTGTAGCTCTTGCATAGTCTGATTCATTTGAGCAATTCCTCCTTGTCCTCTTACCATCTCTTACACTTCCAAGATTTGAACTTGCTCTGATACCAAATAATGAATCTGAATACTATAAAGATAAGAAAATACCAATAGGCAAAGCTTCTAAAATAAGAACTTGTATTGATTCATATTGAATGATTGAAATAATTACAAATCATGTATAAATAAGCCTCAACTCAGAATTACAGTTGACATGCAAAATTCAGAACACTAAAAAGAATAAAACTTGACCTGTTATTTTTAGCAGTGATTTTTTTATTAAGTTTTGCATGCAAGTAAGTGCAGCTCTAAAAATATCCAAAAATAAAATAAACATTAAAATTAACCTATCAAAGAAATATCAACTAAAGTTTAATTCTGGATACAAAAATATACAATTTTTAAAATTAGAAAAATATTGAAAATAATATTAAGCTGTAATTTCATACCCTCAAATGGTCATGTATGGCCTCCAAAAAATATCAAAATCATCCATAACTGGATGGGCTAGGTTAGCATTTCATCAAAAAATTTGATACGATCATGTTGGCATGAAGATGTGCTTAAATAAAGCAATGGATCAAAAGTTATGACCTCTAAAAGTTTGGCCTCTTTTTCTACATCATTCTCCTCTAGTTGAAAACAACTCAGCTCTTACAAGTTGCTCTGATTGTACTATTGCCATTTATTTTTATCAATATTCTTTAGCTCCCATTCTATAATCTAAGTGTTATCTTCCTGATGTAATCATTTCCACTATACTAAATACCCGTCAGAACTCTTTACCTTATGTTTATTTTCTTCTTATCCATAACTTGCACTATCTTTTCTTTTTCCTTGTTTTGCACATGTTGTTTCCAATCTACTTCTTCATATTCTTCACCTTCACCATTTTCTCCATGGAAATCATATAAATCTCCTAGAGAGATATTAAAATTATTTGATAAACTCACCTCATAAGTATTGTCATTGATTTTCTTCACAATTCTACATGGTTCAATTTTTTTGTGCTTCAACTTGTTATACATGTCTTTCATAAATCTCTCTTTCCTCAAGTAAACTATTGCTAAATCTTCTTCTTTAAATATTTTTTACCTTATTTTGACATCTGTTGTTGTTTTATATTTCTCATTACTTTCCATCAACTTTTTTCTTACTTCTTCTTGTAACTATTGTATATGTTTTGCAAATGCATCTACATAATCACTAACTTACTCTGTAATTGGTAATTATACTAAATCTAAAACACTCATAGGATTTCTTCCATACATAATCTAAAATGCTAATTTTCCTATTGATTACTTCACTAAACTATTATATGCAAACTCAACTTTTGTTAAATCCAAGTCCCATTGTTTGGACTTCTCTCCAATTATGCATCTCAGCAAATTTCTCAAGCTCTTGTTTACAACTTCTATCTATTCATCTATTTGGGGGTGGTATGCACTAATGAATTGTAGCTTAGTCCCCATCTTCCTCCATAAAATCCTCCAAAAATGACTTAGAAAGTTCGTGTCCCTATCTTATGTAATGCTTTTTGAAACACTGTGCAATCTCACCATATCCTTGGTTTTCTTACATACAATAAAATGAAACATCTTATAAAAACTGTCTACAACAACAAAAATTGAATCATTATATCTTTGTGTGTTTGGTAATTCCAACACAAAATCCACACTCAAATTTGTCCATGGTCTTCTTGGAACCGGTAATGACATGTATAATCCTGTATTTTGTGCATGTCCTTTTGCCACTTGACATATTCTACATCTTGAAACATATCTTGTCACATCTATGTTCATCTTTGGCCAAAAATACTTCTCTTCCACCAAAACTATTATTTTTGTCTTACTTAAACGTCCAATCAAACCACCACTATGCAATTATCTTATAATATTGTCTATTAGAGACAAAATTGGAATACATAATTGTTTCCCTTTGAAGAGATAACCATCCTACATAAGATACTTATCATAAACATTACATGTGTCACTTGTTAATAGATTTTTGCATTGCTCAACTATCTTGGAAAAATCTGGATCAATATCATACACTTCCTTAATAAATTCAAATCCAACTACTTTACTCACCATAGTAGTTATCAACCCCACTCATATGCTCAAAGTATCAGCTACCTGATTATGTTTTTCTGATTTGTGCTTCAACACAAAATTATAACCCTACAAGAAAGACACCGACTTTGCATGCCTACTATTTAACTTCTTTTAAGTTTTCACATACTTTAAAGCCTCATGATCAGTAAATAATATAATCTCCTTAGACACCAGGTAATGCCTTCAATGTCTTGAATCTTGTACAATGATATAAAATTCAACATCATATGGAGAATACTTTGTTCTTACCTCATTCAATTTATCACTAAAATATGTTATTGGATTTCCTTCTTAACTCAACACAACACCAATTCCCATAAATGAAGTATCACAATCAACCTCAAACACTTTAGTAAAATTTGATAATGCTAAAATAGGTTTTTCTATAATTTTCTTCTTTAACAACTCAAATCTTTCTATTGATGTCCTTGTCTATGCAAATTATTTTCCTCTCACAAAATTTGTTATTGGTGCCACAAGATTACTAAAAATCTTAATAAATTTTTTGTAAAAAGTTTGCTAATCGTGGAAACTTCTTACCTCTGTGATGCTCTTTTGGATAAGCCTTCAACAATTGCCTTTACTTTTTCTTCATCCATTCTTACACCATCTACTAAGACTACAAATCTCAAAAATACCAAATTATTCTGTATAAACCTGTACTTCTTCAAATTCGCATACAGCTTTTTTTTTTCTTAAAAAATATAATACCATTCTCAAATGATGTAAGTGTTCTTCTTTAGTCTTATTAAATATTAAAATAACATCAAAATAAACATCACAAACTTACCACTGTATTTTCATAACACTGTGTTTATCACCCTCTTAAATGTGTTGGGTCAATTACATAATCCGAATGGCATCACCATTCATTCATATAAATCATTTGTAGTCTTGAATGTTATTTTCCATTCATCTCCTTCACAAATTTGAATATGATAGTATCCACTCCTTAGATCGATATTGGTAAAATATTTTGCTCATAATTTTGGTAAAATAAGGTATAGAAAACTCATACTTGATTATAATTTTATTGATTTCTCTACTATCCACATACATCCTCCAACCTCCATCTTTCTGTGGAGTTAGCAACACTAATGTTGCATAAGGACTCATGCTCTCCCTTACTACACTCTTCCTTGCCAATTCAATAACTTGTTTATTCAATTATGCATGTTCTGTGGGACTATAAGTTGCTTGATTGAGTGGAGTTGATCCTAGAATCAAATCAATATGATGTTAAATATCTCTCTTTGGTGGTAAACCATTTGGTAACTCATCATGTATAACATATGCATATTATTTCAACACCACTGCTACTTTTATAGGTATTTGCACCACTTTTATGTCTTCTCTTCGTTATTAATGCATAACAATAACCTATCATCTTCATATCTTTGATAAATTCTTTTGCAATTAGCATGGTTTCAGCCTACCCTTCTTCATTAAGAGGCAACAAAACTACCTTCATACCATCTTTCCAAAAACTATATGTTTTCTTGAATCCATCATGAATTAAGTTTTTATCACACTGTCATGGCCTTCCCAATAACACATGACATGCATCCATTAGTGTAACACCACACCATATTTCATCCTTGTAAGTTTTACCTATAGAAATTTTGATTAAGCTCCTTTTATCTACTGTAATTTCATTCCCTTTCTTAAATCATAAAATCTGATAAGGATTAAGATGTTCTTCACACTTTAAACCTAGTTTCTCAATCATGTCCTTAGAAACTATATTTTCACAACTACCACCATCTATAATTACTTTGTATATATTACTTCTTGAAGTACACCTTGTTCGAAAGATATTTATTCATAACCATGCATCACCACCTTATTTATTTTGCACATGTTCTTTCCTTGGAGCAATCATTATTCTTCTCATCATGAGATTTTCTCCAATATGTATTGTTGCAACTTCAACCTTCAGAGACTTTTAACTACAAACAAAGATCAACAACCATGAATGCACAAAGAACACAGAGCATGAAGAAAGTAAATCAATTCTTATTAATTTCAAAGTCTAAGTCAATATTACAAACTTTAATAGGTAGAGCTTTGTTATACCAAGAGAGGGCTCTTGGAGAGAAAATTCTGGCAGCCTTATGATGCCTATAAATGTCGACCATTATACAATAAAATGCAAGGTTTATATAGCACTAGGTGATGCCTTACATAATTAATTTGCCATTGGAGGTGTTAGGTAGGAACTTCAAATTGATAGAAACACCTGAAGCCCAAGGTCGATTAAGAACAATAGAAGTCTTCATAATAATTGTTACATGTCATGCTCATCCAACTTAGATCTGACGATTTGATCATGGAAGTAGTTGGAAGGTCACTTGTGGATCCACATGTCCATTCTTCATTTCTTCCTTCTAACATTCTAACCATCCTTTCTTCCATTGATGGTGGTTGTTTTTGTTGTTCCTCTTACAAGATTTTCTCTTCACGATGTATGCCATCATCAACAATAACTTCTACTCTCCTTTATTTTTGATTCATAATGATCTCGATTAATTATTCTACTTGCGTCTACAGTTCTTGCATAGTCTAGTTCATTTGAGCGTTTCCTCCTCGTTTTATCATATCTCTTACACCTCCAAGATTCGAACTTGCTCTGATACCAAATGATGAACCTGAATACTATCAAGACAATAAAATATTAATAGGCAAAGATTATGAAACAAGAATTTATATTGATTTGTATTGAATGATTCAAATAATTACAAACCATACATAAATAAGCCTCAACTCAGAATTGAAGTTGACATGCAAAATTCAAAACATTAAAAAATAATAAAATTGGATCTATAAATTTTAACCACTGATAGTTTTAGTAAGTTTCGCATGCAAGCATACACAGTTCTAAAAATATCTAAAATAAAATAAACACTAAAATTAATCTATCAGAGGAATATCAACTAAAGTTCAAGTCCAGTTACAAAAATATATAATTTCTAAAATTAGAAGAATACCGAAAATAATATTAAACTGTAATTTCGAACCTTCAAATAGTCATATATGATCTCTAAAAATATTGAAAATATCCATAATTAAATATACCAAATTATAACTATACTAAACTTTTTGAGATGATTGTTTTAACATGAAGATGAGTTCAAATAAAATTATATATCAAAAACTATGACCTTCAAAAATATGGGCTCTTTTTTTTTAATCAAAAACAATAATTAAATGACAATATAACTTTAATAAGAGTTCAATCTAAACATGCATGAACCTCTTTTTTATTTGGGGATATATGATCAAAGGTTTCAACAAGTTCAACTAAAAAGATTGTTGGAGAAGCTTACACATCCCCAGTGAAAATTGATTCGAAGGTTTCTAAATTAAAGTGAAATCAATATTCTTCTAAAGAATTAAAAAAAATTGAAATATTGAAAAATTCATTTTAAATTATATATATATATATATATATATATATATATATATATATATATATATATATATATAAATTAAAACTAAATTATGAACATCAAGTACTTAAAAAGGAATGTTCGAAGCAACAGATGATTCATATATAAGGGCCTAATGTGGATGATGATCAAGTTATTCTTTTGAAACAAAAGGTGTATGGTGGTGACGTATGAACAGAAAAATAAACCCAATTTTTAAATCATGTACATATCTTAATAAATTGGGAGTGATGTATAATATATTTTATTTAAAGAATTTATATTTAAAAATTAAAATAAAATCTATTTACATGGAATAAATTAGTTATTATTGTAATTTAAATAAATGAATTACAATTAAATGCAACACAAACAATTTAATTATTACAATATATATATTACATAAGAAATACCTAATTAATATTTTCATTTAATTAGCAGGAAAAATATTAGTTACATATTTTGATTTAAATTATTGTTGTAAAATAGACACTTAAGTTTGAACTCAAAAATGTGTGTCTAATAGTATTAAAAACTACACCCAAAAATTGAGATTCAATTACGATCGAATGTACAAAACATTGGGAACGCTTTAGATAATACCCAAGATCTTTTAAAATGCTTCATACAATCTCTACAAAATAAAACAAACTTCTGTTATTTCCTTAGGTAGCGCCAATGCACTCGCAATATCTAAAACTTAAGGAAAATAAAGTGATCTTTTGAGACCTATGTTAGACTTGTTAAATAGTATAACTATCTTGCTATTGTTCAAGATAAAGTGTGGAAGGTACTATATAAATAATGATAAAAATTAATAATTTTCACTAGAAAAATAAAGTTATCTAATATAATTTGCATAGATTAAAACCTAAGACGTGTTTAACCCGTTGCTAGGGCAACCACTGAGATTAATCTATGAATACATGAACTTTCAAACGTCTTCAACAAATGATAAAATCTATCTGAGATCGATATGTAATTAGGGTTGTTGGAGAGTTGTTTGCCATTCATTATTGTAACATCGTTCGCAATCCACTATTACACCTGAGATTAAGCTGTGGGTGGACAAACCTTCGACCATCCTCAACAAAAAAAATAAAATACCCCTAAAATTGTTTGCCATTCCCTACTATAATCATTGGCAATCTACTACTACACCTAAAATTAATCTTTGAGCGTAAAAACCTTCGACCATCCTTTAAAAAAAAAAAAAAAACCTAAAATTGATATATTGTTAAGGTTATTTGAGAGTTGTTTGCCATTCCCTATTCCAATCGTATATTTATTTATTTATTTAATCATTTTTAATCGACCATTATCGTGGGTGGAGGTGGAAAGCATGTAGTTTTACTTTCATTCTTTTAAATTTTAACTTTTAAGTTTAGTTTAAAATAATTAATACGTATTTAATTTACTTTTATTTTTTCACTTTTTAATTTTAATTTTTTAAATTTAGTTAATTACTTATTTTACGTATAGGTTTGGTTTTATTTTTCATTTTTTTAATTTTTAACTTCTTAAAAATATTAATAGGTATTTAGTTTATTATTTTCTTATGTTAGTTTATATATAATATGTAATTAGTTTTTAGTGTTAATTAAATTTTTTTATTTTGTTTTTTATTATTATTAATTTTAAGATATTTTTAGAAGTTGTATTTGAAAATATTTTTATGTTAATATTATGAACAATAAAAAAATTTGATAACTCATATATCAGTATTAATTTTTATATTCATTTTTTATTATAAATATTTATGTTATAATTTTTTTTTTTTTTTTGGCTGTAGGAATTGGATACAGCATGGTCACCCCCTATAACCTGTGGTGCGTCGGGGTAAACTTTTTAACGTGACCAGCAGCGCTAGCGCAACATAACCCTCCAGTACCACAGGGACGGGGAGACTAGAACTCGTGACCAGCGTCCTAATATTTATGTTATAATTATTTTTGATGGTAAATAGTATTTAATTCAATACATTCCAAATACAAAATATTAATTAATATGTAATTAAAAATTTTCACGTTTGCCAACTTCATACGAGTCCTTGATATTGATTTTTATGTATAATTATTTTCATGACCTTAATACAATTCTTAACATGAAAGGAATTTTTCTTCTTCCCTTAAATATTAATAAAAGTATAGTAAAATCAAATTGGTGTAACACATAATAAAAGGGGAAGCTTGGAATCTATCTTAAATTACAATATGGAATATTTTTCTTAAAAAGCTCCTTTTTTTTCACCTTTTCATACAAAGTACAATTCCAAAATTTTAAAAAGTTATTGAAATTGTAAGAGCATGGGCATTAAGGATTATGCTCTTTAGTATTTCACATAAGCACAAAATATGTGAGTTTGATATGATATTAGTTGTAACCATCGTCCTCATTAATGGTTTGTCTTTTTCCAATGATATCAAATGAATAATTTTATCTACACTAAGATGATGATTTATATGGAAGCTTCTATGTAGCTAAACAACATGTGCACCATTTTTGTATTAGTTCAGCGTTTTTGTAATACAAGTTTAGAGATTCTAACTTTATATTTAAAGTTTCTTATTTCGTATTATAGTTATTTCGTTAATATTTTTTATATAAATTTCTATGCAATGTATATAGATTTCACATTGAATTATTAATGGAATATTTTATTATTAATAAATAGAAAATATATTTTAAATGGTAAAGATTTAAATGTGTACCCAACATCAATGACGTGCTACCTCCAATAAAACAAGTTAAAATATTTTAATAATAAACTATTTTTTTATTAATTAAATCATCAAAGCAATATTCCTTACTCTACAAGAATATTACATAATAAATTCTCACAAGTTTGTTTTATTTATTTTATACTTTTCATCTATTTTCACTCAACACATTTATGTCACGCTCATATAATGTATTTTATTCATCTATTTTAAATGTTATCATGGTTCGATTTTCTCATTAAGTGTTATTTATTAAATAGTCTCATCACATTCAATAGTCTCATGTTGTTTAATCATTTGGTTGTGTTGCATTTGATATAAAACTTGTAAAATTATTAGTTTCTAAGTGCCCAACTTAAAGAAGAATTAAATGAGATATTTGGCATCCTACTCAGTGAACACCATCATCTTGCATAAGTTTAATGATGACCTACAACTATGACATTAATGTAATACAAACATATAATTATACTTTTTTACTAAGACTAATACAAATAAACATTAGGAGTGCAAAGCAATAACACTAAGCACATTTTGGCTAAATACTATCTTTTCTGATGTGAAGTCATGATAGCATTGAACATTTCTTAAACTATCTACATAGTCGTGAACTAAATGTAATTAATTTTAAATCTACATATAAACTCAAATACAAATAATTGTTAATAAAAAGCTAGGGACTAGCCATTACACGACCCTTATTAAGTATATAATTAATAATTAACATAGTTAATATGTAATTAATTACGTCGAGAGGCGTAACCTACAATGACAACCAAGAGTGTAATGACGTGAGTTGTTCACTTTTATTTTTGTTAAACCGATATAATAATAAAATAAAACAAAAATTAGCCAACCAAAAAACATGTAATTAACGAATACATTATTTGAATATATATATGAAAAGATTTAAAAAATATTAATACAAATAACAAAACATAAAATAAAAAATAGCAAAACAAACCCAGCTCTCTCGAAAACCTTATCTTCCTCCAAGTTATATTGCTACGCCGCCATCCCTGTGTGCCCTGGTATTTCTATGTGCCGTGATATAATAAAAAATTATTTTGATTTTTTTGGTTCCGTTTTAAGGTTTTTTCTTTTGTTTTATTAAGTCCATAATTTTATGATTTATTATAGACTTCTAAATTCATAAGTTTATGTTTTATTTTCAAAGTCCCTAATAAATATGTTGATATCCATAATTATTTTTATATTTGTGTAAATTCATAATATATGATTTAGATTTAAATATTTTTTAATATTTGATATCTGTAATTATTTTTATATGTATGTAAATAATTATTTTTATGTATTTGTAAATTTATAATATATAGTTTAAATTTAAATATTTTTTAATATTGATCAATTTTATTTAAAATTAATATAGAGTTACATATTTATTATATAATTATTTATAATTTATATAATTTTATTAAAATCTATGGATAAATTATTTTTATTAATTAATAATTAAATAGATTTGTTGTATTTTAAAATTGTTAGATAAAAGTTTGAATGCTTTATATATAGATATATATAAGATATCTAGGTTGGATAATTATACATACATAAATGAATCAAAATACATTTTAAATAGTTAATTGGTTAGTTATATTCCTTAAATAGTTTTATCTTAAATAATCATAAATAGTTCATATATATATATATATATATAATAATTATACATACATAAATGAATCAAAATACATCTCAAATGGTTAATTGGTTAGTTACATTCCTTAAATAGTTATAACTTAAATAATTAATTGGTTAATTATGTTGTTTATTTATGTTTTATATGTGTGTGTGTGTGTGTGTGTGTGTGTGTGTGTGTGTGTGTGTGTGTGTTTTATCGATCCATTGAACATTTTTTTAAGGGTGACAGTTATAATAATAATAATAATAATAATAATAATAATAATAATAATAATAATAATAATAATAATAATAATAATAATAATAATAATAATAATAATAGTTGTAAATTTTGAAGGACACTTTGGAATAGATAGTTATTATTTTAAAAAAATAACAAATTAAAATTAAAAATGAATTTTACTGGTAATAATTTATAAGAGATGGAGATATCCAAAGACTACATTTTTTACATGGATAAATATATAAATAGTTGTTAAGTTTAAATAATGAAGGACCCTTTCTCTAGTTGTAAAAGGACTCACCTGATAAATTTAGAAAAGTGTTTCATTCAAAAAACAAGTTGTTATTGATATACTTTTTAAGTATGCTATAATAAAATTTAATTTTTATTTTCATAGTCCATTTTATAAATATAATTAATAAAAATCATTAAGTGAAGTGTTCAAACCGATGACACATACTAAAGAACCATAAAATGATAAACCTTTAAAATTTTTCATTGATGGATACATGAACAGACCTTTTGAAATAGAAATTTTTTCACTTATAGAGATAGCTAGATCGTGGTCATATAATCCCAAGCGAAGGTGAGATAGTAAATGGGAGGTCAGGAGTGTGACAACTATTGTGAGAGTGTTCCTAAGGTTTACTATAGTGTCAATGCAAAAATCATAAAAATGGGTTGATTTATGTTGGTTAGAGTTATTGCTTTACAAGACATTTCATAATATAAAAAGAGATATTGGACTTGATGATGATATAATAACATCAAACTGGGAATCATTGAATTATAATCCTTGGCATGTGGAGCAAAGGACTATGCTAGATGACCATAAAAATCAAAGCGATGTTGAATGTGATGATGTTCAATCCGTTCATCAAAATACAATGGAACATGAGTGGAAAATCATATTAAGGCTACATCGTGGGCTAATTATGGAAGTATTAGAATTAGATATGTTGGGAAGAAGAGATCTTGATAGACAAGCACCATGGAATCATGAATATAAAGGAGAAGAATACACAACTTCAGCTATAAATTTCATAAGCATAATGAAAGGCAACGGGTTAATCATATTGGATGATATAACAAGTAATATTTCATATGGAACCTTAGGTGCCAAACAAAAAAAGGCAATTGATATAATCATGAGACATTTTTTTCAAACTCATAATATCGCACCACTATGCATGATAATTCAAAGAAAAATATGAATAGGAAAATCACATCTAATTGGTGCCATTGGTGAAGCTTTTGAAAATGAATCATCAACTATGCAACGTTGTCCACTTCTATTACTTGCACCAACTAGAGTTGCAACATTTAATATTAGTGCTTCGACAATCCACTCAACACTATGAATCCCAATCGCAACCTTTTTAGAATTAGAAAGAACAAGATTCACAAGTTTTCAAGAAGAAATGTGGCATATAAAATACATATTGATTGATGAAATGAGTTTCATTAGGGAAAAAATGTTACAGAACATAGATGCACAACTTTGTCAAGCATTTCCAGAAAATGCAAATATGAGTTTTGGAGGTAGATCAACCATTTTATTAAGAGATTTGGGTCAGCTACCTCCTGTGAGTGATAAAGCACCATACAATAGTAATAGACATGGAAAGTGACGACCAAAAAAGGTTTCAACATCTGCTCACAAATCTTAGAGATGCACATCTGACTATTGATGATTGGAAACTATTGATGTCAAGGACAAATAGTGTATGACACCCAAGCATCAGGGAAGATTTTGACAATGCTATTCATTTATTTACAACAAATGATAATGTGAAAAATCATAACAAAATGAAATTAAAATCATTAAAAGGACCGATTACACGGAGCATTGATACTAGAATAAGTAGTACCAATCCATCAGGGGGTCAGAATGATAAATTAGAAGTGGAGTTATTAATATCTAAGGATGTAAGGGTGATGTTAACCTCTAATCTATGGATAGAAGCAGGCCTTGTAAATGGATCTCTAGGATATATTTGAAGCATAGTATACAAACTTGAAAGTTCCCCACCAGTGCCACCTACATATATTATGGTAGAATTTGATAATTACTTTGGAATGTCATTTGTAGATGCAACTCCACATACAATTCCAATTATACCAATACAAAGGGGATGAACACGACAACTACCTTTAAGACTGGCTTGGGGATTATCCATACATAAATCACAAGGATTGACTCTTTCTAAAGCAATAATTTATATAGGGTATACAGAAAGACTAGGGTTAACATTTGTGGCCATCTGACATGTAAAATAATGTTACTCAAGTCCTTAGAACTACAATAATGTTACATGTTTAATATTACATATATTATATTTATTTTCACATTTTGATATAAATTAAATTATTTTCTTTAATTATCATTGAATGTGATATATATTTCTTATTTAGATGAATATGAAATAATGCATAAATTGGTATTTATTGTTAAATGTGCATGTCACATCTGTGGGTGCTACTAACATATTTATCTTAAATACATTTATCTAAAATACGCCAAAAGATATCAATCTTGAGGCGTTTATCTAACATACATCACAATATAGACGCCTCAAAATTGATATCTCTCGATGTATTTTACATAAATGTATTTAAGATATCTATACTAATTAATAATTGATTATTATATATATAACTTTAAAAATTATATAATAATATTTATTTTAATATTTGAGTGGATTTATTTTATATTTTGAAAATAAAAATAAATAAAATTATAAATTTACATTCTTCAAATTTGATCAACATCCTTCAATTAACATAATGGATTAATATATACTATACATATTAAATATTTAAATATTTGTTAGGTAGTATGGTGCATGGTTTAGGACGGGTAGGAATTGGGGTAGTGGCCTTTTTAAAATATTTTTAATTTAAAAATAATAAATTTGAGTTAATATTTAAATTTGGTATAAGTTGAAAAATTTTGATTTTTTTATAGAGTTTTTTTTTATAAATATTTTAATTAAAAAAATTATGAATCACTGTTTAAATTTAGTACAAGGAAAAAATAGTTTGACTCTTAAACAATAATCTCTTTTACAATATTTTTAAACAAAAAAATATTTCTAAACCATTATTTTAAATTTAGAATAGAAAAAAAATTTAATAAACATTTTCAAAAAACTTCCTATACATAAAAACCAACACTATATAATTATTCTATTTTTTATGATGAAAACATTTTATTAAAAAATTAGAATGATTATTAATATATAAAAATAAATATAATAAAATAAAATGGGCTTGTGATATATGGGAGAAAGGGTCATTACGAAGAAATTGTAATATTTAGTTTAATTTAAAAGTTTTGGTCAAGAGATAGAGACACTGAGTGATGTTGAAAGAGGAGAGATTTTGATTTTATTTTATTTTTAGAAAAATTATGTTTAATTTTATATTTGATATTTATTTATTATTTTATATTAAACTTATATTTTAAAAAGGTTGTTTTTAAAGATTTTATAATAAAATTGTTTATATAGATTTATTTGGTTTTTATAGTAATATTAGTTTATTGAATTTAAGTCATGAGTATCTAATGTATTGTATTCATCTATTTTAAATGTTATTATGGTTTGATTTTATCATTGAATGTTATTTATTAAATAGTCTCATCACATTCAATAGTTTTATGTTGTTTAATCATTTGGTTGTGTTACATCTGACATAAAACTTATAAAATTATTAGTTGTTACGTGTGCAACTTAAAGTAGAATTAAATGAGATATTTGGCATCCTGTTCAGTTAAGATCATCATCTTGTGTAAGTTTAATGATGACCTACAACTATACCATTAATGTAATACAAATATCTAATTATACCTTTTTACTAAGATCAATACGAATAAATAATAGTAGTGCAATATAATAATATTGAGGACGTTTTGACTAAATATCATCTTTTCTGATGTGAAGTCATGATAGCATTGACCATTTCTTAAACTGTCTACATACTCGTGAAATAAATGTAATTAATTGTAAATTTCCATATAAAATTAAACACAAATAATTATTAATAAAAAGGAAAGGACTAGCCACTACACGACCCATGTTAAAGTGGATAGTTAATAATTGACATAGTTAGTATGTAATTAATTAATAATTGATTATTATGTATATAACTTTTAAAGTTATATAATGATATTTATTTTAATATTTGAATGGATTTATTTTATATTTTCAGAATAAAAATATAAATTTACATTATTTGAATTTAATGAAGAATATTTTTCCTAAATTTTAGTGGTTAATAAATTTATTTTGATCTTTTATCCTAATAAAAGCGAACATTAAAACTTAAGTTACAAACAAAGATAAATGCTATAATGATTTCTTAATTTTTTTTCAATCCTTATAATAACTTAATAAAATTCTAATAATTTTTTATATTAATTAAAATATTTATATATAACTAAATTTAAATTCTTATTAATATATAAGCTTAATATTTAATAATTAAAAAGTAATAAATATGGTAAAAAAAAATTACATTTTGATTTGATTTTTTTAAGTGAACTTTTTTAATATGTTTTAATTAAAAGAGATTATGAATCGATATTTAAATTTAGTATGAGTAAAAAATTCATTAACTCTTAGAGAATAACCTTTTCTTTAATATTTTTAATCAAAAAATATTTCTAAACCAATATTTAAATCTAAAATAAATTAAAAATTTAATAAATATTTTCAAAAAACTTATTACACATAAAAACTAACACTATATTTAATTATTCTAATTTTTATGATAAAAATATTTTATTAAAAAATTAGAATGATTATTAATATAATAAGTTAAAATGGGAGAAAGGGTCATTACACAGAAATTGTAATATTTAGTTCAATTTAAAAGTCTTGGTCAAGAGATATTGAGTGATGTTGAATAGAGGAGAGAGATTTTGCTTTTTTTTTAATAAATACGTTTTATTTTATATAATTTTATGTTTGAGAACTATTTATAATTATATATTAAAATTGCATTTTAAAAATGTTATTTTTAAAAGTTTTATAATAAAAGTTGTTTATATAGATTTTTTGTTTTTATAGTAATGTCATTTTTTTTATAATTTAAAAATAATAATTTGGAGTTAATATTTAAATTTGGTATAAATTGAATTTTTTTATATTTTTTTATAGTGAGTTTTTTTAACATTTTAATTTAAAAAGATTATAAATCAATATTTAAATTTAGTGTAGGTAAAAAATCGTTGACTCTTAGACAATAACCTCTTCTACAAAATGAAATTGGTTAATGTTTGGAAACTTGGAAGGAAGGCACACATGGATGAGTTCTGCTACTCGTCACCAAGCTAGGGCAGGCGTGCCCTGGCTTGTTTCTGTTAATCCTAAGGATGCGAAGGGAAGTGAGGACGGTTTGGCATAGGAAGGCAGAAGGAGGGGGTCACATAGACGAAGGCGTGGATTAGGAGGGGCGTGACTATGGCTCTGAAAGAGCCGACTCAAACCAGGATGGATAGGAGTTTTAGTGAAGTAGTAGGCAAGAATTTGCAGGGGTTGGATGCTAAGATGGTGGAAAATACTGCTTTTAGCCAGAACCCAAGTTTGTTTGACATAAGCTCAGCGGGGGGAGCACAGATTACAAAGGTTAATGGATGTCTGGAGCGCTGTAAGGAGAGACCAAAGCTGGTAATTCTATTTGATATGATAACTGAGGATGTGGAGTATTACTCCAAGCACTCACTATACTGCAAATTTTTGGGTCTGCGTGTTTCCCTCCCTTTTCTGGAAAGCTAGGCGCGAAAGGTGTGGGAGCCTGAGGTTGAGATGGAGGTTACGCTGCTAGCCAACAATTTCTTCATGGTCACATTCATTTGCTTGGTGGATAGAAACAGGGTTTTTGAAGGCGGTCCTTATTTTTATAATCAAGTTGGGTTCTTTGTGAAACCATGGCATGCTGGGTTCAACCCTACTAAGGAATTGCCAAACAGGGTCCCAGTGTGGGTACGTTTACCCAGAATGCCTATTAAATGCTGTTGTGAGGATGTTCTTCAGATGATAGCTTCAATGCTAGGAAAACTAGTGGGGTCATCCACATAAACTTTAGGTAAGAAAATCATGACCTTTGCATGAATTTGCATGGAAATTGATTTAAGTAGACCTCTACCAGATGCGATGGAGATGTGTGCGGGTTCTTACTCATGGGTGTAGCAATTGGACTATGAGACCCTCCCGTTTAGATGTTACCTTTGTCACGAGTATGGTCACTTGGTGAGAAGGTGCCCGAAGGCAAAATTAGATGATCAGTAACCTTCACCCCCATCTCCACCGAGTAGTGCCATTGGTGTTGATAAAGGGAAGAAGGCTAGAGTGGGTGTTGGCAAGGATCTTGAAGGTTTTGGGCAAGTTAAGGCTCGAAGCCAGAATAGAGCTCACAAGAGGTCCCTGATGGAGCGTCAGGAGGAGGATTCAGTTAATAGGTTTGAGGTTTTGGATGAACTCAGCCAGCAAGAGGTTAACCCAGGCCTTATTAGTGTGGAGCAGCTTGTGGGGGGGGGTCTGAATCGGCTGGAATTTATTCCAAGGATCACCTAACGCTTCCTGAGGAAGCTGCCCTACCTATGATCATGGACGGGCAGGTTGGGGAGCAACATACTCTCGAATCAAATGTTTATTTGGTTCAGGACATAGAGGTTGGCGCTCTCCCAACACAAACAAGGGTGATAGAGGCGGAGAAGAGAAGTAAGGCTCATCCTCACCTAGGAATTCATCAGAAGGATGGTAAGAAGGGGGCTTCTGAGAAAAGTGTTAAACTAGGGAGAAAGAAGGACATGGAGAGGATAAAGATGATTGGGGAAAACCTGGTTGAGTCAGGGTCGATCAAGACCTTAGATTCCCATTTTTTGCCACCTCTGAAATGATTATTATTTCATGGAATGTAAGGGGATTGAACAGTGGCCCTAGACAAAAAGCTGTTTGGGAATTGATTAGGAATCATTGTCCAAATATTCTCTTTCTACAAGAAACTAAGGTTTCAGTGGAGTATATGATGGATCTTGCACCTAAGCTATGGAGGCAAGGTTTATGTCAATGCATAGGGGCTCAGGGGTCTGCGGGAGGCGTGGCTTGTCTCTAGAATCCACGTAAGGTTTAGCCGATGTCCTGGATTGCCTTTAGATCTTCACTATCTTTGGTCTCCTTATGCGCTGAGTCGGGGGAGTATGTTCTTCTTTCGAATGTCTATGCCCCTACTGATTTCCAAGGTAAGCTTCTTTTTTGGGATAATATTCATTTGGTTCATAGAGGTTTTCAATATTTTCCATGGATTATGGCTGGTGACTTCAATGCTATCATGGACCTAATAGAAAAAAGGGGAGGTAATGCAAGATTGGAGCCATCTTCCTTTTTGCTTTGTGACAAGATTTTGGAGCTAAACCTGGTGGATATTAAGCCATGCAATGGGTGATTCACTTGGAATAATAGTAGAATGGGAGAAAGTTGTATTGCTGAGCGCATTGACAGATTCATGACATCTTGTTATTGGGTGGGTGGCTTGTGGTCTTTGAGTTTTGAGATCCTTGATTGGAGAGGCTCGGATCACTGGCCCATTAAGCTTCACATTTCTTCTACTCGTCTACATAGGAAGCCGCCTTTCAAGTTTCAATTTATGTGGTTCAGGGACCCGAACCTGTTTGGTTGAGTTGCTGATTGGTGGAGAATAGGGAGGCCGACTGTTGGTACAATAATGTATATTTTTGCCAAGCTTCTTCAGTTCTTGAAGTATCAGCTCAAACGGTGGAATACTCTGAGCTTTGGGAACATCTTCTAGGAAAAAAAAGAGGCGCAAACAGAGCTGAATAACATTACCAGATCGATTAGGGAGGAGGGGTTGTCCAAGTTTTTGCTGAGAGAGGAAGCGAGGGCTATTAAGACATTGGAGGAATGGGAGTTGAGAGAGGAAATCTTTTGGAAGCAGAAAGCCAGGATTGAGTGGCTGCAAGAGGGGGACAAGAACATAGCCTTTTTCTTCAACTCAATTAGAGCCAGACAAAACGGTAATATGATAACTTCTTTGGTGTCTGACAGTGGAGAGGTTATCTCTTCTACAAGGGATTTCTGTAATGAGGCTGCGCAGCATTTTGCTTCTTTTTTCAAAGAAGATTGGCAGGGGGAAGTGGCTGCTAAAGATCATATTCTCTCTTGTATTCCCTCTCTAGTATCTCGGGATATGAAGGAGCAGCTGATGTGATCTATAACCATAGAGGAGCTTAAGAAGATTGTTTTCATAATGAAAAAAGGTAAGGCGCCAGGCCCATATGGCTTTTCGATTGAATTTTTTCAAGAATTTTGGGAAATTATAAAATTAGATTTATTGGTTGTGGTTCAAGAATCCCAGAATAGCAGGCAAATGCTCCGAGCCCTGAACTCGACCTTTTTGGCTCTCATTCCCAAGGGGGAAGGGGCGGATCGCTTAAGTCAATTTTGGCCCATTTCCCTTTGCAATGTAGTTTATAAAATTATATCTAAGCTGATTGCAGAAAGGTTAAAAAAGTCGCTGGGTGTGCTAATCTCAGAGGAACAAAGTAGCTTTGTTGAGGGTCGTCAGATTTTGGATGGGATAGTGGTGGCTACTGAGGCTATACACTCCATGACTAAATCCATGGAGAAGGCTATGTTTATCAAGCTGGACATGTCCAAGGCTTATGACAGGGTTCGGTGGTCCTTTCTTTAGAAGGTGTTGGAAGCCTTTGGGTTCGAGGAAGATTGGATCAGGTGGGTAATGAGTTGTGTAAGTTCAACTTCATTCTCTGTTTTGGTTAATGGCGAGCACTCTAATCTTTTTGGGGCTTCACAAGGCTTGTGGCAAGGTGATCCTTTATCTCCCTACCTGTTTCTCCTTTTGGCAGAAGGTCTCAGACGGCTGATTAGAAAGAATACTGGAGAAGGTGTTATTAAGGGCTGGAGATGGGGAGGCGGCCTTCCAATTCTATCTCACCTGTAGTTTGTGGACGATGTGACTTTGATGGGCATGGCTACTATAAGGGAGGCTGTCAACATTTGCAGTGGATTAGATGCTTACCTGGCAACCTCTAGACAGGTAATTAATGAGGATAAGTCATCCATTTTTTTCTTTAGCGCTCCACCACTCATTCAATGAAGAGTGGCTGATATTCTCCGGTTCCAAATTGGAAGCCTTCTGATACTTTATCTCGGGATACCTATATCTGCTGGGAGACAGTCCAAGGAATCGTGGCAGGGGATTTTGAACAAGTTTTGGGCTATGGTGGATCACTGGACCAATAGATGGTTGTCCTTCGTCGGTCAGGTCCAACTGATCCAATCAGTGGTGCAGGCGCTTCCTCTTTACAGGTGCATGCTACAGGTGGCACCGGCAAGTTTTGTTAAGGACCTTGATTCCTTGGCTAAACAATTCTTATGGGTTGGAAACCTGTCTTCGACGAAGTGGAGCCTTATTAGGTGGGAGGTTGTTTGCAGCTTGAAAAGTTTTGGGGGCTTAGGTTTGAGGTAGTCAGTACTTGCAGATACGGCCTTGGCAACCAAATTATATTGGAGATGGTGTGAGGAACAAGATCGTGTGTGGGCCAGGATCTTGTCTCATAAGTATCTTTTTGGGGTCCCCTTAAAAGATATCCCAAGGTACAGATTGTCAGGGATTGGTTCAATGATCTGGGCTACTCTAAAAAAAGGGGTTGCCTTGATCAAGAGAGGTCTATTCTAGATTTGTAAGGGGGGGACAGAGGCACAATTTTGGTATGATTCTTGGGACGGCTTTCCACCCTTAGCTTCTCAGTATCCACATCTGTATGTTCTTGCATAGAGATTTAGCGAAGCTGGGTGAAATAGGGTGTGTGATTACAAATCTCTCTTTCTTTATGGTCAGCTGACGAAAGTGAGATGGAAGACCCCAGAAGAGTGGCTGATTATTGGCATGGAGGCTGAGTGCACAGAACTGTATGACATCCTTACTGGCCACAACTATTGTGCGCTTAGGGGGAGCGATGTGTTGGCTTGGTCCCCTCATCCCAAGGGGAAATACATGATTTCGGTTGGTTATCAGGAATTGATTGCGCCACAATGTGACGAAGGGGGGGAGGTTCCTTGGTGGAAAAGAGTTTGGAGTAGTTTCTCTTGGCTGAAATGTATATGCTTTACTTAGATGCTGGCCTGGAACTGATGCTTGACTTGGGAGAATATCAGGAAGAAGGGATTTGTTGGTCCTTCGTGATGCGTTCTGTGTAAGGGGGAGGAGGAGGATTCGCCACATTTATTTTTTAGATGCCCTTTCACTCTCCAGCTGTGGCACGCCTGGTGGGACGTGTGGAGGTGTCAATGTGTGCATGCCTCCTCCCTTGCTGATATTTTTTGTAGTAAGTGATGAGCCTTAGAAATGTCATGTTTTCATCCTTGTCTGTCACGCTCATCTTTATTGTTTACCATGATTTTGTGTCACTTTTTCATAAAGTTTACATCCTCGAATAACCATAATTTTGTAAATAGCATTACATTATGTTCTCATACTCTTTGAATAGTTAGAACTATGTATTGAAATAAAGTATATAATAGTTATCTTATGTTATACGATGCTTTTTCTCTATAATGTGTTTTAAAGATGTTTTGAAGCAATAGGTATATAGCACAAAAACATCCTGTAGTAAAAGGGATCTCATCACGTGGACACATTCTACAACCACTGCATGACCAAAGCCACAAATGAATAGAATTGGATTCCCAATTCAATCGACTCCAAGAAATGATAATAACCTCCATGAAGTGCAATAAGGATGTGGTTGAAGAATACAATAGATTTTTTTTTCCTACAACAATATTGCAAAATTCACATGAATGATGACCTTAGCAGAAGGAGCCAATTTATGTTATCTTATAGCTGAGTGTTTCTTAGTTTATAATATATATTGTTTTGTATAAACCAATCTCCCCTATTGTGTGTATGTATAAATATATATATATATATATATATATATATATATATATATATATATATATATATATATATATATATATATATATATATATATATATATATATATATATATATATATATATATAGGTAACTGCAAGGTTGAGAAGGAAGTAGATATCGATTAGAGAAATATATCAAAAGTACATTTTGTAAAGTAGCTTTTATTGTAATTTTTCTATATCAATTCATTATTGCATTTTGATTAATACGAACAATCAATTTTGAGTCCATTTCATTATTTTAAGAGGAAGGATTGAAGCTAGATTTCTAAGGAGGAAGGGCCCCCTTCAAAAGTCTTGTAGCAACAATCCAACCCGTTAAATAGCTAAGCATGTTATTTAGTTTCTTTATGTGTTGTGTTTTTTATTTTTGAATTGTGTGATTCCAAATCTTGCATAGAATTGTCTTAAGGAAGATTTCAATAGTGTAATCATTTAATTCACAGTATTATGTTCATGTTCAATTCTAACATTTCATTTCCTGCATAATTTTTAGCATCTTAGATTGCAATCAACAGAATGTCAAATTAGAAGATTGTGTGTGCACATATAATAACGTCATCCTATCAAGTTTACGTCTTCGAGTTTTCATTTAAATGAAGTAAAATATACATATCTATGGTAACTCTCCTTGTTCATTTTGATCAAGAGAAGTATATGTGACTGTGAATATGTTGTTAGTCATTTTTGGCATCATTGCTAGGGAAGGGTGTCATACACTTATAATCTTCAATCTTGATAGTGGTTGTTTCTGGATTTTTTATTTTATTTTATTTTTATAATTTTCAGATCTTGCTTTTAAAGTTTAAATTTCCCTTTTTGCAAGTAGGATAGTGGAAAGTTTCAAAAACCCCATTATTACTAACCCTATGCAGGAAAGGTTTTTGATGAAATACCAAGACTATTGTAGGGGTAGAAACTACAGGAGAGATGACATATTCTAAATGACAAGTTGATGATGAGTCATTAGAAATATATATGGAAAGATTTTTGTTCATCTTGAAAAAGTCCAAATAGACTACAATGGATAAAGAATCAATCAATCTAATATTCCTAAAAGGAATTAGAGATGATTGTCTGGAGGCACTAGATTTAATGTTTGGTGGTGATGTTTCTACACTGTCTTTTAATAAACTAATAGTTCTACATACAAACTACTCCAGATTAACCATGAACAAAAGTAGGGGCAGAACCCTTCCTACAACATCTACAGCATGACTGTCTAAAGGTGAAGTTAGTAACCTACTCTAAAACATAAAGTAGGACATTATTAGCCACCTAGCTACTCAGCTTGATACATTACATACATGAAGGAAATTGGAAGAAACTAAAAAAGCCTTAGTCACCTATTACATTGAATGCAAAAAAAAGAAGGTGGATTGCACATGCCATTCTATGAAAGCTTGAATAGATAGCATAACTAATAAATTTTTTGAAACAATGGAGCTGCATGCCATAGGAGAAGATGTGAATCAAGTGGTTTTCATGGCTCAACAAAAACCATGGGTGTAAAGATCAAGTATGCCATCAAAATCTATGTTTGTAAATTCTCAATTCTCAAATAATCTTCAATATGGTTCTTGGATTAATATACCTAACCAAAATTAGCCCCAAACAAATTGGAAACTATCCCAGAATCAATTATGGATGCAACAGAATGAACAACAACCTCAACCTGGGTAATTCCAAAACTAGCAATGGATCTTTCCCTCTAATCCATGACAACAACAATTGAGATGTAATCAAGGCTTTCCTCAACAAATACAACAACATGCCTTAATTCCAAACACTCATCAACCTGTTAGACCCACTCAATTACCCACCCAACCCATCCCTAACCCTACCAACAAGTTGGTTCAACGAACACAATCCACTGAAATAATGCAATATCCAACATACGCTTTGGATATCAATCAAGTCCAACTTCACTCAAGATGCGTTCTTCCACAACCCATCTCACCCATAATCATAGAACATTTTGAAGAACTTGATCCACTCCACACTAATCCATATCCCCCATGGATAGTCTTGATCCTAGTCCATTAGAAAATCGAAAATAATTTGATAATCCTCTTTTTCTGGAGAGATTGAGCATATCACATCCTGAACCAGATCTCAATTTGATATCTTTGGATAACTTAGGAATGTGTGCACAAAAATCCCACTCTTTTAGTAAATAAAAGATGTTCATATCTATAATAAGGTTGATAAAGAGCTATGTTTGAAAAAACTAAGAAGGATACTAGTTATTGGCCAACTAGTAGATATTATGTTGAGAAATTAGATTCCCCCAAAATATTTTGATCTTGGAAGTCATGTAGTTAATATTAGCTTCCATGGCCAACCCATCTCTAATACTTTAATTGACTTGGGTTAACCATCAACATGATGACCATAGAGACCATGCGGCAACTAAAACTTATAACTCTTTGTCCAACACCCACTATCCTCTAGATGGTCGACAGGGTAACTGTTAAGCCTAAGAGGATTGTTGAATACCTGGTTATCACTGTGGACTCCTAGTAATATGCAACAAACTTTATTATCCTATAGCTAAAACTCAACTTGGGAGGTTATCCTCTCATCTTTGGCCACCCATGGTTGGCCATCGATTATGTTTTTATCTATTAATTTCTAACATAAATGACACCAAGAAATTGATTCTTTATTTGCCAGCCTAGCCTTCTCAGAATGATGGCCCAACACCTTGAATTAATAACTTTGAGGAAGCTATCTCCTTGAAAACTCTCTGCATAATTGACTGAAGTCCATATTTACAGGAATAATTAATTTGCACTAGGTTTAATTAAAATGCAAGGTTTATATAGCACTAGGTGATGCCCTGCATAATTAATTTGCCATTGGAGGTGTTAGGTAGGAACTTCAAATTGATAAAAACACCCGAAGCCCAAGGTTGATTAAAAACAACATAAGTCTTCATAATAATTGTTACATGCCATGCTCATCCAACTTGGGTCTGATGATTTGATTGTGGAAGTAGTTGGAAGGTCACTCGTGGATCCACGTGTCCATTCTTCGTTCCTTCTTTCTAAAGTTATAACCATCCTCTCTTCCATTGATGGTGGTTGTTCTTGTTGTTCCTCTTACAAAATTTTCTCTTCATGATCTATGTCATCATTGACAACTTCTACTCTCCTTTATTTTTGATTCTTAATGATCTCAATTAATTATTCTACTTGCGTCTACAGTTCTTGCATAGTCTGGTTCATCTAAGCGATTCCTCCTCGTCTTATCATATCTCTTACACCTCCAAGATTCAAACTTGCTCTGAGACTAAATGATGAACCCAAATACTATCAAGACAATCAAAAATCTATAGGCGAAGATTCTGAAACAAGAATCTATATTGATTTGTATTGAATGATTCAAATAATTACAAACCATGCATAAATAAGCCTCAACTCAGAATTGGAGTTGACATGCAAAATTTAAAACATTAAAAAATAATAAAACTTGACTTGTAAATTTTAACAACTAATAATTTTAGTATCGCATGCAAGCATGTACAGCTCTAAAAATATCTAAAATAAAATAAACACTAAAATTAATCTATCAGATGAATATCAATCGAAGTTCAAGTCTGGTTACAAAAATCTATAATTTCTAAAATTAGAAGAATATCAAAAATAATATTAAACTGTAATTTCGGACCTTCGAATGATCATAAATGGTCTCTAAAAATATTTAAAATATCTATAACTGAATAAGCCAAATTATAACTATACTAAACTTTTTGAAATGGCTATTTTGACATGAAAATAAGTTCAAATGAAACTATATATCAAAAACTATGACCTTCAAAAGTTTAAGCGCTTTTTAAAAAAAATCAAGAACAATAATTAAATAACAATATAACTTTAATAAGAGTTCAATCTAAACATGCATGAACCTCTTTTTTATTTGGGGATATATGATCAAAGGTTTCAACAAGTTCAACTAAATAGATTGTTGGAGAAGCTTACACATCCCTAATCAAAATTGATTAGAAGGTTTCTAAATTAAAGTGAAATCAATATTCTTCAAAGAATTAAAACAAATTGAAATATTGGAAAATTCATTTTAAATTTTATATATATATATATATATATAAACTAGATTATGAACATCAAGTACTTAAAAAGGAATGTTCGAAGCAACAAATGATTCATATATAAGGGCCTAATGTGGATGATGATCAAGTTATTCTTTTGAGACAAAGGTATATGGTGGTGATGTATGAAAAAAAAAATAAACCCAATTTTTAAATCATGTACATATCTTAATAAATTGGGAGTGATATATAATATATTTTACTTAAAGAATTTATATTTTAAAATTAAAATAAAATCTATTTGCATGGAACAAATTATTTGTTATTATTGTAATTTAAATAAATGAATTACAATTAAATGCAACACAAACAATTTAATTATTATAATATATTTAAAATATCTAATTAATATTTTCATTTAATTAGCAAGAAAAATATTAGTTATATATTTTGATTTAAGTTGTTGTAAAACAAATATTTAAGTTTGAACTCAAAAATGTGTGTTTAATAGTATTAAAAACTGCACCCAAAAATCAGGGTTCAATGATGATCGAATGTACAAAACATTGGGAACGCTTTAGATAATACCCAAGAGCATTTAAAATGATTCATACAATCTCTACAAAATAAAACAAACTTCTTTTATTTCTTTAGGTAGCTCCAATGCACTTGCAATATGTAAAACTTAAGGAAACTAAAGTGATCTTTCGAGACTTAAGTTAGACTTGTTAAATAGTATAACTATCTTGTTATTTGTCAAGATAAAGTGTGGAAGGTACTATATAAATAATGATAAAAATTAATAATTTTCATTAGAAAAATGAAGTTATCTAATATAATTTGCATAGATTAAAACTTAAGACGTGTTTACCCATTGAGATTAATTTATGAATACGTGAACTTTCAAGCATCTTCAACAAATGATAAAATGCATCTGAGATCGATATGTTATTAAGGTTGTTGGAGAGTTGTTTACCATTCATTATTGTAACATCGTTCGCAATCCACTATTACACCTGAAATTAATCTGTGAACGTAAAAACCTTCGACCATTCCTTTTTTTTTTTTTTAAACCAAAAAAAACCTAAAATTGATATATTGTTAGGGTTATTAGAGAGTTGTTTGCCATTCCCTATTGTAACATCGTTTCCAATCGTATATTTATTTAATCATTTTTAATCAACCATTCTCGTGGGTGGAGGTGGAAAGAATGTAGTTTTACTTTCATTCTTTTAAATTTTAACTTTTAACTTTTTAGTTTAAAATAACTAATACGTATTTAATTTACTTTTATTTTTTCACTTTTTAATTTTAATTTTTTAAATTTTGTTAATAACTTATTTTAAGTATAGGTTTGGTTTTATTTTTCTTTGTTTAGTTTTTAATTTCTAAAAAAATAGTAATATGTATTTAGGTATTTAGTCTATTATTATCTTATTATTATGTTAGTCTATATTTAATATGTAGTTAGTTTATATTTAATATGTAGTTAGTTATTAGTGTTAATTAAATTTTTTTATTTTAGTTTTTATTATTATTAATTTTAGGATATTTTTAGAAGTTTTATTTGAAATTTTTTTAATGTTAATATTATGAATAATAAATAATTATGATAACTCATATATCATTATTAATTATTATATTCATTTTTTTATTATAAATATTTATGTTATAATTATTTTTTATGGTAAATAGTATTTAATTTAATACATTCCAAAATATAATTATTTAAAAAAAAGTCTAAGATATTAATTTATTGTTGAACATGTTAAATCACTTAGCAATAAATACAATAAATAAGATTTTTTTTTGTTTTGCTACGACAAAATGTTAATTAATATGTAATTAGGGAATTCTACGTTTGCCAACTTCATACAAGTCCTTGATATTGATTTTTATGTATAATTATTTTCATGACCTTAATACAATTCTTAACATGAAAGAAATTTTTCTTCTTCCCAACTCTCGTAGTTTTTCATTTTAAATATTAATAAAAATATAGTAAAATCAAAATGGTGTAACACATAATAAAAGGGGAAGCTTGGAATCTATCTTAAATGACAATATGGAGTATTTTTCAAAAAAAACTCTTTTTTTTCACTTTTTCATAAAAGCTACAATTCCAAAATTTTAAAAAGTTATTGAAATTGTAAGAGCATGGGCATTAAGGATTATGCTCCTTAGTATTTTATAGAAGCACAAAATGTGTGTTTGATATGACATTAGTCGTAACCATCATCCTCATTAATGGTTTGTTTTTTTCCAATGATACCAAATGAATAATTTTATCTACATGAAGACGATGATTTATATGGAAGCTTCTATGTAGTTAAACACATGTGCACCATTTTTGTATTAGTTCAGCATTTTTGTAATACAAATTTAGAGATTCTAACTTCATATTTAAAGTTTCTTATTTCGTATTACAGTTATTTCGTTAATATTTTTTATTCGAATTTCTATGCAATTTACATAGATTTCACATTGAATTATTAATAGAATATTTTATTATTAATAAATAGAACATATAATTTTAAATGGTAAAGATTTAAATGTGTACCCAACATCAATATCATGTGCTACCTCCAATTAAACAAATTAAAATATTTTAATAGTAAACTATTTTTTTATTAATTAAATCATCAAACCAATATTCCTTACTCAACAAGAATATTACATAATAAATTCTCGAAAGTTTGTTTTATTTATTTTATACTTTTCATCTATTTTCACTCAACACATTTATGTCACGAGCATATAATATATTTTATTCATCTATTTTAAATGTTATCATGGTTTGCTTTTCTCATTCAGTGTTATTTATTAAATAGTCTCATCACATTCAATAGTCTCATGTTGTTTAATCATTTGGTTGTGTTGCATTTGATATAAAACCTGTAAAATAATTAGTTGCTAAGTACCCAACTTAAAGCAAGATTAAATGAGATATTTAGCATCATGTTCAATGAAGACCATCATCTTGCGTAAGTTTAATGATGACCTACAACTATGCCATTAATGTAATACAAATATCTAATTATACCTTTTTACTAAGATCAATACGAATAAATAATAGTAGTGCAATATAATAATATTGGGGACGTTTTGACTAAATATCATCTTTTGATGTGAAGTCATGATAGCATTGAAATAAATGTAATTAATTGTAAATTTACATATAAACTTAAACACAAATAATTATTAATAAAAAGGGAAGGACTAGCCACTACACTTCCCATATTAAGTAGATAGTTAATAATTGACATAATTAGTATGTAATTAAAAAATAATTGATTATTATGTATATAGCTTTTAAACTTATATAATGATATTTATTTTAATATTTGAATGGATTTATTTTATATTTTCAGAATAAAAATATAAATTTACATTATTTAAATTTAATGAAGAATATTTTTCCTAAATTTTATTGGTTAATAAATTTATTTTGATCTTTTATCTTAATAAAACAGAACATTAAAACTTAAGTTACAAATAAAGATAAATGCTATAATGATTTCTTAATTTTTTTTCAATCCTTATAATAACTTAATAGAGTTTTAATAATTTTTTATATTAATTAAAATATTTATATATAACTAAATTTAAATTAAAACCTTATTAATATATAAACTTAATATTTAATAATTAAAAAGTAATAAATATGGTAAAAAAAAATTACATTTTGATTTGATTTTTTTAAGTGAGTTTTTAAAAAAAAAATTAATTTAAAAAGATTATGAATCAATATTTAAATTTAGTATGAGTAAAAAATTCATTGACTCTTAGACAATAACCTTTTCTTTAATATTTTTAATCAGAAAATATTTCTAAACCAATATTTAAATCTAAAATAAATTAAAAATTTAATAAATATTTTCAAAAAACTTATTACACATAAAAACTAACACTATATTTAATTATTCTAATTTTTATGATAAAAATATTTTATTAAAAAATTAGAATGATTATTAATATATAAAAATTAATATAATAAGTTAAAATGGGAGAAAGGGTCATTACACAGAAATTGTAATATTTAGTTCAATTTAAAAGTCTTGGTCAAGAGATATTGAGTGATGTTGAATATAGGAGAGAGATTTTGATTTTGATTTTTTTTTTTAAAATTATGTTTTATTTTATATAATTTTATGTTTGAGAATTATTTATAATTATATATTAAAATTGCATTTTAAAAATGTCATTTTTAAAAGTTTTATAATAAAAGTTGTTTATATAGATTTATTGTTTTTATAGTAATGTCATTTTTTTTATAATTTAAAAATAATAATTTAGAGTTAATATTTAAATTCGATATAAATTAAATTTTTTTTAATTTTTTATAATGAGTTTTTTTAATATTTTAATTTAAAAAGATTATAAATCAATATTTAAATTTAATGTAGGTAAAAAATCGTTGACTCTTACACAATAACCTCTTCTACAATATTTTTAATCAAAAAATATTTCTAAACCAATATTTAAATCTAAAATAGATTAAAATTTTAATAAATATTTTCAAAAAAAACCTATTACACATAAAAACTAACACTATATTTAATTATTCTAATTTTTATGATGAAAATATTTTATTAAAAAATTAGAAAGATTATTAATATATAAAAATAAATATAAGAAGATAAAATGGGCTTGTAATATAAGGGAGAAAGGGTCATTACAAAGAAATTGTAATATTTAGTTTCATTTAAAAGTCTTGGTCAAGAGATACTATGTGATGTTGAATAGAGGAGAGAGATTTTGATTTTATTTTATTTTTTTGGAAAAATTATGTTTTATATAATTTTATGTTTGAGATTTATTTATAATTATAAATTAAAATTATATTTTAAAAGTTTTATAATAAAAACTGTTTATATAAATTTATTGTTTTTATAGTAATGTTATTTTATTTATAATTTATTAAAATATATATTCAATTTAATTGAATTTATATATTAATGTTCATCAAAGATTATAATAATAATATAGTTTTTAAGGTTCACGATGTCAATTAATGCCTTGTTTATGGTCTACAAGGCATGCTCAACATATGGGACCACTTCATACTCTCATTGTGGGGAGGCACCTTACTGTGCTACGAATACGAGGCGTGCAATCCCTACCCCTTACAGGGTTTGAACCTGTGACCTCCCTTCCAGAGGCACATGTTCTTTAACATTAGGCCAACTTAGGGGCATATAAGAATGATTTATAAAATTTTAAAAGATACAATATAAAAAAAATAAGGAGAGTATAATAACACATTCCAATAAATATAAAATATAAACTTAAATTTAAAAAAATATATTTGAAAAATATCAATGCGTAAAAAAAAGTACCATTAAGAAGATTAAAAAAAAAAAGGATGATCCTACTAAGCGAGATGTATTAGAAGTATTTAGTATGAACATGTTTTCAAGGCATCACTTAAGTACTTGGGTATATGTCCATCTTGTAGAAGGTGCACTCTTAGATAAGTTAATTAGACATTTATTAATTTTATATTTGTGATGTTTTTTGTAGTAAATGATGAGCCCTAGAAATGTCATGTTTTTGTCCTCGTCTGTCACGCTCATCCTTATTGTTTACCATGATTTTGTGTCACTTTTTCATAAAGTTTCCATCCTCGAATAACCATAATTTTGTAAATAGCATTATGTTCTCATACTCTTTGAATAGTTAGAACTGTGTATTGAAATCAAGTATATAATAGTTATCTTCTGCTATAGGATGTGTTTTCTCTATAATGTGTTTTAAAGATGTTTTGAAGCAATAGGTATATAGCACAAAAACATCTTGTAGTAAAAGGGATCTCATCACGTGGACACATTCTGCAACCACTGCATGACCAAAGCCACGGATGAACAGAATTGGATTCCCAATTCAATCGACTCCCAGAAATGATAATAACCTCCATGAAGTGCAATAAGGATGTGGTTGAAGACTACAATAGCTTTGTTTTTCCTATGACAATATTGCAAAATTCACATGAATGATGGCCTTAGCAGAAGGAGCCAATTTATGTTATCTTATAGCTGAATGTTTCTTAGTTTAGAATATATATTATTTTGTATAAAACAATCTCCCTTGTTGTATGTATATAGGTAACAACAGTGTTGAGAAGGAAGTAGATATCAATTAGAGAAATATATCAGAAGTACATTTTGTAAAGTAGCTTTTATTGTAATTTTTCTATAGCAATTCATTATTGCATTTAGATTAATATGAACAATCAATTCTGAGTCCATTTCATTGTTTTAAGAGGAAGGATTGAAGCTAGAGTCAGAAGGAGGAAGGGCCCCCTTCGAAAGTCTTGCAGCAACAATCCAACCCGTTAAATAGCTAAGCATGTTATTTAGTTTCTTTATGTGTTGTGTTTTTTATTTTTGAATTGTGTGATTCCAAATCTTGCATATAATTGTTTTAAGGAAGCTTCCAATAGTGTAATCATTTAATTCACAGTATTATGTTTATGTTCAATTCTAACATTTCATTTCCTGCATAGATTACAATCAGAATGTCAAATTAGAATATTGAGTGTGCACATATAATAACGTCATCCTATCAAGTTTACGTCTTCGAGTTGTCATTTAAATGAAGTAGAAGATACATGTCTATGGTAACTCTCCTTGTTTATTTTGATCAAGAGAAGTATATGTGATTGTGAATATGTTGTTAGTCATTTTTGGCGCCATTGCTGGGGAAGGGTGTCATACACTTATAATCTTCAATCTTGATAGTGGTTGTTTCTGGATTTTTTTTCTTTTTTTTTTTCAGATCTTGTTGTTCTTTAGATTAAATATTTCTTGATTTTATAGTTTAAATTTCCCTTTTTGCAAGTAGGATAGTGGAAAGTTTCGAAAACCCCATTATTACTAACCCTATGCAGGCAAGGTGGGCAAATTTTTTTTTAAAAAATTGGTTGACGTACATGCAAAGCGAAGGGGGTTATATAGGAAGATTTTTTTTTAAACGATCAACCATTGTTGCAATAGTCGGGGAGCATGAAGAAATTCCTGAAGATCACTCACAGTTATCAATAGAACAGGTAGAAAAAGAGGAAGTTTTGGCTAGATTAGTAGCACACGCTGGAGACTTTGAAGAGGTTCATACCCCTAAAAGATACCCACATGTAACACCCTTGAGAATTCCCACCTTATCACCTCATACTCAGGAATATAAAAATTCACTTCCCTACGTCGCCCAAATTTCTTGCTAAAGAGGCATTCAAGGTTATTCTTGCTCGTAGAACAAATACCAAGCCAATAGAATCTTCCAATTTAGAAAGACTCTTTCCTGAGACACAAGCTAAATCTTCTAAAAACTCTACACCATCCCCATTGTATAAAAGGTCATATATTCCTAAGAAAAAAGATAAAGTCTCCATCTTCTCCACCCTAAGAAATAGACAAATTGATAGGAATTTTGAGTGGTGAGTGGAAACAACTTTCGGTCTACCAACAGAAAGAGTATTCATGAAGGATCCTCAAGAAGAAAACACTACCAATAAGTCCACTACCTTCAAATTTTCTATCCTTAACTCTTGATAGAAATGCACCTATGAAGAATATTCCTCACTCCACCCTCCCTACCTTTAAGGGAAAAACATCTGAGGATCCAAAGACATTTCTTTTTGAGTTTGACATCTTATGCCACAACCATGATTATAATCAAGACGTTCAGAAACTCAAATTATTTCTAGCAACACTCAAAGATGCAACACTTAAATGGTTTATGGGACTTGAAAAGGATGTTATTTTTACTTAAGAAAACATTAAGGAAAGGTTTCTGACGAAATACCAAGACTATTGTAGGGGTAGAAACTACAGGAGAGATGACATATTTTGAATGACACAAGTTGATGATGAGTCATTAGAAAAATATATGGAAATATTTTTGTTCATCTTGCGAAATTCCAAATAGACTACAATGGATAAAGAATCAATCAAGCTAATATTCCTAAAAGGAATTAGAGATGATTGTCTAGAGGCACTAGATTTAATGTTTGGTGGTGATGTTTCTACACTATCTTTTAATGAACTAATAGTTCTATATACAATCTATTCGAGATCAACCATGAACAAAAGTAGGGGTAAAACCCTTCCTACAACATCTGCAGCATGACTGTCTAAAGGTGAAGTTAGTAACCTACTCTAGAACATAAAGCAAGACATTATTAGCCACCTAGCTTCTCAGCTTGATACATTACATACATGAAAGAAACAGGAAGAAACTAAAAAATCCTTAGTCACATATTACCTTGAATGCAAAAAATAGAAGGTGGATTACACATGCCATTCTATGAAAGATTGAATAACTATCATAACTAAGAAAAATATTGAAACAATGGAGCTACGTACCATAGGAGAAGATGTGAATCAAGTGTTTTTTGTGGCTCAACAAAAACCATGGGTGTAAACAAATTGGAAACTATCCCAGAATCAATTATGGATGCAACAGAATGAATAACAACCTCAACCTGGGTAATTCCAAAACTAGCAATGGATCTTTCCCTCTAATCCATGACAACAACAATTGATATGTAATCAAGGCTTTCCTCAACAAATACAACAACATGCCTTAATTCTAAACACTCATCGACCTGTTAGACCCACTCAATTACCCACCCAACCCAACCCTAACCCTACCAATAAGTTGGTTCAACCAACACAATCCACTAAAATAATGCAATATCCAACATACACTTTGGATATCAATCAAGTCCAACTTCACTCAAGATGCATTCTTCCACAAACCACTTCACCCATAATCATAGAACATTTTGAAGAACTTGATCCACTCCACACTAATCCATAACCACCCATGGCCAGTCTTGATCTTAGTCCATGAGAAAACCAAAAATAATTTGATAATCCTCCTTTTCTAGAGAGATTGAGCATATCACATCCTGAACCAGAGCTCAAATTTGATATCTTATGATAACTTAGGAATGTGTGCACAAAAATCCCACTCTTTTAGTAAATAAAAGATGTTCATATCTATAATAAGGCTGATAAAGAGCTATGTTTGAAAAAACTAGGAAGAAAGAAGAAGGATCCTAAAATAGTCCAAGTTATTGGCCAACTAGCAGATATTATGTTGAGAAATATAGTTCCCCCAAAATATTTTGATCTTGGAAGTCTTGTAGTTAATATTAACATCAATGGCCAACCCATCTCTAATACTTTAATTGACTTGGGTTAGCCATCAACATGATGACCATAGAGACCATGTGGCAACTAAAACTTATAACTCTCCGCCCAACACCCACTATCCTCTAGATGGTCGACAGGGTAACTGTTAAGCCTAAGGGGATTGTTAAAGACCCAGTTATCACTGTGGACTCCTAGTAATATGCAACAAACTTTATTATCCTACAGCTAAAAATCAACTTGGGAGGTTATCCTCTCATCTTTGGCCACCCATGGTTGGCCATCAATGACGTTTTTATCTATTAATTTTTAACAGAAATGACACCAAGAAATTGATTCTTTATTTTCCAGCCTAGCCTTCTCATAATTATGCCCAACACCTTGAATTAATGACTTTGAGGAAGCTATCTCCTTGAAAACTCTCTGCAGTCCAAATTTGTAGGCATAAAAAGAAGACACTATCCTTATTGGTATCCTGCAAAACACCTATCGACAAGATCTTGTAGCCACAAATAAGTTGGAATGTACACTATGCCCCCTTTAGAATACTTTTCCTGAGAATGATCTTGTTGAAACTACAAGGGATATTTGGACATTCCATAAATTTCTTCTCCATCTATGGAACTATGCTCCTTTAATCACCAATTTAGAAACCATGCTCTCTTTAACAAAGCAAGTAGACATTCTACCAAATAAACCTCTCAACATCAACACCTCCTTAACATTCTAACAATAAATCTAGTTACTTATAATGCTAAGAAAGCACACAACAAAATTTGCCTAGGACTACCATGAGATGAGAGGAATACCACCAGATTTATACACACATCATATTTACATTAAAGAAGAATGCAAACTTATTTATTAACCCCAATGATGAATGGATCCTGTAGTTAAAGACATTGTGAAAATTGAGTTGCAAAAAATCTTATATACAGAATTTGTTTATCCTATTTCGGATAGCTAGTGGGTCTCTCTCCTAGTTATTATCTCTAAAAAAAGGGGCAAATATTGTATTTGTGTTGACTACCAAGAGTTGAATGTTGCTACCAAGAAGGATCACTTTTTCCTTCCATTCATTGATCAAGTGTTAGATACATTAGTAGGAAAAAACTTTTTTTCCTTCTTAGATGGTTTATAGTGGTTATAATCAAATACAAATTACTCCAAAAAACTAAGATAAAACCACTTTTACTTTCCCTTGGGGAACCTATGCCTATGTGGTCTTACCATTTGGTCTATTGAATGCCCCAGCTACTTGTGAAAGTGCTATTTTGAACATATTTTCTAATATCTCTTATGACTGTGTTGAAATTTACATGGATGATTTCACTGTCTATGGGTAGACATTTAAAGAAATGTTTACCATTTTGGAGAATGTTCTTTAACGCTACCAACACCATTAATTATATTTGAGCAATGAAAAGTGGCATATGCTTATGATTGAAGAGATTCTGTTGGGGCATCACATATCCCCTACTAAGATTCAAGTCAACTTAGTAAAGATAAGTATCATTAAGGATCTACCCACACCAAAGAAGTAGAAAGATGTTAGAAGCTTTTTAGGACATGGTGGTTATTGTAGATGATTCATCAAAGACTTTAGTAAAATTGCCATCCTAATGTTTGGATTGCTTACTAAGGATGTTGAAATTACTTGGACTAAATGATTATCAAAATACCTTTCAGCAACTCAAAAACCTTCTCATAACAACTTATGTTCTGAGAGGGTATAATTAGAAGAAGCCTTTTCATAAATACAAAGATACGTCTGACACCACTTTAAGAGTTGTCCTTGGCCAAAAAGATAAATATTTGAGTTATGCAATCTATTTTATCAATAAGAATCTTCAAGGGGTTAAACTTAGCTACACTATAACAGAGAACAAATTTATTATTATCATCTATGCCATCAAAAAAATTCAACACTACATTACAGGTTACCAAGTATTCATCCACATAGATCACGTAGAAATTAGGTATTTAATGAACAAACCTATTGTAATAGACAGGATAATTAGATGGTTGTTTTTATTATATGAATTTTATATTACCATTATAGATATACCATGTAAGGATAATGTGGTAGCAGATTTTTATCTCAACTACAAAATAATGAACACAGTCTTATTGTTGATGATTCCTTTCATGATGAGCATTTATTTGTAGTAACTATTCAATCTCATTGGTTCACAAATATTGCTAACTATCTTACTGCAGGATCACTACCATGACATTTCTCACCTAAGGAAAAATAACATTTAATCCAAAAGAGAAAACATTATTTTTGGATTACAGGTTATCTCTTTATCACTAGACCAGATTCAGTTATGAGAAGATGTATCCAAGAAGATGAAGCTTACGACATTCTTAGAGCCTGACATGATGAACCCTATGGGGGTCATTTTACTGTCAAATGGACTATTATGAAATTACTTACTACCAGATATTATTGGCCTTCTTTGCATAAGGATGCTATCATGTATACCCATAGATGTGATCAATGTCAGCATATGGGGAAACCCATTAGCTCTGTTGTAATGTCGTTAAAACCATAACTAGTTCTAAAACCTTTTGACAAATAGGGATTGGATTTTATAGGTCTCATTGATCCTAAATCTAACAACAAGGAATATATACTAGTGTACACTGATTATGTCACAAAATAGGCCAAAGTGAAGGCCTTAAACCATGCTTGAGATGAAAAAGTAGCTAAGTTCTTGTATGAATAAATCTTCACCTGCTATAGAGTACCAAGATAAATAGTCACAAACCAAGGCCCATAGTTTACATCAAACCTCACAGTTACCTTGGTAAAAGAATAAAAATCAAACACAAAAGGCCTACCTTTTACCATCCTTAATCAAATGGTCAGGTGGAAGTTACAATCATAGAATTGGAAAATATCCTCACTAAGACTGTCAGTTTGCATATAAAATATTGGTCAACTCATCTTTTGGAAGCATTCTAGGTTTACAGAATCACCTAAAAAACCATATCTAGTTTCACTCTATTTGAACTAGTTTATGGTAAAAAGCCTATTCTGCCAATTGAATTTGAGCATAAAACATTAAGGACAACACTTGATTTGGGTTTGTATATTTCCCAAGCTCAACAAGATAGGATCATGCAGTTGAATGTACTTGATAAACTAAGAAAAGAAGTACTTCATCACACTGAAATAGTGCAAAGACAATGCATGGGTTGACATGACAGGAACATCAAGATTAATAGTTTCTTACTTGGTGATTGGGCACTACTTTTTTACTCTAAATATAAGGATCATAAAGAAAAGCTACAGTCCAGATGGCTTGTACTCTACTCATAGATCCTAACAAGTGGTATCAGAGCGTGTTAGTGTTTGCTGTTTACAGAATTCACTCACAGGGGTTTCTGATTGAGTGGGAGTAAAGCAATGGTAGAAGAAAGTAAACTAAGAATGGATAAATTCAATGGCAAGAATTATCAATTATGGAGGATGCATATTGAAGATTATATGTATCAGAAAGATCTATATTTACCATTGGGTGGGGTTTCAATGAAGCCCATAGATATGCAAGATGAAGAATGGAATGTTCTTGATAGAAAGGGTCTTGGATCTATAAGGTTGAGCCTGGCATCTACTGTGATTTCCAACTTATCACAGGCAAAGACAATGGTAGAATTAATGGATACTTTGGAAATTTTATATGAAAAACCCTCAGCTTCGAATAAGGTATATCTTATGAAGTTATTATTTAATTTGCAAATGCAGGAAGGTGGATCGGTATCTAGTCATCTTAATGATTTCCATACACTTGTAAATCAGTTAAATTCAGTCAAAATAGTTTTTGATGATAAAATTAAGGATCTCTTAATCTTATGCTATTTACCTGAAAGTTGGCATAGTTTGGTAATGATAGTTAGTAATACTGCATCTGCTTCAAATATCTTGAAAGTTGATGATGTTGTTAGTGTAATCTTGAATGAATAAATTCGCAAGAAAAGCATAGGGGAAACATTAGGTAATGCTTTAAGTGTTGAAAGCAGGGGAAGGCAAAGAGAGAAGGGCAAGCAAGGAAAATCAAGGTCAAAGATGGGAAGTAGATCCAAATCTAGAAATGGAAGAATAACCTGCTGGAATTGTGGAAAGAAAGGGCATTCAAAGAAAGATTTTTGGTTGAAGGATAGCAAAGAAAATCAACATGAAGGTAATAAAGAAGCAAAAGTTGAAGGTATTGTTGCACAGGATGCTCTTATATTTTCTTTGGATAATAAAGTAGAATCATGGGTTTTAGATTCTGGTGCCTCTTTCCATGCAACCCCAAATAGAGAATTTTTCAATGATTATGTCCATGGAGATTTTGGAAAAGTTTATTTAGGGGATGATGAGCCTTGTCAAATTGTTGGCAAAGGAAAAGTGCAGCTGAAATTATAGAATTGCAACACATGGGTGTTGAAGGATGTCATGCATGTACCCATCCTAAAGAGGAATCTGATTTATACAAGAAAGTTGGGTGATGAGGGTTGCACAGTAACTTTCACAGCTGAATCTTGGAAAGTTTCCAAGGGTGCACTTGTATTAGCAAGAGGTAAGAGAGTAGGTACACTTTATCTATCTACTTGTATTACCGATTATTCTCCTTCTATTTTATCTACTTCAGATGTAGATGTAAAGTTGTGGCATTGTAGGCTTGTTCACATGAGTGAGAAGGGAATGAATGTTCTTAAGTCAAAAGGTAAGCTTTCAGATTTGAAAAGCATAGATCTAGATTTCTGTGAGCATTGTATTTTTGGGAAACAAAAGAAAGTGAGATTTCTCAAAACTGGGTCAACAAAGAAGAAGCACAAGTTGGAGCTTCTTCACACAGACGTGTGGGGACCAGCTCAGGTAGCTTCTATTGGAGGATCACAGTATTATGTTCCTTTCATTGATGATGCTACAAAAAAGGTATGGGTTTATTGCATAAAGAGGAAATTTGATGTTTTTAACACATTTAAGAAATGGAAAGCCTTGGTTTTTAATGAGAAAGTGATGTATAATATAATGATCAGCTCAAGAGGCTGAATAATTCTGAGCAGGGCAATCTTGATTTGGAAAAGGTTATGATCCAAAATGAGCTCGCGGGTAAAAATCATCACTCACAAAAAAACACAAAGACTGACGTTGGTTAGGTGGAAACCAACGTCAGTCAAATAGAAACTGACGTCGATCAGGTTGAAATCGATGTCGATCAAGTGGAATCAACATCGGTTAGGTGCAGACTGACATCGATCAGAGATGACCAAGATCGGTCACTATCAGAAGGAAATTTGGGCAGATAGCAAGCTGTAAATGAGTCTCAAATGCCCATAAAGAGGTCTAAAAGGGTAAGTAAACCTCCAATTCATTATTCTTCTTCTTGATACTACTTGTTGGTCACTGATGGTGGAGAACTAGAAAGTTTTGATGAGGCAATGCAAGTAGAATCTAGGAAACAGTGGGAGCATGGCATGAATGAGGAAATTGATTCCTTGGAAGAGAACCATACGTGGGATTTGGTTGAGTTTCCAGCCAGAAAAAAATCACTGAAAAACAAATGGGTATACAGGTTAAAGGAAGGAGAGAATGGACATATGAGACATAAGGCCAAGTTGGTATGTACTAGACCTGATATTTCCCAAGCAGTGGGAGTTGTCAGCAAGTTTATGGCCAATCCAGGAAAGGAACACTGGAAAGTAGTTCAGTGGATTCTTAGATATCTGAGAGGGACCAGCAGTAGGCATTTATGCTATGGAGGGTCAAACACTTCTCTACATGGGTATGTAGATTTGGATATGGCAGGTGACTTAGATGGTAGGAGAAGCACCACAGGATATGTGTTCACTGTTGGTGGAACGGTGGTTAGCTGGATTTCAAAGTTGCAGAAGGTTGTTACCTTGTCTACTACAGAGGCAAAATACATTGCAGTCACAGAGGCTAGCAAGGAAATGATTTGGATGACTCAGTTCATGGAAGAGTTGGGAAAGGAGCAAGAGAGTTGTAGATTGTACAGTGATAGTCAAAGTTCAATTCATTTGGCAAAGAATTTAGCCTTTCATTCAAGAACCAAACATATACAGCTTAGATACCACTTCATTAGACAGGTATTGGAGGATGGACAATTGAAGCTGGAAAAGATCCATATGGATAAGAACCCTGTTGATATGTTAACAAAGCCAATAACAAAGGAGAAGTTGAATCTTCATTCAACTTTTGTTGGTCTTCAAGATTGAACTTGAAGAGGGAGAAACAAGCCAGAGATGTTTAGAGGATGTTTTTGTACAGGTACATGTGCAGCTGTTTATCTCCAAGTGGGAGATTGTTAAGTTGTGGAGCTAAAAGCTTCAACAATGAGCTAATGTGGAGGTTGTTGGGTTTACACAGTAATCAGCATCGGCCACATAGTAGCCGACATCAGTCAGAACTAACTGACATCAGTTAGGGTTCGGTCGGCATTGGTGACATCGGTCAGAACCAATCGGCATCAGTTAGGGGTCAGCCGGCATCGATCATCTTCAGATCGACATCGACTTCTATGCGTTTCCAAAATTGCTATTTTTAGCTGAGTTATTTTTAGTCGAACTATTTTTAGCATAACAGATTTGAGCCTTTGATTAAGAGGTGGATCTAAGGGTGGAGAATGCATGGCTCATGAAACCCTAGTGTTGTAGTATACTATATAATAGGGTTAGATCCTCATAGCATTGTAAGGGGAAGACAACTCAATTATTAAGTTGGTTGTAATTGATTGAGAGAGAGAGAACTTTTGAGGGAGAATTATTGTACATCTGAGAGGTGTGAGAAGAGAGAGATTTCTTCATTGTATTTCCTTCTCGAAGAGTTTAATACAGATTGTATTATTTCTCGTATCTCTTATTCTTTGTTGTTTCTGATTTCTAATTACTTATTACTTCTAGTTTTAATTCCATGTTTAGTTGCTTATACAAACGTAATCAATTGTACTCATAAGGTCTTAACAAGGAACATCAAGACTAATAGTTTCTTACTTGGCGATTGGGCACTACTTTTTTACTCTAAATATAAGGATCATAAAGAAAATCTACAGTCCAGATGGCTTGGGCCTTATGATATCAAGAATGTTTTTGACAATGGAGATGTAAAGCTCATGACCATTGACTCTATTTGGTTTCGACTGCTTGTTAATGTCCATAGGCTCAAGCTATACAAGAAACTATTTTTCAAATCAACTCTCACTCACCAACTTCTTGAATAACAACTTATGTCTCTTCTTCATGAAGCAAATTAACATGTTCTTACAGTCGAAGGGTAATTTTTTCAACCCTTCTCTAATATTTTCCAAGAGTAGTAAAGCTTCCTACAACCAAAAACAATCAATTCACGATGGCTTGGTTTAGTCTAAATAAAATCCTACCTCCTAGACTTCTACAATTCCAATTGAGTTTGGACTAGAAATTTTTTTAAAAAAATAAAAAAATTTATAATGAAAACCTTTGAGCATTGCTGACGGATGTTATATCAAAAAACTAGGTCACTAGCTAATCAACATTCATTAAAAAAAGAAAGAGCACTACAACAATAAAACTTTTGTTTTTGTTTGTAGATTCATTCCCTTGGAGCAGAAATACACTTTCCTCTTTGCTACAGAGTGAAACTCTTTTTACAGTAGGATATTTATTATTACTACAGGAAACTTTTTGTTGTTTTAGGAAACATTTCTCACTACCAAATTAATTCTTTTCACTCCATAATACATTACATTCTCACAAATCATTTTTGCTTCCAATCAAATGACAACACATGCCAGTATACCTCACTCTGCCACTTTGACTCATCATTTATGCATTAATGAAAGGTATTCCTACAAGTACTAAGGTAATTATTTTATATTTATTTTATGTCATAGGTTTTAATTATTACTAATATGATGGGTCTTAATGCTATTAAAATGTTACCATATCTTATCTTTATCATGCTATCTCTAGATACCTTCTCCTCCATCGATTGACATGACCATTGAAGCAATAAATTGCCAGCCCTTGTTATTGCCATGAGCCATTTATGCATGTCAAATATGTCCCTTGAGGATAATCAAAAATTTAGGTTGGGGGGATTTCTCATAATTCAAATGGATTATCTCACTTCCAAAGCAAAATTGCAAACATTTAGCCCAAAGCTACAAAACCCTTGCTGCAAGAGCACAGACCCTACAACTAAAATTTCATTCTACAATATGAAAAGGGACAAGCTTAAACATGAGCCACTTGATATCCCTCGTCTGATAATAACCCAAACATCCTGGTCCTATTTTTAGAATGTAGGATGGGCCCAATGTTTTGAAAGGATACATGCTTTGGATCAATGCATTGTAAAATAATTTGATGGCTTCTTATATATAAACTTGGCAACAATAAGAGGAATGGAAATGAAGCTAATGAAAATTGTCATTAGTAGAGTAATTATATTTCCATGAATAGAGGAAGCATGGAAATAAAATTTTGATGCCAATGCAGAGAGGCATAAATTCATTAAAATAAATGAAATCTTCGAGACTTCAAAATAGGGCACTACAAAGTTATCTTTATTGAGAAGATGGGCCAGAGTTGCTGAGTTCATCTATAGATATTTCACTTATGAAGGGAGATATTCCATGTTGCATGGCATTCACTTCAAATTCATGAATTTTTTATGGCATGGTATTGAGATAAATGTCCCAAACTTCTTGCTTAACATAATCAAAAAAATGGTAGAGGCATTTCAAATAGGTAAACCCAAAACTCTTTTTCACCATTGTTTAATTTAGTTGATTATTTAAGACTGTACAAAGGACTAGACCTAATATAAATTAGGAAGATTTTATCTAAATACCTATAAATGAATAAATTAATAATGAGGGAAATGAAGTAGAAGAGGAAATGGAGGTAGAAAAATATATGACAGAAGACCTTCTTGTAGCTCCATAACAACCTACAGAAGATGACCTTATTATAGCTCCACAAGAACCTGCAGAAGAAGACCTTCCTACAACCACATAAGAACCTGCAGAAGATATTCTTGAAGCCACACAAGAACCTGTAGCAAGGACAAATATTGAAGAAGGGGCTTCTACAAGCAAATAATCTAGGAGAATAAAGAGAAAACTCGTTCTCTAACCTAACTTTGAGGAATCTGAAGAAGAACTTCAATCTTCCCCTAAAAACACTAAGGTCACATCTACTCCTTGTAGATCCCACAAATTAAGAGAAAATATGAAATTTAAGCCAAGAACTAAACCTTATTTTATTATAGAAATTAATGAGGAATTTGGTGAAAAACAAACTGCCAGCAGTCACAAATCATTAGAGGCATTTAGTTTTAAGACTAACAAGGAAGAATGTTCTCAATAAGGCAATAAGGAGGCAGAGCAAGTAGAACACTGTCATGAAGAATTACAAGATGAACCAATTCAAAAAGAGGTAGAAAAAATGGAGCAACCCACCATACTGTAGACTTCCAATTCCTAACACCATTTGTGTTGAAATTTTCAATCTTACTTGAATTGCACTCAAATGCACATTTTAGGTCAAAATCATTAAAATACCCTAAATTGTTCAAACTTGTCATTTATAATTGCCTATTTAGATCAAAGTATCCCTAAATATGGCAATGCATTTTATGTGATACCTAAATTTGATCAATTCATTTCGAGTCAAAATGACAATTTCGCCTTTTTGTGCTTTGGATCACTCTTTTCTTCTAATTCAATGGTACACATCATGTACCTTTGTTATTTTGTGTTGGTATCATCCTAAATGGGAATATGGTTCCAACGCATCTAACATCGACTTTAAATTCTAATCTAGTCAAATTTTGAGTCAATAATATGACATTCTGATTAGTTTGATTAATTTGGGCACAAATTGCCAAGGTTTTGCATCAAAGTTGACTAATCATGTTTAAGGTTAATTAAACCAAATCAAGAGCTTAATTTAATTTTCCATTGAATTTTTTAAATATTTATTTTTAGAAATTGATTGTTATTAACTACATCATCAAATGACATCATCCTATGGGGTGGCATCTATAAGCCATAATGCATAAAATACCTAAATTATGGTCTTCTATGCCTCATGAAGACCCTCCATGCCTCTTAAATGCCCCTCTATCCTAAATATTTATGAAGGATATTTATGGATTTAATTATATAATTGGATTAATTCATGGCCACACGTCTTAATCTTGAGATGGATGGTCATGGTTGATATTGATCGATCTCAAAAATCTATAAATAAAGAAGCCATGAACATCATTTTTAAGCTTGATTTGTGCAAAGTTATAATGAAAATTTGTTTTTACAATCCTTTGTATTTGATTATTGATTTTAGTTGCAAGCTTCATTGATAGGCAAATTAGATAGTTACATATCATGAACCTAGGTTTTGTGGAGTGTTGTTGAGACATTGGAGGAGTTTGCCACCATTGTTGATGAAGAAAAGGACGTTTGATCAAGGAAGAACATGTTTTTGAGCTGCTCTTGGAGGATGGATTCACTTGGGAAGGTATAGTTTTATTGCTTTCTCTCAGTTATCTTTTATTTTCATTAACAATTCCCGCATGAATAGATAGGCTTAATTTGGTTTACTCTTATGCATTTTTCCTTTTATTTATTGGACTAATGTTTGACTAATCATGTTATGTAATCCTCTCTACAAGGAAGAATGTTCTCAATAAGGCAATAAGGAGGCAAATTAAGTAGAACACAATCATAAAGAATTACAAGAAGAACCAATGCAGAAATAGGTAGAACAAATGGAACAACCCACCATAGAAGTGGAATCTCCTACTTTAGAGTAATCCCTATAAGAAATAGAGTGATTAAGGAAGAAGCTACATGATCAGTCAGGAGGAGGACTAGATGTACTTGCTACAACAACTTCTCAACTGCAACCCTTTGTCAAAAACCATCTTGCAGTCATTATTTCATAACTTTTTATAGCAAAAAAGCAATAGGAAAAAACTACAACTGCCCAAGCTGTCAAGTATAATTCCTCATTTGCAGTGTTTTCTAAATTGATGAAATAGATAAATAATCAGTATGAAAGTCTTTGGGCATTAACAAAGGAGAAAAAAATTGAAAGAAAAGGTCAGGTTGAAAGAAGAAAGAATATCCAAACTACAACAAAAAATTGAATATATGGCTTGTCTTACTCAAGAGATCATTGACTGTAGGCCTCCTGCAAGGGTATATTCAATTTATCTTAAGAAGCAATGGCATAAGTTTAAATTCATGAGAATTTATTGTGGCATGCCTTATGAAGTAATTGATCCTCTCTCTTTCTTTCAATTATATAAAGAGATCTCACAAGAAGAACAAGCATAATTGTGTGAGTTTTATTTTCATAACTATGTTGTGCCTTATGACAGGGAATGGAATCCTAACTTGTATTTTAGAGATGTCCTTCTAAAGGAATTTTCATCATATCTTTTGAATGAGCAAAAGAGAGGATGAGAGATGACTAAATATAGGAAAAAGAAAAAGAAAATCCAATTGGTTATCAGAAAAGAGTCAATTACACTAGATATTGTGTTGATAGAATGGGATAACATCATGTTGCAGAAGGAAGTTAGAACTTAGTTTGCTAAAAATTGTGATGTAGCCCAAGATTTTTACTTGAGATTGAGAACTTCTGTAAGACCTATACCAAAATAATATTGCATTTAAAGATGGAATGAGCTCACTCCTGAGCTAAGAATGAAAGATCCATAGTTTCTTTTCAATTTAAAGACAAAATTTAATAGAGTCATAGGATATATCTTATTTATAGGAGAAATGGAATCTTAGATGTTGAGCATAAAATTCTAGCCCCCTCTATTGTGGTATCCTATTCCGAATTGACAAAATAAAACTCTATTAGATGAACCTAAGGAGGTTAGAAATTAGCAGTTGTATGAGCAGTGTTGTGGATTTTATTCTCACCTTTCAAGTGGTGCCATGGACCCTATGCATTTCAGATCTATTTGTGAAATTGAAATGAGCAAGTTTGTTGCTCATGGACGAGCAAGGTCTTAAGTTGGGGGGTGTGATGAGCCCCAAAAACATCATGTTTTTGTCCTCATCTATCATGCTCATCCTTCTTGTTTACCATTATTTTGAGTCACTTTCCCATAAAATTACCATCCTCAAATAACCATAATTCTGTAAATAGCATTATGTTCTCATACTCTTTCAATAGTTAGAACTGTGTATTGAAATCAAGTATATAATAGTTATCTTCTGCTACAGGATGTTTTTTTCTCTATAATGTGTTCTAAATATGTTTTGAAGCAATAGGTATATAACACAAAAACATCCTGCAACAAAAGGGATTTCATCATGCGAACACATCATGCAACGACTGCATGACCAAAGCTACAGATGAATAAAATTTGAATCCCAATTCAACCAACTCACTGAAATGATGATAACCTCTATAGAACATAATAAGGATATGGTTCAAGACTAAAATATCTTTATTTTTGTTAAGGAAATATTGTAGGATTCACATGAATGGTGACCTTAGTAGAAGGAGCCAATTTATGTTATCTTATAGCCGAATGTTTTGTAGTTTAGAATATATATTATTTTGTATAAAACAATCTCCTCTATTGTGTGTGTGTGTGTGTGTGTGTGTGTGTGTGTGTGTGTGTGTGTGTGTGTATAAGTAAAAATAGGGTTGAGAAGGAAGTAGATATTAATTAGAGAAATATATCACAAGTACATTTTGTAAAGCAATTGTTATTGTAATTTCCCTACAGCAATTCATTGTTGCATTTTGATTAATATGATCAATCATTTTTGAGTCAATTTCATTGTTGTAAGAGGAAGGGTTGAAGCTGGAGTTAGAAGGAGGAAGGGCCCCTTCGAAAGTATTATAGCAACAATACAACCCATTATACAGTTAAGCATGTTATTTAGTTTCTTTATGTGTTGTGTGTTTATTTCTAAATTATGTGATTTCCAAATCTTGTATAGAATTGTTATAAGGAAGCTTCTAATAGTGTAATCATTTAAATCACATTATTATGTTCATGTTCAATTCCAACATTTCATTTCTGGCATAATTTTTAGCATCCTAGATTATAATCAACAGAGGTTCAAATTAGAAGATTGAGTGTGCACATATAGTGACATCATCCTATCAAGTTTACGTCCTCAGATTGACATTTAAATGAAGTGTGGTAACTCTCCTTATTCATTTTGATCAAGAAAAGTATATTTGACTGTGAATTTTTTGCTAGTCATTAAGGCTTCTCAAATCCTATATATGTATTAGATATATTATAGAATAAGATAATTAGATTGTGATTGACAAATTGAAATTATTTTGAGAGTATCTCAGACCACTTTCAATGATGATATTAGAGTAGGCTCAATGGACCTCTTTGTAAATTAGACCTTGATTGTAATAGTGTTGAGCATACAAACCATACACAAAAGTCTTTTCATTTAATAGACCATTCATTCTTTCTAAAAATACAAGAGTAACTTAATGTTGTCATTTATTTATTCGCATGTCTTTGGGATTTGTAAATAGACACATTTAATTGTGTCCTCCATGCCTCAAGATTATTCAACTTAAAATAATGTTATATCTCTTCTCAAATTTTGGGTATTGCTTATCATCTCTCAGTATTTTGAATTGATTACATTAAAGAGTTCTCCATTACATTGGATTGCCTGAGATCTCAACCCTGTACCCTATTCTATTTGTCTACCATCTTCAATGAAATACGACATTGGTCACTTTACATTTGGTTCATACTCCCCAATGCCACATCATGTTGACCTTATATTCAAACTCAATGAGTTCAACACACCGCCCAATGGGTTCTCTAAAACCCATAGTTTCATCATAGAAAAGGTGTTTTAAGTTATTAATCCCAAAGGGTAACTAAAGCAATCAATTTGATTTAAATTTCGATTAAACTGTATCTTTTGGACCAATCAAAATGCATTATTTTTCATGCATAAAAAATTTGCATTTTTCTAAAATTTGAGTTGCATATTTATTATAAAAATTTAGGAAAAAAATCATTTATCTTTATTTTCACTAGTTTAGAGCTTTTACATGTTATTATAGGGTAGAGGAGTGGCATCATGTACTCCTTTGTGCTTGTTGGGATATTAAATGCAAAATAAATATTGTACAATAAAGCTATTCACAGTCCAAGTACATGACATATGCATTATGTTGTCCATTTTTTTAGAAGATATGGTGAAATACAAGTAAAAGATATGGAACATGACATTTTCACACATGCAATGCCAAATATGACAACTACCATGTATCAGACTCTGTCACTTTATTGGGAATCTATACAATTCTACTCTCTCATAATGCACAGCTCAAAAAATCTGGGTAAATGTGAGTTAGAATTAAAAAATATGTAATTCTACTCTACAAGTTGTGGCATTGTCTAAAATCAGGCAGTGGCACACTGGAGATATTCAATCTGGTGAATAATTACTACATTAATGCTCTAGATCAACATAATCTCCTCAAGAGTCAAGATAATGATAGCTAAGGTACTATCTAGTCACCGTCATCCCAGTTCTAATGCTTAGAAAATTGAGAGGTTAATAATAACTTGGACTACTGAGCAATTTTGGGGAAAAACATAAATTATATTTTATTGATTTGGAAAGCCAACCATGCATGTTGGATATAGTGATTACAATTATGTGAGGCATATATTAGTGAAATGGTGAAGGGGTATTAGAAATAGGTGTAGCAAAGGAGGGGGGGAAATTCCATTCAAGAGCCAGAAAGGAGAGAGGCATAACTTGTAATAAAATAAATAATGTGGAGGAATTGAAGAGAATTATGACCATATCCATCAGGCATGTTAACTTCTACACTTTCATATCTTTTGTTTTAACTGCAATAATTTTCCCTTGAGACTTGAAATTTTTTATAAGTATTGCTCATATAGTATATATACATTCCAAATGTGGTTTGAGTGCAATTCATGCTATTCAAAATATTAAACTAATACCAATCAGATATCTCATTAAAAATCTCCTCGCCTACACACACACGCACACACACACAAAGATCCTATGTCTAACCAAAGAAATATGTGGTACAAATATAAGTTTCAAGGTCTTAGACAAGCATAAAATTTTGAACCTTTCACCTTATTTTTGTTCCCTATTTTGAAAAAAATTAGTGAATTCTTGTCTACATGAACGTAATTTCTGAAGTTACTATTTGAAACAGGCTTTATTATGTGAATTTTCACTATGATGAGAAAGAGATTATTTGGAGGCAATCATAAATTAAAAACTATGCTTACAATTATCTAAGAGTATCAATTATTTGTTATATTAATTAGGTCCAATTATCATATTATTGTATTAATAGTGAATCAACGAGATGAGATAATGGAGTTGTAATACCTTTTCATCTTATTATAATTATTTTAAGTATATTGTTATTATTAGAAATGACACATGATATGATTTATCTATATGATCCTGAGCTAGGGCATAAACGGGTATTTTCATGCATACATTTGAATTTATTGCTTGCATTCATTTGATTACTTTTTCAGGTTGGATCATGAAAAGGTGATTTATCTTCAAGCTAACCAACTAGAATTTTTTTTCAAATTTCCTTATATAGGTATATTTTACTGCTATCTTATGTGACATAGCCTACGCTAATGAATTCTTGACATGCATTTACATAAAATATTATTTAGGAATTTTTTTGTTTGTGTAGCCTAGAATTGTGAAGAAGGACAATATAGAGATTCATGGTTTTTGAGCTATAACTTATATGAAGCTACAATTCTATACTTATTATGATTAATAAGGTTTATTCTTATCTATTTTGGGACAATGTTATACTTTAAGTTTGATCTAAAACTTGGTTTGAGACTAATGGGTCATGGTGTTGGTGTTTATGTTTGTGATTCCTTATGAAGTAACTGTATCATGATGAATCTAAGATTATTAAATTTGTATATCGTGCATGCAATGTATATGACATGTGTAATGTTACATTCATGCATTCATTTTTATATTTATAATGATTTCACTCTGACAATTTGTTCCCATAAATGGCTATTGATATATGATATCATGTGTGTTTTTGCTTACTATTTGTTATGTAATAATGTGGATATTTAAAGTGTTTTCCCCTATTACAGATGTAATTTATTCATTTATGGCCATTAAAAATATTTATAGCTTGTGATTTGTAATGGGTGGGTTGGATCTTCTCTTAGATGATGTATTAACTATAACGATTAGCATGAAATTTGTCCATTTTGATTTGGGGATCGCTTATGTGGTGATCCCTTGTGCTCACTTATGCTCTGACTTGCACTTTAATTCAAATTCACAAAATTATGATCATTGTGCCCTCTATTAGTATGTGAATTCACTATTCACATGACACTATTCATAAGTCACTAGTCATGGCCACTATTTATGTGATGAGGTGGTAGTTACTATTAATAGTGGTGAGTTGGCAGTGAATATGCTCATGAGGTGGCAGTGTGAGTTGGTGGTTACTATGCTTATGAGGTGGCACTTTAGGGATGTGGCATGGTCCACATGAAATATTTTATTGATTAAAATATTAATAGAGAGAAATGGGGTGTTATTTCATGATGGGTGACCTTTGGAAGGATGTGGGGTAAAATTTGTGGGGTAAAATTTGTCTATGGGCCCTTTTGGTTGGATTCAAAAGGATGATTGAGGCATCTTTTGACTCACAAGAGTGCACATGGGTTGTAGGGATAGCGACCATTATGCTTGATTGGAGTCGCATGTGAAGCAGGGACAACATGAATAGTGAGGCCACATGGAGAGTGGTGCATTTTTCCTCTTCCTATTGTTTTTAATATTTATTCTCTTTCTCCCTTAGTATTCTATATATGTATTATACTCCCTCTTTGTATTGTAATCTTGAAGAGCAAGTGTAAGCTTGGAATAAAGTGTAAGCAAGTATGTAAGCTCAGAAAGCTAGATAAGCTTGTAGAAGCTTGGTGTAGTATTGTAACTAACTTTATTATTTAGAAAGCTTTGCATACCCTGAATGTTTGTGTGAAAGCATTGTAAGAAGAGTGTGTTGAGAGGAAGCTTTGTGGAGAGGATGTTATTTAGAAGTCAATAGAAGACTATAGCTTCCATTTGCCCATGGTTTTTCCTTACACTTAGCAAGGTTTTCGTGTTATCTACTTGTGTAATGTGTTTTTCTCTGTCATTGTTATTTTAGCTTATTATAGCCACATTTAATTTTTTGCATAGTAGGATATCATTTCCTAACACACTCTACCTTTTAGTGTTGAAATTTTGATGTCTATATAGAATACTTATACTCTCAAATGAAAACTTTAACTTGTTATTCTTTTCTAAGTTAAGAGATTGAATTATTTAAATGAAGGATTTTAAAACATAAATGACCATAATGATTAGCATGGCCTTTGTTTATTTCAATTTGAGAATGGCTTATGTGATGATCTCTTGTGCTCACTTATGTTCCAATGACTTGCACTCTAATTAAAATTGGCAAAGTTATGATCCTTATGCCCTCTGTCTTATGGTGTTGAAAATTTGATGTCTGTGTAGAAGCAGGATTATGTGGCAAAGTCCATCGTCGATCCCACAGGGACTTGGTCCATGGTGCCCTTGTTTGTTTAGGATTTTATAGATTTATAGATTTGTAATAAGTTTTATTATTGTTAATAGTTAAAGTTTAGTCTTTTTAAGTATTGAATCTATAGGAGTAAAGATTAATATGTTTTATATGTGTTGTTAGTTTGGTATATTTTGTTTAGTTCTTCATAATAAGTTTTTATAATAGTATGTTAAGTCTTTATAGATTATACTATATATTATTTAGGGTAAAGTCAAAATAAAGAGTCATGATAAGCTTAATGTTATTTAAAAAGTAATAATTTGATTACTTTTTAAATAAATTGTTTGTTTTATTTGTCATCATTGTCATTTATATTGAAAGCATCAAATAAGCATGCGTTCTAACACAATTATTTTGTAAGTTCATTTTTCATTCTTGTACAGATGCAATTTCGAGCAAACTTGATGTATATTTTGTGTGGGGGTTTATATTCACCCATGTTTACACTAAGGGGGAAATGTTAAAAATATTTAGTGTGAACATCTTTTTAAGTCATAGCTTAGGTACTTGGGTATGTGCACATCTTTTAGATGATATATCATTAAGTTAGTTGGACTTTAATTAATCTCATATATGTGAATTATGTTGTAGTAAGGCTTATCAAAGCCTATATATGTAACTGATATATTATTGAATAGTATCAATTGATTGTGACTAACCAATTGAAATCATTTACAAGAGTTTATCTAGAAACACTTTATTACCTCAGACCATTAGATTGTGACTGACTAATTGGAGAAACATTTTGGATACATAAAGTGGTAAATAAGTTTGTGATGCGTGTAATGTCATGTGAATAATTATGTCTATGACATCTCACAATTCTATTGAATATAAGCTTGAACATTCACCCCGTGTAGATACTAAAATTTTATTTATATAACATCTCAGTCTTATATACTTGACAAATACCTATCAAGGATCTACCCTTCAGTTATAGGCCTTTCAACTACCGAAAATCTCAAATTCACCATCTCACTATGCCTAACTGCTTATCTTATTGTCCAACACAATCATTTCTGATTGTTATGTTGTGGAGCCTATTTTTAAATTACAATGTCTTTCAAACACTGTATATTTAAAATTTATTTTACACTCTTTATGTATTCTGGTCGGGGTTCTGGACCCCTTAATGGAAAACCATTTTGGGTTGACTTTGTCTATGGTTTGGTACCCATTATTTTATAAAACCGCTATGTTGATGTATTTTATATAGATGGATATTCATTAGGTAAAACATTATGAGAACAAGGGATTGATAAGGAAGAACAAAGTGTGTGAATTTAGTGCAAATTTAGGAGGGTTTGTTGAGCACAGCTCCAAACAATATTTTATGCATTGTAATTGGGAGAAGACTAATCTAAGAGTGGATTATACTCTTGTGTCTTGTAATAAAATATGAGCAAGTGTTTCTTGGTGGATGTAGCCTACATTGGGTGAACCACGTTAAATCTGGTCTTCTTATTATGCATTTTATTTTTTTCTTTAAGCATCTCTGTTCATATCTTTTATTATAGCGATTCTGTGAAATTATTTCTGCATTAATTTTTGATTTATCCCTAACAAATGACCTAGATCTTCTGCACTATACATAAATCTTAAAACTTGATATATATCCTTCACTGGTAGTTTCAGATCCTGAATAGTTTTTTATCCTGTCAGACACTTGTATCTCATATACTAACACTTGCCTTGACACAAGTGTCCATATTCTTATCAAATTCCTAATCCTCAAAATTCATCTTATTTACAAATCTTTCAAACTATGTGGTTCGACCATTTGTCTTATTAAACCCTGCCATGAGATATTTTGAAAAGGTGTGGTGTAAATATAAATGTAAGCCTACTCATTATTCATCTATAAAATACCAATTAATCACCTATTCAAGCTTATTCAATTGATTTCACAACTGAGTTATACTACTCTATTCTTCCATATTCTCATATCAGTCATATTACAGGTCTGAAGCACTCAAGTAATAACCCATGAGAAGTATTTGCCAAATTAAAAACTAAATCATTACATGCTTTCACACATAGTATATTGCACCATTGTATACACACAAGCCAACACCTAAAGGAGAAATACATAAATATGAGGCCCTCATTAGAGTATTGACTATGTAGGTAACACTCATTGATAAAGGAGTCCTTGAGGTCAGCTCGACACCATGAGCCCACTAACACATTTTTAGCAAGATACAAAGACCTAAGGTGAAGAGCTAGGTTTTGATCCATGTACAATCATCGATAGCTTGTGTGTGAAAATTATAAAAAACTTAATGGAAAGGTGAAGAAAATCCAGAAGTCCTCAAGTGCTGGCTTTGTAATACAATTAATAACTTGTATAAGAAAGGTACGTCAAGATCATGACAACAACATCGATGCAAGTCTCCCAATGCTAATGCAAGTGTCTAACAATAAATAATCTAATTACAACTTAATTAAGTATTACAATGCATATATAATACATCCAATTTACTTGATTAATATCTCTAAAAAAAAGACTTGGGTTAGCCACATATCTTGAATAAGTCATTGTTGTAAAATAGACACCTAACTCTAAACTTAAAAGTGTGCCTAGCAGCGTTAAAAACCTCACCCAAAAATTAGGATTTAATTAAGATTGAATGTACATAACATTGGAAGGGCTTTGGATAATACTCAAGAGTATTCATAATCCTTCATACAATCCCTACGAGTATCCAAAATTTTAAGAAAGTGATGAATAGGGCCCAAAACAAAATGACAATTGTATTTAGAGGGTTCTCATCTTTAATTTACACATTATGCTAGTAGTATCCCTACAAAACAAACTTTCTTTCTTTCTCTAAAATAGCTCCAATGCACTTGTAATCTCTAATCTTGAAATAAAATAAAATAATTTTTAGAGACCTATATTATCCCTGGTGAATAATATATCTATCTTGTTATTTTTCAAACCCCTAAAATGTAAGCATTATCATATAAATAATGTTGAAAATTAATAATTTTTATGATAAAAATGAAATAGTCTAAATATAATTTAGATAGATAAAACTCTAGGACATGAGTTAGAATGTTCCACAAGACAGAGTTGTTGCAGATTTGATCACAAAAATTATCGTATTCAAAGAAAATATGAACTAATCTATTGTTATGATCGTTAATTTATTTTTATTTTTTTATACTATATTTTTTAACTTATTAATTTTTATTTTTGAAATTTAATTATTAACTTAGGGAATATACATTGGTTTAATTTTTTTTTCATTTTTTTTATTTTAAACAATTAATAATTGATGTTTAATTATTATTTTTTATTATTATCGAATGTTAATCTATATTTAATATATACTTAGTTTTTTAAGTGTTAATTAGGTTTATTTTTATTTTTATATTATATTTATTTATAATAATTAGTATTTAGTATTTATTAGGTAGTTAGTTGATTATTGTGTATATAATTTTTAAAATTATTTAATAATATTTATTTTAACATGTGTTTATTTATTTTTTAATTTGAAAATAAAAATAAATAAATAATATAAATTTATATTTTTGGAATTTAATAAGAATATTTTTCTTAAATTTTATCGATTAGTGAATTTGTTTGGAATTTTGTTTTTGTGATTTAGATTAAAGATAAAGATAAGTGTTCTAATAATTTTTTGATTCAATTTTAATTTAAGATTTTATTAGTGTGCAAAATTAAAATCTAATCTAGTTAAAAGTGAAAAAGATAAAACAAAAGAGATAAGTACACTTTGATTTAGCAGATGCTATGAAAAATACTCAAGGGAGTTGGGATGCTCCATATAAACGTTAGATGTCTTGCACAAAGCTCAAGACATGGAAGAGAAAAAAGGAAAGAAAGAGGGAGAACTAAACAATTGAGAAGAAGAGAGGGCATTGTTGAAATGGACAAACATGTTAGTAATGTATAATTAGCACCAATTATGAATGCAATAACTAATACATGCTTTAAGGTCATTTTTAGACGTTTATAATTATATGTGTTAATTATATGAAAAAACATAACTACAATAATAGACAAAGATATTGAAAGGATAGAATATAATAACACAAAATGTCAATAAAAATTTGTAATCTTAAATTTAATGTTCATATAATTTGATATATATATATAATAAAAATATTTTAAAAATATAATATCTTGAATATACAATAAAATTTAAATCTTTTTTCAAAAATATTATTTTAAAATTATTATAATTATAATTAAAATTATATATTATTATTAAAAAACATAATAAAATCATTAATCAATCTATAATCTTTTAATAAACCAAACTATATAAAAGTTTTGAAATCTAAACAATTAAAAAAATATTTTTTTTTCTACTTTTTTATACCATCTTGATGGACCTGAGTGATGTGGCCAAAAAGGAACTTGTTAATTTTCCTTTGGGGCCACAAAGCACACATTTAAAATAATGTCCATTCTTGAAAGTAAGTAAATTGTGTGAGAATCCTTCTAATCATTAGTTGCATGAACCAACTTCCCTTTAACTATTTTTGTTTGTCTTTTTCTTTCTTCTGGGTGATTTGATTTTCAATTACTTGGTTGGTAAGTATAAATATTTTAATTTTCTTTAAATAATTACACTTAATTTTTTAAATATAATATTTCTTCTTTTATGTAATTATTTAGTATTTAAATATTATTATTTTTGATTTCAATTTCTTATTTTTTCTAATTATATAGGTTCACTTTGTTTAGGTACACTAGTAATTATGTGAGACATTAAAAAGTATATATAACTTTTGGTGGAACCCTTATATTAATAAAAGAGATTACACCAACAAACCATACTAAATTACCATGGTCAAAGACAAATCAATAATAATAAAAAAACATTTGTTATAATAGTTTATTACAATGATTCTAATAAATTGTAAAAGCATGAGACTGTAATACATTTTAGGTTGGTAGAAAAAATGACAAACATAAAAAAGATAGTAAATTTCTAAAAATATATAAAAATAATTATATATTATAAAGATTATTTTTGAGCATAGGATATAAAAAAATAAAATAATTCTACAAATCTACCTTTAACTATATTATGTGTTTTGTATCAACTTAAAGAGTGAGAAAGTCCTATATTTGAGTCAACTAAATACTTAAAATAATTTTTTTCATTAAATTATTTTAAATAGAAAAAATAGATAAATTTTGAATTTGTACGTTTTAAAAATTATTGTTATCAAAATGGACACAAACTTTGTTAAAGAATAATAGTTAGATAACAATATAATTTTCACAAGAATTCAATCCAAACATGTGCATAAACCTCTTTTTCATTTAAGGTGAGTCCAAGAACAATAATTACATGATAATATAGTTTGACAATCTGAATTCAATCTAGACATGTACATGAACCTCTTTTTCATTTAAGATTACATGATATTAAAAAACAAAAATGATAGAGAAAGAGAAAATTATCATAAAAAGAAATCCAATAGAAATGTCCATTTTTAAATCATGTATATACATTAACAAATTAAGAGTGATATATAATTACACTGATAGGTGTTCTTACAATAACATCCAAGAAAGATGGTTGGGAGGTGTAATGGCGTATGAATGTTAACATTTAATTATTTTAAAGCTGACTTAAAATAAAAAATTAAATAAAAATAATTATATCAAAGTTGACATGAATAAATAAATAAAACAATAAATATGACAGTTTATAAAAAACAACAACATATAAATACAAATTAAAAAACAAACAAAAATATAAAATAAAGTCGGAGATATGAAATTGATTTCCATTTGATCAGTTACATTATATTACATCATCATAATTAATAAATAAAATCACGTCATATTTATTATCATATCATATTTATTAACTAGCATATATATCTAAGATAAATCTATGTAAATTATATTGAGAGATATCATTCTCAAAGCACTTATATCATCTTGAATTGTGAGTATCTTGAAAATGATATGTATCGATACATTTTACATAAATTTATTTAAGATATGTATATTAATATATTTTATTTAAATAACTTATATCTATAAAATAAAATAAAATTTATTTAAATAAAATACATTGTTGTTGTTATTGTAATTCAAATAAATGGATTACAACTAAATGAATATAAACAACATAATTATAACTTAATTCAGTACCATATATAGATACAATACATCTAAAATACTTAATTAATATTTCCTAAATTAATTAGTAGGGAAAATATTTGGGTTCGCTACATTTGCAAAATAGATACTTAAATCTAAACTTAAAAGCGTGTCTAATAATGTCAAAAACCTAACTCAAAAATTAAGATTCAACTAGGATTGAATGTACATAGCATTGGCAACACTTGAATAATACTAAAGACCATTCAAAATGCTTCATACAACCCCTACAAGTATCCAAAGCTTTAAAAAAGTGATAAATATGGCACAAAACAAATTGGTGAGTGTTTTTAGATGGTTGTAATCTCTTATTTCCTCACTATATTTGTATGTTACAAGAAGAACTGTCTTTATTTCCCTAAGGTAGCTCCAATACATTTGTAATATCTAAGGCTTAAGGAAAAGAAAGCAATCTTTAGACCTATGTTAGCTCTGGTGAATACTATAAACAACAAACACACATCTGTGTGTAGGATTTGTTATATAAATAATCTTAAAAAATAATATTTTTTATTAGAGAAATGAAGTTATTTAATATAATTAGCATTGATAAAACTTTAGGATAAGTGTTAAAAGTGTTCCACGTGAAATGTTAGTTGCAAACGAAGTCATATAAATTATCGAATTTAAAAGAAAAAAATTGAATGTCAATAATTTAATAGTGCAAAAAATCATAAAAATAATCAAAAATCCCTAAAAATTGTCAATGTTAGATAAATTAAAATTGAAAAAAAAGTTTATTTTATCTTTTATAATCAATTAAAGTTAGCAACAACAATAATATCATGGGAGACAACAGGGGAGGACCCTGTTATAGTTCCAACGGTAGTAGGGGAAGTCCATGCAACAGTCCCAGTAGCTATAGCAATAGTGGAGGTCCCAATAGTAGTCTTAGAATCATTAGTAATAACAGGGGAGGACCCTACAATAGTCCTAATAGCAGAAGAGTCATGCAGTGGGGGAAGGGGATTCTTTCCATCAGAATCATCTGAGTCAGAATCATTGACATCAACACCTATCGTAAGGTGTTCTTGAAGAACATCCTTTCACCAAGATGAAGCTCAAGGAACCTTCAAGTGGGGGCACTCAAAATCCAAATGGCCCATAATAAAGCACCTCCGACAACGAAATGGAATAGCTTTGTAATCCAAAAGCTAGCACCAAGATCGATTAGAAAATTGTAACACAACCTCTACTGGGAGAGGCATAGACAAATCCAAATCCACTAAAATATGAGCATATATGGTGTGAGAGAAGAAAGTAGTGGCCTGATCCACCATGATGAAACGACCCACCGAGTTTCCAATGCCTTTATAGTAAGATTCACACCAAAAATGAAGAGGCAGATTTGGAAGATGAATCCAAACTAACAGCTTATTGAAATATTCAATAAGAGGGTTAAAGTTCATGATATCCCCAAAACCAAGGTTGACCATTAAAAATAGCATTTCGATCAGCGACTGAATCAAAACCAACTACAAAGAATCCTTTAGCACATGGGTATATTTCTATTTTCCCCTCTGTAAGGGGATGCCACTGCTCAAAGATCCAGGTGTTTAGATCTTAGAGCCATGGACAAAATCTATCAAATCTGCATATCAATCCCTTTTGAGAAAAATATTCTTTATTTTTTAACACTTCATCCCCTAAAATCACAATAGTAGGGGGTAGTGCAGAAGGTTTCAGCTTACTCCCAGTCAAAAGAGCAGAACAAGTAGTCTTCTTCTGGGGAGATGAGACTCCAATGTGAACCATGTTAGCAAAAGAGTCAGGATCACTAGAGGAAGAACCTATAATAGAAGAATACACCATAGTCACAGTAGTAGGCAACATTCCAGCAGTGAATCTGCCAGGTGATGCATTTTCAACAGCAAAACCCTTTGACTCGGATGACACTCCAATATAATGCTAAATAGCACACCAAGATTCATAGAATAACCTATAATAAGCTCAACAGTAGCAGCAGATCGAGGCAGCGTACTGGCAGCGAAACCCTTCAAACCAGGCACATGGGTGGGAAGAGGAGCGAGAGAAGCCATTTCAAAAATTTGTTTGAGATTAATTTATTGTTAGCATTTTTGGAAAGTTTTTTGTGGTTCGTTATGGATTGTAACATCATTTTTAGTCGACCATTACAATGGGTGGTGTTGGAATATTTAGTTTTACTTTCATTTTAAAAAAATAGGTTTGAGTTTATTTTTATTTTATTATTATTTTTTAAAAATAAGTAATATTTATTTATTGTTAAAGATTTTTGGAAAAAATCGTATACAAAATTTTATGTATAGATTTTTATAAAAATATTTATCAATACTTTATGGATTGTGAAAATATGAAATCTTTAACATTTATTTAATTTATTTTTAACTTTTTATTTTTATTTTTATTTTTAAAATTTAGTTACTAAATTACTTATAATATATATAGGTTTAGTTTTCTTCTTAATTTATAACAATTAATAATAAATATTTCTATGGAAGGCCTTTAATAATAATCATTCATATTTCACAGCTCCACGATGAACAACTCTTTGAACAGACTCCTACCTAGGCCAAATTCAAAATCAATCCAAGCTTATGCCCATGTCGACCCTACTCACCCAAATTCGATGGAACTTCTGCCAAGACTATCAGTCTCCCCCTGCTCGTCTATTGGCTCTCAAGGCACATGGTGGTCTGGTCTACCTACTGGTGGGATTAACACATAGACATGCTTGTCCAACTCTCACATTGGCTGCATTCAACCCAAGAATGGCAATCTTGCTCATTTGTCCTCCAACATCTGGGATGTAATGGTGATGGAGGTTGAAGTCAGGATGGCTGATAGACACAAGCCAACATCTTTCACCGATGTTGTCTCCTATAGGGCATCTTCTAGAGCAGACCCCAAACCCCTTATTCCTACATCTCTAGACCCAGTGGTGGTTTTTAATGATGAGGAATCCAAGCAAGTGATTAAATTAGAGGAATACTTTTTTGTCAAAGGTGTCATCTGTAGATTTGTCAATCACTAACCAAAACTTCATGATCTCCATTCCTGGATCTCAAAGTATTGGCAACTCCTCCTTTCAGGGAGACTTGAAATTTACCCTTGTGTTAAAAGTTTCTTTATTATTATTTTTAAAATATTCAGGACAAGGAAAATATTCAAAACCAATTATGTAATTTGAATCACCACCCCCTGGTCCTAAAATAATTGTCCTTAGCCTTCAACCCCTTTACTGAACCTCTACATTTTAAACCCATATGGGTTCGCTTGCCCCATCTCCCTCTATAGTTTTTAACTGAATCCAGTGAGAAGGCTATAGGTAAATAGTTGGGTGAGTTTTTGCAAATGTACTCAGACACCGACAACTTTTCCCTTACTACTTTTGCTAGGATTTCAGTGAATATAGACTAACTTCAAAAATCTCCCTGAAAAAACTCTTTGCAAGTTGGAGACTACACCTAGTCTCAACCCCTTGACTATGAAGGATTGTTATTTCGCTATTACAATTATTTTAGCACTAGACACTTGACCAAAAACTGCAATCTCCTTAGAAAAAAAGAAGGTTTCGTCTTGGAGGAAACTAAAAAAAAGGAAGGATTCATCTTGGTGGAAATACTTCACCCTAAAAAAACTTACGGTGTTGACTACAGACAAAGAATGGGTTTCTTATGATAATGACGGTTCTACCTCTTCTTCAGAAGATCTCGATATCCCTGTTACAAATGAGGACCTGGTGAGTCCTCCCTCTGAAGAAGAATTGTTGGTTGATCTTATCTTTTCGAGGAAGGTGATGATCTCAATTGATGCTTCTTCCATTCTAGTCTTTAACCTGCTGAACTCGTAAAATGACTTACCTAGGGCTTAAACTTTCAATGGTACTACAACGGATGACAAGTCCCAGCACCATGCTCTAATTGTTTACTCCTCTCCAGCCCATTGGACGAAAATAAGGAAGGGTGGTCCATAGTTCCAAAAAGAAAAAGGGAAGAAAACCAATGACTCAACCCCCTATATGTCCCTCCACTTAGGGGGAACCTGTGCTAAAATTCAGAAGATGAGAAAAAGGGGTTAATTGCACCCCCTGCCCCATTTGAGTAAGATTAGCAGAAGCTTTATAGAAGTTTTTTGAGAAAGTAAGTTTGGTTCTATTTAATTGTTGGCAAAAACATTTTGAAAATTTTCTTTTTGCCACCTGCTTTGTTGCTAGTGGAAGAGGTATCCCATTTGAACGTTATTGTTCCATCTTTTGCTCCATTGTATAAGGTTTTGAGGCCTTTCAAAACCCATTTTTCTACCTTATCAAATAAAAAATAAAAAATATTTAAGTTTTTATTATTATTATTATCGAATGTTAGTTTATATTTAATATGTAGTTAGTTTTTAGTGTTAATTAAGTTTAGTTTTTTTAATTTTTACATTTTATTTTATTTTATATATAATAATTAATATTTATTATTAGTTACCATTTCATTTTATTTTATATATAATAATTATTAATTAATATTTATTTTTTATTAGGTAATTAGTAAGTAATTGACATAGTTATTAAGTAGTTAATTAATAATTGATATATATATGTATATATATATATATATATATATATATATATATATATATATATATATATATTGAGGTTATTTAGTAATATTTATTTTGATATTTGTGTGAATTTATTATTATTTTGAAAAAAATAAAAATAGAAAATATAAATTTATATTATTAGAATTTAATTAATAATATTTTTCTTAAATTTTATCGATTAGTACATTTGTTTCAAATTTCTAAACCTTGTGACTTATGTTATAAAGATAAATTTTTTCATGATTTCTTAATTTCTTGAGTCATTGTAAGGGTTCAATAGAATTTTAATAATCTCCAGTGTATCTCTTAGTTGTAATTGGATTACAATATTTGTTCTATGAAGTGCAAGGATCGAACATAATAGTATGAGATGTCAATAAAAATTGTTGACCTTAAATTTGATGTCCATTCAATCATCATAAAAATGTTTTTCTTCTTACTTAATGAAGATAAATATACAACATAATTTAGATTTTTTTTAAGATCGACATAATAATACAATAAAATTGAAACTATTTATCATCAATTAAAAATAAATTTATTATAAAATTATTAATCATTATAATAATATTATAAATACAAAATAAACATCTCAAAATCTACACATCATATTTTTCAAATAAATTTGTTGAAAATATTTATTCTAACCAACAAAAGGTAAGCCCTGACAATACTTTGAGATCATACAAACATTGTTTCTTTAAAATTTATGAGAAAGAATATTATTAAAAATAAAAATAAAAAATAATATAATAATATTATTGATGCGTGAAAGATCTTTTTCGAAAAAGACATCATTAAGTAAGATTTCAATCTCAATAATAATATTAATGAGAAAAAACGTCAATATCATGAATAATAATAGTTAAAAAAATTTAATCAATGTTTCGGATCACACTTTGTGATCCATCATCAAGATGATAGAAGATAAGAAAATTCACATTATGTCAAATTTATATGAAATATTGGTAAATACTATTTTGAAGACTTACCAATTGGCAGATCTTTTTCTTGAATTTTTTTTAAAAATCAAACCAATTTGCAAAAAATAGTGTAAAAAACATATACCTTATCATCACACACATATACATTTTTAAAAAACAAATACCTTAACATCACACATACACGCACACATATACACAAAGCATCTATCATACACACTTTGCAAATCTATGGAATATGATTAGCTATGGATGTCAAACTACTACAAACTTTCCAATTTCCATTTATAGATATTTTGGTTATTTTTGGGTCTAAGATCAATTGACTTGAAAATTCACACCAAAACACCAGCCTAGGGTGCTTAGGAAGGCACTTACACTATTTGATTTATTGGCCCAAGCTGTTTAGTAAGGCACTTACAGTTTTTGATTTTTTGTAACCTCTCTCAAACAAATGTTTTTAAGTTCACTTGGCATATAAACTATCAGTTGTGGGATTTGAACACGGATAAAAATACTTCTAAATGTAAATCTATACCAAAACACCAAACTAGGATACAAAAATATACACTTTCTAAAATTAGAAAAATATTGAAAATAATATTAAGTTGTAATTTCATCCCCTCAAATGGTCATGCATGGCCTCCAAAAATATCAAAATCATCCATAACTGGATAGGCTAGGTTATCATTGCATCAAAGTTTTTGATACCGTCATTTTGGCATGTTGATGTGCTTAACCGGAGCTATGAATCAAAAGTTATGACCTCCAAAAGTTTGGCCTCTTTTTCTACATCATTCTCCTCTGGTTGAAAACAACTCAGCTCTTACGAGTTACTCTGATTGTACTATTGCCATTTATTTTTATCAATATTCTTTAGCTTCCACTTTATAATCTAAGTGTTATCTTCCTGATGTAATCCTTCCTACTATATCAAATACCTATCAAAACTCCTTACCTTATGTTTATTGTCTTCTTATCCATAACCTACACTATCTTTTCTTTCTTCTTGTTTGACACATGTTGTTTCTAATCTACTTCTTCATCTTCTTCACCTTCACCATTTTCTCCATGGAAATCATATAAATCTACTGGAGAGATATCGAAATTATTTGATAAACTCACCTCATAAGTATTGTCATTGATTTCTTCACAATTCTACATGGTTCAATTTTTTTGTACTTCAACTTGTTATACATGTCTTTCATAAATCTCTCTTTCCTCAAGTAAACTATTACTAACTCTTCTTCTTTAAATATTTTTGACCTTATTTTGATATATGTTGTTGTTTTATATTTCTCATTGCTTTTCATCAACTTTTTTCTTACTTCTTCTTGTAATTGTTGTATATGTTTTGCAAATGCGTCTACATCATCACTAACTTATTCTGTAATTCGTAATTGTATCAAATCTAAAACAATCATAGAATTTTTTCCATACATAATCTAAAATTCTAATTTTCTTGTTGATCTATTCACTAAACTATTATATGCAAACTCAACTTGTGTTAAATCCAAGTCCCATTGTTTGAACTTCTCTCCAATTATGCATCTCAGCAAATTTCTCAAGCTCTTGTTTACAACTTCTATCTATCCATCTGTTTGGCGGTGGTATGCACTAATGAATTGTAGCTTAGTCCCCATTTTCCTCCATAAAATCCTCCAAAAATGACTTAGAAATTTCATGTCCCTATCTTATGTAATGGTTTTTGAAACACTATGCAATCTCACAATATCCTTGGTTTTCTTACATACAATAAAATGAACCATCTTAGAAAACCTGTCTACAACAACAAAAATTGAATCATTATCTCTTTGTGTGTTTGGTAATTCCAACACAAAATCTACACTCAAATTTGTCCATGGTCTTCTTGAAACTGGTAATGGCATGTATAACCCTGTATTTTGTGCATGCCCTTTTGCCACTTGACATATTCTACATCTTGAAACATATCTTTTCACATCTCTCTTCATCTTTGGCCAAAAATACTTCTCTTCCACCAAAACTATTATTTTTATCTTACTTAAATGTCCAACCAAACCACCACTATGCAAATTTCTTATAATATTGTCTCATAGAGACAAAATTGAAATACATAATTGTTTCCCTTTGAAGAGATAACCATCCTACATAAAATACTTATCATAAACATTACATGTATCGCTTGTCAATGGATTTTTGCATTGCTCAACTATCTTGGCAAAATATGGATCAATATCATACACTTCCGTAATAAATTCAAATCCAACTACTTCACTCACCATAGTAGTTATCAACCCCACTTGCATGCTCAAAGCATCAGCTACCTGATTATGTTTTTTTGATTTGTGCTTCAACACAAAAGTATAACCTTGCAAGAAAGACAACCACTTTGCATGTCTACTATTTAACTTCTTTTGAGTTTTCACATACTTCAAAGCCTCATGACTGGCAAATAGGATAAACTCCTTAGACACCAGGTAATGCCTCCAATGTCTTAATTCCTGTACAATGATATAAAATTCAACATCATACAGAGAATACTTTGTTCTTACCTCATTCAATTTATCACTAAAATATGTTATTGGATTTCCTTCTAAACTCAACACAACACCAATTCCCAGAAATAAAGTATCACAATCAACCTCAAACACTTTACTAAAATTTGATAATGCTAAAATAGGTTTTTCTATAATTTTTTTTTTTAACAACTCAAATCTTTCTATTGGTATCCTTGTCTATGCAAATTATTTTCCTCTCATACAATTTGTTATTGGTGCAACAAGACTACTAAAAATCTTAATGAAATTTTTGTAAATTTTTTTCTAATCATGGAAACTTCTTACCTTTGTGATGCTCTTTTGGATAAGCCTTCAACAATTGCCTTTACTTTGTATTCATCCATTCTTACACCATCTACTAGAACTACAAAATCTCAAAAATACCAAATTATTCTGTATAAACCTGTACTTCTTCAAATTCGCATAGAGCTTATTTTTTCTTCAAAAATCTAATATCATTCTCAAATGATGTAAGTGTTCTTCTTTAGTCTTATTAAATATTAAAATATCATCAAAATAAACCACCACAAACTTGACACTGTATTTTCATAACACTATGTTTATTACCCTCTTAAATGTGTTGGGTCAATTACATAATCAAAATGGCATCACCATCCATTCATATAAACCATCTCTAGTCTTGAATGTTATTTTCCATTCATCTCCTCCATGAATTTGAATCTGATAGTATCCACTCCTTAGATCGATATTGGTAAAATATTTTGCTCATAATATTGGTAAAATAAGGTATAGAAAACTCGTACTTGATTATAATTTTATTGATTGCTCTAATATCCACATACATCCTCCATCCTCCATCTTTCTTTGGAGTTAGCAACACTAATGTTGCATAAGGACTCATGCTCTCCCTTACTACACTCTTCCTTGCCAATTCAATAACTTGTTTATTCAATTATGCATGTTCTGTGGGACTCATCCTATAAGTTGCTTGATTGAGTGGAGCTCATCCTAAAATCAAATCAATATGATGTTAAATATGTCTCTTTAGTGGTAAACGATCTGGTAACTCATCAGGTATAACATATGCATATTATTTCAACACCACTATTATTTTTATAGGTATTTGCACCACTTTTATGTCTTCTCTTCATTATTAATGCATAACAATAACCTATCATCTTCATATCTTTGATAAATTATTTTGCAATTAGCATGGTTTTAGCCTACCCTTTTTCATTAAGAGGCAACAAAACTACCTTCATACCATCTTTCCAAAAACTATATGTTTTCTTGAATCCATCATGAATTAATTTTCTATCAAACTGTCATGGCCTTCCCAATAACACATGACATGCATCCATTAGTATAACAGCACACCATATTTCATCCTTGTAAGTTTTACCTATAGAAATTTTGATTAAGCACCTTTTATCTACTGTAATTTCATTCCCTTTCTTAAACCATAAAATCTTATAAGGATTAGGATGTCCTTCACACTTCAAACCTAGTTTCTCAATCATGTCTTTAGAAACTATATTTTCACAACTACCACCATCTATAATTATGTTGTATATATTACTTCCTGAAGTACACCTTGTTCGAAAGATATCTATTCATAACCATGCATCACCACCTTATTTATTTTGCACATGTTCTTTCCTTGGAGCAATCATTATTCTTCTCATCATGAGATTTTCTCCAATATATATTGTTGCAACTTCAACCTTCAGAGACTTTTAACTACAAACAAAGATCAACAACCATGAATGCACAAAGAACACAGAGCATGAAGAAAGTAAATCAATTCTTATTAATTTCAAAGTCTAAGTCAATATTACAGCTCTAAAAATATCCAAAATAAAATAAACACTAAAATTAATTTATCAGATGAATATCAACTGAAGTTCAAATCTGGTTACAAAAATATATAATTTCTAAAGTTAGAAGAATACCGAAAATAATATTAAACTGTAATTTCGGACTTTCAAATAGTCATAAATAATCTCCAAAAATATTGAAAATATCCATAACTGAATATGCTAAATTATAACTATACTAAACTTTTTGAAATGATTATTTTGACGTGAAGATGAGTTCAAATAAAACTATATATCAAAAACTATGACCTTTATAAATTTAAGCTTTTTTTTTAAAATTAAGAACAATAACTAAATGACAATATAACTTTAATAAGAGTTCAATCTAAACATGCATGAACCTCTTTGATCATATAACTTAGGATATATGATCAAAGATTGTTGGAGAAGCTTACACATCCCTAGTGAAAATTGATTCGAAGGTTTCTAAATTAAAGTGAAATCAATATTCTTCAAAGAATTAAAAGAAATTGAAATATTGGAAAATTCATTTTAAATTATATTTATATATAGATATAGATATTGAACATCAAGTACTTAAAAAGTGAAGTAACAAATGATTCATATATAAGGGCCTAATGTGGATGATGATCAAGTTATTCTTTTGAAACAAAAGGTGTATGGTGGTGATGTATGAACAGAAAAATAAACCCAATTTTTAAATCATGTACATATCTTAATAAATTGGGAGTGATGTATAATATATTTTACTAAAAAAATTATATTTTAAAATTAAAATAAGATCTATTTGCATGGAATAAATTATTTGTTATTATTGTAATTTAAATAAATGAATTAAATTAAATGCAACACAAACAATTTAATTATTATAATATATGTATAATATATTTGAAATACCTAATTAATATTTTCATTTAATTAGCAGGAAAAATATTAGTTACATATTTTGATTTAAGTCATTGTTGTAAAATAGACACTCAAGTTTGAACTCAAAAATATGTGTCTAATATTATTAAAAATTATAGTTAAAAATTGGGATTCAATTACGATCGAATGTACAAAGCATTGGGAACGCTTTAGATAATACCCAAAAGCATCTAAAATGTTTCATACAATCTCTACAAAATAAAACAATTTTTTTTTATTTTCTTAGGTAGCGCCAATGCACTCGCAATATCTAAAACTTAAGGAAAATAAAGTGATCTTTTGAGACCTATGTTAGACTTGTTAAATAGTATAACTATCTTGCTATTGTTCAAGATAAAGTGTGGAAGGTACTATATAAATAATGATAAAAATTAATAATTTTCATTAGAAAAATAAAGTTATCTAATATAATTTGCATAGATTAAAACCTAAGACGTGTTTAACCCGTTGCTAGGGCAACCACTGAGATTAATCTATGAATACGTGAACTTTCAAACATCTTTAACAAATGATAAAATCTCTCTGAGATCGATATGTAATTAAGGTTGTTAAAGAGTTGTTTGCCATTCATTATTGTAACATCGTTTGCAATCCACTATTACACTTGAGATTAATCTGTCAGCGTAAAAACCTTCAACCATCTTCCCTTTTTAAAAAAAAAAAATAAACAAAACGTACAATTGATATATTGTTAAGGTTATTGGAGAGTTGTTTGCCATTCCCTATTCTAACGTCGTTTCCAATCGTATATTTATTTATTTATTTATTTATTCAATCATTTTTAATCGTGGGTGGAGGTGGAAAGCATGTAGTTTTAACTTTTAAGTTTAGTTTAAAATAATTAATACGTATTTAATTTAGTTTTATTTTTTCACTTTTTAATTTTAATTTTTTAAATTTAGTTAATTACTTATTTTATGTATAGGTTTGGTTTTATTTTTCATTTTTTTTAATTTTTAACTTCTAAAAAATTGTAATAGGTATTTAGTCTATTATTATCTTATGTTAGTTTATATTTAATATGTAGTTAGTTATTAGTCTTAATTAATTTTTTTTATTTTAGTTTTTATTATTATTAATTTTAGGATATTTTTAGAAGTTTTATTTGAAAATATTTTTATGTTAATATTATGAATAATAAATAATTATGATAACTTATATATTATTATTAATTATTATATTCATTTTTTATTATAAATATTTATGTTATAATTATTTTTTATGGTAAATAATATTTAATTTAATACATTTCAAAATATAATTATTTCAAAAAAAGTTTAAGATATTAATTTATTGTTGATCATGTCAAATCATTTAACAATAAATATAATAAATAAGTACTTTTTTTGTTTTGCTACAATAAAATGTTAATTAATATGTAGTTAGGGAATTCCACGTTTGCCAACTTCATATGAGTCCTTGATATTAATTTTTATGTATAATTATTTTCATGACCTTAATACAATTCTTAACATGAAAAAAAAAATTCTTCTTCCCAACTCTCGTAGTTTTTCATTTTAAATATTAATAAAAGTATAGCAAAATCAAATTGGTGTAACACATAATAAAAGGGGAAGCTTGGAATCTATCTTAAATGACAATATGGAGTATTTTTCCAAAAAAACTCTTTTTTCACTTTTTACAATTCCAAAATCTTAAAAAAAAATTGAAATTGCAAGAGCATGGGCATTAAGGATTATGCTCTTTACTATTTCACGTAAGCACAAAATATGTGTGTTTGATATGACATTAGTCGTAACCATTGTCTTCATTAATGGTTTGTCTTTTTCCAATGATACCAAATGAATAATTTTATCTACACTAAGACGATGATTTATATGGAAGCTTCTATGTAGCTAAACAACATGTGCACCATTTTTGTATTAGTTTAGCGTTTTTGTAATACAAGTTTAGAGATTCTAACTTTATATTTAAAATTTCTTATTTCGTATTACTATTATTTCATTAATATTTTTTATACGAATTTCTATTCAATGTACATAGATTTCACATTGAATTATTAATGAAGTATTTTATTATTAATAAATAGAAAATATATTTTAAATGATAAAGATTTAAATGTGTACCCAACATCAATATCATGTGCTACCTCCAATAAAACAAATTAAAATATTTTAATAGTAAACTATTTTTTTATTAATTAAATCATCAAAGCAATATTCCTTACTCTACAAGAATATTACATAATAAATTCTCACAAGTTTTTTTTATTTATTTTATACTTTTCATCTATTTTCACTCAACACATTTATGTCACGAGCATTTAATATATTTTATTCATCTATTTTAAATGTTATCATGGTTTGATTTTCTCATTAAGTGTTATTTATTAAATAGTCTCATCACATTGAATAGTCTCATGTTGTTTAATTATTTGGTTGTGTTGCATCTGATATAAAACCTGTAAATTATTAGTTGCTAAGTGCCCAACTTAAAGCAGAATTAAATGAGATATTTGGCATCCTACTCAGTGAAGACCATCATCTTGCGTAAGTTTAATGATGACCTACAACTATGCCATTAATGTAATACAAACATATAATTATACTTTTTTACTAAGACTAATACAAATAAGCATTAGGAGTGCAAAGCAATAACACTAAGCACATTTTGGCTAAATACCATCTTTTCTAATGTGAAGTGCAATACAATAACACTAAGGACATTTTGGCTAAATACCATCTTTTCTAATGTGAAGTCATGATAGCATTGAACATTTCTTAAACTATCTACTAAATGTAATTAATTGTAAATCTACATATAAACTCAAACACAAATAATTATTAATAAAAAGGTAGGGACTAGCCATTACACAACCCTTATTAAGTATATAATTAATAAGTAACATAGTTAATATGTAATTAATCACGTCGAGAGGTGTAACCTACAATGACAGCCAAGAGTGTAATGGCGTGAGTTGTTCACTTTTATTTTTGTTAAACAGATATAATAATAAAATAAAACAAAAATCCGCTGACCAAAAAATATGTAATTAACAAATACATTATTTAAATATATATATGAAAAGATTTTAAAAATATATAAATAAAAATAACAAAACATAAAATAAAAAATTGCAAAGCAGACCCAATGCTCTCAAAAACCTTATCCTCCTCCAAGTTATATTGCTACGCCACCACCCTTATGTGCCCTAATATTTCTATGTGTCGTGATATAATAAAAAATATATTTTGATTTTTGTTTGCTCCATTTTAAGATTTTTTTCTTTTGTTTTATTAAGTCCATAATTTTATGATTTATTATAGACTTGTAAATTCATAATTTTATGTTTTATTTTCAAAGTCCATAATAAATATGTTGATATCCCTAATTATTTTTATGTATATCTAAATAATTTTTTTTATGTATATGTAAATTTATAATATATAGTTTAAATTTTAAAAAAAATTAATATTGATCAATTTTATTTAAAATTAAAATAGAGTTATATATTTATTATATAATTATTAATATTTTATATAATTTTATAAAAATTTATGGATAAATTATTTTTATTAATTAATAATTAAATAGATTTATTGTATTTTAAAATTATTGAATAAAAATTTGTATTTAAGATATATATATATATATATATATATATATATATATATATATATATATATATATATATATATATATATATATATATATATATATATATACACGCTCGATAATTATACAATCATAAATGAATTTGGATAATTATACAATCATAAATGAATCAAAATACATTTTAAATAGTTAATTGGTTAGTTATATTAAAATTATAACTATTAAAATTATATATAACTATTTTATTTATATATATATATATATATATAATTATATTATCTATATATATAATATTTAGATTGGTTAATTATGAATACATAATTGGTTAGTTACATTCTTTAAATAGTTAATTGATTAGTTATATTCTTTAAATAGTTATATCTTAAATAATTATAAATAATTAATTGGTTAGTTATGTTGTATATTTATGTTTATGTTTTTTTTAAGTGTGACAGTTATATTAATAAAGGATTATAGTAAAAAAAAATTAATTTTCATTTTTTTTTTAAAATTAATTGTTGTAAATTTTGAAGGACACTTTGGAATAGATAATTATTATTTAAAAATAAATTAAAAATTAAAATTAAAAATGAACTTTAATGGTAATAAGTTATAAGAGATGGAGATATCCAAAGACTACATTTTTTACATGGATAAATATATAAATGGTTGTTAAATTTAAATAATGAAAGACTCCCCTGATAAATTTAGAAAAGTGTTTCATTAAAAACCAAGTTGTTACTGATATACTTTTTAAGTATGTTATAATAAAATTTAATTTTTATTTTCATAGTCCACTTTATAAATATAATGAATAAAATTCATTAAGTGAAGTGTTCAAACCGATGACACATACTAAAGAACCAGAAAATGATAAACCTTTAAAAGTTTTCATTGATGGATACAAGAACCTCTTTTTTAATATTTTTAATTAAAAAATATTTCTAAACTAATATTTAAATCTAGAAGAGATTGAAAATTGAATAAACATTTTCGAAAAACCTATTACACATAAAAAGTAACACTATATTTAATTATTCTAATTTTTATGATGAAAATATCTTATTAAAAAATTAGAATGATTATTAATATATAAAAATAAATATGATAAGATAAAATGGGCTTGTAATATAAGGGAGAAAGGGTCAGTACACACAAATTGTAATATTTAGTTCAATTTAAAAGCCTTGGTCAAGAGATACTCGTGATGTTGAATAGAGGAGAGAGATTTTGATTTTATTTTATTTTATTTAGAAAAATTATGTTTTATTTTGTATAATTTTACGTTTGAGATTTATTCATAATTATATATTAAAATTATATTTTTAAAATGTCATTTTTAAAAGTTTTATAATAAAATTTGTTTATATAGATTTATTGTTTTTATAGTAATGTCATTTTCTTTATAATTTATTAAAATATTTATTCAATTTAATTGAATTTATATATTAATGTTCATCAAAGATTAAAAAGGATTTATAAAATTTTAAAAGACACAATATTAAAAAAATAAGTAGAGTATAATAACACATTCCAGTAAATATAAAATATAAACTTAAATTTAAAAAAAAAAAATTGAAAAATATCAATGCATCAAAAAAAGTATCATTAAGAAGATTAAAAAAAATAGGATGATCCTACTAAGCGAGATGTATTAGAAATATTTAGTATGAACATGTTTTCAAGGCATCGCTTAAGTACTTGGGTATGTGTACATCTTGTAGAAGGTGCACTCTTAAATAAGTTAGTTAGACTTTTATTAATCTTGTATTTGTGATGTGTTTTTTAGTAAGTGATGAGCCCTAGAAATGTCATGTTCTTGTCCTCGTCTGTCATGCTCATCCTTCTTGTTTACCATGATTTTGTCACTTTCTCATAAAGTTTCCATCCTCAAATAACCATAATTTTGTAAATAGCATTATGTTCTCATACTCTTTGAATAGTTAGAACTGTGTATTGAAATCAAGTACATAATAGTTATCTTCTGTTATAGGATGTTTTTTCTCTATAATGTGTTTTAAAGATGTTTTGAATCAATAGGTATATAACATAAGAACATCATGTAGTAAAAGGCATCTCATCACGTGGACACATCCTGTAACCACTGCATGACCAAAGCCATAGATGAACAGAATTAGATTCCCAATTCATCTGACTCCTATAAACGATAATAACCTACATGAAGTGTAATAAGGATGTGGTTGAAGACTGAAATAGCTTTGTTTGTCCTACGGTAATATTTCAAGATTCACATGAATGATGACCTTAGCAGAAGGAGCCAATTTATGTTATCTTATAGCTGAATGTTTCTTAGTTTAAAATATATATTGTTTTGTATAAAACAATCTCCCCTATTATATATATATAGGTAACAACAAGGTTGAGAAGGAAGTAGATATCAATTAGAGAAATATATAAGTACATTTTGTAAAGTAGTTGTTATTGTAATTTTTCTACAGCAATTCATTGCTACATTTTGATTAATATGAACAACTAATTCTGAGTCCATTTCATTGTTTTAAGAGGAAGGATTGAAGCTGGAGTCACAAAGAGGAAGGGCCCCATTCAAAATTCTTGTAGCAACAATCCAACCCATTAAATAGCTAAGCATGTTATTTAGTTTCTTTATGTGTTGTGTTTTTTTATTTTTGAATTGTGTGATTCCAAATCTTACATAGAATTATTTTACGGAAGCTTCCAATAGTGTAATCATTTAATTCACAGTATTATGTTCATGTTCAATTCCAACATTTCATTCCCTGCATAAATTTAAAATCTTAGATTACAATCAGCAGAAGATCAAATTAGAAGATTGAGTGTGCACATATAATGACATCATCCTATCAAGTTTATGTCCTCGAGTTGTCATTTAAATGAAGTAGAAGATACAGGTCTATGGTAACTCTCCTTGTTTATTTTGATCAAGAGAAGTATATGTGATTGTGAATTTGTTGTTAGTCATTTTTGGTTCCATTGTTGGGGAAGGGTGTCATACACTTATAATCTTCAATCTTGATAGTGGTTGTTTTTGGATGTTTCAATTTTTTTTAATTTTCAGATCTTGTTGTTTTTTAGATTAAATATTTCTTGATTTTATAGTTTAAATTACCTTTTTTGCAAGTAGGATAGTGAAAAGTTTCAAAAACCCCATTATTACTAACCCTATGTAGGCAGGGTGGGTAAAAATTTTAAAAAAAAATAAAATTGGTTGATGTAGACTCAAAGTGAAGGGGATTATATAGGAAGATTTTTTCCTGAACCATCAACCATTGTTGCAATAGCTGATGAGCATGAACAAATTCGTGAAAGATCACTCACAGTTATCAATATAAGAGGTAGAAAAAGAGGAATTTTTGGCTGGATTAGTAGCATAAGCTAGAGACTTTGAAGAGGTTCATACACTTGGAAGGGACCCATGTGTACCACCCTTGAGAATTCCCACCTTATCACCTCATACTCAGGAATCTAAAAATTCACCTCCCTACATCACCCAAATTTCTTGCTAAAGAGGCATTCAAGGTTATTCTTGCTTGTAGAAGCAATACCAGGCCAATAGAATCTTCCAATTTAGAAAGACTCTTTTATGAGACACAAGCTAAATCCTATGAAAACTCTACACCATCCCCATTGTATAAGAGGCCATATATTCCTAAGAAAAAAGATAAAGTCTACATTTTCACCACCCTAAGAAATAAACGAATTGATAGGAATTTTGAGCAGTGAGTGGCAATAACTTTCGGTCTACCAACACAAAGAGTATTCACGAAGGATCCTCAAAAAGAAAACACTGCCAATGAGTCCACTACCTTCAAATTTCCTATCCTTACTCCTGACATAAATGCACCTATGAAGAATATTCCTCACTCCACCCTCCCTACCTTTAGGGGAAAAGCATTTGAGGATCCAAACACATTTTTTTTTGAGTTTGACATCTTATGCCACAGCTATGATTATAATTAAGATGTTCAAAAACTCAAATTATTTATAGCAACACTCAAAGATGCAGCACTTAAATGGTTCATGGGACTTGGAAAGGATGTTAATTTTACTTAGGAAAAAATGGAAAGGTTTTTGATGAAATACCAAGACTATTGTAGGGGCAAAAACTATAGGAGAGATGACATACATGGCAAAGCGAAGGTAATAATATAGAAAGATTTTTTTCTGAACCATCAACCATTGTTACAATAGTCAAAGAGCACGAATAAATTCCTAAAGATTACTCACAGTTATTGTTAGGAACCCCTCCAAGGAAACACAATTGATTACCTTTCTTATAAGCAATTAAACACGGAATTATACCAGAATGATTAAGTAACTAGAAACATGAAACAGCAAAGAATTTGAGAGACAATACAAAATCTTGTATTAAATAATCTTTAGAAAAACATACAATAAAGAAGATGCCACTTCTTCTTCCACCTCTAAGGCTTGCCACACCTCAAGGACTTCTTCCCTCTCTCTCTTTGCTCAACCACAACCAACTCAACAACCTGAGTTGTTAACCCTTCCTTGATAGCTTCAGCTGATCTCCTTGACCTTACACCTTGTAGATCTCCTTTGACCTTGCTTTCTTGCTTCAATGCTTTACTTGCCTTAATTACAATACATGCCTCATGGGTCTTTAAATAGAATCCCATGCATACAATAATTAGACCTCTAATTACAATAAGTAGAAACACAGACTCAAGACTTAAGTTAGTCTTCAACATGCAAACACTCTCGGACCTCTTAAATTAGACAAGTCTAATTCTGGAAATGCGTTCTGGAAACACATGCAACTGCATGCACATGCACAGGTGACTGACGTCAGTTACTTTCGGTCTGCTCCTGACCGACGTCGACCGATCCCTAGTCCCTGCCTTACCGATGTCGGCAATACTGCCGATGCCAGTTATTGGTTGCACTCAGTAACTCCTGGATTAGCCTCCTGGTGAAGCTTTTAGCTCCACAACTCAACAGTTATCAATAGAAGAGGTAGGAAAAGAGAAATTTTTGATTGGATTAGTAGCACAAGCTGGAGACTTTGAAAAGGTTCATACCCCTAGAAGAGACCCACATGTACCACCCTTGAGAATTCCCACTTTATCACCTCATACTCAAGAATCTAAAAATTCACTTCCCTACATCGCCCAAATTTTTTGCTAAAGAGGCATTCAAGGTTATTTTTACTCATAGAAGAAATACTAGGCCAATAGAATCTTCCAATTTAGAAAGACTCTTTGCTGAGACACAAGCTAAATCTTTTAAAACTATAGGAGATATGACATATTCCGAATAATACAAGTTGATGATGAGTCATTAGAAGAATATATGGAAAGATTTTTGTTCATCTTACAAAAGTCCAAATAGACTACAATGGAGAAAGAATGAATCAAGCTGATATTCCTAAAAAGAATTAGAGATGATTGTCTGAAGGCACTAGATTTAATGTCTGGTGGTGATGTTTCTACACTATCTTTTAATGAACTAATAGGTCTATATACAAACTACTCCAAATCAACCATGAACAAAAGTAGGGGTAGAACCCTTCCTACAACATCTGTAGCATGACTTTCTAAAGGTGAAGCTAGTAACCTACTCTAGAACATGAAGCAGGAAATTATTAGCCACCTAGCTACTCAACTTGATACATTACATACATGAAGGAAACATGAAGAAACAAAAAGGGCCTTAGCCGCCTATTACCTTGAATGCAAAAAAAAGAAGATGGATTTCACATGCCATTCTATGAAATCTTGAGTAGCTAGCATAACTAAGAAAAATCCTAAAATAGTGGAGTTACATGCCATATGAGAAGATGTAAATCAAGTGTTTTTCATGGTTCAACAAAAACCATGGGTGTAAAGATCAGGTATGCCATCAAAATCTATGTTTGTAAATTCTCAATTCTCAAATAATCTTCAATATGGTTCTTTGATGAATATACCTAACCAAAATTGGCTCCAAAAAAATTGGCAACTATCCCAAAATCAGTTATGGATGTAACAGAATGAACAACAACCTCAACCTAGGTAATTCCAAAACTAGCAATGGATCTTTCCCTCTAATCCATGACAACAACAATGGAGAGGTAATCAAGGCTTTCCTCAACAAATAAAACAACAACAGACCTTAATTCCAAGCACTCAGCAGCCTATTAGACCCACTCAATTACCCACCCAACCCATCCCTAACCCTACCAATAAGTTGATTAAACCAACACAATCCACTAAAATAATGCAATATCTAACATACACTTTGGATATCAATCAAGTCCAACTTCACTCAGGATGCATTCTTCCACAACCCACCTTACCCATAATCATGGAACATTTTGAAGAACCTGATCCACTCCACACTAATCCATAGCCACCCATGGCCAATCCTAATCCTAGTCCATCAAAAAATCAAAAATAATTTGATAATCCTCTTTTTCTGGAGAGATTGAGCATATCACACCCTGAACTAGAGCTTGAATTCGATATCTTAGGATAACTTAAGAATGTGTGCACAAAAATCCTACTCTTTTAAGAAATAAAAGATGTTCATATTTGTAATAAGGTTGATAAAGAGCTATGTTTGAAAAATTTGGGAAGAAAGAAGAAGGATCCTAAAATAGTCCAAGTTATTAGCCAACTAGCAGATATTATCTTGGAAGTCATGTAGTTAATATTAACATCCATGGCTGACCCATCTCTAATACTTTAATTGACTTGGGTCAGCCATCAACATGACGACCATAGAGATCATGCGGCAACTAAAACTTATAACTCTCCGTCCAACACCCACCTTCCTCTAGATGGTCGACAAGGCAAATGTTAAGCCTAAGGGGATTGTTGAAGACCTAGTTATGACTGTGGACTCCTAGTAATATCCAAAAAACTTTATTATCTTACAGCTAAAAATCAACTTGGAAAGTTCTCCTCTCATCTTTGGCTAGCCATGGTTGGCCATTGATGAGGTTTTTATTTGTTAATTTCTAACATAAATGACACTAAGAAATTGATTCTTTATCTGCCAGCTTAGCCTTCCCAAAATGATGGCCCAACACCTTGAATTAATGACTTTGAGGAAGCTATCTCCTTGCAAAGTCTCTACATAATTGACTAGAGTCCAAATTTATAGGCACAAAAAAAAGACACTATCCTTACTGGTATCCTGAAAAACACCTATCGACAAGATCTTGTAGCCACAAATAAATTTGAATGTACACCATGCCCCATTTCGAATACTTTTCATGAGAATGATCTTGTTGAAACTGCAAGGGATAATTGGATATTCCATCAATTTCTTCTCCATCAATGCAACTATGCTCCTTTAATCACCAACGTATAAACCATGCTCTCTTTAACAAAGCAAGCAGACATTCTACCAAATAAACATCTCAACATCATCACCTCCTTAACATCCCAACAACAAATCTAGTTACTTATAATGCTGAGAAAATACATAACAAATTTTGCCTAAGACTAACATGAGATGAGAGGAATACCCCCAAATTTATGCATGCATCATATTAACATTAAAGAATAATGCAAACCTATTCATCAACCCCAACAACGAATGGATCCTACAATTAAAGACATTGTGAAAATTGAGTTGCAAAAACTCTTAGATGCAGAATTTATTTATCCTATTTCAGATAGCCAGTGGGTCTCTCCCCTGGTTATTGTCTCTAAAAAAGGGGCAAATAGTGTATTTGTGTTGACTACCAAGAGTTGAATGTTGCTATCAAGAAGGATCACTTTCTCCTTCCATTTATTGATCAAGTGTTAGATACATTAGCAGGAAAAAAATATTTTTCCTTCTTAAACGGCTATAGCGGTTATAATCAGAAACATATTACTCCAAAAAACTAAGATTAAACCACTCTTTCTTGCTGTTGGGGAACCTATGCCTATGTGGTCTTACCATTTGGTCTTTGCAATGCCCCAACTACTTTTCAAAATGCTATTTTGAGCATATTTTCTAATATCTCTCATGACTGTGTTGAAATTTACATGGATGATTTCAATGTCTATGGACAGGCATTTAAATAAATGTTTACCATTTTGGAGAATGTTCTTCAATGCTACCAACACCACCAATCGTATTTGAGAAATGAAAAGTATTATATGCTTATGATTGAAGGGATTATGTTGGGGCATCACATATCCCCTACTATAATTCAAGTCAACTCAGTAAAGATATGTATCATTAAGTATCTACCCACACCAAAGAAGTAGAAAGATTTTAGAAGCTTTTTAGGACATGGTGGTTATTGTAGATGATTCATTAAAGACTTTAGTAAAATTGCCATCCTATTGTTTAGATTGCTTACTAAGGATATTGAATTTACTTGGACTAAATGATTATCAAAATACCTTTCATCAACTCAAAGACCTTCTCATAACAACTTATTTTTTGAGAGGGTCTGATTAGAAGAAGCCTTTTCATATCTACAAAGATATGTCTGACACCACTTTAAGAGTTGTCCTTGGCCAAAAAGATAAATCTTTGAGTTATGCAATCTATTTTATCAATAAGAATCTTCAAGGGGCTGAACTTAACTACACCATAATAGAAAAAGAATTTATTATTGTCATCTATGCCATCGACAAATTTTGACACTACACTATAGGTTACCATGTACTCATCCACACAGATCACATAACAATTAGGTATTTAATGAACAAACCTGTTGTAATAGACTTGATAATTAGATGGTTGTTTTTGTTGTAGGAATTTGATATTACCATTGTAGATAGACCATGTAAGGATAATGTAGTAGCAGATTTTCTATCTCAACTACAAAATAATGAACACAGTCTTATTGTTGATGATTCCTTTCCCGATGAGTATTTGTTTGTAGTAACTATTCAATCTCATTGGTTCGCAAATATTGCTAACTATCTTACTAAGAGATCGCTACCATCACATTTCTCACCTAAGGAAAAATAACATCTGATCTAAAAGAGTAAACATTATTTTTGGATTACAAGATATATCTTTATCACTAGACCAAATTTAGTTATGAGAAGATGTATCCAAGAAGATGAAGCTTATGACATTCTCAGAGCCCAACATGATGAACCCTGTGGAGGTCATTTTACTATCAAATGGACTGCTATGAAAGTAATTACTACCAGATATTATTGGTCTTCTTTACATAAGGATGCCATGATGTATACCCGTAGATGTGATCAATGTCAGCATATGGGAAAACCCATTAGCTCTGATGAAATGTCATTACAACCACAACTAGTTCTAAAACCTTTTGACAAATAGGGATTGGATTTTATAGGTCCCATTGATCCTAAATCTAACAACAAGAAATTTATACTAGTGTATACTGTTTATGTCACAAAATGGGCCAAAGTCAAGGCCTTAACCCATGCTTGAGATGAAAAAGTAGCTAAGTTTTTGTATGAATAAATCTTCACCTACTATAGAGTACCAAGAGAAATAGTCATAGACCAAGGCCCACAGTTTACATCAAACCTCACAGTTGCCTTGGTAAAAGAAATAAAATCAGACACAAAAAGCCTACCTTTTACCATCCTCAATCAAATGGTTAGGTGGAAGTTACAAATATATAATTGGAAAATATCCTCACTAAGACTGTCAGTCTGCATAGAAAATATTGGTCAATTCATCTTTTGGAAGCAGTCTAGGTTTATAGAATCACTTAAAAAACCATATCTAGTTTCACTCTATATGAATTAGTTTATGGTAAAAAGCCTATTCTACCCATTGAATTTGAGCATAAAACATTAAGGACAACACTTGATTTGGGCTTGTATCTTTCCCAAACTCAACAAGATAAGATCATGCAGTTGAATGCACTTGATAAACTAAGAAAAGAAGCAATTCATCACACTAAAATAGTGCAAAGACAATGCCTAGGGTGACATGACAGGAACATCAAGACTAATAATTTCTTACTTGGTGATTGGGCACTCCTTTTTTACTCTAAATATAAGGATCATAAAGAAAAGCTACAGTCCAGATGGCTTGGGCTTTATGAGATCGAGAAAGTTTTTGACAATGGAGATGTAAAGCTCATGACCATTGACTTTGTTTGGTTCTGACTACTTGTTAATGTCCACAGGCTCAAGCTATACAAGAAACTATTTTTCAATCAACTCTCACTCACCAACTTCTTGAATAACAACTTCCATCTCTTCTTCATGAAGCAAATTAACATGTTCTTACAGTCAAAGTGTATTTTTGTCAACCCTTCTCTAATATTTTTCAAGAGTAGTAAAGCTTCCTACATCCAAGAACAAGCAATTCACAATGGTTTGGTTTAGTCTAAATAAAATCCTGCCTCCTAGACTTCTACAATTCCAGTTGAGTTTGGACCAAAAAATTTAAAAAAAATCAAAAAATTTAGCAATGAAAACCTTCGAGCGTTGCTGATGAATGTTATATCAAAAACTAGGTCACTGGTTAATCAACATTCATTAAAAAAGATAAAGCACTACAATAATAAAACTTTTGTTTTTGTTTGTGGATTCATTCCCTTGGAGCAGAAATACACTTTCCTCTTTGCTACAGAATGAAACTCTTGTTATTGCAGGATATTTATTATTGCTACATGACACTTTTTGTTGTTTTACAAAACATTTCTCGCTTCCAAATGAATTATTATCACTCCATAATACATTACATTCTCACAAAGCATTTTTGTTTCCAATCAAATGACAACACATGTCAGTATACCTCACTCTGCCACTTCAACTCATCATTTATGCATTAGTGAAAGGTATTCCTACAAGTACTAAGGTAATTATTTTATATTTATTTTATGTCATAGGTTTTAATTATTACTAAGATGATGGGTCTTAATCCTATTAAAACATTACCATATCTTATCTTTATCATGCCATCTCGAAATACCTTCTCCTCCACCAATTGACATGACTATTGAAGCACTGATATCACCAGCCCTTGTTATTGTCATGAGCCATTTACGCATGTTAACAATGTCCCTTCAGGATAATCAAAAATTTAATTTGGGGAGATTTCTCATAATTCAAATGGATTATCTCACTCCCAAAGTAAAATTGCAAACATTCAGCCCAAAGTTACAAAACCCTTGCTACAAGAACATAGACCCTGCAACTGAAATTTCATTCTACAATATGGAAAGGGACATGCTTAAACACAAGCCACTTGATATGTCTCCTCTAATCAATAACCCAAACATCCTAGTCCTATTTTTAGAATGTAGGATGGGCTTAATATTTTGAAAAGATACATGCTTTGGATCAATGCATTGCAGAAGAATTTGACGGCTTCTTGTGTAACAACTTGGCAACAATAAGAGGAATGGAAATGAAGCTAACAAAAACCATCATCAGTAGATTAATTGGATTGCCACGAATAGAGGAAGCATGGAAAGAAAATTTTGATGCCAATGCAGAGAGGCATAATTCATTAAATTAAATGAAATCTTGAAGACTTCAAAAGAGGGCACTACACAGTTATCTTTACCGAGAAAATGGGCCAGAATTGCTAAATTAATCTATAGATATTTCACTTGTGAAGGGAGATATTCCATGTTGCATGGCATTCACTTCAAATTCATGAATTGTTTATGGCATGGTATTGAGATAAATATCCACAACTTCTTGCTTAACATAATCAAAAAAATGGTAGAGGCATTTCAAAGAGGTAATCCCAAAACTCTTTTTCACCATTGTTTGATTTAGTTGATTGTTGAAGACTGTACAAAGGACTAGATCTAATATAAATTAGGAATATTTTATCCAAATACCTATCAATGGATAAATTAATAATGAGGTAAATGAAGTAGAAGAGGAAATAGAGGTAGAAGAATAGATGACAGAAGAAGACCTTCCTACAGCTCCATAAAAGCTGTATAAGAAGACCTTCCTATAGCTCCACAAGAACCTGCAGAAGAACACCTTCCTAAAACCACACAAGAACCTACAGAAGATCTTCTTGAAGCCACACAAGAACCCGTAGTAAGGACACATATTGAATAATGGGCTTCTACAACCAAATAATCTAGAAGAAGAAAGAGGAAACTCATTCTCCAACCTAACGCTGAGGAATCTGAAGAAGAACTTCAATCTTCCCCTAAAAACACCAAGGTCACATCTACTCCTAGTAGATCCCATAAATTAAGAGAAAATATGAAAGGTAAACCAAGAACTAAACTTTATTCTATTATATAAATTAATGAGGAATCTAGTGAAAAATAAACTACCAACAGTCACAAATCATTAGAGGCATTTAGTTTTAAGACTAACAAAGAAGAATGTTCTCAATAAGGCAATAAGGAGGTAGAGCAAGTAGAACACAATCATGAATAATTACAAGATGAACCAATTCAAAAAGAGGTAGAACAAATGGAGCAACCCACCATACTATAGACATCCAATTCCTAACACCATTTGTGTTGAAATTGTCAATCTTACTCAAATACACATTTTAGGTCAAAATCATTAAAATACCCTAAATGGTTTGAACTTATCATTTACAAGTGCCTATTTAGGTCAAGTATCCCTAAATATGGCAATGCATTTTATGTGATACCTAACTTTGATAAATTCATTTCGAGTCAAAATGACAATTTTGCCTTTTTGTGCTCTGGATCACTCTTTTCTTCTAATTCATTAGTACACATCACATACCTTTGTTATTTTATGTTGGCAGCATCCTAAATGGAAATACGGTTGCAATTCATCTAACATCGACTTTAAATTTCAATTCAGTCAAATTTTGAGTCAATAATATGACATTCTGATCAGTTTAATTAATTTGTGCATAAATTGCTAAGGTTTTGCATCAAAGTTGACTAATCATGTTTAAGGCTAATTAAACCAAATCAAGAGCTTAAGTTAATTTTCTATAGAACTTTTTAAATATTTATTTTTAGAAATTGATTGTCATTAATTGCATCATCAAATGACATCATCCTATGGGGTGGCATCTATAAGTCATAAATGCATAAAATACCTAGATTATGGGTCTCCCATGCCTCATTAAGACCCTCCATGTCTCTTAAATACCCCTCTATCCCAAATATTTATGAAGGATATTTATGGATTTAATTATATAATTGGATTAATTCATGGCCATACGTCTCAATCTTGAGATGAACGATCATGGTTGATCTTGATCGATCTCAAAATTCTAAAAATAAAGAGGCCATGAACATTATTTTTAAGCTTGATTTGTGCAAAGTTATAATGCAAAATTGTTTTCACAATCCTTTGCATTTGATTATTGATTTTAGTTGCAAGCTTCATTGATAGGCAAATTAGATAGTTACATATCATGAGCCTAGGTTTTGTGGAGTGATGTTGAGACATTGGAGGAGTTTTCCACCATTATTGATGAAGACAAGGATGCTTGATCAAGGGAGAACATGTTTTTGAGCCGCTCTTGGAGGATGGATTCACTTGGGAAGGTATAGGTTTCTTGCTTTCTCTCATATATCTTTTATTGTCATTAACAACTCCCACATGAATAGATAGGCTTAATTTGGTTTACTCTTATGCATTTTTCTTTTGATTTTTTGGACTAATGTTTGACTAATCGTTTTATGTAATCCTCTCTACAAGGAAGAATGTTCTCAATAAGACAATGAGGAGGCAGAGCAAGTAGAACACAATCATGAAGAATTGCAAGAAGAACCAATGCAGAAATAGGTAGAACAAATGAAGCGACCCACCATACAAGTGGAATGTCCTACTTTAGAACAATCCCTATAAGAAATAGAGTGATTAAGGAAGAAGCTACATGATCAATCAGGTGGAGGATTAGATGCACTTGTTACATCAGCTTCTCAACTACAACCCTTTGTCGAAAACCAATATCAATAGGCAAAGATTCTGAAACAAGAATCTATATTAATTTGTATTGAATGATTCAAATAATTACAAACCATGCATAAGTAAGCATCAACTCAGAATTGAAGTTGACATGCAAAATTCAAAACATTAAAAAATAATAAAACTTGATCTGTAAATTTTAACAACTGATAGTTTTAGTAAGTTTCGCATGCAAGCATACATAGCTCTAAAAATATCCAAAATAAAATAAACACTAAAATTAATCTATCGGATGAATATCAACTGAAGTTCAAGTCTGGTTAAAAAAATAAATTTTATAAAATTAGAAGAATACCAAAAATAATATTAAATTATAATTTCAAACCTTCAAATGGTCGTATATAATCGCTAAAAATATTGAAAATATCCATAACTGAATATGCCAAATTATAACTATACTAAACTTTTTGAGATGGTTGTTTTGGCATGAAGATGAATTCAAATGAAACTATATATCAAAAACTATGACCTTAAAAAATTTGGGCTTTTTTTTTTTTACCAGGAACAATAATTAAATGACAATATAACTTTAATAAGAGTTCAATCTAAACATGCATGAACCTCTTTTTTATTCGATTAAAGGTTTCTCTTTTTTTTTCACCTTTTCATAAAAAGTACAATTCCAAAATTTTAAAAAGTTATTGAAATTGTAAGAGCATGGGCATTAAAGATTATGCTTCTTAGTATTTCACATAAGCACAAAATATGTGTGTTTGATATGACATTAGTCGTAACCATCGTCCTCATTAATGGTTTGTCTTTTTCTAATGATACCAAATGAATAATTTTATCTACACTAAGATGATGATTTATATGGAAGCTTCTATGTAGCTAAACAACATGTACACCATTTTTGTATTAGTTCAGTGTTTTTGTAATACAAGTTTAAAGATTCTAACTTTATATTTAAAGTTTCTTATTTCATATTACTATTATTTCGTTAATATTTTTTATACTAATTTCTATGCAATGTACATAGATTTCACATTGAATTATTAATGGAATATTTTATTATTAATAAATAGAACATATATTTTAAATGGTAAAGATTTAAATGTGTACCCAACATCAATATCATGTGCTACCTCCAATAAAACAAGTTAAAATATTTTAATAGTAAACTATTTTTTAATTAATTAAATCATCAAACCAATATTCCTTACTCTACAAGAATATTACATAATAAATTCTAGAAAGTTTGTTTTATTTATTTTATACTTTTTATCTATTTTCACTCAACACATTTATGTCACGAGCATATAATGTATTTTATTCATCTATTTTAAATGTTATCATGGTTTCATTTTCTCATTCAGTGTTATTTATTAAATAGTCTCATCACATTCAATAGTCTCATGTTGTTTAATCATTTGGTTGTGTTGCATTTGATATAAAACCTGTAAAATTATTAGTTGCTAAGTACCCAACTTAAAGCAGAATTAAATGAGATATTTAGCATCATGTTTAGTGAAGACCATCATCCTGTGTAAGTTTAATGATGACCTACAACTATGCCATTAATGTAATACAAACATATAATTATACTTTTTTACTAAGACTAATACGAATAAACAATAGGAGTGCAATATAATAACACTAAGAACATTTTAGCTAAATACCATCTTTTCTGATGTGAAATCATGATAGAATTGAACATTTCTTAAATTGTCTACATACTCGTGAACTAAATGTAATTAATTGTAAATTTACATATAAACTCAAACACAAATAATTGTTAATAAAAAGGTAGGGACTAGCCATCATATGACCCTTATTAAGTATATAATTAATAATTAACGTAGTTAATATGTAATTAATTACGTCGAGAGGCGTAACCTACAATGGCAGCCAAGAGTGTAATGGTGTGAGTTGTTCAGTTTTATTTTTGTTAAACCAATATAATAATAAAATAAAACAAAAATCAGCAGACCAAAAAATACGTAATCAACAAATACATTATTTGAATATATATATGAAAAGATTTAAAATATATATAAATACAAATAACAAAACATAAAATAAAAAATAGCAAAACAAACCCAGCTCTCTCGAAAACCTTATCCTCCTCCAAGTTATATTGCTATGCCACCATCCCTGTGTGCCCTGATATTTCTATGTGCCGTCATATAATAAAAAAATATTTTGATTTTTTTGGGTTCATTTTAAGGTTTTTTCTTTTGTTTTATTAAGTCTATAATTTTATGATTTATTATAGACTTCTAAATTCATAATTTTATGTTTTATTTTCAAAGTCCCTAATAAATATGTTGATATCCGTAATTATTTGTATATTTGTGTAAATTCATAATATATGATTTAGATTTAAATATTTTTTAATATTTGATATCCGTAATTATTTTTATGTGTATGTAAATAATTATTTTTATGTATATGCAAATTTATAATATTTAGTTTAAATTTAAATATTTTTTAATATTGATCAATTTTATTTAAAATTAATATAGAGTTATATATTTATTATATAATTATTAATATTTTATATAATTTTATTAAAATCTATGGATAAATTATTTTTATTAATTAATAATTAAATAGATTTATTGTATTTTAAAATTGTTAGATAAAAGTTTGAATGTTTTGTATATAGATGTATTTAAGATAGATATATATGAGATATCTAAGTTGGATAATTATGCATAAATGAATCAAAATATATTTTAAATAGTTAATTGGTTAGTTACATTCCTTAAATAGTTTTATCTTAAATAATCATAAATAGTTCATTGATTAGTTATATTAAAATTATATATAACTATTTAAGATAGATATATATCTTATTCATACATATATATATATATATATATATATATATATATATATATATGTATATATATATATATATATATATATATATATATATATGAATGAATAAGATATATATCTATCTTAAATATATATAAGATTGAATAATTATACATACATAAATGAATCAAAATACATCTTAAATGGTTAATTGGTTAGTTACATTCCTTAAATAGTTAATTGATTAGTTACATTCCTTAAATAGTTATATCTTAAATAATATAAATAATTAATTAGTTAGTTATGTTGTTTATATATATATATAACCGATTCATTGAACATTTTTTTAAGGGTGATAGTTATATTAATAAAGGATTATAGTTTTTAAAAAAATTAATTAATTAATTTTTTTTTTTAAATTAATTGTTGTAAATTTTGAAGGACACTTTGGAATAGATTATTATTATTTTAAAAAAATAAAAAAATAAAATTAAAAATGAACTTTATTGGTAATAAGTTATATGAGATGGAGATATCCAAAGACCACATTTTTTACATGGATAAATATATAAATGGTTGTTAAATTTAAATAATGAATGACCCTTTCCCTAGTTGTAAAAGGACTCACCTCATAAATTTAGAAAAGTGTTTCATTCAAAAAAAAGTTGTTAATGATATACTTTTTAAGTATGCTATAATAAAATTTAATTTTTATATTCATAGTCCACTTATAAATATAATTAATAAAATTCATTAAGTGAAGTGTTCAAACCGATGGCACATACTAAAGAATCATAAAATGATAAACCTTTAAAAGTTTTCATTGATGGATACATGAACAGACTTTATGAAATGGAAAGTTTTTCACTTATAGAGATAGCTAGATCGTGGTCATATAATCCCAAGTGAAGGTGAGATAATAAATGGGAGGTCAGGAGTGTGACAACTATTGTGAGAGTGTTCCCAAGGTTTACTACAGTGTCAATGCAAAAATCATAAAAATGAGTTGATTTATGTTGGTTAGAGTTATTACTTTACAAGCCATTTCATAATATAAAAAGAGATATCAGACTTGATGATGATATAATAACATCAAACTGGGAATCATTGAATTACAATCCTTGGCATGTGGAGCAGAGGACTATGCCAGATGACCATAAAAATCAAAGCGATGTTGAATGTGATGATGTTCAATCCGCTCATCCAAATACAATGGAACATGAGTGGAAAATCATATCAAGGCTACATCGTGGGCTAATTATGGAAGTATTAGAATTAGATATGTTGGGAAGAAGAGATCTTGATAGACAAGCACCATGGAATCATGAATATAAAGGAGAAGAATACACAACTTTAGCTATAAATTTCATAAGCATAATGAAAGACAACGGGTTAATCATACTGGATGATATAACAAGTAATATTTCATATGGAACCTTAGGTACCAAACAAAAAAATGCACTTGATATAATCATGAGACATTTTTTTCAAACTCATAATATCGCACCACTATGCATGATAATTCAAGGAACAGTATGAATAGGAAAATCACATCTAATTGGTGCCATTGGTGAAGCTTTTGAAAATGAATCATCAACTATGCAACGTTGTCCACTTCTATTACTTGCACCAACTGGAGTTGCAACATTTAATATTAGTGCTTCAACAATCCACTCAACACTATGAATCCCAATCGCAGCCTTTTTAGAATTAGAAAGAACAAGATTCACAAGTTTTCAAGAAGAAATGTGGCATATAAAATACATATTGATTGATGAAATGAGTTTCATTAGGGAAAAAATGTTACAGAACATAGATGCACAACTTTGTCAAGCTTTCCAGAAAATGCAAATATGAGTTTTGGAGGTAGATCAATCATTTTATTAAGAAATTCGGGTCAGCTACCTCCTGTGAGTGATAAAGCACCATATAATAGTAACATACATGGAAAGTGATGACCAAAAAAGGTTTCAACATCTGCTCACAAATCTTAGAGATGCACATTTGACAATTGATGATTGGAAACTATTGATGTCAAGGACAAATAGTGTATTACACTCAAGCATTAGGGAAGATTTTGACAATGCTATTCATTTATTTACAACAAATGATAATGTGAAAAATCATAACAAAATGAAATTAAAATCATTAAAAGGACCGATTACACGAAGCATTGATATTAGAATAACTAGTACCAATCCATTAAGGGGTCAGAACAATAAATTAGAAGTGGAATTATTAATATCTAAGGATGTAAGGGTGATGTTAACCTCTAATCTATGGATAGAAGCAGGACTTGTAAATGGATCTCTAGGATATATTTGAAGCATAGTATACAAACTTGAAAGTTCCCCATCAGAGCCACCTACATATATTATGGTAGAATTTGATAATTACTCTCGAATGTCATTTGTAGATGCAACTCCACATACAATTCCAATTATACCAATACAAAGGGGACGAACACGACAACTACCTTTAAGACTGGCTTGGGGATTATCTATACATAAATCACAAGGATTGACTCTTTCTAAAGCAATAATTTATATAGGGTATACAGAAAGACCAGGGTTAACATTTGTGGCCATCTCACATGTAAAATAATGTTACTCAAGTCCTTAGAACTACAATAATGTTACATATTTAATATTACATATATTATATTTATTTTCACATTTTGATATATATTAAATTATTTTCTTTAATTATCATTGAATGTGATATATATTTCTTATTTGGATGAATATGAAATAATGCATTAATTGGTATTTATTGTTAAATGTGCATGCCACATTTATAGGTGCTACTAGCATAGATATCTTAAATACATTTATCTAAAATACGCCAAGAGATATCAATCTCGAGGCGCTTATCTAACATACATCACAATATAAGTGCCTTGAAATTGATATCTCTCGATATATTTTATATAAATGTATTTATAATATCTATACTAATTAATAATTAATTATTATGTATATAGCTTTAAAAGTTATATAATAATATTTATTTTAATATTTGAGTGGATTTATTTTATATTTTGAAAATAAAATTATAAATTTACATTCTTCGAATTTGATCAACATCCGACAATTAACATAATGGATTAATATATACTATACATATTTGTTTCTAGGACGGGTAGGAATTGGGGTAGTGGCCTTTTTAAAATATTTTTAATTTAAAAATAATAAATTTGAGTTAATATTTAAATTTGGTATAATTTGAAATTTTTTGATTTTTTTTATAGAGGTTTTTTTTTTTAAATATTTTAATTAAAAGAGATTATGAATCACTGGGAAAAAATCGTTTGACTCTTAAACAATAATCTCTTTTACAATATTTTTAAACAAAAAAATATTTCTAAACAGATATTTAAATTTGGAATTGAAAAAAAATTTAAAAAACATTTTCAAAAAACTTCCTATACATAAAAACCAACGCTGTATAATTATTATAATTTTTATGATGAAAACATTTTATTAAAAAATTAGAATAATTATTAATATATAAAAATAAATATAATAAAATAAAATGGGCTTGTGAGATAGAGATACTGAGTGATGTTGAAAGAGGACAGATTTTGATTTGATTTGATTTTTAGAAAAATTATGTTTAATTTTATATAATTTTATATTTGAGATTTATTTATTATTTTATCTTAAAATTATATTTTAAAAAGGTTGTTTTTAAAGGTTTTATAATAAAATTGTTTATATAGATGTATTTGGTTTTTATAGTAATATTAATTTATTGAATTTGAGTTATGAGTATTTAATGTATTGTATTCATCTCTTTTAAATGTTATTATGGTTTGATTTTCTCATGTTGTTTAATCATTTGGTTGTGTTGCATCTAACATAAAATTCATAAAATCAGCGCAACTTAAAGTAGAATTAAATAAGATATTTGACATCTTGTCATCTTGCGTAAGTTTAATGATGACTTACAACTATACCATTAATGTAATACAAATATCTAATTATACCTTTTTACTAAGATGAATACGAATAAATAATAGTAGTGCAATATAATAATATTGAGAACGTTTTGACTAAATATCATCTTTTCTGATGTGAAGTCATGATAGCATTGACCATTTCTTAAACTGTCTACATACTCGTGAAATAAATGTAATTAATTGTACATTTACATATAAACTTAAACACAAATAATTATTAATAAAAAGAGAAGGACTAGCCACTACACTTCCCATTTTAAGTAGATAGTTAATAATTGACATAGTTAGTAGGTAATTAAATAATAATTGATTATTATGTATATAGCTTTTAAAATTATATAATGATATTTATTTTAATATTTGAATAGATTTATTTTATATTTTCAGAATAAAAATATAAATTTACATTATTTAAATTTAATGAAGAATATTTTTCCAAAATTTTATTGGTTAATAAATTTATTTTGATCTTTTATCCTAATAAAACAGAACATTAAAACTTAAGTTACAAATAAAGATAAATGCTATAATGATTTTTTTATTTTTTTTCAATCCTTGTAATAACTCAATAGAATTCTAATAATTTTTTATATTAATTAAAATATTTATATATAACTAAATTTAAATTAAAACCTTATTAATATATAAACTTATTATTTAATAATTAAAAAGTAATAAATATGGTAAACAAAAATTACATTTTGATTTGATTTTTTTAAATGAGTTTTTTTAAAATATTTAAATTAAAAAAGATTATGAATCAATATTTAAATTTAGTATGAGTAAAAAATTCATTGACTCTTAGACAATAACCTTTTCTTTAATATTTTTAATCAAAAAATATTTCTAAACCAATATTTAAATTTAAAATAGATTAAAATTTTAATAAATATTCTCAAAAAACTTATTACACATAAAAACTAACGCTATATTTAATTATTCTAATTTTTATGATAAAAATATTTTATTAAAAAATTAGAATGATTATTAATATATAAAAATTAATATAATAAGTTAAATTGGGAGAAAGGGTCATTGGTCAAGAGATATTCAGTGATGTTGAATAGAGGAGAGAGATTTTTATTTTTATTTTTTTAAATTATGTTTTATTTTATATAATTTTATGTTTGAGAACTATTTATAATTATATTTTAAAATATACATTTTAAAAATGTCATTTTTAAAAGTTTTATAATAAAAATTGTTTATATAGACTTATTGTTTTTATGGTAATGTCATTTTCTTTATAATTTAAAAATAATAATTTTGAGTTAATAATTAAATTTGGTATAAATTGATTTTTTTTTAAATTTTTTATAGTGAGTTTTTTTTAATATTTTAATTTAAAAAGATTATAAATCAATATTTAAATTTAGTGTAGGTAAAAAATCGTTGACTCTTAGACAATAACCTCTTCTACAATATTTTTAATCAAAAAATATTTCTAAACCAATATTTAAATTTAAAATAGATTAAATTTTTAATTAATATTTTCAAAAAAACCTATTACACATAACAACTAACACTATATTTAATTATTCGAATTTTTATGATGAAAATATTTTATTAAAAAATTAGAAAGATTATTAATATATAAAAATAAATATAACAAGATAAAATGGGCTTGTAATATAAGGGAGAAAGGGTCATTACAAAGAAATTGTAATATTTAGTTTAATTTAAAAGTCTTGGTCAAGAGATATTACGTGATGTTGAATAGAGGAGAAAGATTTATATCCTATCTTATTTTTTTTAGAAAAATTATGTTTTATATAATTTTATGTTTGAGATTTATTTATAATTATATATTAAAACTATATTTTAAAAGGTTCGTTTTTAAAAGTTTTATAATAAAAATAGTTTATATAGATTTATTGTTTTTATAGTAATGTCATTTTCTTTATAATTTATTAAAATATATATTCAATTTAATTGAATTTATATAATAATGTTCATCAAAGATTATGAATGATTTATAAAATTTTAAAAGATACAATATAAAAAAAATAAGGAGAGTATGATAACACATTCCAATAAATATAAAATATAAACTTAAATTTAAAAAAATATATCTAAAAAATATCAATGCATCAAAAAAAAGTACCATTAAGAAGATAAGAAAAATAGGATGATCCTACTAAGCGAGATGTATTAGAAATATTTAGTATGAACATGTTTTCAAGGCATCGCTTAAGTACTTGGGTATATGTCCATCTTGTAGAAGGTGCACTCTTAAATAAGTTAGTTAGACTTTTATTAATTTTATATTTATGATGTTTTTTGTAGTAAGTGATGAGCCTTAGAAATGTCATGTTTTTGTCCTCGTTTGTCACGCTCATCCTTATTGTTTACCATGATTTTGTGTCACTTTCTCGTAAATTTTCCATCCTCGAATAACCATAATTTTGTAAATAGCATTATGTTCTCATAATCTTTGAATAGTTAGAATTGTGTATTGAAATCAAGTATATAATAGTTATCTTTTGCTATAGGATGATTTTTCTCTATAATGTGTTTTAAAGATGTTTTGAAGCAATAGGTATATAGCACAAAAACATCCTGTAGTAAAAGGGATCTCATCACGTGGACACATTTTGCAACCACTGCATGACCAAAGCCACGGATGAACAGAATTGGATTCCCAATTCAATCAACTCCCAGAAATGATAATAACCTCCATGAAGTGCAATAAGGATGTGGTTGAAGACTACAATAGCTTTGTTTTTCCTACGACAATATTGCAAAATTCACATGAATGATGACCTTAGCAGAAGGAGCCAATTTATGTTATCTTATAGCTGAATGTTTCTTAGTTTAGAATATATATTGTTTTGTATAAAACAATCTCCCTTGTTGTATATATATAGGTAACAGCAGCGTTGAGAAGGAAGTAGATATCAATTAGAGAAATATATCAGAAGTACATTTTGTAAAGTAGCTTTTATTGTAATTTTTCTATAGCAATTCATTATTTCATTTTGATTAATATGAACAATCAATTCTGAGTCCATTTCATTTATTTAAGAGGAAGGATTGAAGCTAGAGTCAGAAGGAGGAAGGCCCCCCTTCGAAAGTCTTGCAGCAACAATCCAACCTGTTAAATAGCTAAGCATGTTATTTAGTTTCTTTATGTCTTGTGTTTTTTATTTTTGAATTGTGTGATTCCAAATCTTGCATAGAATTGTTTTAAGGAAGCTTCCAATAGTGTAATCATTTAATTCACAGTATTAAGTTCATGTTCAATTCTAACATTTCATTTCCTGCATAATTTTTAGCATCTTAGATTACAATCAGAATGTCAAATTAGAATATTGAGTGTGCACATATAATAACGTCATCCTATCAAGTTTACGTCTTCGAATTGTCATTTAAATGAAGTAGAAGATACATGTCTATGGTAACTCTCCTTGTTTATTTTGATCAAGAGAAGTATATGTGATTGTGAATATGTTGTTAGTCATTTTTGGCACCGTTGCTGGGAAAGGATGTCATACACTGATAATCTTCAATCTTGATAGTGGTTGTTTCTGAATTTTTTTTTTTAATTTTTTTTTCAGATCTTGTTGTTCTTTAAATTAAAGATTTCTTGATTTTATAGTTTAAATTTCCCTTTTTTCAAGTAGGATAGTGGAAAGTTTCAAAAACCCCATTATTACTAACCCTATGCAGGCAGGGTGGGCAATTTTTTTTTTTTTTTTTAAAAAAAGTGGTTGACGTACATGCAAAGCGAAGGGGGTTATATAGGAAGATTTTTTTTTTTAACGATCAACCATTGTTGCAATAGTCGAGGAGCATGAAGAAATTCCTAAAGATTACTCACAGTTATCAATAGAACAGGTAGAAAAAAAGGATGTTTTGGCTAGATTAGTAGCAAGAGCTGGAGACTTTGAAGAGGTTCATACCCATATAAGAGACCCACATATAACACCCTTGAGAATTCCCACCTTATCACCTCATACTTAGGAATATAAAAATTCACTTCCCTACGTCGCCCAAATTTCTTGCTAAAGAGGCATTCAAGGTTATTCTTACTCATAAAAGAAATACCAAGCCAATAGAATCTTCCAATTTAGAAAGACTCTTTCCTGAGACACAAGCTAAATCTTCTGAAAACTCTACACCACCCCCATTGTATAAAAGGTCATATATTTCTAAGAAAAAAGATAAAGTTTCCATCTTCTCCACCCTAAGAAATAGACAAATTGAAAAGAATTTTGAGTGGTGAGTGGAAACAACTTTCAGTCTACCAACAAAAAGAGTATTCACGAAGGATCCTTAAGAAGAAAACACTACCAATAAGTCCACTACCTTCAAATTTTCTATCCTTAACTCTTGATAGAAATGCACCTATGAAGAATATTCCTCACTCCACCATCCCTACCTTTAAGGGAAAAGCATCTGAGGATCCAAAAACATTTCTTTTTGAGTTTGACATCTTATGCCACAACCATGCTTATAATCAAGACATTCAAAAACTCAAATTATTTCTAGCAACACTCAAAGATGCAACACTTAAGTGGTTTATGGGACTTGAAAAGGATGTTATTTTTACTTAGGAAGAAATTAAGGAAAGGTTTCTGACGAAATACCAAGACTATTGTAGGGGTAGAAACTACAGGAGAGATGACATATTTTGAATGACACAAGTTGATGATGAGTCATTAGAAAAATATATGGAAAGATTTTTGTTCATCTTGAAAAATTCCAAATAGACTACAATGGATAAAGAATCAATCAAGCTAATATTCCTAAAAGGAATTAGAGATGATTGTCTGGAGGCACTAGATTTAATGTCTAGTGGTGATGTTTCTACACTATCTTTTAATGAACTAATAGTTCTATATACAAACTATTTCAGATCAACCATGAACAAAAGTAGGGGTAGAACCCTTCCTACAACATCTGCAGCATGACTGTCTAAAGGTGAAGTTAGTAACCTGCCCTAAAACATAAAGCAGGACATTATTAGCCACCTAGCTTCTCAGCTTGATACATTACATACATGAAGGAAAAAAGAAGAAACTAAAAAAGCCTTAGTCTCATATTACCTTGAATGCAAAAAAAAGAAGGTGGATTGCACATGCCATTTTATGAAAGCTTGAATAACTATCATAACTAAGAAAAATCTTGAAACGATGGAGCTACATACCATAGGAGAAGATGTGAATCAAGTGTTTTTCGTGGATCAACAAAAACCATGGGTGTAAAGATCAGGTATGCCATCAAAATCTATGTTTGTAAATTCTCAATTCTCAAATAATCCTCAATATGGTTCTTCGATGAATATACCTAACCAAAATTAGCCCCAAACAAATCGACAACTATCCTAGAATCAATTATGGATGCAACAGAATGAATAACAACCTCAACCTGGGTAATTCCAAAACTAGCAATGGATCTTTCCCTCTAATCCATGACAACAACAATGGAGAGGTAATCAAGGCTTTCCTCAAAAAATACAACAACATGCCTTAATTCCAAACACTCAGCAACCTGTTAGACCCACTCAATTACCCACCCAACCCATCCCTAACCCTACCAATAAGTTGGTTCAACCAACACAATCCACTAAAATAATGCAATATCCAACATACACTTTGGATATCAATCAAGTCCAACTTCACTCAAGATGCATTCTTCCACAAACCACCTCACCCATAATCATAAAACATTTTGAAGAACCTGATCCACTCCACACTAATCCATAGCCACCCATGGCCAGTCTTGATCCTAGTCCATGAGAAAACCAAAAATAATTTGATAATCCTCCTTTTCTGGAGAGATTGAGCATATCACATCCTGAACTAGAGCTCAAATTTGATATTTTATGATAACTTAGGAATGTGTGCACAAAAATCCCACTCTTTTAGTAAATAAAATATGTTCATATCTATAATAAGGCTAATAAAGAGCTATGTTTGAAAAAACTAGGAAGAAAGAAGAAGGATCCTAAAATAGTCCAAGTTATTGGCCAACTAGCAGATATTATGTTGAGAAATATAGTTCCCCCAAAATATTTTGATCTTGGAAGTCATGTAGTTAATATTAACATCAATGGCCAACCCATCTCTAATACTTTAATTGACTTGGGTTAGCCATCAACATGATGACCATAGAGACCATGTGGCAACTAAAACTTATAACTCTCTGCCCAACACCCACTATCCTCTAGATGGTCAACAGGGTAACTGTTAAGGCTAAGGGGATTGTTAAAGACCCAGTTATCACTATGGACTCCTAGTAATATGCAACAAACTTTATTATCCTACAGCTAAAAATCAACTTGGGAGGTTATCCTCTCATCTTTGGCCACCCATGGTTGGCCATCAATGATGTTTTTGTCTATTAATTTCTAACAGAAATGACACCAAGAAATTGATTCTTTATTTTCCAGCGTAGTCTTCTCATAATTATGGCCCAACACCTTGAATTAATGACTTTGAGGAAGCTATCTCCTTAAAAACTCTCTGCAGTCCAAATTTGTAGGCATAAAAAGAAGACACTATCTTTGTTGGTATCCTGCAAAACACCTATCGACAAGATCTTGTAGCCACAAATAAGTTGGAATGTACACTATGCCCCCTTTAGAATACTTTTCCTGAGAATGATCTTGTTGAAACTACAAGGGATATTTGGACATTCCATAAATTTCTTCTCCGTCTATGCAACTATGCTCCTTTAATCACCAACGTAGAAACCATGCTCTCTTTAACAAAGCAAGTAGACATTTTGCCAAATAAACCTCTCAACATCAACACCTCCTTAATATCCCAGCAATAAATCTAGTTACTTATAATGCTAAGAAAGCACACAACAAAATTTGCCTAGGACTACCATGAGATGAGAGGAATATCACCATATTTATACACACATCATATTTACATTAAAGAAGAATGCAAACCTATTCATTAACCCCAACGGTGAATGGATCTTGTAGTTAAATACATTGTGAAAATTGAGTTACAAAAAATCTTATATGCAGGATTTGTTTATCCTATTTCGGATAGATAGTGGGTCTTTCCCCTTGTTATTGTCTCTAAAAAGGGGGCAAATATTTTATTTGTGTTGAGTAGAGTTGAATGTTGCTACCAAGAAGGATCACTTTTTCCTTCCATTCATTGATCAAGTGTTAGATACATCAGTAGGAAAAAACTATTTTTCCTTCTTAGATGGTTATAGCGGTTAAAATCAAACACAAATTACTCCAAAAAACTAAGATAAAACCACTTTTACTTTCCCTTGGGGAACCTATGCCTATGCGGTATGACCATTTGGTCTATTGAATGCCCCAGCTACTTTTCAAAGTTCTAGTTTGAGCATATTTTCTAATATCTCTCATGACTGTGTTGAAATTTACATGGATGATTTCACTGTCTATGGGTAGACATTTAAAGAAATGTTTACCATTTTGGGGAATGTTCTTCAACGCTACCAACACCATTAATTATATTTGAGCAATGAAAAGTGGCATATGCTTATGATTGAAGGGATTATATTGGGGCATCACATATCCCCTACTAGGATTCAAGTCAACTTATTAAAGATAAGTATCATTAAGGATCTACCCACACCAAAGAATTAGAAAGATGTTAGAAGCTTTTTAGGACATGGTGGTTATTGTAGATGATTCATCAAAGACTTTAGTAAAATTTCCATCCTATTGTTTGAATTGCTTACTAAGGATGTTGAAATTACTTGCACTAAATGATTATCAAAATACCTTTCAGCAACTCAAAGACCTTCTCATAACAACTTATGTTCTGAGAGGGTCTAATTAGAAGAAGGCTTTTCATATCTACAAAGATACGTCTGACACCACTTTAAGAGTTGTCCTTGGCCAATAAGATAAATCTTTGAGTTATGCAATCTATTTTATCAATAAGAATCTTCAAGGGGTTAAACTTAACTACACTATAATAGAGAACGAATTTATTATTATCATCTATGCCATCAAAAAAATTCAACACTACATTACAGGTTACCAAGTATTCATCTACACAGATCACGTAGAAATTAGGTATTTAATGAACAAACCTATTGTGATAGACATGATAATTAGATGGTTGTTTTTATTATATGAATTTGATATTACCATTATAGATATACCATGTAAGGATAATGTGGTAGCAGATTTTTTATCTCAACTACAAAATAATGAACATAGTCTTATTGCTGATGATTCCTTTCCTGATGAGCATTTATTTGTAGTAACTATTCAATCTCATTGGTTCACAAATATTGCTAACTATCTTACTGCATGATCACTATCATGACATTTCTCACCTAAGGAAAAATAACATTTAATCCAAAAGAGAAAACATTATTCTTGGATTACAGGTTATCTCTTTATCACTAGACCTGATTCAGCTATGAGAAGATGTATCCAAGAAGATGAAGCTTACGACATTCTTAGAGCCTGACATGATGAACCCTATGGGGGTCATTTTACTGTCAAATGGACTACTATGAAATTACTTACTACCAGATATTATTGGCCTTCTTTGCATAAATATGCTATCATGTATACCCATAGATGTGATCAATGTCAGCGTATGGGGAAACCCATTAGCTCTGATGAAATGTCATTAAAACCATAACTAGTTCTGAAACTTTTTGACAAATAGGGATTGGATTTGATAGGTCTCATTGATCTTAAATCTAACAACAAGGAATATATACTAGTGTACACTGATTATGTCACAAAATAGGCCAAAGTCAAGGCCTTAACCCATGCTTGAGATGAAAAAGTAGCTAAGTTCTTATATGAATAAATATTCACTTGCTATAGAGTACCAAGATAAATAGTCATAGACCAAGGCCCATAGTTTACATCAAACCTCACAGTTACCTTGGTAAAAGAATAAAAATCAAACACAAAAAGCCTACCTTTTACCATCCTTAGTTAAATGGTCAGGTGGAAGTTACAATCATAAAACTGGAAAATATCCTCACTAAGACTGTCAGTTTGCATAGAAAATATTGGTCAAATCATCTTTTGGAAGCATTCTAGGTTTATAGAATCACCTAAAAAACCATATCTGGTTTCACTCTATATGAACTAGTTTATGGTAAAAAGCCTATTCTGCCCATTGAATTTGAGCATAAAACATTAAGGACAATACTTGATTTGGGCTTGTATATTTCCCAAGCTCAACAAGATAGGATCATGTAGTTGAATGCACTTGATAAACTAAGAAAATAAGCACTTCATCACACTAAAATAGTGCAAAGACAATGCATGGGTTGACATGATAGGAACACCAAGACTAATAATTTCTTACTTGGTGATTGGGCACTACTTTTTTACTCTAAATATAAGGATCATAAAGAAGAGCTACAGTCCAGATGGCTTGGGCCTTATGAGATCAAGAATGTTTTTGACAATGGAGATGTAAAGCTCATGACCATTGACTCTATTTGGTTCTGACTGCTTGTTAATGTTCATAGGCTCAAGCTATACAAGAAACTATTTTTCAAATCAACTCTCACTCACTAACTTCTTGCATTACAACTTCCGTCTCTTCCTCATGAAGCAAATTAACATGTTCTTACAGTCGAAGGGTAATTTTTTCAACCCTTCTCTAATATTTTCCAAGAGTATTAAAGCTTCCTACAGCCAAGAACAAGCAATTCACAATGGCTTGGTTTAGCCTAAATAAAATCCTACCTTCTAGACTTCTACAATTCCAATTGAGTTTGGACTAGAAAATTTAAAAAAAAAAATCAAAATTTTCATAATGAAAACCTTCGAGCATTGCTGACGGATGTTATATCAAAAAACTAGGTCACTAGCTAATCAACATTCATTAAAAAAAGATAGAGCACTACAACAATAAAACTTTTGTTTTTGTTTGTAGATTCATTCCCTTGGAGCAGAAATACACTTTCCTCTTTGCTACAGAGTGAAACTCTTGTTACAGTAGGATATTTATTATTACTACAGGAAACTTTTTGTTGTGTTAGGAAACATTTCTCACTACCAAATGAATTATTATCACTCCATAATACATTACATTCTCACAAATCATTTTTGCTTCCAATCAAATGACAACACATGCCAGTATACCTCACTCTGCCACTTTGACTCATCATTTATGCATTAATGAAAGGTATTCCTACAAGTACTAAGGTAATTATTTTATGTCATAGGTTTTAATTATTACTAATATGATGGGTCTTAATGCTATTAAAATGTTACCATATCTTATCTTTATCATGCTATCTCTAGATACCTTCTCCTCCATCGATTGACATGACCATTGAAGCACTGAATTGCCAGCCCTTGTTATTGCCATGAGCCATTTATGCATGTCAAATATGTCCCTCGAGGATAATCAAAAATTTAAGTTGGGGGGATTTCTCATAATTCAAATGGATTATCTCACTCGCAAAGCAAAATTGCAAACATTTAGCCCAAAGCTACAAAACCCTTGTTGCAAGAGCACAGACCCTACAACTAAAATTTCATTCTACAATATGAAAAGGGACAAGCTTAAACATGAGCCACTTGATATCTCTCCTCTGATAATAACCCAAACATCCTGGTCCTATTTTTAGAATGTAGGATGGGCCCAATATTTTGAAAGGATACATGCTTTGGATCAATGCATTGTAAAATAATTTGATGGCTTCTTGTATATCAACTTGGCAACAATAAGAGGAATGGAAATGAAGCTAATGAAAATTGTCATTAGTAGAGTAATTATATTTCCATGAATAGAGGAAGCATGGAAATAAAATTTTGATGCCAATGCAGAGAGGCATAAATTCATTAAAATAAATGAAATCTTCGAGACTTCAAAATAGGGCACTACAAAGTTATCTTTATCGAGAAGATGGGCTAGAGTTGCTGAGTTCATCTATAGATATTTCACTTGTGAAGGGAGATATTCCATGTTGCATGGCATTCACTTCAAATTCATGAATTTTTTATGGCATGGTATTGAGATAAATGTCCCAAACTTCTTGCTTAACATAATCAAAAAAATGGCAGAGGCATTTCAAATAGGTAAACCCAAAACTCTTTTTCACCATTGTTTAATTTAGTTGATTATTTAAGACTGTACAAAGGACTAGACCTAATATAAATTAGGAAGATTTTATCCAAATGCCTATAAATGAATAAATTAATAATGAGGGAAATGAAGTAGAAGAGGAAATGGAGGTAGAAGAATATATGACAGAAGACCTTATTGTAGCTCCATAAAAACCTCCAGAAGAAGACCTTACTATAGCTCCACAAGAACCTGCAGAAGAAGAACTTCCTACAACCACATAAGAACCTGCAGAAGATATTCTTGAAGCCACACAAGAACCTGCAGCATGGACAAATATTGAAGAAGGGGCTTCTACAAGCAAATAATCTAGGAGAATAAAGAGAAAACTCATTCTCCAACCTAACTCTGAGGAATCTGAAGAAGAACTTCAATCTTCCCCTAAAAACACTAAGGTCACATCTACTTCTCGTAGATCCCACAAATTAAGAGAAAATATGAAATGTAAGCCAAGAACTAAACCTTCTTCTATTATAGAAATTAATGAGGAATTTGGTGAAAAACAAACTGCCAGCAGTCACAAATCATTAGAGGCATTTAGTTTTAAGACTAACAAGGAAGAATGTTCTCAATAAGGCAATAAGGAGGTAGAGCAAGTAGAACACTGTTATGAAGAATTACAAGATGAACCAATTAAAAAAGAAGTAGAAAAAATGGACAAACCCACCATACTGTAGACATCTAATTCCTAACACCATTTGTGTTGAAATTTTCAATCTTACTTGAATTGCACTCAAATGCACATTTTACGTCAAAATCATTTAAATACCCTAAATTGTTCAAACTTGTCATTTATAAGTGCCTATTTAGACCAAAGTATCCCTAAATATGGCAATGCATTTTATGTGATACCTAACTTTGATAAATTCATTTCGAGTCAAAATGACATTTTCGCCTTTTTGTGCTCTGGATCACTCTTTTCTTCTAATTCAATGGTACACATCATGTACCTTTGTTATTTTGTGTTGGTATCATCCTAAATGGGAATATGGTTCCAATGCATCTAACATCGACTTTAAATTCTAATCCAGTCAAATTTTGAGTCAATAATATGACATTCTGATTAGTTTGATTAATTTGTGCACAAATTGCCAAGGTTTTGCATCAAAGTTGACTAATCATGTTTAAGGCTAATTAAACCAAATCAAGAGCTTAAGTTAATATTCCATGGAATTTTTTAAATATTCATTTTTAGAAATTGATTGTTATTAACTGCATCATCAAATGACATCATCTTATGGAGTGGCATCTATAAGCCATAAATGCATAAAATACCTAAATTATGGGTCTTCTATGCCTCATTAAGACCCTCCATGCCTCTTAAATGCCCCTCTATCCTAAATATTTTTGAAGGATAGTTATGGATTTAATTATATAATTGGATTAATTCATGGCCACACATCTTAATCTTGAGATGGATGGTCATGGTTGATATTGATCGATCTCAAAAATCTATAAATAAAGAAGCCATGAACATCATTTTTAAGCTTGATTTGTGCAAAGTTATAATGCAAAATTGTTTTTACAATCCTTTGTATTTGATTATTGATTTTAGTTTCAAGCTTCATTGATAGGCAAATTAGATAGTTACATATCATGAACCTAGGTTTTGTGGAGTGTTGTTGAGACATTGGAGGAGTTTGCCACCATTGTTGATGAAGACAAGGATGTTTGATCAAGGAAGAGCATGTTTTTTAGTAGCTCTTGGAGGATGGATTCACTTGAGAAGGTATAGGTTTATTGCTTTCTCTCAGTTATCTTTTATTTTCATTAACAATTCCCGCATGAATAGATAGGCTTAATTTAGTTTACTCTTATGCATTTTCCCTTTGATTTATTGGACTAATGTTTGACTAATCATGTTATGTAATCCTCTCTACAAGGAAGAATGTTCTCAATAAGGCAATAAGGAGGCAAAGCAAGTAGAACACAATCATAAAGAATTACAAGAAGAACCAATGCAAAAATAGGTAGAACAAATGAAGCAACCCACCATAGAAGTGGAATCTCCTACTTTAGAGTAATCCCTATAAGAAATAGAGTGATTAAGGAATAAGCTACATGATCAGTCAGGAGGAGGACTAGATGTACTTGCTAAAGCAACTTCTCAACGACAACCCTTTGTCAAAACCCATCTTGCAGTCATTATTTCATAACTTTCTATAGCAAAAAAGCAATAGGAAATAACTACAACTGCCCAAGCTGTCAAGTATAATTCCTCATTTGTAGTGTTTTCTAAATTGATGAAATAGATAAACAATCAGTATGAAAGTCTCTGGGAATTAACAAAGGAGAAAAAAATTGAAAGAAGAGGTCAGGTTGAAAGAAAATATATGGCTTGTCTTACTCAAGAGATCATTGACTATAGGCCTCCTGCAAGGGTATATTCAATTTATCTTAAGGAGCAATGCCATAAGTTTAAATTCATGAGAATTTATTGTGGCATGCCTTATGAAGTAATTGATCCTCTCTCTTTCTTTCAATTATATAAAGAGATCTCACAAGAAGAACAAGCATAATTGTGTGAGTTTTATTTACGTAACTATGTTGTGCCTTATGGCAGGGAATGGAATCCTAACTTGTATTTTAGAGATGTCCTTCTAAAGGCATTTTCATCATATCTTTTGAATGAGCAAAAGAGAGGATGAGAGATGACTAAATATAGGAAAAAGAAAAAGGAAATCCAATTGGTTATCAGAAAAGAGTCAATTACACTAGATATTGTGTTGATAGAATGGGATAACATCATGTTGCAGAAGGAAGTTAGAACTTAGTTTGCTAAAAACTGTGATGTAGCCCAAGAATTTTACTTGAGATTGAGAACTTTTGTTGGACCTACAGCAAAATAATATTGCATTTAAAGATGGAATGAGCTCACTCCCGAGCTAAGAATGAAATATCCATATTTTATTTTCAATTTAAAGACAAAATTTAATAGAGTCATAGGATATATCTTGTTTATAGGAGAAATGAAATCTTAGATGTTGAGCATAAAATTCTAGCCCCCTCTATTGTGGTATCCTGTTCCGAATTGACAAAATAAAAACCTATTAGATGAACCTAAGGAGGTTAGAAATTAGTAGTTGTATGAGCAGTGTTGTGGATTTTATTCTCACCTTTCAAGTGGTGCCATGGACCCTATGCATTTTAGATCTATTTGTGAAACTGAAATGAGCAAGTTTGTTGCTCATGGACGAGCAAGGTCTTAAGTTGGGGGGTGTGACGAGCCCCAAAAACATAATGTTTTTGTCCTCATCTATCATGCTCATCCTTCTTGTTTACCATTATTTTGATTCACTTTCCCATAAAATTACCATCCTGGAATAACCATAATTCTGTAAATAGCATTATGTTCTCATACTCTTGCAATAGTTAGAACTGTGTATTGAAATCAAGTCTATAATAGTTATCATCTGATATAGGGTGTTTTTTCTCTATAATGTGTTTTAAATATGTTTTGAAGCAATAGGTATATAACACAAAAACATCCTGAAATAAAAGGAATCTCATCATGCGAACACATCAGCAGCGACTGCATGACCAAAGCTGCAGATGAATAAAATTTGATTCCCAATTCAACCAACTCACTGAAATGATGATAACCTCTATAGAACATTATAAGGATATGCTATAAGACTAAAATAGCTTTATTTTTCTTAAGGAAATATTTTAGGATTCACATGAATGGTGACCTTAGTAGAAGGAGCCAATTTATGTTATCTTATAGCCAAATGTTTTGTAGTTTAGAATATATATTATTTTGTATAAAACAATCTCCCCTATTGTGTGTGTGTGTGTGTGTGTGTGTGTGTGTGTGTGTGTGTGTGTGTGTGTGTGTGTGTGTGTGTATAAAAGTAAAAATAGGGTTGAGAAGGAAGTAGATATTAATTAGAGAAATATATGAGTACATTTTGTAAAGCAATTGTTATTGTAACTTCCCTGCAGCAATTCATTGTTGCATTTTGATTAATATGATCAACAATTTTTGAGTCCATTTCATTGTTGTAAGAGGAAGGATTGAAGCTGGAGTTAGAAAGAGGAAGGGCCCCTTCGAAAGTCTTATAGCAATAATACAACCCATTATATAGTTAAGCATGTTATTTAGTTTCTTTATGTGTTGTGTGTTTATTTCTAAATTATGTGATTTCCAAATCTTGTATAGAATTGTTATAAGGAAGCTTCTAATAGTGTAATCATTTAAATCACATTATTATGTTCATGTTCAATTCTAACAATTCATTTTCGGCATAATTTTTAGCATCCTAGATTATAATCAACATAGGTTCAAATTAGAAGATTGAGTGTGCACATATAGTGACATCATCCTATCAAGTTAACATCCTCAGATTGACATTTAAATGAAGTGTGGTAACTCTCCTTATTCATTTTGATCAAGAAAAGTATATCTGACTATGAATCTGTTGCTAGTCATTAAGGCTTCTCAAATCCTATATATGTATTAGATATATTATAGAATAAGATAATTAGATTGTGATTGACAAATTGAAATTATTTTTAGAGTATCTCAGACCACTTTCAATGATGATATTAGAGTAGGCTCAATGGACCTCTTTGTAAATTAGACCTTGATCGTAATAGTGTTGAGCATACAAACCATACACAAAAGTCTTTTCATTTAATATACCATTCATTCTTTCTCAAAATACAAGAGTAACTTCATGTTGTCAGTTATTTATTTGCATATGTCTTTGGGATTCGTAAATAGACACATTTAATTGTGTCCTCCATGCCTCAGGATTATTCAACTTAAAATAATGTTATATCTCTTCTCAAATTTTAGGTATTGCTTATCATCTCTCAGCATTTTGAATTGATTACATTAAAGAGTTCTCCATTACATTGGATTGCCTGAGATCTCAACCCTGTACCCTATTCTATTTTTCCACCATCTTCAATTAAATACGACATTGGTCACTTTACATTTGGCTCATACTCCCCAATGCCACATCATGTTGACCTTATATTCAAACTCAATGAGTTCAACACACCGCCTAATGGGTTCTCTAAAACCCATAGTTTCATCATAGAAAAGGTGTTTTAAGTTATTAATCTCAAAGGGTAACTAAAGCAATCAATTTGATTTAACTTTCAATTAAACTGTATCTTTTGGACCAATCAAAATGCATTATTTTTCATGCATAAAAAAATTGCATTTTTATAAAATTTGAGTTGCATATTTGTTAAAAGAAATTTAGGAAAAAAATCATTTATCTTTATTTTCACTAGTTTAGAGATTTTACATGTTATTATAGGGTAAAGGAGTGACATCATGTACTCCTTTGTGCTTTTTGGGATATTAAATGCAAAATAAATATTGTACAATAAAGCTATTCATAGTCCAAGTACATGACATATGCATTATGTTGTCCATTTTTTGAGAAGATATGGTGAAATACAAGTAAAAGATATGGAACATGACATTTTCACACATGCAATGCCAAATATGACAACTACCATGTATCAGACTCTGTCACTTTGTTGGGACTCTGTACAATTCTACTCTCTCATAATGCACAGCTCAAAAAATCTGGGTAAATGTGAGTTAGAATTAAAAAAATATGTAATTCTACTCTACAAGTTGTGGCATTGTCTAAAATCAGGCAGTAGCATGCTGGAGATATTCAATCTGGTGAATAATTACTACATTAATGCTCTAGATCAACATAATCTCCTCAAGAGTCAAGATAATGATAGCTAAGGTACTATCCAGTCATCATCATCCCAATTCTAATGCTTAGGAAATTGAGAGGTTAATAATAACTTGGATTACTTAGCAATTTTGGGGAAAAACATAAATTATATTTTATTGATTTGGAAAGCCAACCATGCATGTTGGATATATTAATTACAATTATGTGAGGCATATATTAGTGAAATGGTGAAGGGTATTAGAAATAGGTGTAGCAAAGGAGGGGGGGAAATGCCATTCAAGAGCCAGAATAAATAACTTGTAATAGAATAAATAATGTGGGGGAATTGAAGAGAATTATAACCATATCCATTAGGCATGTTAACTTCTACACTTTCATATATTTTGTTTTAACTGCAATAATTTTCCCTTGAGACTTGAAATTTTTTATAAGTATTGGCCATATAGTATATATTCATTTCAAATGTGGTTTGAGTGCAATTCATGCTATTCAAAAAATTAAACTAATACCAATAAGATATCTCATTAAAAATCTCCCTGCCTACACACACATGCACACACACACAAAGATCCTATGTCTAACCAAATAAATATGTGGTACAAATATAAGTTTCAAGGTCTTAGACAAGCATAAAATTTTGAACCTTTCACCTTATTTTTGTTCCCTATTTTGAAAAAAAATAGTGAATTCTTGTCTACATGCACGTAATTTCTGAAGTTACTATTTGAAGCAGGCTTTATTATGTGAATTTGCACTATGATGAGAAAGAGATTATTTGGAGGCAATCACAAATTAAAAACTATGCTTACAATTATCTAAGAGTATCAATTAATAATTGTTATATTAATTAGGTCCAATTATCATATTATTGTATTAATAGTGAATCAAAGAGATGAGATAATGGAGTTGTAATACCTTTTCATCCTATTAAAATTATTTTAAGTATATTCTTATTATTAGAAATGACACATGATATGATTTATCTATATGATCCTTAGCTGGGGCATGAGCAGGTATTTTCATGCATACATTTGAATTTATTGCTTGCATTCATTTGATTACTTTTTCAGGTTGGATCATGAAAAGGTGATTTAGCTTCAAGCTAACCATCTACAAAAATGTTTCAAATTTCCTTATATAGGTATATTTTACTGCTATCTTATGTGACATAGCCTATGCTAATGAATTCTTGACATGCATTTACATAAAATATTATTTAGGAATTTTTTTGTTTGTGTAGCATGGAATTGTGAAGAAGGACAATATAGAGATTCATGGTTTTTGAGCTATAACTTATATGAAGCTACAATTCTATACTTATTATGATTAATAAGTTTTATTCTTATCTATTTTGGGACAATGTTATACTTTAAGTTTGATTTGAAACTTGGTTTGAGACTAATGGGTCATGGTGTTGGTGTATATGTTTGTGTTTCCTTATGAAGTAATTGTATCATGATGAATATAAGATTATTAAATTTGTATATCATGCATGCAATGTATATGACATGTGGAATGTTACATTCATGCATTCATTTTTATATTTATAATGATTTCACTCTGACAATTTGTTCCCATAAATGGCTATTGATATATGATATCATGTGTGTTTTCGCTTACTGTTTGTTATGTAATAATGTGGATTTTTTTAAAGTGTTTTTCCCTATTTCAAATGTACTTTATTCATTTATGGCCATTAAAAATATTTATAGCTTGTGATTTGTAATGGGTGGGTTGGATCTTCTCTTAGATGATGTATTAACTATAACGATTAGCATGAAATTTGTCCATTTTGATTTGGGAATCGCTTATGTGGTGATCCCTTGTGCTCACTTATGCTTTGACTTGCACTTTAATTCAAATTCATAAAATTATGATCATTGTGCCCTCTATTAGTATGTTAATTCACTATTCACATGACACTATTCATAAGTCACTAGTCATGGCCACTATTCATGTGATGAGGTGCTAGTTACTATTCATAGTGTTGAGTTGGTAGTGACTATGATCATGAGGTGGCAGTGTGAGTTAAATCTGGTCTTCTTATTATGCATTTTAATTTTTTTCTTTATGCATCTCTGTTCATATCTTTTATTATTGCGATTCTGTGAAATTATTTTTGCATTAATTTTTGATTTATTCCTAAAACTGATGACCTAGATCTTCTGCACTATACATAAATCTTAAAACTTGATATATATCCTTCACTGGTAGTTTCAGATCCTGAATAGTTTTTTATCCTGTCAGACACTTGTATCTCATATACTAACACTTGCCTTGACACAAGTGTCCATATTCTTATCAAATTCATAATCCTCAAAATTCATCTTATTTACAAATCTTTCAAACTATGTGGTTCGACCATTTGTCTTATTAAACCCTACCATGAGATATTTTGAAAAGGTGTGGTGTAAATATAAATGTAAGCCTACTCATTATTCATCTATAAAATACCAAGTAATCACCTATTCAAGCTTATTCAATTGATTTCACAACTGAGTTATACTATTCTATTCTTCCAAATTCTCATATCAGTCATATTACAGGTCTGAAGCACTCAAATAATAACCCATGAGAAGTATTTGTCAAATTAAAAACTAAATCATTACATGCTTTCGCACATAGTATATTGCACCATTGTATACACACAAGCCAACACCTAGAGGAGAAATACATAAGTATGAGGCCCTCATTAGAGTATTGACTATGTAGGTAACACTTATTGATAAAGGGGTCCTTAAGGTCAGCTCGACACCATGAGCCCATTAACACATTTTTAGCAAGATATAAAGACCTAAAGTGAAGAGCCAGGTTTTGATCCATGTACAATCATCGATAGTTTGTGTGTGAAAATTAAAAAAAATTTAATGGAAAGGTGAAGAAAATCCAGAAGTCGTCAAGTGCTCGCTTTGTAATACAATTAATAATTTGTATAAAAAAGGTACATCAAGATCATGACAACAACATCGATGCAAGTCTCCCAGCGCTAATGCAAGTGTCTAGCAATAAATAATCTAATTACAACTTAATTAAGTATTACAATGTATATATAATACATCCAATTTACTTGATTAATATCTCTAAGAAAAAGACTTGGGTTAGCCACATATCTTGAATAAGTCATTGTTGTAAAATAGACACCTAACTTTGAACTTAAAAGTGTGCCTAGCAGCATTAAAAACCTCACCCAAAAATTAGGATTTAATTAAGATTAAATGTACATAGCATTGGAAGGGATTTGGATAATACTCAAGAGTATTCAGAATCCTTCATACAATCCCTACGAGTATCCAACATTTTAAGAAGGTGATGAATAGGGCCCGAAACAAAATGACAACTGTATTCAGGGGGTTCTCATATTTAATTTACACATTATGCTAGTAGTATCCCTACAAAACAAACTTTTTTTATTTTTCTAAGATAACTCCAATGCACTTGCAATCTCTAATATTGAAAGAAAATAAAATAATTTTTAGAGACCTTTATTATTCCTGGTGAATAATATATCTATCTTGTTATTTTTCAAACCCTTAAAATGTAAGCATTGTCATATAAATAATGTCAAAAATTAATAATTTTTATGATAAAAATGAAATAGTCTAAATATAATTTAGATAGATAAAACTCTAAGCCATGAGTTAGAAGTGTTCCACAAGACAGGTTTGTTGCAGATTTGATCACCAAAATCATCAAATTCAAAGAAAAAAATGAATTAATCTGTTGTTACGATCGTTAATTTATTTTTATTTTTTTTATACTATATTTTTTAATTTATTAATTTTTATTTTTGAACTTTAATTATTAACTTAGGGAATATACACTAGTTTTATTTTATTTTATTTTAAGCAATTAATAATAGATGTTTAATTATTATTATCGTATGTTAAACTATATTTAATATATACTTAGGTTTTTAAGTGTTAATTAGGTTTATTTTTATTTTTATATTTTATTTATTTATAATAATTATTATTTAGTATTTATTAGGTAGTTAGTTGATTATTGTGTATATAATTTTTAAAATTATTTAATAATATTTATTTTAACATTTGTGTTTATTTATTTTTTATTTTGAAAATAAAAATAAATAAATAATATAAATTTATATTTTTGGAATTTAATAAGAATATTTTTCTTAAATTTTATCGATTGGTGAATTTGTTTGGAATTTTATTCTTGTGATTTAGATTATAGATAAAGATAAGTGTCTTAATAATTTTTTCATTGAATTTTAATTTCAGATTTTATTAGTGTGTAAAATTAAAATCTAATCTAGTTAAAAGTGAAAAAGATAAAACAAAAGAGATAAGTACACTTTGATTTAGCAGATACTATGAAAAATACCCAAGGGAGTTGGGATGCTTCATATAAACATTAGATGTCTTGCACAAAGCTCAAGACATGGAAGAGAAAGAAGGAAAGAAAAATGGAGAACTAAACAATTGAGAAGAAGAGAGGGCATTGTTGAAATAGACAAACATGTTAGTAATGCATAATTAGGATCAATTATGAATGCAATAACTAATACATGCTTTAAGGCCATTTTTAGATGTTTATAATTATTTGTGTTAATTATATGAAAAAACATAACTACAATAATAGACAAAGAGATTGAAAAGATAGAATGTAATAACACAAAATGTCAATAAAATTTTGTAATCTTAAATTTAATGTTCATATAATTTGATATATATATATATATATATATAATATATATATATATATATATATATATATATATATATATATATATATATATATAAATATATATAAATAATATCTTGAATATACAATAAAATTTAAATCTTTTTTCAAAAATATTATTTTAAAATTATTATAATAATAATTAAAATTGTCTATTATTATTTAAAAACATAATAAAATCATTAATCAATCTATAATTTTTTAATAAACCAAACTATATAAAAGTTTTAAAATCCAAACAATTTATATATATATATATATATATATATATATATATATATATATATATATATATATATATATTCTACTTTTCTATGCCATCTTGATGGACCTGACTGATGTGGCCAAAAAAGAACTTGTTAATTTCCCTTTCGGGCCACAAAGCACACATTTATAATAATGGAATCCATGTCCATTCTTGAAAGTAAGTAAATTGTGTGTGAATCCTTCTAATCATTACTTGCATGAACCTGGTTTTAACCATCTTCCCTCTAAGTATAAAAGCAGCATTAAAAAAATAAAATAATAACAATATTTTTTAAAAATATTAGTTTAATATTTTTTTAATCTTTATTTATATTAGTTAAAGATATTTGTATTATTTTTTATTTTTATTTTTAATTTTTTAAATTTTTTTATAATTAAACAAGTTTCATAAAATTAAAATGTTTTATAATTTTATAAAATCATCAATTTAATTCTTTCATTTTATTTGTTAAATTTATAATTTTCCTTTTTCTAATTTTATTTAGAAAAATATATTTATTTTTATAATTAATTGAAATCTTACATTATGATACCTCTTTATCTTATTTTCAAAAACTTCTTTTTTTCTATTTCTTAATCTTTTATTTTATTTTTAATGAATAGTGAAATCTTTAAATATTATTTTCTAATTAATTTTATCTAATTTATTATTAATCTTTTAATTTTATTTAAATAATTACATTTAATTTTTTAAATATAATATTTCTTCTTTTCTATAATTATTTAGTATTTAAATATTATTATCTTTAATTTTAATTTCTTATTTTTTCTAATTATATAGATTCACTTTATTTAGATACACTAGTAATTATGTGAAACATTAAAAAGTATTAATAATTATATATATGATAAATATTAATTTTGGTGGAATTCTTATATTAATAAAAGAGATTACACCAACAAACCATACTAAACTATTATGGTCAAAGACGAATCAATTATAACAAAAAAAACATTTGTTATAATAGTCTATTACAATGATTCTAGTAAATTGTAATAGCATGGCACTATAATACACTTTAGGTTGGTAGAAAAAAATGATAAACATGAAAAAGATGGTAAATTTTAAAAAATATTAAAAAATAACTATATATTATAATAAATTATTCTTTAGCATAAGATATAAAAAATAAAATAATTCTACAAATCTACCTTTAATTATATTATGTGTTTTGCATCAACCTAAAGTGTGAGAAAGTCTTATATTTGAGTCAACTAAATTTGTAAAATAATTTTTTCATTAAATAATTTTAAATGGTAAAAATAGATAAATTTTGAATCTATACGTTTTTAAAATTATTGTTATCAAAATGGACACAAACTTTAGTTAAAGAATAATTTTCACAAGAGTTTAATTCAAACATGTGCATAAACCTCTTTTTCATTTAAGGTGAGTCTTCATTTAAGATTAAAGTGAAATTAATAATCTTTTAAAGAATCGAAAGAAATTGAGAATTTCAAAAAATACATTTCACCTTTTTAATAAAACAAAAATGATAGAGAAAAAGAAAATTATCATTAAAAAAAGTTTAATAAAAATGTCCATTTTAAAATCATGTATATACGTTAACAAATTCAGAGTGATATATAATTACACGGATAGGTGTTCTTACAATGACATCCATGGAAGATGGTTGGGAGGTGTAGCATTTAATTATTTGAAAGCCAACATAAAATATAAAATAAAAATAATTATATCAAAATAATTATATATATATTATTATTTAATAAAAATATTTAATAAAAATATTTAAAAAATATGATATCTTGAATATACAATAAAATTTAAATTTTTTTTCAAAAATATTATTTTGAAATCATTATAATAATAATTAAGACTATCTATTATTATTAAAAAATAAATTAGAAAACATAATAAAATTATTAATCAATCTATAATATTTTAATAAACCAAACTATATAAAAAATCTGATATTCAAACAATTAAAAAAAATACAATATTTTTCTCTACTTTTCTATGCCATCTTGATGGACCTGACTGATGTGGCCAAAAAGGAACTTAATTTCCCTTTGGGGCCACAAAACACACATTTATAATAATGGAATGCATGTCCATTCTTGAAAGTAAGTAAATTGTGTGAGAATCCTTCTAAATTGTTGTGAGAATCCAACTTCCCTTTAACTATTTTTGTTTGTTTTTTTCTTTCTTCTGTGTGATTTGATTTTCAATTACCTCGTTGGTAAGTATAAATATTTTAATTTTCTTTAAATAATTACATTTAATTATTTAAATATAATATTTCTTCCTTTCTATAATTATTTAGTATTTAAATATTATTATCTTTAATTTCAATTTCTTATTTTCTCTAATTATATAGGTTCACTTTGTTTAGGTACACTAATAATTATGTGAAACATTAAAAAGTATATATATATATATATATATATATATATATATATATATATATATGTTTTGATGGAACCCTTATATTAATAAAAGAGATTACACCAACAAACCATACTAAATTACCATGGTCAAAGACGAATCAATTATTAAAAAAAAAAAATTGTTATAATAGTCTATTACAATGATTCTAATAAATTGTAAAAGCATGGGACTATAATACACTTTAGGTTGGTAGAAAAAAATGACAAACATGAAAAAGGTAGTAAATTTTTAAAAATATATAAAAATAACTATATATTATAAAGATTATTCTTGAGCATAGGATATAAAAAAAATAAAATAATCCTACAAATCTACCTTTAACTATATTATGTGTTTTGTATCAACTTAAAGTGTGAGAAAGTCCTATATTTGAGTCAACTAAATACGTAAAATAATTTTTTTCATTAAATAATTTTAAATGGAAAAAATATATAAACTTTGAATTTGTAAGTTTTAAAAATTATTGTTATCAAAATGGACACAAACTTTCGTTAAAGAATAATAGTTAGATAAAAATATAATTTTCATGAGAATTCAATCCAAACATGTGCATTAACCTCTTTTTCATTTAAGGTGAGTCAACAATAATTACATGATAATATAGTTTGACAATCTGAATTCAATCTAGACATGTACATGAACCTCTTTTTCATTTAAGATTACATGATATTAAAAAACAAAAATGATAGAGAAAAAGAAAATTATCATAAAAAGAAGTCCAATAAAAATGCCCATTTTTAAATCATGTATATACATTAACAAATTAAGAGTGATATATAATTACACTGATAGGCGTTCTTACAATGACATCCAAGAGAGATGATTGGGAGGTGTAATGACGTATGAATGTTAACATTTAATTATTTTAAAACCGACTTAAAATAAAAAATTAAATAAAAATAATTATATCAAAGTTGACATGAATAAATAAAACAATAAATATGACAGTTTATAAAAAAACAACAATATATAAATACAAATAAAAAAACAAAAAATAAAATAAAATAAAGTTGGAGGTATGAAATGAAAAAGATGGCTACAAGCGGGGGTTTCAGGAGTGGCGATCCTGGTGAAGGTGCGCAGGGGGACCATGCGGTGCCAGGACTGAGTGTGCAAGAGCAGGAGGTGTTTTATGTCAATGGGCGACCCAAGGTGGAGAAAGTGAATGGCTACCTTCCCCAGTGTCAGGATCAGCCTGTGTTGGTTCTCTCGCCAAAAATAGTGAAGGAGGATGTAGAATATCTGGCTTCCCATGCATTGATATGCAAGTTTCTTGGTATCAGAATTTCCATATCGGCCTTAGAAGCCTGGATTCATTGTACTTGGCAGGTGGAGGGTGATTTCGATATTATGTTGGCTGGTAACAGCTTCTTTATGGTGAATTTCTCCTCCATCTCTGATCGAAATCAAATCTTTGAGGGAGGACCTTATTTTTATGATCGCAATGGCCTTTTTATCAAACCCTGGCATATGGGGTTTAATTCAACTGAGGAGCTCCCTTCATAGGTTCCTGTTTGGGTCCGCCTGCCGAGACTTCCCTTGGAATTCTGGCGTGAGGATATCCTACGCCAGATTGTTGCCTTGCTTAGGACACCAACGGCGATAGCACATCAAACACTAGACAAAAAGGTTATTTCTTATACCCGTATCTATGTTGATATTGATTTAAATAATCCTTTACTAGACTCTGTATAAATTTGATTGGGCCCTTCTTCCTGGATTCAATAGTTAGACTATGAATCGATTCCCTTTTGCTGCCGAATTTGTCATGTGTATGGGCATTTACACCGCCAGTGTCCTCACGCTACCAGTGGTATTGGAAAATCTGGGGACCCATCCGGTCCACAGATGGCCAATGAGGGCAGAGAGAGTAACCAATCTGGTCATAATAGTACTGCGAATATCCAAGGCGATGGAGCGGCCAAAGGGAAAGCACACTGTAATACTTTAAACTCTGGACAGGACCCAATTGGTTCTAATGGGTTGGATAAAGAGGGTTTTACCCCAGTTCGACACTGAGCTAGGGGCCGAGGGCAGAAGCGTACACACATTGACAGGCAAGTGGAATCAGCTTTCAACCGCTCTGAGGCCCTTGACAGTATGGTCATTGAGGATGGCATTCCTGTAACGGATCAGTGTGGAGCTCCTAATTTAGAAGAGGAGAAGTCTTTTCTTAATGGATCTAAGGATACTCTTGTTTAACAGACCCCGAAAACCTCTCTTGGCCTTGAGTCTGGGGCGCTGGTGGTTTCTCATGTTTCACAGGATAAGGATATCCTCTAGGTAAATTTGGTCAAAGAGGGGGCTGCTTCCAGTAAAGAAAAAGGGTCATCTCCTGCTCTGGGCCTGATGCAAAGGCCTTTTAAGAAAGCTTCCCTTACTACTCCCTCCAAACTAGGGCGCAAGAAGGACCAGGACAAAATTAAACTCACAGGTGATTTATTGGTAGAATCTGGGGTTGTCAAGACCTTGGATGAACATTTTCCTCATGCTTCCCAATGATTATCTCTCAAAACTTTTTTTTTTCTATTTCTTAATCTTTTATTTTATTATTAATGAATAGTGAAATCTTTAAATATTATTTTCTAATTAATTTTATCTAATTTATTATTAATCTTTTAATTTTATTTAAATAATTACATTTAATTTTGATTTCTTATTTTTTCTTATTATATAGATTCATTTTATTTAGGTACACTAGTAATTATGTGAGACATTAAAAAGTATTAATAATTTTATACATATATATATATATATATATATATATATATATATATATATATATATATATATATATATATATATATATATATAAAAAGTTTTGGTGGAACTCTTATATTAATAAAAGAGATTATACCAATAAACCATACTAAACTATCATGGTCAAAGACGAATCAATTATAACAAAAAAACATTTGTTATAATAGTTTATTACAATGATTCTAGTAAATTGTAAAAGCATGGCACTATAATACACTTTACGTTGGTAGAAAAAAATTACAAACATAAAAAAGATAGTAAATTTTAAAAAATATGTAAAAATAACTATATATTATAATAGATTATTCTTGAGCATAAGATATAAAAAATAAAATAATTCTACAAATCTACCTTTAACTATATTATGTGTTTTGCATCAACTTAAAGTGTGAGAAAGTCCTATATTTGAGTCAACTAAATTTGTAAAATCATTTTTTTCATTAAATAATTTTAAATGGAAAAAATAGATAAATTTTGAATATGTACGTTTTAAAAATTATTGTTATCAAAATGGATACAAACTTTAGTTAAAGAATAATAGTTAGATAACAAAATAATTTTCACAAGAATTCAATTCAAACATGTGCATAAACCTCTTTTTCATTTAAGATGAGTCCAAGAACAATAATTATATGAGAATATAGTTTGACAATCTGAATTTAATCTAGACATGTATATGAACTTCTTTTGCATTTAAGATTAAAGTGAAATTAATAATGTTTTAAAGAATCGAAAGAAATTGAGAATTTCAAAAAATACATTTCACCTTTTTAATAAAATAAAAATGATAGAGAAAAAGAAAATTCTTATAAAAAGAAGTTTAATAAAAATGTCCATTTTTAAATCATGTATATACATTAACAAATTAAGAGTGATATATAATTACATGGGTAGGTATTCTTACAATGACATCGAGGAAAGATGGTTGGGAGGTGTAATGACGTATGAATGTTAGCATTTAATTATTTGAAAGCCGACATAAAATATAAAATAAAATAAAAATAATTATGTCAAAATTGACATGAATAAATAAATAAATAAAACAATAAATATGATTAGTATTAATTAAATTTATATTTATTTTTATATTTTATTTATTTATAATAATTAGTATTTATTAAGTAGTCAGTTGATTATTGTGTATATAATTTTTAAAATTATTTAATAATATTTATTTTAACATTTGTGTGTATTTATTTTTTATTTTGAAAATATAAATAAATAATATAAATTTATATTTTTTGAATTTAATAAGAATATTTTTCTTAAATTTTATCGATTGGTGAACTTGTTTGGAATTTTAATCTTGTGATTTAGATTATAGATAAAAATAAGTGTTCTAATAATTTTTTGATTAAATTTAAATTGAGATTTTAATAGTGTGCAAAATTAAAATCTAATCTAGTTAAAAGTGAAAAAGATAAAACAAAAGAGATAAGTACACTTTGATTTAGCAGAGACTTTGAAAAATACCCAAGGGTGTTGGGATGCTCCATATAAGCGTTAGATCTCTTGCACAAAGCTCAAGACATGGAAAAGAAAGAAGGAGAACTATACATACAATAACTAATACATGCTTTAAGGCCATTTTTAGATGTCTATAATTATTTGTGTTAATTATATGAAAAAATATAACTACAATAATAGACAAAGAGATTGAAAAGATAGAATGTAATAATACAAAAATATCAATAAAATTTTATAATATTAAATTTAATATTCATTTAATTATATATATATATATATTCTTATTTAATAAAAATATTTAAAAATATAATATCTTGAATATAAAATAAAATTTAAATCTTTTTTCAAAAATATTATTTTGAAATCATTATAATAATAATTAAAACTATCTATTATTATTAAAAAATAAATTAGAAAACATAATAAAATCATTAATCAATCTATAATTTTGTAATAAACTAAACTATATAAAATATTTGAAATCCAAACAATAAAAAAAAAAATACAATATTTTTTTCTACTTTTCTATGCCATCTTGATGGACCTGACTGATGTGGCCAAAAAAGAACTTAATTTCCCTTTGGGGCCACAAAGTACACATTTATAATAATGGAATGCATGTCCATTCTTGAAAGTAAGTAATTGTGTGAGAATCCTTCTAATCATTTTAGCCACCTTCCCTTTAACTATTTTTGTTTGTCTTTTTCTTTCTTGTGGGTGATTTGATTTTCAATTTCATGGTTGGTAAGTATAAATCTTTTAATTTTCTTTAAATAATTACATTTATTTTTTTACATATAATATTTCTTCCTTTATGTAATTATTTAGTATTTAAATATTATTATTTTTAATTTCAATTTTTTATTTTTTATTATTATATAGGTTCACTTTGTTTAGGTACATTAATAATTATGTAAGACATTAAAAAGTATTAATAATTTTACATATATGAATATATATTAGTTTTGGTGGAACCCTTATATTAATAAAAAAGATTACACCAACAAACCATATTATATTACTATGATTAAAGATGAATCAATTATTAGAAAAAAAAAAATGTTATAATAGTCTATTATAATGATTCTAATAAATTGTAAAAGCATGGGACTGTAATACACTTTAGGTTGGTAGAAAAAAATGACAAACATAAAAAAAGTAATAAATTTTTAAAAATATATAAAAATAACTATATATTATAAAGATTATTCTTGAGTATAGGATATAAAAAAATAAAATAGTTCTACAAATCTACTTTTAACTATATTATGTGTTTTGTATCAACTTAAAGTGTGAGAAAGTCCTATATTTGAGTCAACTAAATACGTAAAATAATTTTTTTCATTAAAAAATTTTAAATGGAAAAAATATATAAATTTTGAATTTGTACGTTTTAAAAATTATTGTTATCAAAATGAACACAAACTTTAGTTAAAAAATAATAGTTAGATAACAATATAATTTTCACAAAATTTCAATCCAAACATGTGCATAAACCTCTTTTTCATTTAAGGTGAGTCCAACAACAATAATTACGTGATAATATAGTTTGACAATCTGAATTCAATCTAGACATGTACATGAACCTCTTTTTCATTTAAGATTACATGATATTAAAAAATAAAAATGATAGAAAAAAGGAAAATTATCATAAAAAGAAATCTAATAAAAATGCCCATTTTTAAATCATGTGTATACATTAACAAATTAAGAGTGATATATAATTACACTAACATCCAAGAAAGATGGTTGGGAGGTGTAATGAAGTATGAATGTTAACATTTAATTATTTTAAAGCCCACTTAAAATTAAAAAATTAAATGAAAATAATTATATCAAAGTTGACATGAATAAATAAATAAATAAAACAATAAATATGACAGTTTATAAAAAAATAACATATAAATACAAATAAAAAAACAAACAAAAATATAAAATAAAGTCGGGGAGCTATGAAATTGATTTCCATTTAATAGGTTGCATTATAATACATCATCATAATTAAAAAATAAAACCACATCATATTTATTATCATATCATATTTATTAACTAGCATATATATCTAAGATAAATCTATGTAAATTATATTGAGAGATATCATTCTCAAAGCACCTATATCATATTGAATTGTGAGTATCTTGAGAATGATATGTATCGATATATTTTACATAGATTTATTTAAGATATGTATGCTAATATATTTTATTTAAATAACTTATATTTAAAAATTAAAATAAATTTTATTTAAATAAAATACATTATTGTTATTGTAATTCAAATAAATGGATTACAACTAAATGAATATAAACAACATAATTATAACTTAATTAAATACCATATATAGATTAAAAAACATCTAAAATACTTAATTAATATTTCATAAATTAATTAGTAGGGAAAATATTTGGGTTCACAAATGCTTCATACAACCCCTACAAGTATCCAAAGCTTTAGAAAAGTGATAAATAGGGCACAAAACAAATTGGTGAGTGTTTTTAGGTGGTTCTAAATCTCTTATTTCCTCACTATATTTGTATGTTACACTAGTACTATTCTTACAAGACAAACTTTCTTTATTTCCCTAAGGTAGCTCCAATACATTTGTAATATCTAAGGCTTAAGGAAAAGGAAGCAATCTCTTATTTCCTCACTATAAACAACAAACACACACCTGTGTGTAGGAGTTGTTATATAAATAATCTTAAAAAAATAATATTTTTTATTAGAGAATTGAAGTCATTTAATATAATTTGCATAGATAAAATTTTAGGATAAGTATTAAAAGTGTTCCACGTGAAATGTTAGTTGTAAATAAAGTCATAAATTATTGAATTTAAAAAAAAAAATTGAATGTCAATAATTTAATAAAGTGCAAGAAAATCATAAAAATCATAAAAAACCCTTAAAAATTCTCAATGTTAGATAAATAAAAATTGAAAAAAAAGTTTATTTTATTTTTTATAATCAATTAAGGTTAGGAAAATAGGACTTACGAGTTAATCATGTTTCTAGGGCAACCATTTGGGACTAATTTGTGTGTGTGTGAACCTTCGACCATCCTTAGCAAAAGAGAAAATACACTTTGAGATTAATTTGTTTTTTATTAAATCAGTAGGAAAAAAAGGTCTTGAACCTTATACAAAGCAGCCCCCAAGGCAGAAAGGTCTCAAACATGTCAGAAATAGTCCATTAACATCACACAATAGAGTAAACAATAATCAAACCTAGCCTAGCATGTCGAACACCCTTGGCCCAAAAGCAAGTCTGTGAAACGTGCTTAGGAAGGCCTCACTTCTTCCTTTGGACAACAGTCTAATAAGCAATATTATCTCCATTCACAAAATTAGGAGATGAAGGAGGTGAAAAAATCACCAATTCCTCATAAGGGGGTGGAGTCGGGGGGGAGGACACAACAACATCATCCCCAGCAACAAACAATCCACTAACAACAGCATTCCTGGTCTCAGTCGTAGCAGCAACAACAACAATATCATGAGAGACAGTAGGGGAGGACCTTGTTATGGTTCCAACACTAGTAAGGGAAGTCCATGCAATAGTCCCAGTAGTTACAACAACAATGGAGGTCCCAGTAATAGTCTTAGAATCATCAGCAACAATAGGGGAAGAACCTGCAACAGTCCCAATAGTAGAAGAGTCATGTAGTGGGGGAAGGGGATCCTTTCCGTCAGAATCATCTGAGTCAAAATCATTGACATCAACACCTATCGTAAGGTTTTCTTGAAGAGCATCCTTTCACCAAGATGAAGCTCGAAGAACCTTTAAGCGGGGGCATTCAAAAGCCAAATGGCCCATATTAAAGCACCTCTGACAACGAAACGAGATACCTTTGTAATCCAAAGGCTGGCACCAAGAGCGATTAACAAATTGTAACACAACCTCTGTTGGGAGAGGCATAGACGAATCCAAATCCACTAAAATACGAGCATATATGGTGTGAGAGAAGAAAGTAGTGGCCTGATCCACCATGATGAAATGGCCCACCAAGTTTTCAATGCCTTTATAGCATGATTCACACCAAAAATGAAGAGGCAGATTTTGAAGACAAATCCAAACTAGCAGTCTATTGAAATATTCAGTAAGAGGGTTAAAGGTCATGATATCCCCAAAACCAAGGTTGACCATTAAAAATAACATTTCGATCAGTGTATGGATCAAAACCAACTATAAAGAATCCTTTAGCACATGGGTATATTTCTATTTTCTCCTCTATAAGAGGATGCCATTGCTCAAAGATCCAGGTGTTTAGATCCTAGAGCCATGGCTAGAATCTATCAAATCTGCATATCAATCCCTTTTGAGAAAAATATTCTTTATTTTTTAACACTTCATCCCCTAAAATCATAATAGGAGGGGGTAGTGTAGAAGGTTTCAGCTTACCCCCAGTCACAAGAGCAGAATGAGTAGTCTTCTTCTAGGGAGATGAGACTCCAGTGTGAACCACATTAGCAAAAGAGTCAGGATCACCAGAGTAAGAACCCAGAATAGAAGAATACACCGCAATCACAGTAGTAGGCAATGTCCCAGCAATGAATCTATTAGGTGATGCATTTTCAACAGCAAAACCCTTGGACTCAGATGGTGCTCTAATAGAATGCCAGACAACACACCAAGAATCATAGAATAACCTGCAATAGGCTCAACAGCAGCAGATCATGGCAGCATACTGGCAGCCAAACCCTTCAAACCATGCACATGGGTGGGAAGAGGAGCGAGAGAAGCCATTTCAAAAATTTATTTGAAATGAATTTATTGTTAGCATTGTTGGAAAGTTTTTTGTAGTTCGTTATGGATTGCAACGTCATTTTTAATCGATCATTACAATGGGTGGTGTTGGAAAATATTTAGTTTTACTTCCATTTTAAAAAAAATAGGTTTGAGTTTATTTTTATTTTATTATTGTTTTTTGAAAAAAATTAATATTTATTTATCGATAAAGATTTTTCGAAAAAATCGTATACAAAATTTTGTATATAGATTTTTCTAAAAATCTTTATCAATACTTTATGGATTGTGAAAATACGATATCTTTAATATTTATTTAATTTATTTTTAACTTTTTATTTTTTATTTTTAAAATTTAATTACTAAATTACCTATAATATATATAGGTTTAGTTTTATTTTTAATTTCTAACGATTAATAATAAATATTTCTATGGAAGGCCTTTAATAATAATCATTCATATTTCATGGCTCCGCGATGAATGGCTCTATGAACAGACTCCCGACCAGGCTGAATTCAAAATCAATCCACGCTTATGCCCATGTCAACCCTGCTCACCTAAATTCGATGGAACTTCTGCCAAGACTATCAGTCTCCCCCTGCTCATCTATTGGGTCTCAGGGCACATGGTGGTTTGGTCTACCTACTAGTGGGATGAACATCTAGACATGCTTGTCCAACTCTCACATTGGCTGCATTCAACCCAAGAATGGCAACCTTGCTCATTTGTCCTCCAGCGTCTGAGATGTAATGGTGATGGAGGTTGAATTCAGGATGGTTGATAGACACAAGCCAAGATCTTTCACTGATGTTGTCCCCTGTAGGGCATCTTCTAGAGCAGACCCCAAACCCCTTATTCCTGCATCTCTAGACCTAGTGGTGGTTTTTAATGAGGAGGAATCCATGGAAGTGATTAAATTAGAGGAATACTTTTTTGTCAAAGGTGTCATCTATAGATTTGTCAATCACTGGCCAAAACTTCATGATCTCCATCCCTGGATATCGAAGTATTGGTAACCCCTCCTTTTAGGGAGACTTGAAATTTACGCTTGTGCTAAAAGCTTCTTTATTATTATTTTTGAATTATTGAGGACAAGGAAAATATTCAAAACCAATTATGGAATTTGAATCACCACCCCCTGGTCCTAAAATAATGGTCCTTAGCCTTCAACCCCTTTACTGAACCTCTACATGTTAAACCCATTCGGGTTCGCCTGCCCCATTTCCCTCTATAGTTTTTAACTAAATCCAGTCAGAAGGCTTTAGGTAAATAGTTGGGTGAGTTTTTTCAAATGTACTTAGACACCGACCAATTTTTCCTTACTACTTTTGCTACGATTCTGGTGAGTATAGATTAACTTCAAAAATCTTCCTAAAAAAATCTCTCTGCAAGTTGGAGACTGCACCTGGTCTCAACCCCTTGACTATGAAGGATTGCTATTTCACTATTGCAATTGTTTTAGCACTGGACACTTGACCAAAAACTGTAGACTCCTTAGAAAAAAAAAGGATTCATCTTGGTGGAAACTAAAAAAAAAGGATTCATCTTGGTGGAAAGAATTCACCCTAAAAAAACTTACGGTGTTGACTACAAATGAAGAGTGGGTTTATTCTGATAAAGATGGTTCTGCCTCTTCTTCAGAAGATCCCGATATCCCTATTACAAATGAGGACATGGTGAGTTCTCCCTCTAAATAAGAATTGTTGGTTGATCTTATCTTCCCGAGGAAGGTGATGATCTCGGTTGATGCTTCTTCCATTCCAGTCTTTACCCTAGTGGAGAACTCTGAAAATGATTTACCTAGGGCTTAAACTTTCAATGGTACTACAACGGAAGGCAAGACCCAGTCCCGTGCTCCAATTGTTTACTCCTCTCTAGCCCATTCAACTAAAAATAAGGAAGGGTGGTTCATATTTCTAAAAAGAAATAGGGAAAAAAACCAATGACTCAACCCCCCTATATGTCCCTCCACTCAGGGGGACCCCATGCTAAAATTTAGAAGATGAGAAAAAGGGGTCAATCGCCCCCCTGCCCCCCTTGAGTAAGAATAGCAGAAGCTTTGCAGAAGTTTTTTGGGAAAGTAAGTTTGGTTCTATTTCACCGTTGGCAAAAAAATTGGTGGGTTTCTTTTTGCCACCTGCTTTGTTGCTACTAGAAGAGGCATCCCATTCGAACGTTATTGTTCCATCTTTCGCTCCATTGTATAAAGTTTTGGGGCCTTTCAAAACCCATTTTTCCACCTTATCAAATAAAAAATTAAAAATATTTAGGTTATTATTATTATTATTATTATCGAATGTTAGTTTATATTTAAGATGTAGTTAGTTTTTAGTGTTAACTAAGTTTAGTTTTTTTATTTTTTATTTTTTATTTTTACATTTCATTTTATTTTATATATAATAATTAATATTTAATATTTATTATTAATTACCATTTTATTTTATATATAATAATTAATAATTATTTTTTATTAGATAATTAATAAGTAATTGATGTAGTTATTATGTAGTTAATTAATAATTGATTGTTATATTTATATATATATATATATATATATATATATATATATATATGATTTTTTAGGTTATTTAGTAATATTTATTTTGATATTTGTGTGAATTTATTATTTATTTTGAAAATAAAAATAAATAAAAATTATAAATTTATATTATTAGAATTTAATTAATAATATTTCTCTTAAATTTTATTGGTTAGTATATTTGTTTCAAATTCCTAAATCTTATGATTTATATTACAAAGATAAATGTTTTAATGATTTCTTAATTTTTTGAGTCATTGTAAGGGTTCAATAAAATTTTAATAATCTTCAGTATATCTTTTAGTTATAATTGAATAATAATACAATAAAATTGAAACTATTTATCATCAATTAAAAATAAATTTATAATAAAATTATTAATTATTATAATAATATTATAAATACAAAATAAATCCAAAGCTTTATACAACCCCTACAAGTATCCAAAGCTTTAGAAAAGAGATGAATAGGGCACAAAACAAATTGGTAAGTGTTTTTAGGTGGTTCTAATCTCTTATTTCCTCACTATATTTGTATGTTACGCTAGTAATATTCTTACAAGACAAACTTTCTTTATTTCCCTAAGGTAGCTCCAATACATTTGTAATATCTAAGGCTTAAGGAAAAGAAAGCAATCTTTAGACCTATGTTAGCCTCGGTGAATACTATAAACAACAAACAAACCCCTGTGTGTAGGAGTTGTTATATAAATAATCTTAAAAAAACAATATTTTTTATTAGAGAAATGAAGTCATTTAATATAATTTGCATAGATAAAACTTTAGGATAAGTGTTAAAAGTGTTCCATGTGAAATGTTAGTTGCAAACGACATCATATAAATTATCGAATTTAAAAGAAAAAAATTGAATGTCAATAATTTAATAGAGTGTAAAAAAATCGTCAAAAACCCCTAAAAATTGTCAATGTTAGATAAATAAAAATTGAAAAAAAAAGTTTATTTTATTTTTTATAATCAATTAAGGTTAGGAAAATAGGACTTACGAGTTTATCATGTTTCTAGGGCAACCATTGCGATTAATTTATGTTTGTGTGAACCTTCGACCATTCTTAACAAAAGAGAAAATACACTTTGAGATTAATTTGTTCTTGATTAAATCAGTAGGAAAAAAAGGTCCTGAACCCTATACAAAATAGCCCCCAGGGTAGAAATGTCTCAAATGTGCCAGAAACAATGCATTAATAGCACACAACAGACTAAACAATAACCGAACCTGACCTAACAGGTCAAACACCCTTGGCCCGAAAATGGGTATGTGAAACGTGCTTAGGAAGGCCTCACTTCTTCCTTTGGACAACAGTCCAATAAGCAATATTATCTCCATTCACAGAATTAGGAGATGAAGGAGGTGAAAAACTCACCAATTCCTCATAAGGGCGCAGAGCCTGGGGTGAGGACACAACAACATCAATGCCAACAACAAATGGCATACTAACAACAGTAGTCTTGGTCTCAGTTGCAACAATAGTGACAACAATATCATGGGAGACAGCAGGGGAGGACCATGTTACAGTTCCAACGGCAATAGGGGAAGTCCATGCAATAGTCCCAATAGCTATAGCAACAGGGGAGGTCCCAATAGTAGTCTTAGAATCATTAGCAACAACAGGGGAGGACCCTGCAACAGTCCCAACAGTAGAAGAGTCGTGCAGTGGGGGAAGGGGATCCTTCCCGTCAGAATCATTGACATCAACATCTACCATAAGGTGTTCTTGAAGAGCATCCTCTCACCAAGATGAAGTGCTTGAAGAACCTTCAAGCAAGGGCATTCGAAACCCAAATGGCCCGTATTAAAGCACCTTCGACAATGAAACGGGATACCTTTGTAATTTAAACGTTGACTCCAAGAGCGATCAACAAATTGTAACACAACCTCTACCAGGAGAGGCATAGACGAATCCAAATCCACTAAAATATGAGCATATATGGGGTGAGAGAAGAAAGTAGTGGCCTGATCCACTATGATGAAATGGCCCATCAAGTTGCCAATGCCTTTATAGCAAGATTCACGCCAAAAATGAAGAGGCAGATTTGGAAGATGAATCCAAACTACCAACCTATTGAAAGATTCAGTGAGAGGGTTAAAGGTCATGATATCCCCAAACCAAGGTCGACCATTAAAAATAGCATTTGATCAGCGACTGAATCAAAACCAACTACAAAGAATCCTTTAGCACATGGGTATATTTCTATTTTCCCCTTTATAAGAGGACGCCACTGCTCAAAGATCTAGGTGTTTAGATCTTGGAGCCATGGCTGAAATCTATTAAATCTGCATATCAATCCCTTTTGAGAAAAATATTCTTTATTTTTTAACACTTCATCCCCTAAAATCACAATAGGAGGGGGTAGTGCAGAAGGTTTCAGCTTACCCCCAGTCATAAGAGCAAAACGAGTAGTCTTCTTCTGGGGAGATGAGACTCTAGCATGAACCACATTAGCAAAAGAGTCAAGATCACTAGAGGAACAACCCAGAATAGAAGAATACACCACAGTCACAGTAGTAGGCAATGTCCCAATAGTGAATCTGCCAGGGGATGCATTTTCAATAGTAAAACCCTTTGACTCGGATGATGCTCTAACAAAATTCCAGACAACACACCAAGAGTCATAGAATAACTTGCAGTAGGCTTAGCAATAGTAGCAGATTCAAGAGGCGTACTGGCAGCCAATCCCTTCAAACCATGCACATGGGTGAGAAGAGGAACGGGAGAAGCCATTTCAAAAATTTGTTTGAGATTGATTTGTTGTTAGCATTGTTGGAAAGTTTTTTGCAGTTCGTTATGGATTGCAACGTCATTTTTAGTTGACCATTACAATGGGTGGTGTTGGAAAATATTTAGTTTTACTTCCATTTTTTAAAAAAATTAGGTTTGAGTTTATTTTTATTTTTATTTTATTATTATTTTTTAAAAATAAGCACTATTTATTTATTGATAAAGATTTTTGGAAAAAATCGTATACAAAATTTTGTATATAATTTTTTCTAAAAATATTTATCAACACTTTATGGATTGTGAAAATACAATATCTTTAATATTTAATTTATTTATTTTTATTTTTTTACTTTTTATTTAATATATAGTTAGTTTTTAGTGTTAATTAAGTTTAATTTTTTTATTTTTTATTCTTACATTTCATTTTATTTTATATATAATAATTAATAATTAATATTTATTATTAATACCATTTTATTTTATATATAATAATTAATAATTATTTTTTATTAGGTAATTAGTAAGTAATTGACGTAATTTTTATGTAGTTAATTAATAATTGATTGTTATATATAAATATAATTTTTGAGGTTATTTAGTAATTTTTATTTTTTTTATATTTGTGTGAATTTATTATTTATCTTGAAAATAAATCATATAAATTTATATTATTAGATTTTAATTAATAATATTTTTCTTAAATTTTATCCGTTAGTATATTTGTTTCAAATTCTTCAACCTTATGACTTATGTTACAAAGATAAATGTTTTAATGATTTCTTAATTTCTTGACTCATTGTATCTCTTAGTTGTAATTGGATTACAATATTTGTTCTATGGAGTGCAAGCATCCAACATAATAATATGAGATGCCAATAAAAATTGTTGACCTTAAATTTGATATCCATTCAATCGTCATAAAGATGTTTTTCTTCTTATTTAGTGAAGACAAATATACAATAAATTTTTAAAAAAAAAAAAAAAGATCTACATAATAATATAATAAAATTGAAACTGTTTATCATCAATTAAAAATAAAAATATAATAAAATTATTAATAATTATAATAATATTATAAATACAAAGTAGACATCTCAAAATCCACACATCTTCATATTTTTCAAATAAATTTGTTGAAAATATTTATTCTAACCAACAGAAGGTAAACCCTGACAATACTTTGAGATCATACAAACATTGTTTTTTTTAAATTTATGAGAAAGAATAAAAATAAAAAACAATATAATAATATAATTGATGAGTGAAAGATCTTTTTCGAAAAAGACATCGTTAAGTAAGATTTCAATCTCAATAATAATAATATAAATGAGATAAAACGTCAATTTTCGTGTGTATAATAATAAAATGTTAATTGGATAAATGGTCATTTTAGTGTGCATAATACTTAGGGTTGTTGAATTTTAAAATTTTAAAATATTTATTTATTTTAAATGAAACAAACATTTTATATATAGTTGTGGGGTCTCTATTTCTCAACAACCTTCAGTTAACATTATGGATTAAAAAAATTATCCATTGGTGCAACAAACATTTTTTATTTTATTTTTAGAAAAAAAACATTTAAATACATGATTTGGTTGGTAGTTAAAATGTGGACGGATAATATATTTGTTTCTAATTGTGGTTGGTAAGAATTTGGGGCTTATTAAAATAGTAGTTCTTTTAAGATATATTTAATTAGATTCTTTAGTTCTCGATTAATATTTAAATTTAATATAGGTTGAAAATTCGTTAATATTTTGATAAATACTTTTTTTTAAATTGATTTTGAATCCATATTAAAATTTAATGTAAATTAAAAATTAGTTGACTTTTTCCACAATATTTTTTACTCCAAAAAAAACTGAAATAAATATTCAAATTTAATATAGATTGAAAATTCAATGTAATTATTTTAAAAAAAACACTATTACATATTCACTTAATTACATGATAAAAAATAACACTATATTGAATTATTCTACTCTTTATAATGTAAATATTTCACTAAAAAATTAATATGATTATTTATGTATATAAATAAATATTTTTAATGTACATAGTAAGATAAAATGGGCTCATAATGCAAAGGGAAAAGGACATTAGAAATAGATTGTAATAATTATTTTAATTTAAAAGTCTTTGTCAAGAGAGAGTTATTTAGATAGAGGAGAGATCTTGCAAAGATTGTAATATTTACTTTAATTTAAAAGTTTTGGTCAAGAGAGAGTTCGTTAAATAGAGGAGAGATGTTTGCAACATAATCTTTTGAGAATATTTATGTTTTATTTTAGAGAATTTTATGTCTGGGAGTTTTTTATAAATTTGTAAATAAATATATACTTTACAAAGGGTTGTTTTAATTTATATATTTAAAGTTTTTACAATTAAACTATTTAAAGTGATGTCATTTTTTTAATAATATATTATATTTTATCAAAAAATATATTTAGTTTACTTTAATTTATATATTAATGTCCACGAAAAGCCAAGAATGGTTTATAAGATTGAAAAAAAATACAATATAAAAAAATAAGGAGAATATAGTAGCACATCCTAATGAATATAAATTAAAAAACTAAATGTATATGTGTGTGTATGTGGGGTGGGGTTGGGGCAGGGGCAAGGGAGCATCAACCCATCAAAATAAAGTATCATCATCAACCCATCAAAATAAAGTATCATCAAGAAGATAAAAAAAAATTGTTGGTCTTGTATGGTGAGATGAACCATGTTGTTCTAGAGAAATACTTATGATACTCAAAGTGATAAAGAAGTATATGATAGGTGTGATGTCGTGTGAATCAGTATATCTGCGACGTCTCATAAGTTTATCATATAAGATTAGAAGTTGGTCATGGGACCTCTTCCTACTAATGGTGTGAGATTGTTGGAAATATAATGTAATTAACTTCTTGTAGGTCCCCGAAAATCATGAAAGAAAATAAGGCCCTATCAAGTAAACTAAAATAGAAGACTTATAATTATTAAAAGGATAAAATGCCCAATATGAAGAAGCATAAAGTAAAAATGAAAGTAAAATATAGTGTTCAGTTAAAAACATAAGAAAATAGTAAGCATAGCACAATATCTTGTATCTTATGTTTCAAATTAATGCATTTAATGGAAAAATGTTTAAGAATTATATGGTGAACAAAATCTTAATTTGCATGATAATTCTTTCACAATTGTCTTGCAAGATCAAATTCTCTCACCAGGGAATTTTACATAACCTAGTGAATTTCCTCTGCTCACTTTCATGAGGTAATAAAATAATTTTAGATGGTTTTCTATAGCATTAACCACATTCTTACCCTCATGCTTGGGTTGAAGTCTATTCTCATTGAATCTGTCTTTAAATTTTCTTTTTAATGGAACATTTCACCATTCAAAGTTTGATAATTTGATCCATACTTAAGTAAATTTGCATTTAACGGATTAACTTAAATGTCTCTAAAAACACAAAAGAATTCATAAAAATAATGATAAGTGTTTAATACCAATTTTTCTTTTATAATTGAAAGTAAACTATTGGAAAATATTCTTTGAAGTTTGTTATCCGGTGGTTGATAAGTGAACTTGGTAAACATATCCCTCAAATAAAGAACATACTCACTAATGGTCTCATTTGTTCTTTATTTATTTGATATAATTTTGCAAATTTGACTTTCATACCAATATTGATTTGAATTTTTTTTAAGAAGTCATCAACTAAAGTTGTACATCAATGTAGAGATTCACATGGTAAAGAATAGAACCAAACAAGTGCATCATCCTTGAAGCTCCTTGGTAATAACTTATAATCATGAGAAAGGTATAAATTAGAAGCCCTAAAAGACTTTAATTAGAACATAATTATATCCATTTCTATTTAAAAATTAAAATTTTGGAGAAACAAATCTTATTATAAAGGGCTTAACAAACCGAAGGATTTGGAATAATATTAATAGAAGTGACCCTACTATTTTACTTTTGAGACCTTATAAAAATTGATTTGATATAGTAAGTCAAATAATGTATGCATCTCGGTAGTTTTTTTTGGATTTGGAATAGAATTAAAAGTATATTAAGTTGGAATAAAATAATTTTATCAAAATATAAAGATTATAAACATGTGAATAAATTTGAGAACCATTATAAGAGAGATATTCTTGAACAAGTGGAATCTTAGAAACATGTTGATAATTTTTAATAACTTGAGAAGAAATGGTATGACCCAAATAAGTTTTTTTGGTGGCATGCTAACATTGTAAATTCTCATGACAATGTCCATGACCTCAACAAACTGGGCTATAACCTTGTGTTAAGTGAAAACTACAACCATGAGGCCATTAAAATGATATCAAACATACCTCATAGCTTGAAAAGAATAATCACATAAACAACATAAACATCACAAGTCTCAAAAACCTCAAAAAAATACTAATCCTATCATCATGCATACAAAAATTAGCCTAGGTGTAATTAGAGGTAATTATGACAAAATTTACATCAATTCTCAATATGTCAGTGTGTCTAAAGTAAACTATCAACATAAACCATGCATAAAGATCCCATCATCAAACTAAATAAACCCTCCGAAGAAGACATGGCACTCGAATATTAAACCATGACTGCCAGGAATTCACCACCTAATGAATTACCTAATTCAACAACAAAGTCTCAACCTAAGGAACAACTTCCTCCTATCATAAAGCCTCCCAAAACATATCTTATTACTCAACCAAAATATTGTTACATTTCTTACCAAAATTAAACTCAATTGAATTTTTAGAGTAAATTAACACCATGCCTTTTAAAATTTCCTAAATGGTACTCATATAAACATCACCCTACCATGGGAACTATGTCATGCAATAATTACAAGCTATGTAATAATCAACACCACACATTGAAAATAAACCAACTAGTCAACCTACTCAAGGTCCTACATATTAAATTATTTGGATAGGGCCCATAATCGTATTAACTACCATAGTGCATACATCCACAATAATCATTTGATAATATAAATCAATGAAACATTTAAATAATAAAATACACAAATTTACAACATGTAGCTTAACTACCTTTTTAAATTACAAAACTCTAGCCTAAATTATTAGTATAACAATAACTCTCTTCCACATTAAATACCTCTATCACTAGTTCTCTATGCTCTTATATAGATAATAAAAAGGTTAAGGCTAAGATTTAGAGAGCAGTTAAGATGTAGAATAAGTCTTATTAAGATAATATGTTATTAAAAGCGAAAGTCAATCAAGTCAATAACTTGATTGATAATCTTCTCTAATAATAGTTTATGGATAATTGTGCACCAATTAGTGATTATCCATAAATTATAGTACAATGTATATTAAAAGTGCATCTTAAAAAAATACAATAGTGTGTGTCTGAGTAGTTAAATATGCTAATATCCCCCATTAATATGTACTTTTATGAAGGGAAGGATGAAGGAATCACTAAAATATCCCCCTTGAGAACACCTTCCTTCACTCCTAAAAGTTGCTAGAGATAAACAAATCGAGCCTCAATTAAGGGTTTTGTGAAGATGTCTGTAACCTAATACTTTTTTTGATAAAACTTAAGATCAATGACCTTATCTTGTATCAATTTTTGAATATCATGCATGTGTATCTCAATGTGATTTATGCATTGGTGCTCCATTGTGTTGCGAGAAATGTGGAAAACACTACGATTATTGCACCAAAGATGTGTGTGTTGGGTTTGTGAAAATCTAAATTTAGAAAGCAAACATCGAATACAAATTGAATCACACTCATCAATGATAAATCCACTATACTTAGCTTCTTTAGTATAAAAATTAGTAGTAGTATGCTTCTTATAAGACCAAGTCATGAGACCTACCCCAAGATAATAGATGTATCATGCGCGTGGCTTGTGATTGTCTGGATCTCCCACCCAATCACTATCTATGTATATAACAAATATTATGTTTCTACTAAAGGTGTAACTAGAAATTGAAGCTTTTCCACCTAGCTTGTACTCAATCCCATAGTTAGTAGTATCATGAAGATACCTTATAATATGTTTTACACCTTGCTAATGGTTTTCACAGGGGCCCTAAAAGTAGCATGATACTAAGTTCATATATAATGAAATATCAAGATGAGTATGAGTTAAGTAAATAATACATCCTACCAATTACCTTTAGAGTGCACCATTGATCGAAGGAAAAGAACCCTTAGTAAAAAGCTTGACTCCAGATTGATAAGGATTTAGTCTGAGCGTTCGACCTTTCACATTGAAGTGGTTGAGTATGTATTGAACATACTTCAATTGATTAATAAATATTCCTTTCTCAAACTATAAAATTTGAAGACCAAGGAAAAAATGTAATAAGATTAAATTAGTCATCTCAAAATAATTCGTTATTTGATCTTTTGAATCATGAATATACTTTGTAGAACTCTCTGTGATGATTGAGTCATCCACATAGAGGACCAAAATCAGGTTTTTCATGTATATTTTTTTGGTGTATATTATGGGACCAAAGGAAATCCATGAAAATCCAGAGTTGATTAATAACTTGTCAATATTTTCATACCAATATCGAAAAGCCTATTCCAAACCATAAAATAAGCTTTCCAATCTACACACTAGGATAGAGTTATCACTGCTTACAGACCTGGGAGGTTGGGACATGTAGATTTATTTTCCAAGTCTCTATGTAAGAAGGAACTTTTCATGTCCATATAATGAACTTCCCATATTTTTGTTGTATCCAAGGAGATTACTATCCTAATGGAAGTCATTTTAGTAATTGGAGCAAATGTTTCATGGTATTCAACACCTTTAATTTATGAAAAAAATTTACTACAAGCCTAGCTTTGTATCTGTCAAAGGACCCATCTGCTACATACTTAGTGTGGTACACCCACTTTCACCTCACTAATTTTATTCCTTTTATAAGTGTAACCAAGTCCCAAATTTTATTCTTATTCTGTAAAATAATTTCATTTGTCATAGCTTTCTACCATTCATGATGCTTATAAGCTTGATGATAAGTCTCTAGATCTTGTGTCTCTACTAATGTGTCAAACATGTAACACAATACAAATGTTGTGATATTGTATTGCTCAGATCTCTTGGATCCCCTACCAATGAACCAACCTCATTAAAAAATTTGTGAACCCATTTTATTAGAGGTTCTATTGGTTGTGTAGGTACATTCTAAATGTTTTCTAGCACTAGTGGAGGAGTTGGTTGTCTCCTTTATGGCTCATTATTTGAATTATAATAAATCTCATAATGGGATTCATTTAAACTATTTGTTATTCATAAGATACCTCATAAATTTTATACAACTCGATAGAAAGTAATCGAGGAGGATTGGGAGATATTGGTGTGAAAGTATGGGATTGTTCATCAAATAACACATCCTACTGATAAATCACTTTCTTGGTGCCCAAAATAAGAAGATGATATTCCTTCACATATTCATAATAGCTAACATATATATAAATATTACCCTTAATTTACATTGCTTTAAGCCTTTCATCTATAATGTGTGTCCATGCATTATATCAGAAAAATAAAAAATTAAAAGCATTTGGCTTGACACAAATTTATTCAAGAGTCATATTTTGCAATACAGAGTGGGGAGTATGATTTTGGATGAAAATTTCACAGTAAATTACCTCTAACCAATATTGTGGAGGAAATTATTTGGAGTGTACCATGCAATCGGTCATTTCCTTTCGTGTGCATATTTTGTACTCAACTATACCATTTTGCTAAGGGGTAGGTGTAGGGTGCATTATGCTGAAGTTGAATGCATGCCTATTCATAAAAGTTAATCATTTGATCGTTGAAAATTTTCTTCCATTATATGTTCTGAGATGTTGAATTTTTATCTCTGATAGGTTTTCAAAAGAGCCTTGAAAATTTTGAATTACTTATAGACATCATTTTTGTTTTTTAAAAATTAGACCCAATTTCTATGAGACAAATCATCAATGAATGTAAGCATGTATTTATGTTTTTGAAAAGAAAAATTTGGAAAGAACATAAGATCACTATGAACCAACTGTAATATATCACTTTCCTGCAAGGATTTGTCTTTGTAAAATGGATCCCTATGTTATTTTTTGAGTGCACAACATAGATAAATTCTATTTTGAAATAAACTTATGGCAAACCAATAACTAGGTGATGCTTACTAAGGTCTTACAATGAGTGATAGTTGAGATGACCAAAACACGCATGCCAAATATTAATTAATTCATTATCATGTGAAATCATGACTTGTGAAGGTTGAGTGAACACAAAGTTGTCAAATTTATACAATCATACTTGATGATAAACCTTGCAAGTGGCTACAATAGTGGACTAGTCTTTGATATTTATAATGACAATGTTTATAGGTGTAAACTCAATAATTTTTCCATCCCCTGAATGTGTGATTTGATATGTGGAAAGGTGGTTCATATACAAGTCTGTAATGTGGAGAATTATTTTGAATGTGCCATTCTCCATCTAAACTCTCCCTTCACCCTCATTATAAACACATAAATATAGTCATAAGTACTTGACAATGTTGATTCCTGACACATCGTAAACCACATGACTTGTGCTAAATACATAACTCTTATTCGTCATTACTTTAAACCATGTGTGTGTGTGTGTGTGTGTGTGTGTGTGTGTGTGTGTGAGAGAGAGAGAGAGAGAGAGAGAGAGAGAGAGAGAGAGAGAGAGAGAGAGAGAGAGAGAGAGAGAGAGAGAGAGAGAGAGAGAGATTCTTTATTTATTATCATTGCTACACATAACTTCCCAAGTAAAATGTTCAAACTGCTTCATACCACCCTTAGACTATCTCCAACTCAAGATAATTATCCATGATTTTTTGGGACAGGTTCATGTTAGGCATACAAGACCTTTATCGTAGGCTTGTCCACCTAGAGTGGCCACATCCCACACCAAATAATGCCTAGTTTTTAGATTTTGATTTAATATTTTGGATGTTAATACATGATTTATAAGGTCAATTGAAGGAAATTGACAAAAAAAATCCTATAAATACACAGAAAAGGTCATTCATTATCCCCACTTTGTTCTTATCTTACATGTTATTTCACATTGAGCAAATATCAAAGTCATATTTATAGCTACTTACATATAGTCAAGGAGCACAATTGCACAATCACTCTAGGTGGAAGAATCACATAGAATTAAATTCTCTCATTGGATTATTAGATATGTAGGACATGAGCAATCATCAAGGGGTGATTTAGGTTAACTCAATCCATTATACTCCTCACTCTATTTTGTAGGTTTCAAGATTTCAAGGTGCCCTTAGGGTTTTAAGTATAAAATAAATAAAAAAGAAAAATTCATATGGAAAAAATAGAATCCTGTCAACTCAAGTTGCTCAATGGACATAGGTAGAGAAGGTTCAACACTAAGATTTATGTCACAGTCAACGTAACCAAGTTTGTAGTCAATGGACTCAAGTATCCAACATTGTTATCCACCTAGAGAAGTCCTCTTGAGGAATAATTTCAATTTTTGATTTTGATCTATCATTATAAAGTTATGCATTTTCTTATCAGTCATCAATCATAATCAACTAGGACAAGTCCACAACCAAAAGACATGATCGAACTAATCCTGAGCATTCATAAGAAAATATTTAGCATTATGATCAAAATCAAAAATTGAAATTATTCCTCAAGAGGACTTCTCTAGTTGGACCTGTCCAGAAACATTTTCAAAATTCGTTCCTAATCCTGAGCATTCATAGTCATATCCTTTGTTGATTTCCACTAATATAGTCAACATAATTATCGATTTGAGATAATTTGGTATCTTCTTAGTACTTTCAAAAAAAAATCATATTTATCTATCTCTAAAATTATAATTGTTAATTATTGTATATATTTAACATTATGATCTCTATCAAGTTTTATACATATCAGTGCAGCGTATTAACTTATTACATAACATTATGACACTGTATAGGTCTAATCTATTAAACCTATAAGTTGTTAGAGGTTGTTAAAGACTATTCTATAATAAGAGTATGTGTTTGTTATGTAGAATAGATAGGAAGGGTTAAGGGAATATCAAGATTAGATAGGGATCATATCTTTAAGTATCCCTTCAAGCTATGAATAATATAATTAATTGTGTTTTGTGTAATTCAATATTTGTATTTGTTAAATTCTATCAAATTATTTCAAAGAAAAATAAAAGAAAAAATATGAAAGGATCCAATATGATGTGATGGATCTCCTTTTATATTGTATAATTCAAAGTTTGGAACAACAAAATTGATTGGAAGAGGATAAATAAGGATTTCGGAAGCCAAAAAAAAAAAAAAAAAATTATTTGAAGTCATCATTTTACTATTTTTGTTCAACCCTAGAAAAAGAAAATTGATTTGATTATGCATGTTATGAAGGGTGTACATTATGATAGCCATTTTGGGATTTGAGACGAGGATGATTGTTAAGCGGGAGCAATAGGTGGCAATTAGTATATATCATGGTGGATATTATAGGCAAAGGGGTATGAAACTAGGTTTGGAAACGACTAGTATTATATTAGTTGAACTGTGGGAAGGAAGAGTGTCAGGGAACGAAATGGTTTTGATGTATTGGAGGAGGATTTTGACAAATTTGAGACTTTGAATTTGAACTTTGAAATATTGAAATGTATGCGAACTTTCAACTTCTAGAAACGAGAAAGGTGAAAAGGAAGGATCAATCCAATTTGACTAAAGGGGAAAAAGAGAAAGAATGCTAAGATTGTACAGTATAATTATGACAAATTATCAAAATCATATAATATATTCTTGAAAGAGAGATCCGTTATACAAAATGATAAGATTGTGCAATATAATTATAACAAATTATCAAAATCATATAATATATTCTTGAAAGAGAAATCAAATATACAAAATGATAAAATAGATATTATCTCGAAACACCGATTTTTTTTTTTTCTAACTTCAAAACTCAAATACAATACTAATATCATTTAATTTAAACCAAATTTATACATAAACAAATGTGTAAAGCCACCATAAATTAAGAGGCATTAATGTTGAAGTTGCTCATAATTAGACTTTTCTAAGTGAGCAAAGATTCCACGTGACTTTTCTAAGTGAAAGTAGAATTTGGAGAAATTTAGCTCTAATGTCTTATCACAACGACTATCATTTTCATTTGGAAACTTCTTTGGGGAAATCCAAACATTAAATACGCTTTGAAATTGCAAGCGCGTTTCTTTGGATAAGGCAGTGACAGCGTGTCTGATTTGGACTGGCCGGCGTGAATAGTCGATACACTTCCTTGTTTCAATTTCAATTTCAATTTCAATTTCAATTTTATTTTTTTGTCAGTTAAATTTGTTTTTTTAATAAAATGAAATTATTTTAATTAGGTTTAGTAGATTAGGTAACATGGTTTATTTAACCAGACCTAGAATTGACGGTGAAAAGTAGTCTTAATTATGGATTGTGGCTTGCCTTGTCATATTGAACACATGTTTCAAGCCACACACTAACTTTCGTCGCATTGAACACCAAACCCGCTAATCCACTGTGTTGGGTAACCTCACGACTGACCCACCAGAATTTAGTGTGGAAATGATGCTATCTATAGGGCTGGTTCCTGAAGAACGCATCCCAAGACCTCCCACTTCTAACACGTAGTTCCCACACTACCAAGTTATCCCCACCAAGGCGAAAAAAGTTGGATAATGTGTTTTATTTAACCGGAGTTAGAACTAAGTGTGAATAGTATCTCTATTTATGCACTGTGGCTTGTCTCGTTGCACTAAACACGAGTCTCAAGCCACCTACTGACCTCTGTCGCATTGAACACTGAACCGGCTAGTCCACCGCATTCGGTATCCTCACGACTGACCTACCAAAACCTAGTGCAGGAACAACGTTATAAAAGTAGTTAGCATGAGGAATGGACCCAAGACCTCCCACTTCAAACACTTAATGCACACACTGCTAGGTTATCCTCACCAAATCAAAAAAATTTATTTTTTAAATAAAATGATACTATTTTAATTACGTTCAAATATCAATGTTAAAATTTCAACTTAACCTTCTCTCTCAATTAAAAATTTATCGATCAAAAATTTATTTCTTTAATAAAATAAAATTATTTTATTTATATTTACAAGATCAACATTGGGATTTCAATTTAACCTTTTCTATCAATTAAAAAATTATTGTCGTGATTTTTCGCTAAGAGCCAAGCACTGAGGAGTGTCCATTTAAAAATTTATTGCTGTGATTTTTCGCTAAAAGCCAAGCACTGAGGGGTATCCGTTCCAAAGTCCCCTTAAGCATGATCCCGATGTTATCCTTTTTTAAGTGTCAAGTTTTACTAGCAACAAGAATTGATTTGAACGAACCAACAACCATTCACACTCATATATATATTTAAATGAATAAGTATTTGAAAAAATACAATCTGTGCAAAATTTTACTGCTTATCAAAACCTTTGAAACTGTAAAATCCAATTCTCAATATTTTCGATCTATAAAAGGCCAACTCTCTGGATATTTAAGTGGAGGTAAGTTTGGAAGACACAGAATTCTGCAAGTAGATAGACCCTGGTTATGGTGTCTTGATTGTAACGAGAAACGGGTACGTGATTAATTGAATAGTTGACTTGCAACAGACTTCAGTTTGGGGGCCCATGAATAGTTGAGGCAGTCGGGAGAAAAGTCAGCACCCCCAGCTGTTTGTTACCTTGTCAATTCTCTTTCCGCGTTTCGAACCCTGTATTATTCGCGTTGTCCAAACCCCAAATCGTTCCAGAAATATGACTGGCCGGCCGGTGCGACCTCAACAACGACAACTACATAATGCTTTTCAAATCCTTAGAATCGAGAATTTCAAGGTTGGAATTTTGAATTTCGTGGTGTGGAAGGAACATCCCGAAAATGTACTCATAGAAAACTTCAATTCTTCTGTTTTTTCCACGGAATGAGAGCAAGTCTGTTGGAAATTGAAGCGAAATCCACACAATATTGCGTTTGTGTGGACTTTGTGAGGGAAAAAAGGTCCATAGGCAAGGCAAAGGAGAGTGCCGACCATGACAGAAACACGGCGAAGGAAATTGCACGGGAAGCTGCTGTCATAGGATCGTGATTCAAAGCTTTGGAGGGGACGGCGGGGGTTTGGTTGTAAGAGCGACAAGTCACCTTCTGGAATATAAGAGAAGAATAGTCTTTTCCCAACCGTGTCCCGACGACTTTAGGAGCTTAAACCAAACGCCGAGGCTTGTTATACTTTTACTTTTTATTTTTTCCGTCTACCGACGAGAAATTTCGTAGTGTCTGTGATACCTGCAGAGGAAGGCAAAGGCTGGTTCTGTATAGAGAGTAACCCTTAAAGCTTCAACAAATTTCCTACAAAATGATCTAAAAAATGAACGAAAGAAAGATTCTGATAACGTCCATCAGATTATAGGACAGCAGTAACAAGTGTGCTTCTTGTAAGAACAGCTTCTTGAAACAAGGGTTAAATCTTAAATGTCCATTCTTTTTTGATGTTGAATTTTCAAATATAAATTTTGATCAACAAAATTTGTCGTTTTATCTAGTCTGGAATTTGCAGATTCTCGACTTTAAGTAGTTGTATTTAAATTCGACATCACTATACTCTGGTACTCCATACTTAGGCCATTTTATCTTTACCATTTTTTCCCACAGTTCTTTAATTATTGTTTTCCTACCTGTTTCACACTTAAGTTGATACCAGTTAACCATCAATATTTTCTGTCATCCATTTGATTTATATTCTGACCTGTTTCGCATTCAAATTGGTACAAATTACTTTTTATTTGAACCATCAATATTTTCACCGTCCATTTGATTTTTTGGAATATAAACTTTTTATCTGTCATAATCACATGTGAAAATTGAACTCCTTAAAATAATATTCCTTCTCCAATCCAAATTTACTTTATCCACATAATTACCTTGGATGCTAAGTAATGCCCCTTTGCTCATCCAATTGGTGTTTCATTGTAGAAAAGACGATGGGGTCAGGCCTGATTACAGTACGATTCTAAAGTCACTCATTCATAATATGCTTTTGAACAGCCTCAGATTGGTTAAGGACATACCAATTTCCAACATATCGTGATTAAGGCAAGCGAGATTTTTCTAGGAAAAGACAGATATTGCCTTTTTCTTTTTATCTTTTCGACTGAAATGAGATGAAGTTGGTGTTATGGTGGGAACAAGAATACATGGCGGAGGGGTGCAGTTTTTGAAAAAGTGCAGGAAACACGCAGGAAAGCTTGGGATATTATATGTGGAATTGGGACAAGCACAAAATCATTTTCCTCTTCACGCGCCTTCATTGTTCTGCAATTAGGCACGAGTCGTGAAAATCAGAGCGCAGTGATGTAGGCACTGAAAGGTTTGAAATTTATGTTCTTCCTTTCCACCAAGATCTATGAACTTCCAGACCTCCCAAAGATTTGTGTGAATCAAAATGTTTCAAGAAATTCCTGCAGCGGCTGAAGTTAGATTAGTGCGTTGCCCCAAGTGTGGGAGGGTTCTTCCTGAGATTGCTAACATTCCCGTTTACCAATGCGGCGGCTGCCAAACTACACTTCAAGGTACGCACTCAATCACTCTGTAAACGATTTTATTCATTGAAATGGAGACTCCGTTTGACCTTTCTTGATTCCGGTTAATATGCTAAATTTAGAAAACCCCACCAAAACCAGAATCACCCCTTCATTGTATAAATGCATTTAATACAGCTTTATTCTTCAATATGCAGCAAAGAATCGCGGTGGGGCAAGGAGTGCCTCACAAGTAAGTGAAACACAAGCTGAAGCAGCCCATCTGCCATCGGGAAAGCGAGAAGAGAAGTGTGCGGAAGGCCGTGTAGAGGAATCCTCTTGTGTAGAAGGGCAGAGGCAGAGGCAACGTGTGGAGGAATCTTCCCATGAATTGCAAAACCGGCAGGACAAGAAACAAAATTGGGCGAGCGAGTCGTCATGTTCAGATGATAATGGGAATGGGGGTGGGTTTTTACAAAGGGCATCGGATGTGTGTTTTAGTGGTGAAGAGGAAGAGATTGATTTGGCACAATCTCACAATTCAAGGAAGTTGCCCCTTAATCACAAGTACGAGCAGACACAGTCCATGTCTAATACACAAAATCCCCTTTATCATCCTCAAGCCAGTCAAGAAATAGTAAGGGAACACACAGTGGAAAGATCAGATGGTTCAACAGGGAGACTATATCATTCACGCATTAACAGATTGGGGAACAGTGCAAGCTCGAGTTCATCTGGGGAGTTACTCCACAGATCTCCTCACCCTCGCCAAGGTAGTCATTCCTCCACCCACTCCAAAACTCTTACCAACACTGTCTCTAATCTCATGCCGCCAACTTCATTGTCAGACGATTTAGATAGCTTGAAGGATGGTGATAAAGGATTTGTGAAACCTTCTTGGAATTCAAGACATCAGCCTGCTGTTGTTTTTCATGAAGAAGCCACTCGGGCAAAGACTAGGTCAAATGGGGCAGTGTTCAGAGAAGTACTCCTCAGCCCAGCGACAAGCAATGGGAGAGTTTTGTGCAGGCCAGTTGACGACTCTAGTACTGAGTGGGATTATTCCATTCAGATAGATAGTGAAATAGACCATCCAATGGATGCCATGGATCCAAATCCATTTGACTTGCAATCTGTGACTAAGAATAAGAACTTTGGGTCATTGACCAATCAATCAAAATTGACTCAACTTGAGATGGAATTCCAGAGAAGAGAAAGGAACATGGATTGGCAAAACCGCAGCCACCACAAATTGCAATCTCAGCTAAGGGAACAGAACCAGGAATCTAATCCTGGGACAGATAAAATGCATTATTTTCAGATTAGCGACAGCCTTCAGCCTTCACAGCATGGACAACAGAGCCAAGGTGTGAAAGAAAGACGGCCTCACTTTTCAGGTAACAAGCCTCTTGAATCAGATAGATCAGACTTTTACATGAATTCCAGAGGCCCATTACAATTCAATGAAAACTATGACAATGGAGAATTTGATTACAATGGAAATTTACCACAGATGCATGAAACTGAAATTCAAATCTTAGAAAAACGCCTGGAACTACTAAAAAAACTAGATGAGTTGAGAGACGAGCTTTCTAGGTCATGTCAAGTAGCTTATTCTTCAACTGTGCAAGCTCAACACAACATTGGCATGACTGTTGTGACCCCTGAAACTAGGCCAGTAGTGGTGGAGAGAGAGTTGTTTCGAAAAGGACATGGTGTATTTATGCCCACTGCTAAAGAAGTGGAGTCTCTAACTTGTGGGGATTACTCGGATGGATCACAGCGAAATTCGGGGCAGCTGGCATATGGACCACGAAAACAGTCCATTCCATGGGTGGAACAACACCGAATGCATCTTGAGCATGAGTCATGGCTTGGAATGATGGATGAAGAAGACATATCAAATGGATTTACATCAAAGCATATAAATCCTCAGGATTTTGGGCACAGGATGTCCCATGGATTGTATGTTGACAAAAGAAATGTTACTCCTCACAAAATCCCACAAATGTCATATTCTGGGGAACAGGGTCTCAAGCCACAGCGCCGGACTTATCATGTCTCTCATCGATCTGTCGATGAAGAGCAGAATTCTTATACTTGTAGTTGTTGTTCAAGGCATTCTTTGCAGCACCCCAGGAGCTGCTTTTCATGCCCTTATCAAGATGGACATCCTCTCCATATGCCATTACGTGTGCCACCAACTGCTTTCCACCATCAGCAGGTGCACACTGCAACTGATCACATGCACTTCAGTAATTCCTATCCTACTCATGCTCGAGCACAGGTCACTCCAAGTCATCATCATCCTCGCCCGTATCGTGAAGGGTCAGATATGCAGAGGTATAAATCAAAAGAATCTGAACTAATTCTTTATCAAGAAAAGAAATATGCACAAGAACCAGCAGCTAGAAAACGGAGGACATTGCCATGCTTACCCTTTGCAGGTGGTGCACCGTTTGTTCTTTGTGATAATTGTTTGCAGTTGTTGCTAATACCTGGAGATTTATCTCCCTCAACGAAGAAAAAACATAAACTTCAATGTGGTACTTGTTTCAGCATTTTTGTTCTCACCATTCAATCTAAGAGACACGGTATCACTGTGGCAAAACATACCGATTATCCATCCAGGTACATGCAAAAAAGCCGTTCTAAAGCTGAAGACCCTGGAATTTCAGCTGCTAGTCATGCTACTACCTCTTCTGGTAACATTCAAAATATGCTCACAAATGAAAGAGATGATGTTTCACATGGAGATGATTATGATATTTCTATTTCAAAGCCTCATTCTGCTAATGGCAAACATGATTTCCTTCAATTAGCTCCTGCTGTTCAACATAATTTGTTAAAAAGCCAATCTCTATCAAGCGATCCTCATCTTTCCATGGCCAGGATAGATGAAGGACTTCAAGATTGCGATTCCTCCCCAAAATATTTGCATGACATGAGAAGCTATGAGGCTAGGGACAGTACTGTTAAGGCTGAAGGGTCCTCAGTACCAGATTTAGCATCACCTATGGCAGGCTCCCCGCTTCACGAGCATTTTGGTTATTCTTCACCATTAGCAATGATAAACAAGTCTCATCAAGAGAAAACTACTGTTATCAGTCATCGAAAGAGTGGGGACTTGGGAAAGTCAAAGTCAAACCATTCTGATAACACTTTTGGTGGGGATCATACAAAGATGGCCAGAAGGAGAGATGTGTCAGTTTCATTGCCTCGTGTGAATGCTGGTTTGGACACCTCCAAAGATGTGGCTGAAATGGAAAATCAAGAAGATCTGTCAAAAGAATCAGGCAAAAGTTGGAACACTTCTATCAAAGGATTTTTAAAGAAGAGCTTAAAAGATTTGAAAAAGGGTAATCAAGGGTTGGAGGTTGTTAGATCAAATGTTTTTGTAAATGGTAGGCCTATACCAGACAATTTGGTGAAGAAGGCTGAGGAACATGCTGGACCTGTTCAGCCTGGACATTACTGGTATGCTGGACACAGTAGAATACTCCTTTATTTGATGGATGATTGCTGGTACTTATAGTGGTATTGAATTTTCAGCCATGGTTTGAATTGGTAGTATGTATATTAAATTTTCTGAACATAATTTATCTTTTGGATATATTGTAGAGAAATTTCACTTTTTTCTCTTCTGGATCATTCATTCAGGTATGACTACCAAGCTGGTTTTTGGGGTGTTATGGGTGAGCCATGTCGGGGCATCATACCAGTAAGTCAATTTTTCCTAATCTTTGGATTCTTTATATGGCAAGTTGTATTTCTGCATATCACAATCTTAAGAGTATAGTTCTGCATTTCGCAATCTTAAGAGCATAGTTCTTCATATCGCAATACTGACTAAAATATGTATATGTGGGGTGCAGCCTTTCATAGAAGAGTTCAACCATCCCATGCCACGTGATTGTGCTGGTGGAAAAACTCGCATTTTAGTTAATGGGAGGGAGCTCCATCAGAAGGACTTGGATCTGCTTGCTGGCAGAGGTCTACCAACCACAAAAGACAAGTCTTACCGTGTTGAAATCAGTGGAAGAGTTGTGGATAAAGCAACTAATACTGAGATGAAGAGTCTTGGCAAGCTTGCACCAACGTAGGTTACAAATCCATGCATTTATTGCTCACATTATGGTCTTCTCATTCTCATCTATAATAGTAAGACTAAATACCTAGAAACCTTGATGCACTCTTCTTTCAAAATTTTGTAGCACTAGGAGGAAGTTTCTTCTTTTCTAATGCAAAAAGAAATTAAAATTCCTAGTATCAGAAAGAAAGAAAGAAAATAAAGAAAGAAATAAATTATATTAATGTCCACAGATGACCAAAAATAGTTCAATGGGACTTGAGAATCCAACCATAAAAATAGAAAGTTCAAGGAAAGAGAATCCAAGAAACTAAAGCGCGTAAGACAAATTAATGTATTGTGCCACTAACAAAGGTGGTAATGGAACCAATACAAATAGCAATGAGGGGTGAACAATAGCCTCCAAAAGCATGGGGCGAACTTTTCTTCTTGCTAATACATAAAAATTGATTTTTGGGCACTATTGTTTTTACATTGAATATTCTAGAAGGCATTAATGGTTTCAATCACTTTCATGATGCTTTACAACTTTATTCTAAGTCAAACTTTTTCAAGTATCTATTTCGTTTATCATTGTTTTGACTTTTGGAGCATCTCAACTATGAGCTCTATATGCTTCGGGTTCATATTTGAATTCCAGCATGCAAAGGCATTTAAATATGGTTTATGCTCCCTCTTGACAAGGGCTATCTGAATTCATTTTTGTGACACAATTCATGCTTTATGAAGGTTGGCAGCTGTACATTTTATTCATTGTGAAATTAACATGCGCATGAAATTGGACTGAACTGCAAGTATGTTCACTTGCATATTGGTTCAATTGCAAACAATATGTCAGGGGTCTAGCTTGCTCGGGATAAATACCTATTCAACCACGTAACTCAGTTTGCACATTTTCCATAGAAAATAGGATCCAGGATTTACTACTTAAGACAGCTATTTATGGTAAATAGAACCCTTAATGTTGGCATTTTATTAAAGTCCTTAGTAACTTTATGTTTTTGTTTTTGAATTGTCACATTGGTTTAAATTTTTTTTATTGGGTTGTTAGTTGGTTTTTAAATTTTTCAGGTGTTATTTACCCCCATTTCCAGATCTGCATCATTTTTGTAGTTCCTACTTAAATCTTTGAATTTAATCATGGACAAAGCTTGCGGAGTTTTATATATCTTTTTTGATTATTTCAGCATTCCACTCTGTAAAGGTGATTTTATGGTAGCTGGCAGATTTAAGTTGAAGAAAGAGTCAACAACTAGCTGATAATGTAAGAATTGCCTGTAAAGTTATCTTTGCATTGTCATTGTTTGGTTATCTTTGGATATTTTTATATCTTGATGGTAGGTGCTATGGCAAATAACTCTTGACCATAGATTAGAGGTGAGGCCTTCCTTGTTTTGTAGCTTTCATTTGGAAAGATCCTTTGACTAAAAGCTACATCAATGGAGAGTGGGCTTTAGAAGTTCCAAAAGAGCATAGATCAATGTTCTTTGCATGCTTCTTTATGCCCTGTTATACCTTATCAGCCTAATCATCTTGTCTTCCTTTCTGCGTCTCGCTCCCTGTTCGCAATTTGATTTAATAGCCTCAAACCTCCAGGTGCCCAAAGCTGTATCTATTGCAGGATTGGAGGAGAATCATGGCTTTCAAACAAGCAAGGAAATTTGCACCCAAATTTACAATGAGGTAATGACCCTTTTCCAACCTCATTCAATGTTTTTACCAAATGACACTCTTCCGAACTTGCTTTGATGCCTTTGTTGAATTGTCTAAATACTCCCAGTCATGAAAATTAGAAGCAGTTTGTTACTTTGTTGGCTGGTTTCCCTCTGAGGCTATGATTAATTCAGATGGGGAAAAAGTAAGTGGAAAGTGAATGGACGGTGAGTGTTTGGTATTAGAACCTTTTTGGAGGTCTCTCTCAAATTTACAACCTTGAGCTTTGTGCTGAGGTGTTAAACAGGGTCCCAGGGCTATGTAGAAACACCTTCATTGTCTTCTTCAATTGTTATAAGGATTTCTTAGCAGAGAAACCTGCTGAGCTGCGCCTTGAATTCTTAACCTTTCCCCTCTAGTTTTTTTTCCTTTTGGAAAGGTTCCGACAGCCCAATGGCCATTTTATCTACCACAAGGACCATTGGCTAGGCTAGGCTGAATAATAAAATCTGTGTTCAGTTGAGTCTAGGTAAGGACCTGAAAGATTCGATTGAAATTTAAGAAGCAGATATATAATTATGAGATCCAGTTTATAGCTAAATGTATAAAACACCTATTTTAGATGTCAAAGGTCAAAGCATAGGATTAGAAATTGTCCTTTATTTTGAATAATGAAGCTCCTCACACCTTGTTAGCTCTTTGTTAGTTGAGAAACTAAAATGGTTGAGGAGTGATCGATTCTCATCTCTTGCAAGACTACTTGAGCACCAAAGAGATCTACGTGCCTCCGAAAATTGCAGCCTCAACTCCTTTGGCAAACAATGGGGCAGATAAAGGAAAGCACGAGTTGAGCCTTCAATGCCACTGTCCAGTCAAAGTGAAACTGTGAAAGTTGTTTGTTATATTGATTTTTAAACCAAAAGAAAGAAGTTAACTGTCTCCAACGACTTTTAGGTACTTGGTACTTCTGAAGGTGAGTAGATGCAAGCTGATACATTTTCTACGGAATAGCAGAGAACCATCGATAGTTGACACAGTAAGTGATTTCGATGTGCAACAGTCCTGCCCTAAGGATTGATTACAAATTTATCAAAATTTAAGCATAAAGAGGGTACAACTGTAGAATTTATTATCTTATTTTGGTGAGGCAAGTTTTAATGGGCAGAGACAAATGTCCAGCACCCCAAATAGATGCCTAAGTATTCAAGATATGGACTGCATCTTGAAACCAGTGACCAAGGAATGTGGGAAACAATTTGGAGATTTCCATTGGATTTTGGATTCAAGGGAGTTTTGACTATTGGCACCAAATTGGATACATAGATTGATCAAGTTGACTATTTTTGGATGGAAGAATTGACTATTGATATAGATAATTCAATCCTGGAAACCAGCGTGAACAATTAGGTATTTGTTTTTTATTCAAATGACACATTTAGGTGGAGCAGGGCCATTACAAAAATGTTTGATTCTGCTTCTATGACATGTATATATACATACATGGCATACTGAATGGAATAATCATATCGTTTGTATCAAATATTCTCTCCTCTTAATCATGTGTACGCGATTCTTTTATACTGATGATGTAATGGGTGATTGTATGTAAATATGTATCTGTGCCAGGCTTGCCAGCATATCGTATTAGAATGAACAGATCCCACCCTACGAATCGGGATTGTGTGAAGATATTGTTTGGAATGTGGTTCATGTGATGCATATCTGAAGGGATGTCCTTCTTTTATGGTGATGGAGATACAAAGTTTCAACTGTTGATAAATTTCCAAGGTGCCCAAGGAATTTGTACAGTTACACTCCTGTCTTGTAGCTTGTGAGAACTCCATATAACAACTCAAAGAACACAAACCTTGTATTTGTTTCATCTGGCTAGTCAAATTGAAGGATCAAACCATATATCATTATAGACAAGCAACATGCATCCCATGATCAGTTATAGGCATCGCCATATACATAGTCAACAATCATGTCTTGTGGGTTACAATAAATCCATATATATAGTCACCAGTACATGTGGGTAGGAGTATGAGGATGGGGTTCCTGTCCTTATATCTGCCTCTCCTAGTGACTCTAGTTGCATGCAAGTTTGGATGATTCTTTGACATAGTAGTTTCATTCGCTGTGTGTTAGTTATTGAACAAGAAAAAAATATTAGTCATAGCAGGTGTGTTGTTGAGGTTGGAATGTAAAAGTGAGGTAGATGCATTGGAGATTTATTGAGTTGTATGGTGCCAACTTATTTGTTGATCACGAGTTTTTGTTATGTCATAATTAAGGAATATTTTGTTTGAGAAATTGTGGAGAATGTGCACCCAGTGAGAATGAAGTCAAGTGCACATGCATGAATTCTATTTGACAACATAATGCAGACAATGATGGTGCAAAGTTAGTGCATGCATACAATATAAGGGTGCTAGTCATAGTATTTTGAAGACGGATGAACTCTTAGCGAGGCAAATATCGATCGAAGCATGTGCAATAAAGAGCTAGCACAAGGTTTTGCATGTAGATAACAGATGGAGTGTGGAGACTAATGAGATCAAACAGGTTGTGGTAGTGAGTGTTGGTGGGGACTAATATTGTCAAATTTGATGCAGTCATTCAACAAGAAGGTAATATTTTATTATATTTCAAAGGGCTAAAATTTAACTGGGAATACTGTTACAAATTCGGATGTGAAGTGGTGGTGGACCCTGCAGTTGACATGGCAGCAAATAGAAGAGACATGGCAAGTATATGTGGAGATTTGGCTGATGTGTTGTCTTCAAGGTAATCTCATTAGTGTGTTCAAATCCTAATAATGACTCTACTAGATACTACGGCCCCATGTTTACTCAAGTGAAAGGTCCATGACATAGAAGTTAAGAGATAGGATTAGTTTTCTAGTTCAAATGTCATGGAGTGTAGGCATTTATCAATTTAAAAATTTCAAAAGGAAAATGTCATTATATTGGAAAGTTAGTTGAAATTATATCGTCATCTCTAAAGATCCCTCCTCTAGCTAATCCTGAATTTCCTTTTGCAGCTACATCAAAGTTGAACTTAACGAAATATCAAGGAGGTTTCTTCTACACATCGTTAGTCTTTTCAGCGTAGTCCCACCAATCCCATTATTGGGTATGTCAGAAACATAAATTATGTTGGATCAAACTTATGTTTCCATTAGACTAGTTCTCACAACATTTTTCATGGAAAGAGGCTAGAGGGTGAGAAGCCTAAAGCGGTGGATTACATTCATTGTTCCTCCCCCCTCCTAACAAATGCTTACGGTGCTTGTGTATACGTAATGAAAAATGTCATTAGGGTAGTGGCTATTCATGGTGGTTATCTTGAGATGACTTTAACACGAGTAAAAATCCCACAAAAATTAATAATCTTTAAATACTTGTGGAAGCCTTTAAACAATTAACACAATACATGATTGGGTTTTAATTTGGTTAATCCCACATTGGTAAGAATTGTGGGACAAGGGTGACTTATAAGGCATCAAATGCTCCAAAATATTTGCCAATGGGGAAAGAGGCTAGAGGGTGAGAAGCCCAAAGCAATGGATTACGTTCATAGTCACAAGGTTCGGCCGAATCTCGGCCAAATCCAGAACGATCCGCATTTTTTTCGGTCGTCCGGATTAATCCGCCGGGTTCAGGCCGTTTTATTATTAAAAAATAAATATTTTAAAAAGACTTTCACAGAACCCTAAAAAACGCGGCCTCGTCTCCCTTGCGAACCCTAAAAAGCGCGATTTCGAGCAACAAAAGATTGAAAGAAGTGAGAGACTGAGTGTAGTGAGCGCGGCAGAAGATTGAAAGCTTTTTGCTTTTTGCGGCTGAGCGGCTGAACGAGGGAGCCCGGAGACATCCGACGAGCGGCTGAGCGAAAGGCCGAATCACACCAGTCGTGACCGCCACCGGGAGGTAGCCAAGTAGGGTCTGTTCTCCGCTGTTTAGCATTAGGGTTTACCAGTTTATGATTGCCGCATTTAGCTTTAGGTTTACCGTTTAACTTTATGTTATTATTATAATTATTTAATACTTTTTATTATTTTATTTTTATTTTTATTAATATATTTTAAATTATTTATTTCATATTTTACATTTTTTTATTATTACGAAATACTAAATATATTATTTAGTATTTATTTTTATATTTAATATTATTTAGTTTGTATTAATATTTTTCATTTATAATTAATAAAATATAAATGTAAATAGCATTTTTATTTTATAATATTAATTTTAAATATTTTTAATTTTTTTTAAATTTAAATTTTATTAAATATTTTTAATACAAATATGATTTATATTTTATAATCTTAATATTAAAAAAATTATTTTTTATTTTTTTAACTTGTATTATATATCTTTATAATAAATTTAAACTATATTTAGGTTTATATTTTATAAATTATAATTATAATGAATATATTTATTTTTATATATATTTTAAAATCTAATTTTATTATATAATATTTAGTTATTTAGATTTATCTTTTATAAATTATAATTATAATAAAATTTTTTATTTTTTGTATTTTTTAAAATTTATATTTTATTATATAATATTTATATTTATCTTTTATAGATTATAATTAATATATATATATATATATATATATATGTATATATATATATATATATATATATTTTTTTTTTTTCAAATTTAAATTTTATTATATAAGTCATACTCAGATTTTATTTATATTATACAAGTCATTATTTTATTTTATATTATATTTTGCTATCTTTTAATGTAATTCAATTTTGAAACTCATGCGTTTCTCAATTTTGCAAGTGTCAAATTAATGTTCATTCTTTAGTAGACTTAAATATTTTGCATTTATACATACATACATATATATATATAACCGAATTTTTCCGGATTTTTTCCGAACCTTTTCAAAAAATTCCGGATTCCGCATTTTTTCCCCCTTCCGAACCTTTCCGGATTTCCGAACCTTGTGACTATGATTACGTTCACCATTCCTCGCCCCTACTAACAAATGCTTATGGTGCTTGTGTGCTAAGTGGATCTCCTTGCCTTGTAATTATTACATAAAATATGTGAGGAAAAATGTCATTAGGGTAATGGCTACACATGGAGGTCATCTTGAGATGAAACACACAAGAGTAAAAATCCCACAAAAATTAATGATCCAACATTATTTGTGTTTGAGAAGGGATGAAATGGACTTGCTGCGGGGGGCAGGACTCCCTTTACATCAAATTGATATTGAGAAAGCCTATGGTCATATTGAATTCCAGCTATTTGTTTCATAGCTTTTATCTGGGCTGCAGATCCTAACTCTGGATAAGGAAAAAATCTATGGTAAGAAAAAAAGGGTGAGGCAAATAGCCTTGGGAATTGAAATAAGGGATAATAACAATGATAATTTGGTTATTCTTTAAGCTCCAGGATTTAGTCATGTATCTTAAATGTTGTGGAAACCTTGTTTTTTAATGCTTTGGCCTGTCTCCCCAGTAATGGAGTCAAACTGGGGGAAGTGGGGTTTGTTCAGGTCCATTTTTTAGGGTTGTTCCTTAGCTCAAACTTTGCATGTGCCATTTGCAGAAGTGATGGGCTATCTGCTTGCTCTTAAAGTAACTTAAGGAAAAATATCCCAAGTCAGTTAGCACTAATAGTATCCCTCCAATCTGTGACAGTAAGACCATAATACATGTATCCCTTATGAATCAGGGAGCAAAAATGCAGATTTCCATATCCAGCAACATCACAGATTCACACATAAGAAATGATGGCTGCAACTATTAACAAGTCAGGAGCAGCCACCAATGTTTTTTAGGACATAACTACCATCCGAAGTGGCACAAAGGAATCCCTGGAGCTGAGTCAGGGACTATGCATGAAAATACAAGACTTGATGCAATCTATCAGTGATGCTGTGCCTTGGCAGACTGGAACTGTCACATGAGTTCTTGGGCAGTCTGCGAGCAACTTTCACAACTTTCCCCCTAGACCCTCATTCTACCAGTAACATGGTGACAGCATTGTGATCAAATTATGAGACACTTAGGTTTCGTGGCAGTAAATAAAGCTGCTGTGCTATCCAATTTCCCAGCAGCACAAGGTAGCAAAATCTGTTTAATGATCAATCGGAGATTATCTTCTTGATGAATTGGAGTTTAGTATTCTTTTAGGCACAGATCCCTTGTACAGGCACCTGACAACTTCACAACAATAATGGGCAGCTTCTTCTCGGTATCCATGTAGCATCTCAATTGACTGCAAAACCACAGTTTAAATAGTCAGCTTCGATCCCTAGTACTAGGTAAAACACTTGCACAGTGTAGTTACAGTTTAACTTCTTTGATGTCATACTACTTTTGACCAAGCAGATTTTTCTTTCCCAGTTTTAAGAATCTGCAGTTAAGATAGTTGAATGTCTTGGATATTTGCAAAGCCGTCAAAATGAGTACGCTGAGTTGTTAATGCTTGGCTTGGCTTGAAATAGTGATGAAACATTTTTTAGATCATCAAAGCATTCTTACTTCTAAAACATTTTTTCACACCCTGTAATTATGATTGAGTAATTATGGCAGTTAAAGCTGTTTCATAATTTTCAACCATCATTAAACTTTTTTTGTGAAGAAATACATATTATATTTCCGTCAAAGAACAAATGATTTAATTAGTTGAGCATTATGATTACAAGGAAAATCTCTCCCTGCATAGGCAAGGAAAAAATAGCACCTGGGCCTGCACCACAATAGACAAATAATTCACTTCCTTCCTAAACCACTCAAGATTAGCTTGCACAATCAAAGCTAAATCTTGTTTAGAAAGTTACAACTTCCCCAAACTGAGTGGGAAGGTATCTTCCTAAAAAGTAGCTTTGCATCTTGTCCTCCAAAGGAAATTGATCACTGCCAACTGAATTGTACACTGTAGACTCTTGCAGCTGTCGTTGAGCATTTAAGAATCCCCTAGAAGATGTTCTTGCCAAGAGAGAATGACAGCATAAAGGAAATTGAATTCAGCTTGTAGTCAACCCCAAAACCCTCTAGCTGTTGAACACTTCCAGAAGATATGATCAACTGTTTCCTATTTCCTACACAATGCAAAAAGCATCTGTAATACACACCTTACTCAACTGTGCTTGGACAGCTAAACCGTGATGCATTACTAGCCATCCCAGCACCTTTCACTTGTTTTGTGCTATTGCCTGTGTAAACATTTGAATTGATGTATTTCATTGAATTGAAATGTTTTGCATTTCATGGTTGCAAAACAGAAAAAAAGTGCAGGATTATTGAAAAGAGAGGTTATCTTTGGAAGAGAAGCAATCGAGGATACATATGACAGAGAGAAGAATGTAGGTGAATCACCATGATAGATGATTGTAGAAGAAAACAGGATTCATTTTACATCAAGAAGAGGAAGATGAGACTATGGATCACTTTGCAGAACTGTCCCAAATATGTATACAAGCCTCTTCTACATTTCCGAGTCTTTGCTGTGATAACCCTCATCGGGGTCAGATGTGGTTCAATCCATGAACATATCTGAGAAGCTTGAGGTCGAAGACTAGTAAAGTGCACATTTCACAAATTCTGTATGCAAGACAGTATCAAAGAGTTGATTATATACAAGCCTCAATTCTATCATTTACATTTGAAGAGTCTCACCATCTCAATGACATGATGATATAAAAATTTCTACAAATCCTGTCTGATATAATTGCTACTTGACAAAATCTTACCTACATACATAAATACCTGCATCTTTGCACATCGATTTCACTTTTCCATGCTAGTGTTTGCAGTTCATAGCTTAGGTTATTATTCTGATGCATTTCCATGCTGCTCTATATTCTTACAAGATAATAAAGTTGAAATGTAAAAATCAAAGTTATAACTATTGGTCATAATATCATACAGAATAAATCTGAAAATGAAATCTGTGTACACTGTATACAAACTTTCCATGCATTTTTTTCTTTCCTTGAAAACTCTATATTTAGCAGCTGCGTCGTGTTGTTTGCTGCAGGCTTGAGAGAAAAGGTCGTGGAGTTGGCATGCGTACCCCCAGGAAAAGGTCATAACTGATAACCATCTTTGAGCATCCACATTCTAGTCAAAGGGTGGACTCTTCTCTTGATAGTGCGAACAAGGCTGGGAGGAAATCTACATACGCTAATTAGGAAGAAAGCCTTAATCACAAATAGTTGGAAAAAAAACTTGAAAATGACTAGTATGGAACTATATACAGAAGCAATCAATTCCAGAGCAAAGGACGTACATCATTCTGATTCTTTCAGGTAAATTAATTGATCTTTTTAATTAATTTACTCTATTTCTGGCAAGTGCAATACTTTATTGGGTATATTCATTGTACAATCCAAATGTAGATAATTTACAGTCAATAAATGAAGCTGGCTGTTTGTACAGTAAGATATAAATTTTTCACTTCCGGATTTAAGGAATGAATGACTCCTGAGGATAATTTTCTTGAAAGAAACATGTCTGAAACTATCCCTTAAAATACTTTGCCCCCCTTATACTCTACACAAATTATTCTTTCAGGTAAGTTAATTAATCCTTTTAATAAATTTACTCTATTTCTGGCGAGTGCAATACTTTATTGGGTATATTCATTGTACCATCCAAATGTAGATAAGTTACAATCAATAAATAAAGCTGGCTGTTTGCACAGTAAAAGGATAATTTTCTCCAAAGAAACATGTCTGAAACTATCCCTTAAATACTTTGTCCCTTATACTCTACACAAATTAATTTTAACTCCCCAAATTCATGTTTCTAAATTAGGGGGAAAAATACCTTCTTTTAAATAACTTAATTTAAAACCTCACTTTATATATAATTTTTGTTACAATATCGATGGCTTCAATTTTCATCTGCAAAATCTATATCAAAGAGCAAGAAACAGGCAAAACTTTGAGAAAAATATGCAAGTACAGATGGACTCCTGAGGAGCATAAGAATCATGAAGTCCGTGTATACTATTTCCATTTTTTTGGTCAAGATTTTCTTGAAACAAATATATAGTATCTCAGTTTTGTAGGTCTTCATTAGAAGCTGAAGTCATATTAATCTCTAGGATTAGAAAGTATGATTGTTAAATAATCTGACACAGGAATCTTTATTCATTCTTGTTTAAGTGTTACAGATTTATTGGGAATTGTATAACAGATTTAAGCTCCTGCTTCCTGTTATATGTATGTGCGCACCTATCCACACCTACCCACACCAACCCACAACCCCCCTAGACACTCACAGAGAGGATGTATTTTGTAATATGGCCCATGGTAGATATACGTGCCAACTTTTAACCAGATTGAAGCATCCGGGCTTATAAGTACAGTAGTAAAGCAAGGCTAATTGGATTCCTGAGGCCTATAAGCCAAACTGACCAACCCTTAATTCTTACACTGTCCTATTACATATTTATCCATACTGTTACCAGCTTAGTGGATTTCAGTTTAGCCTACCCATAGGCCAAAGTTTATTTTGCAGTGTTTGCGAAAAGGGTTCCATGCATTTGTAATTCTACATGGACATTTTATGTGGCATTCGAGCAACAAGTCTACTGCAAAGGGTGACTTTTTTCTTGTTAGACACAACCCATTTTAGGTTGCTTGTAGGACACGAGGAGGTTTTGAGAAGAATCAACTACAGGAATGTTATGGCCGCATTGCAAGCTGCCCTACAACAATCATCTCCAAAGGTTGGTTCAGTTGAAAACAGTCTTTATAACTCCAATTTTTAGATCATTCATTAGGAAAATCCCCTCCTACTTCCTGAAGACCTACAACAACTAGAAGAAGAAAGGGTCTTCACAAGAAAGGGTTGTCACCATAGGGCCTTTGGAAGGTACGGGGTTGAAGCGACAGGGTTGCCAATATACACAGTTCCATGAATGATGTTAAGCCTCAGTGGACTAGTTACCGAGCTTCAGGACTTAAGGCTGATTGAAATGCCCCTTGTTGTTGCTGTAATATTAAGATGATTTCATACCAACATAAGCCTAAAATTTCAAGACAACAGCATAGAAGTGCACGTGCCACAGTTAAATGGCATTACCGACAAAAAAGCTCCCCATTTTGGACCGTAATCTTGAACATTATTTCTTAATTAATCTTTAGGAGGATTTACTTCAAGGCGATATTTTTGGACATGTTGCATACAAAAACAGTAGATGCATTCGGTTCTTCATTTTTCTGATCTCATACTGTGAAGATGGACACACATATTGTGTCCGAAACGTTGGTTTTAAATAATCACAACATGATGAATCCAGAAGTTTCTTCAAACTGTCATCATCATGAAAATCTGCATAATATAAACAGTAGATGATTATTATGTTGACTCAAAACATTGATCCACAAAGGCCCCATTGAGGAGGCCATCTTGGAATTTAGGGGGCTTAAAATGCTGATTTGAGGAATGTCTATGAATTGATTGAAACTGATCTTTATTAATGGACCCATCCAATGTCTTGAGATAAATTTGAAGGCTCTTTGGCCGAAACAGTTGATGGGGATGGGGATGTTTATTTTCCTGAAACCTGCGATGAATCATATGTGCATTCCAAAAAAGAATTCAGCATGTTCTAACCAACAATTTAACATAAGCAATTATGCAGGGTGGCTGTGCTACTCACTGGTTTCTTGAAATAAATTTGAATGGAGCAATCATTTATGACCTTTTATATGTTGCAGGTACTAGCATCTTGCCTTGTCCTAGATTCACTAGCCTTTTGTAAACCATTTTTTTTTTTCATTTAGGAGAGTGAACTTCAGGAGTGGGTATTGGCGTGGTACTTATGCAAGAAGGTAGGAATAAATTGCATGTAATAATAGGAAATTGACAGATTGAGAACACTTTTGTTGTTCATGGCCAAGAGATGTTTGGAGTGTTGCATTAACTTCAAAGTGTATTCAATTTCTCCTAAGTGCCCCATCTCTCTCTCTCACTCTCTCACACACTGACTCTCTCTCTCTCTCTCTCACACACACACACACTCCAAAACATATTGAAACCTTTAACAGAAATGGGCAAGGGGCAGATTTATAACTTTGATATTGGTTAACACAAGTGAAAACTAATCTAGATATTGATGCTATGTCAAGAATAGACATCTTCTTGTGAACACTGTACCATTGAGATGAATACTTTCTCAATGGTGAGCACTGATTGTTAAATGGAGTTGGCAACATTGCTAGCTGATGAGAAGCATCTTAATGGGCCAAATAATGTGTGCGTTGAAAGATGGGTGGTTGTGGTTGTAGTGTGGGGATAGAATTGCTTTAAGTTTTAATTTTAATAAAAAATGGAATATTTTGAAGGATTGTTACAGTCTTCCTCCTTTGTGGCATGTTGTTTGTATGAAGAGATCTTAAGATGATGAATTTATTTTGCCATGATATGAAAGTTGAGAAGAAGAAATGTGCATTTCAATTGGATTTATGCTTGCAGGTAAAAATTAGGCCACAATTGGTCCGGGCTTTTTGTATGCATTGCCCATCCCTAAACAATTGGAAAAATATAACATTGATTGCATTGCTGAATTACCCAAATGTTAGTTTAAGGACTAAATCCATGTCATTGGCAATTGGATTAAGCAATATGTTTGTTTCATGGCTTTAGATACAAGGTGCAAGATGAGTCAAATTGTTCATCGCTTCATAAAAACCTTAAGTTGCATGGTATCTTGAAGACATCGTAAGTAGCAGAGATGCTTTGTTTCTTAGCAAGTTTTAAATTGAATTCTATAGACAGGTTGGTACTATGATCCTCTCTCGCTACCAGCTCTTGCCCTCAATAGATAGATAAACAGTGTTAAAACAGGATTGGAGGGGTATTTTAGTGTTATTTAGTTACTAACAGACCCAATGTTTTGAATGACTTCACTTAGCAGGGAATCAATAAAGTAGGACATCCGATATACCATAACTCCATAGCTATGTCACTTTTTATGGTATTCCAAGGTCATGAAGCCATGTTACCAGTTGTTTGGAGCTATGATGACTGTTTTATGCCAACTGTTCATGTCTTCTTGGAGCACAGCTGCATAATTAGTTTATAGAGAGCTTGAAGAATAGGCAAGAAATAATCAAAATGAGAGTAGAAAGGAACCGGAAATCATCAGATATAATGCTACTGACTTGGTGTGTTTGGGGTTACTATAACATAGTAACTTGAAGAATAGTGGGGACAAGAACTTATCATTTTTTCACTGTAGAAACTGATTAAGAGGGTAGGAAAGGTCAGTAAGTTGTCAGTTCGAACTAAAGTCCTTCATGAAGCTACATATTACGTCTATCACTTCAAATTACTAGGCGGCAACAATCTACCAATATCAGATCTGTCTCCTCTTGATGACAAGGGAAATGTGGTTGTAACTTAGATTATGTATTTGATACTTGTGAAAGGAACCTGTGCAGTAAGGTATTTATTGAATATTTGAAGAAGCATTTGATAGTTGAAGGTATCTCTAGGGAAGTAGATGACATTTTCAACAATCTATAAGCTTAACATGCTTTAAGGACGAAGCATATGGAGAAGGGAGGAGCTGTAATGTTTCTGTAGTTGAAGAATACTTCTATTTCTAGAATCATAAAATTTCAAAGTCTAGAAAGGTTCGCTTTTTAAATACTTGGAGCGATTAGTGCGTGCATGCCTGTGTCCGTAGGGAGGGGAGTTTTATTTTTCATGTTTAACATTTCACTTATTGAACTTACAGTTTTATATCATAGTTCTGTCACAAAATTGCTTACCTGGACGCTCTTCTGAGCATAAGAGGGTTTTACCAACATATAATATTGTGAACTGTCCAAGACTCCATCCATGGCTTCCAGTCATTTGGACAAAGGCCAATTGTTGAACAGAAGCCGAAACAGAAGCCGAGAAAGCAATCATGTATCTAAAATGCTAAATGAAAGTTACGGGAAACCAAAACTCAAGACACTATATTTGTTTTGCCACAAGTTTCATTTATATTTACCGATTCGGGATTGATTTTTGTGGCTGCTAGGCAACTATTGGCCCATCCAACTAGTGGTGGTGTTCCCCTAAATGGTCGCAACATGCCAATGTATACATGCTTTTATGGTTTTCATATTTCTTTTCTTTCCAAATTTGATTCTAAATGGTTTCTACCAAAATTGACGGTGCAAAATGATTAGGAGGCACAATGGATGGCTTAAGTTAAAATTTACTTCATTCTCAGAAAACTTATAAAGAACATTAGGCCTGTAAATAGTGCGTAGATCTATTCAATTAGGGTTTGCTAGAAAATTTCACCTTCTTATGTATAGTATAGGCTTAAGACGATGAGTAAATGAATATGATTGATTTAAGAATAAGAGTAGGTAAGATATGCAAATGGAATATTTTCTTTTTGCATGCTTATTGCTTAAAATTCAGCTGACCATTTATTTACTGTTGTTGCAGGTTTTATGGAATATGTTTATGATTCAACAATTACTATTTCGTTTATTCAAAATTTTATGGGTTTGGTTTGGTTTATTGCTCTTGTATAGCATGCAAATCTCTCTCTCCCCTTCTATCTTAACGTTGCAATGCCATTTTGAATCACCTGTAATCCATAAGAGGTTTTGGCCTTGACCATTTCATGTCCCGTAAAGGACAATTGCAGACTGCCCACACATTCATTAGGGGCCTGGTGTAATATGTTTGCATATAAGGAAATAACAGTAACGTGTTTGTGTTGTAGCATATCATCCTTCTAATTTAATATTTATTGAAAATATTGCTTGACAATATTACATCAATAACTCTATGATGGTTTGATAGTGACCTTTTTGTTTCTCCCAATATAAGGCTCTTCATAACTATTTTCTAGTGATGATTCCAACAAACATGTGTCCAATTTATTGTGTTGAATGTTGCAAAAACAAAGTTAAAAGATTAGATAAGTTCAAAACTTCTTTCTGGAGACTGTTCAAGCTTCCAATGTTGTGAGATCTATATGGTTTCAATGTTGTTGGATCTAGATGCAATTTGTATTCATATGGGCAATAAAATATAATTTTCTCAAAATAGCTGAGTTAGATACAAGACGTGGGGCCCACCGTAGAGTAGGAGCAGATGTGTTTGTTGCATAAAGCCAAATTTACTCTAGCTGAATACGGACCATAAACTTAGATTTCAAAAGAAGCCATTCTCCCACTTTTTTTTCTTTTGAAATATAACACTCAACAAAGATAACGTTTTGATGGGGATTCAATTAACCTATGGGGAACACTTTCTAGTGACACTTTAAACATTGGTTGTATAATTTACGAAATAAAGGTTTGTTTTATTCTTACCCAACAAATTATTAACAAAACCTTCGATATTAAGGAATGCAATTAAAATATCAATTTGGTCATATGAACTAAAGAATTGCAAGGTACCATATAATTGTAAGTCACAATGAAGAAAACTAAATTATCATTCTCAATGCAAAGTCTAAATGTAAAAGGGTTGATTTTTTAGTTCTCTCATTTTGTAGATAACAAACTCAAACATTGGCAGTGTAGAAATTAATGTGTGGAGCGTCCTCATTCATGATCGAAGGTATTTAATCATTTTATCTTGGAGACCACTTACTTCATTGATTGAGCGCATATAGGTCTTTATGTTAATCAAGTGCAATTGATGGAGGAGCTTGAGGAACTCAATCAATGAATTCAATCATACATTCGGTGCACTTCAATCAAAGAAATGAATTATCCCAGTTGAAAGTGGAGACACTAACATGTAGTGTGGGCCTACAAATGCCCTTGGGTTTATGGCAATTTAGTTTTATTGAACCTTGTATGATCAGAAATGCATAGCATGTATTGCCCCTCTTGTTTTGAAGTGGCCTTCTTAAGAAACATTGGCTTAATCCTTGTTTGTTGGCTTTTGTGCATGCAATCTGAATTCAAAGAAACTCTAACTCCCTGTGTCGGCTACACATTGTAACTTTTCTGTCGTTGTTTCGTCATGATAAATATTGGAATGGATCTTCTTTCTTGTTGAATAGGTTTTGAAGTGCTTACTAGAAGACATTAGACTCGTAAGACCCTTAAAAATACACCATGGATTGATATTCAATAAACGTTTAAGGCTGACAAATGCAGAAAGGCTAAGATTGTACAAAGTGTAGAATCCTAGGAGGCTCAAAAACATTTGAAAGTTGCTCAACGATGTTTGAAAATGAGGGATCCAAAACACCCACCCATAGACAAATGGCTCAATTATTTATAAAATAAAATAACACTACATAATTGCCAAGGAGCTATTTTTGACTATCTAAAAGTAATGACTTTTATGTCACTTTATACCCATGGGGGGAGCGGAAGTTAATTTAATTCAACCAATCATGCAAACATTATTTTATTGAATCTTCTTTGAGACATCTTCAAAGGTGGTTCCCTCCTTAAGCATGTCTTATCCTAATTTTGAAAAGGACATTGTTGAGCAGAAAACTGTCACAAAATTTTAATTAAAACTTATCAAAGCGGGCCCAAGGATATGGGCGCCAAAATCTTCCCTTCACCCAAATAATGGGTGTCATTAATTGACAACCTTCTTTAGCTCTTCTGGCGTTTCCTTGGTGCATAGCAGCTACCTATTTGACACAACTATCCAACATTGGTAATATTTAATAAAATATTGTATTGGCCCCTCTCATTTTAACAACTCATTCTTAGGCCTTGCCTTTAAATCAGTCACTTGTCCACTTGCAACACTAGGTGGTGATTTCTACCTAGTGTTGAGTGCAGGGTGAAACCTTTAAATTGCACCATTCCTTTGACTCAGTGTGTGCTAAATTTAGAGCCTTGTTCATAAAAATAGAGACAAAACTTTCAAAGTGTAGTAGGACAAGGACGTCATTCTAAGAGCCTTCATTCTCCTATGCGCCATGCAATCCCTCTTACCCTTCTTTTTCATTAATTTGATTTGAGAATTTCTCAATGCAACTAAAACCAATTGTCCTAGCGAAGGGCTCTTTGGGTCATAAATGGATATTTATGTCTCTCTTGAATTTATCATCCTTTGATATACATATTTAAGTTTGTTATACTCTCAGTTGGGAATTGAACTCTCAAAAGCATGTTTTCCTTGACTTGTTTGAGCTAAAAAATATGGTATGGTTACATTCTATGATAGATGCTTGAGACAATTAATGTCAAGGTTTACTAACCTCTGTACATGAATAGGGTGTGAAATTTGAGATTTTGGTAACTTACTACTCTTGTTATTTTATTGAATTGTTTAACCTATAGATTGATTAAAGAGCATTTGGATTTCAGGAAATGTTATTGCAAATACTACTTTAGATATGGATATGATTAGAAGGGAATGATAACTAGAATGAGATGAGCGTAGATGGTTACACTCTTATGTTAGTAGGCATTATAGGGCCCATAATCCCTAAAATTGAATGGGAGTATGTTCTTGTAGTGTGCATTGTATCCCTAAATAGAGATAAAAATTGAAATGATATAAAAACCACATTGTGAATGCATTTTGAACATGTTTATGGCTTAGTTATACTAAATATAGATAAGGAAGAATGCATTTTTAGCATATATTATGTTTAATAAGTTTGATTCTAGTATGGTTACCTTAGAAACACCAATCACACTCTTAAAATTATTTGAATTCTTTCTATGATTCCTTAATTTAATGGCATTCTAAGTGTTAATCAAATATGATTTATTCAACTAACAAAAAATGAATTACAATGATGTATATATAATCTTAAATATGCTCATAATAGTCCTACTAAATAAGACGAGCAAATAAACTAATAACAATTCGAAATCTCCTAAATACAAACAATGACTAACCAATAACTAACAACTAATTTAAAATAATATGTGGTTTGTTTTATAAGATAACAACCATGTTTACATAATAAATTAACTATGATTAATTAATTTATTTTAACATTCCCCCCTTAATTCAATATAGTTTGGAGACTACAAGAGAGAGAACCTCTGAATGCTTCAAACTTATCATGTGCAAGTGATTTCATGAAGACATCTGCACACTGATCTTGAGTGGGGCAATACTCGAGCTGGATATTGTGTTGTTGAACATGTTTGCGTATGAAGTGGACTTGAACTTCAATATGTTTAGTGTGTTCATGAAACACTGGATTGCGAACAAGTTTAAGAACAACTTGATTGTCACATTTTAGAATTGTTGGCTGAGTCTATGGAACTTCCAATCCTTCTAGTATGCGTCATAGCCATATCGCCTTGTAAACAACTCCTTCCATAGTGCAATATTCTACCTCAATCGAAGAATGAGAAACAAAGTTCTGCTTCTTGCTCCCCCATGAGATCGGACCGGATCTCAAAAAGAATACAAATCTAGAAGTGGATTTTCTGTTATCAATTGAACATGTATGCTTTGCATTTGTGTATCATGTCAAGAACTTATCATTCTTCTTGTATGCTAGGCCATAATCTATTGTTCCTTGAATATAATGCAATACTTGCTTAGTTACTGAGAAATATAGTTGATAGCATAGTTGATATCTGTCTTAGTGTATGTGAGGTAGATGAGATTCCCAATCAACTGGTGATAAGGAGTGGCATCTATTGGCGGTGATGGATCTGAGCGAGATAGTTGAAGTCTTGTCTCCATAGGTGTAGCCATTTGTTTGCAATCCATCATTTGAAACCTCTAGAGTAATGTCTTGGTATACTTCATCTGAGACACGAATTGTTGGGAAATACGGAAACACAATTGATTACCATGCACAAGCAACTTAAATATGCGGAATTAAACCAGAATCACAAGTAACTAGAATTCAGAAATAACACAAAATATGAGAGACAATACCCAATTGTATTAATACTCATCTAGAAACAAATACAATAAAGAAGATGCCACTTCTTCACACCTCTCAGAGGCTTTCCACACCTCAAGTGTACAGTAATTCTTTCCTCAAAGCTCTCTCTCTTACGGTCCCAACACACAACTCAAACACAGAGTTGGTGTTCACCTCCAACCAGTCAATATCCACTACTGCTAGTACATCAGTGCTCCACGCACTCCACAAGTGCTCCACGCACTCCAAGTAGATCTCCCCTGAACTTGCAACAACCTGCAACTCAAACGATCTTACTTATGGAAGGATCTATTTTGCCTTCCTCTTTGCTCAATAACCGAGTACACACCGTACTCCAAGTAGATCTCTCCTGATCTTGCTACCTTTTGTGTTGCTGTCCTCCCTGATCTTGCACACTTGCAAATCAATCTGGTTCTGCACACCTGTAACTTTGGATTTTGCACACACATACACCTGCAGATCAATGATCTTACTTACCATGCAGATCTCCTAACGTAGTCATGCACCCCTGCTGACCAAGATCCTACACACTTGAAAAACCCTTCTGATTTTTCAAAACCAGCACCCACACTTGGCACTGCTGTGGAACTAGGAGGAACACCCTTGCTCACTTCACACACAGAAAGAGCTAACTTTGCTCAACTCAAACTAGCACACATTACAATACAACGCATGAGTCTATTATATAGATCTCATGCAAACAATAATTAGACATCTAATTACAATAATTAGATCCACAGCTTCAAGTCTAAAATTGACTCTCAACATGCAAACACTCGGTTCGTTAACTAACTGTCCGTGAACTGGCAGTTCTGAATCGCATAGGCGATCGACGTCGGCCCCTGTCTGCCTAGAGGTGATCGACGCTCGCTGACTTCTGACCAATGTCGGTTGCTCTTCTGTCTGCACCCTGCCGACGTTGGTTGCCCTGACTGACGCCGGTGTCTGTGACACTCAGCAACCTCCTCCCCTGTTTGCATCAGTGAAGCTTTTAGCTCCACAACCTAACAATCTCTCACTTGGAGATAAACAGCTGCACTGTACATGTCCATGTATCCCGTCTAATCTGTTTCCTGGCTTGTATCCCTCTTCAAGATCAATTTTGAAGACCACCCACCACACAACTTGTGGTGCACCTCCTGTCATCCGAGTACCCTGCCACATCCGAACCTACAAACCCATGTAGTGAAGTCCTGAACTTGCATAGCATGAATCCTTTCTACTGGTCTCTCTTAGATACCTGAAAACCCACTTCCCCGAATTGGCTTCTAACTCTCTGACAGCTCCCACTGCGTGGGCAAACTCAGGTCTATACCAGACCTCATGTGATTTCGGACACTGAACTGTCCAGCGCTTGGTGTGATCCGGTTCTGCATCCTGCGTATTGAACCTCGTTAACCCCTGATTCACATCAGCTCCCACTGGAGACAAAATCAACCTGTGATCTTCCATGTCTCTCATGCCAAAGAATTTCGCTGCTCTAAATTCCTCATGACATGCCACTGAACTAACCTTACCCTTAGCTCAGCAAAATCCTGTATGTACAAACCTGCTAGCTAGCATACCATCCACATACAGTAACATGATAATGTTGCAATCATCATCCATCTGGTAAGACAAACACAATGGTTACACTGACATTGATTAAAACCATGCTTTGTCTTCCACTTGTCAAAACTTGTACCATTGTCCTGCAGCTTTCTTAAGACCATATGACCTGGCCTTCTGTCTCACGTATACATTCTCTCTATTCTTTAACTAAAGTATCCATTCGTCTTTCAGTGCTTTCATACCGACTGACAACCCTACCAAATCTCTCGTTTGGTTCTGCATCCTGTTTATGCCATGCTCCCACTGTTTCCTGGATCTTTCCTGTTCTGCAGTCAGCAACTAGTATAAAGAAGAGGAACAACGAATTTGAGGCTTACTTACACTTTCAGTCCTCCCCATGGGCGTTTGAGACTCCTTGACAGCTTGTTGTCCATCCAAAATTTGTTACATTGACCGACCTCAGTCAATACACAGTCTGCATCCGATCGACGTCGGTTCCATGCGCCTGTCCTGACTACCGACCCAACCGACGTCGGTCTTACTGTCGTCGACGTCAGTCCTCCTGACTGATGTCAATCTTACCCTGCCCGACACCACCGGCTCTGGTCTGCACATGATCGACATCGGCACTTATCTGTTCGACGCCGATTTCTCCTTACCGACGCCAGTACCTGTGTTCCTGTGTGAGTGATGACTTTTTACCCGCGAGCTTTCTTTGAATCAAATCTCTGTCCAAACTACTCTGCTCAGAGTTACTCAGCGTTCTCCACTGATCTCTGTCCGTCATCTCCTCCAAAAACACCAAGGGTTTTCAGTTCTTAAGTCTATCAAATACATCTGACTTTCTGTTAAGAACATGCATCTCCTTCTTGCTCATATGACCAAGCCTACAAAGCCACGTCTCCGCAACAGAAGAAGAATCAGTAATATAAGTAGATAGATAAAGCATACCTACTTTCTTACCACTAGTTAATTCAAGTGCATCCGCTGTGAGAGTTTTTATGCATCTCTCATCACCCAATTTTCTTGAAAAAATTAGCCACAACTTCAAGACTGGGGCCTGCATGACCTCCTTCAACACCCATGTGTTGGCTGCCTGTAATTTTAGCTTCACTTCTCCTTTGCCAACCATGTGACAAGGCTCACCAACCCCTCTACTTGGGGTTGCATGGAAAGAGGCAACAGAATCTATAAACCAAGATTCTACTTTATCCAAAAAACATCCCAGAGCATCCTGTGCAACAACACCTCCAATATCTACTTCTTCAGTTCCTTCATGTTGATCTGCTACCAACCAACAATCTTTCTTTACTTGCTCTTTCTTTTCATAACACCGTAATTGATCATTTGTGCTTTTCAATTCCTCTATTCTTAATGTACTTTTTTCTGCCGTTGCTATACTCCCACTCAATCAGAAATGCCTGAGAGTGACCTGTAACCAAACACAAACCTGCTCTTTGTAACCTTAGCTCTGATACCACTTGTTGGAAAATACGGAAGCACAATTGATTACCATGCACAAGCAACTTAAATATGCAGAATTAAACCAGAATCACAAGTAACTAGAACTAAAAAATAACACAATATGAGAAACAATACCCAATTGTATTAATACTCATCTATAAAAGAATACAATAAAGAAGATGCCACTTCTTCTTCACACCTCTCATAGGCTTCCCACACCTCAAGTGTACAGTAATTCTTTCTTCAAAGCTCTTTTTCTTACGGTCTCAACACACAACTCAAACACAGAGTTGGTGTTCACCTCCAACCAGTCAGTATCCACTACTGTCAGTACACCAGTGCTCCACGCACTCCAAGTAGATCTCCCCTGAACTTGCAACAACCTGCAACTCAAACGATCTTACTTATGGAAGGATCTACTTTGCCTTTTTCTTTGCTCAATAACCGAGTACACACCGTACTCCAAGTAGATCTCTCCTGATCTTGCTACCTGTTGTGTTGCTGTCCTCCCTGATCTTGCACACTTGCAAATCAATTTGGTTCTGCACACCTACAAACTTGGATCTTGCATACACATACACCTGAAGATCAATGATCTTATTTATCATGCAGATCTCCTAACGTAGCCATCCACCCCTGCTGACCAAGATCTTACACACCTGAAGAACCATTTTGATTCTCCAAAACCAGCACCCACACTTGGCACTGCTGTGGAACTAGGAGGAACACCCTTGCTCACTTCACACACAGAAGGAGCTAACTTTGCTCAACTCAAACTAGCACACATTACAATACAGCCCATGAGTCTATTATATAGATCTCATGCAAACAATAATTAGACATCTAATTACAATAATTAGATCTGCAGCTTCAAGTCTAAAATTGGCTCTCAACATGCAAACACTCGGTTCATTAACTAACTGTCCGTGAACTGACAGTTTTGAACCGCACAGACGACCGACGTCGATCCCTGTCTCCCTGGAGGTGACCGACGCTGACCGACTTTTGACCAACGTCGGTTGCTCTTCTGTCTGCACCCTGCCGACGTCGGTGTTTGTGACACTCAACAACCTCCTCCCTTGTTTGCATCAGTGAAGCTTTTAGCTCCACAACCTAACAATCTCCCACTTGGAGATAAACCGCTGCACTGTATCTGTACCTGTATTCCGTCTAATCTGTTTTCTAGCTTGTATCCCTCTTCAAAATCAACCCTGAAGACCACCCACCACACAACCTATGGTGCACCTCCTGTCATCCGAGTACCCTGCCACATCCGAACCTATAAACCTATGTAGTGAAGTCCTGACCCTGCATAGCATGAATCTCTGGTGCTGGTCCCTCTTAGATACTTGAGAACCCACTTCCCCAAATTGTCTCCTAACTCTCTGACAGCTCCCACTGCGTGGGCAAACTCAGGTCTATACCAGACCTCATGTGATTTCAGACACTGAACTGTCCAGCCTTTGGTGTGATCCGATTCTGCATCCTGCGTATTGAATCTCGCTAACCCCTGATTCACATCAGCTCCCACTGGAGACAAAATCAATCTGTGATCCTCCATGTCTCTCATGCCAAAAAATTTTGCTGCTTCAAATTCCTCATGACATGCCACTGAACTAACCTTACCCTTAGCTCAACAAAACCCTGTATATACAAACCTGCTAGCTAGCATACCATCCACATACAATAACATGATAATGTTGCAATCATCATCCACCTGGTAAGACAAACACAATGGTTACACTGACATTGATTAAAACCATTCTTTGTCATCCACTTGTCAAAACTTGTACCACTGTCCTGCAGCTTTTTCAAGACCAAATGACCTAGCCTTCCGTCTCACGTATCCATTCTTTCTATTCTTTAACTAAGGTATCCATTCGTCTTTCAGTGTTTTCATACCGGCTGGCAACCCTACCAAATCTCTCATTTGGTTCTGCATTCTGTTCATGTCATGCTCCCACTGTTTTCTGGATCCTTCCTGCTCTGCAGTCAGCAACTAATATAAAGAAGAGAAACAACGAATTTGATGCTTACTTACACTTTCAGTCCTTCCCATGGGCGTTTGAGACTCCTTGACAGCTTGTTGTTTGCCCAAAATCTGTTACATTGACCGACCTCGATCAATACACAGTCTGCATTCGATTGACGTCAGTTCCATGCGCCTGTCCTGATTATCGACCCAACCGACGTTGGTGTCTAACTGCTGTCGACATCGGTCACCTGACCGACGTCAGTCATCCTGACCGACGTCAGTCTCACTGTCGCCGATGTCGGTCTTCTTTTACCCTGCCCGACACCACCGGCTCTAGTCTGCACATGACCGACATCGGCACCTGTCTGTTCGACGCCGGTTTCTCCTGACCGACGTCGGTATCTGTGTTCACCTGTGAGTGATGACTTTTTACTTGCGAGCTTTCTTTGAATCAAATCTCTGTCCAAACTGCTCTGCTCAGAGTTACTCAGCGTTCTCCACTGATCTATGTCCGCCATCTCCTTCAGAAACACCAAGGCTTTCCAGTTCTTAAGTCTGTCAAAGACATCAGACTTTCTGTTAAGAACATGCATCTCCTTCTTGCTCATGTGATCAAGCCTACAAAGCCACGTCTTCGCAACAGAAGAAGAATCAGTAATATAAGTAGATAGATAAAGGATACCTACTTTCTTACCACTAGCTAATTCAAGTGCATCCGTTGTGAGAGTTTTTGTGCATCTCTCATCACCCAACTTTTCTGAAGAAATTAGCCACAACTTCAAGACTGGGCCCTGCATGACCTCCTTCAACACCCATGTGTTGGCCGCCTGCAATTTCAGCTTCACTTCTCATTTGCCAACCATGTGACAAGGCTCACCAACCCTTCTATTTGGGGCTGCATGGAAAGAGGCAACATAATCTATAAACCAAGATTCTACTTTATTCAAAAAACATCTCAGAGCATTCTATGCAACAACACCTGCAACATCTATTTTTTCAATTCTTTCATGCTGATCTGCTACCAACCAACAATCTTTCTTTACTTGCTCTTTCTTTCCATAACACTGTAATTAATCATTCGCGCTTTTCAATTCCTCCATTCTTAGTGTACTTTCTTCTGTCGTTATACTCCCACTCAATCAAAAACTCCTGAGAGTGTCCTGTAACCAAATACAAATCTGCTCCCTGTAACCTTAGCTCTGATACCACTTGTTGGGAAATACGAAAGCACAATTGATTACCATGCACAAGCAACTTAAATATGTGGAAATAAACCAGAATCACAAGTAACTAGAATTCAGAAATAACACAGAATATGAGAGACAATACTCAATTGTATTAATACTCATCTAGAAAAGAATACAATAAAGAAGATGCCACTTCTTCTTCACACCTCTCAGAGTCTTTCCGCACCTCAAGTGTACAGTAATTCTTTCTTCAAAGCTCTCTCTCTTACGGTCTCAACACACAACTCAAACACAGAGTTGGTGTTCACCTCCAACCAGTCAGTATCCACTACTGCGAGTACACCATTGCTCTACGCACTCCAAGTAGATCTCCTCTGAACTTGCAACAACCTGCAACTCAAACGATCTTACTTATGGAAGGATCTACCTTGCCTTCCTCTTTGCTCAATAACTGAGTACACACCGTACTCCAAGTAGATCTCTCCTGATCTTGCTATCTGTTGTGTTGTTGTCCTCCCTGATCTTGCACACCTGCAAATCAATTTGGTTCTGCACACCTGCAAACCTGGATCTTGCACACACATACACCTACAGATCAATGATCTTACTTACCATGCAGATCTCTTAACGTAGCCATGCACTCCTGCTGACCAAGATCCTACACACCTGAAGAACCCTTCTGATTCTCCAAAACCAACACCCACACTTGGCACTGCTGTGGAACTAAGAGGAACACCCTTGCTCACTTCACACACAGAAGGAGCTAACTTTGCTCAACTCAAACTAGCACACATTACAATACAGCCCATGAGTCTATTATATAAATCTCATGCAAACAATAATTAGACATCTAATTACAATAATTAGATCCACAGCTTCAAGTCTAAAATTGGCTCTCAACATGCAAACACTTGGTTCGTTAACTAACTGTCCGTAAACTCGTAGTTCTGAACTGCACAGGGGACCGACGTCGGTCTCTGTCTGTCTGGAGGTGATCGACGCCGGCCGACTTTTGACTAACGTCGGTTGCTCTTCTGTCTGCACTCTGTCGACGTCGATTGGCCTGATCAACGCCGGTGTCTGTGACACTCAACAACCTCCTCCCTTGTTTGCATCAGTGAAGTTTTTAGCTCCACAACTTAACACGAATATGTGGTGCCCTTTTTGCCATACTTCCAAGCAAAGACAATAGTGCAATAACCCGAGATATGTAATGTCAAACGATCGATTAAGATCATTCTTTGTTGCATCAATCATCTTCACTGAGCTGCCAGTGATGACTAGATCATCAACATAAACAACAATAATAACAATCTCCCCCCTTGCTTTTTGAGGTGGAGATTGGGATCATATGGATTCCTCTGAAATCCGTGCTTTATGATATGCTCATCAATTTTTATATACTAGGGTCTAGGACCCTGTTTGAGACCATACAGAGATTTTATGAGTTTGCACACTTTATGCTCTTGCCCTGGTGTGACATGACCTTCTAGTTGAGTCATCTAGACCTCTTCATGTAGATCTCCATTTAAGAAGGAACTTTTAACGTCCATCTAATGAACGTTCCATCCAAGCTGTGTAGCCATTGCAAAGATCATTTGATTGTCTTTATCTTAGTTGTAGAGAAAAAGTCTCCTCATAGTCTATACCTTTTTTTTTAGCATATCCCTTTGCTACAATTCTTGCCTTGTGCTTGTCTATATTGCCATCTATTTTGTATTTGGTCTTAAAGACCCATTTGCATTTGATAGGTTTCTTTCCTGGTGGAAAATCAACAAGCTGCCATGAGTCATTCTTCATGAGAAACTGATATTCTGCGTCCATAGCATTTTTCCAAGGTTTGGATTCTAGAGCTTCACAGACTGTGGAGGGCTCAAATGTTTCTGTAACTATGCTCATTAAGGCCAAATTTACCTCTACACGAGCCATACTACGAGTCCTTGCTCTTGGAGATGAAGTGTTTTGAGGTCC